>CM022302.1:1282171-2017891 GCA_011799875.1 Thinopyrum elongatum | reverse complement strand
TTTAAAGAGGAATAAAACAAAACCAGAAAATAAAAAAGAAAAAGAAAAAATAAAAGGAAAAAACAGGGGGGGGGGGCAGCCCAAAGTGGCGCGCTAGGGAAGGAAGGGTGCGCGTTGGCTCGTTCGCTAGCGCGCACCGCTCTAAATGGGAGCTCCCCTGTTCTATGGGACCTCCTACTCCGCGCGTGACAGACGAGCAACCGGGCGCCTTGCTCAGCCGTGGGCCGGCTTATCTCCAGATTTCGGCGGAACGGCAATGCATATACTGATTGATATACAGCTGGGCATGGAAAAGCGCTCCAAAAAAAGAGCTGGGCACAGAACGGACGAAGCCTAAACAATAGTGAGGGCATGGACGCATAATTTCCAGCAGAAAAAGTTCGTTAAACTTTAGAAATGTCAGCGAATTTCAAAAATGTGCATGAATTTGAGAAAATATCGATGAAATTGAAAATGTTCATGATTTGAAAGAATATTCAATAATATAAAAACGAATTTGAAAAAGTTCATGAATTTGAAAAAATATTCATGAATATGAAAAATGTTCCTGAGTTTCAAAAAAGTTCATGAATCTAAAACAATTTCAGGAATTTGAAAAATTTCTGGGAATTCAAAAAATGTTCATGAATTTAAAAGTGTTCCCGAATTTGAAAAATCTTTGTGATTACAATAATTGTTCATGAATTTGAAAAAATGTTCGCAAATTTAAAAAATGTTCATGAACTAATAAAACTGTTCATGAATTTGAAAAATGTTCTCAAATTTCAAAAGTGCTCATGAATTCAAAAAAAATTCATGAATTAAAAATGTTCGCTTATTGAAAAAATGTTCATGAATTCGAAAAATATTCGCAAAGTTGAAAAATATCTCAAATGTTAACGCCCACATGTGTGGCAGAAAGCAACATGGCCCAAACGCCTCCATTACCATCCATTTTGCCACGTCAAAATAGATGACATCAGCGAGATTCTTTTTGGTTTTCAGACTTAAATATGTTTTATCTCCTAAATAAAAAAATTAATTAAAAATCCATTTTCACCATTCAATCCGTCTCGATGAGGTCTGCAAAACTAGATCACATGTTGATATGTTTCAATGAAATTTTTTTTGGGGCCAAAAGTTGCCATGATGTTTACACTGAAGTTGCCATTGTGTTTACACCAAGTTGGCATGACATGTTTCATCTAGTTTTTTATTTTAGATTTAAAGCTACCATTGTATTTCAACTATTTTTTATGGCAATTTTATTAATTGACCATGGAATTTTTTAGTAATTAACCATGGCAAATTTAATTCGTGGATCATCACATTTTATTGTAATTCATCATGCCAAATTTAGTTTATAGATGATGGTAATTTTAGTTTATAGATCATGGCAATTTTAATATTTTGACCATGAAAATTATTTTTTGTATGAACCATGGCAAATTTTAGTGCATGTATCATGGAAAATTTAAGTAATTCATCATGATAATTTTATCTTATGGTTCATGGCAAATTTAAGTCATTGATCATGCATTTTAAAAGTAATTAACGACAGATTTCTTTTTAATTATGAACCATTTCAAAATGATTTCATGGATCATGGCAGATTTTAGTAATTCATCATGGCAAGTTTAGTTTCTTAATTTCCTTTTTATAATATGTCAAAATTTACTTTAAACGTAGGAGGAAAGGTAGTTGAAACATATCATGACAACTTCAATGTAAACACCATGTCAATTTATGTGCAATAGACATGTCAACTTTAAAAATAAAGGTCATCGAAACCTATCGATATGAGATCTAGTTTCGAAGATCTCGTCGCGACGGATTTAATGGTGAAAACGGATCTTCAATCGGATTTTTCATTTAAGAGATAAAACATTTTAAAAACTGAAAATACAAAAAGATTCCTACATGCATGCATGCGGTGATGTGGCAATCTGTTCGTATAGAGACATGCGGTGCGCCTCCCTCACTGCCACACGTGTGGCAGATATCAACGTCCAAAAATATTCTTGAATTCAAAAAATATTCATGAATTTGAAAAAAAATCACAATATGAAAAATGTTCGTAAATTAAAAATGTTCAAAAATTTGAAAATTGATCGTGAAACAAAAAAAGTTTGCGAATTTAAAAAAATGTTCACGAATTTGGAAAAAAAGAAAGAAAAAAAAAAGAAAATCTGACAAAAAACATAGGAAAAAACGGTAGAGAAAACACACAAAAAACCGGGCGTAGAATGTTCTAGAATGTTCCTAAACCGAAGGAAAGAGAGAAGCAAAAAAAGCCACCCTGCATGGGCCGGCCCGATCTGATCTGATGGCGTACCACTCCTCCTCCTCCTCCTTGGGCATTAGCGGGGTCATGTGCACGGCGTGAGCTAGCGGCGTCGGAGCTCAGGGGCAAGAATTCCGGAACCAAGGGTGCACCAGGTGGGAGCCCACGCGTGGAACATCCCTGAGACGGGGTAGGTGCCGAGAGGCCATGGTGGGGTCAAGGCTGGACCAGAAGAAGGAGACTGGGCTCCGCCGTGCTGTTGCGCCTTCTTTTTGCGCTGACGACCGCGGCCGCCGTTGCCAGCCGCCGGGGCAGTGGGGCGGAGAGCAGGCGCCGTAGTGGGTGTTGGAGGAGCACCCCCAGCTTAGAGTGCAGCGGGTGGCGTCTGTTGAAGCCCACGGGCGAGACAATGTTCCTCCTGAAGAAGCGTCGAGCGAGCCTTGCTGAAGGTGAGGCCGATGGTATTGATCGTCAGCGCGGCGATGCAGTGGCTGAATTGGCCATTGAGGCCATTGATGACGGCGAGCAGCATATACTGGTCGCTGACGGGGGCGCCGATGTCACGAAGTGTGTCGGAGATGCACTTGAGACGACTAGAGTAGGCCGTGATGGAGGTCGCCCTGCACAAGATTATGAAATTCGTGCTTGGCGTAGATGGCGCGCTGAAGACGGTTGTCGAGGAAGAGATTGTTTAGGGCGGTCCATGCACATTCGGCAGTGTCTGCCGGCTGGATGATGATGTCGAGGATGTCACGGGAGACGGAGGTGTACATCGAGGAGACGATGCACTGATCAATCTGCGCCCACTTGACGTCACCGATCATGAGCTGAGCATCAACGGTGCCGTTGATATGATCGACGAGCCCGAGCTTGCGGAACGTGATGTTGAAGTGCGGCCGCTAGATCATGAAGTTTGATTCTTCAAAGGCCATGAAGATGGGGACGTGGGAGCGGATGGAGAGGAGCTTAATTGCGGCAGTAGATGGAGCGCCAGCCCGAGGCGCGCCGCCGGCGAGATCGGCAAAAGGGTTGCCACCGCCGCCGCTAGCACCGCTAACGCCCGAGGAGGAGGAGTGGTACGACATCAAATATTCACGCACGTTTAACCATGAGTAGATGAGATAGGAGGTTAGGGAATACACGCATGAGTTATCTACTCTTACAACCTCCACCGATGATGGCACCATAAAAAAACCTACAGAAATTATTGAATTTGCACAAAATTTTTATAAATTGTAGGGAGAGGGAACGAATTTACCTGACCGACCCCATCGGTCCTTGGATCTCACGCATGCTGCCACTGCAGTCATGTTCAGCGTCGACGTCGACAGTGATTGGTACGTAATTTGTAAGTCTACCTGGCGTCAAACAATTTATGCATTGCCACCCATTATCTATCCTCAAGAATGTAAGGACGATAGCATCGATTTATATTCATCCTCTATTCCGCCACTCGTCACCAATAATTAGCTTCTACACGAGCGAACAGCTGGGTCTCTCAAACGACGAAAAATGGCGCGAACTCTGGTGTTCCTGCTCGTGCTACTGTGCTCCAGTTCAAGCGGCGCAGGACTCCGCATGAAGCTCACCCACGTCGACGACAAGGCGGGCTACACCACCGAGGAGCGCGTGCGGCGCGCCGTTGCTATAAGCCGGGAACGCCTGGCCTCCACGCAGCAGCAGCGTCGGGCGTTCGGCGACGTGATGAGCGCGCCAGTCCACCTGGCCACCCGGCCGTACATCGTTGAGTACCTCATCGGCGACCCGCCGCAGCACGGAGGCCCTAATCGACACCGGCAGCAACCTCATCTGGACGCAGTGTGCGACGACGTGCCTCAAGGCGTGCGCCAAGCAGGACCTGCCCTACTACAACCTGTTGCTTTCGTCGAGCTTCACGCCCGTGCCGTGCACGGACAGCACGAAGCTGTGCGCAGCCAACGGCGTGCACCTCTGCAGCCTGGACTGCAGCTGCACGTTCATCGCCAACTACGGCGCTGGTGCCATCAGATTAACATTTGAGAAAGCATAGGCTTTGGTACATCTCCTTATCTAGCCATCCATTTCTGCATCATCGCTCGGTACCAAGACCTTTGTTGGAATTGCCCAAGGATCAAACACACAGAAGATAGAAGATGAACGACACTGAGACTTTTTTGGGGCACGCACACACTTGCCTTTTCTGTTGTTCACACACTCTCATTCAATACACTGCAATTACATGGCTTAAATAGCTGACCAACTCAACCCGCAGCCACTAACGGCTTGATCCACTAACTACTCCACTAACTGCACACGCACACGTTTAGCACTCATGCAGCTCCTCAAACAGCCACACGACTCTGCCAAATGCATGCAGCTACATGTGAGGATGCACGCACCTTATCTTAACTAACCTGATCGCTCTTGGAGCTAGTCTCAATGGGTACACACTTCTTTATCCTCACTGTAGAGGAAATATTTGATGCAACACAATTCATTGATCTGGTGCATCGTGCACATATATAGATTAATAGGAGATTAGGAGGCATGATGGTTAAATAAATACATGACCCGACCCTATACATGTACTCACAGTTACATCGTGTTCAACACCCCCCGCAGTCGAAGCGTCGTGTCTAGCGATGCAAAAACTGGACCGGAACTCCACACAGCCTGTTTGGTTGTGGGATATTAGAGGTAGGGAATGGGAATTTAAGGGGTATGAGACATATAATCCATTGTTTGGTTGGGGGGCAAGGGAATTGAGGTGGGATGAGGAAAAGGAATTAAGGAGGTCAATTCTCACGTATCTCTTCCCAGCCTCCCCCCTGTTAATTCATGTGGGAAGTTATTTTCTCTCAAATTCCGTTTACTAATTCCCACCACACACCAAACATGGGATTGAGACTATAATTCAACTTCCCACGCCTAATGCCCTACTAAAATCCCACATGTAAACTCCCTTTCCATTTTCTTATTCTAGCCTCATGAGCGTACTTCCGCTGGTGGAGGAAGAAGCCGTCCGCACGCCGTACCACCTCGATGCCGAGGAAGTAGTGGAGCGGCCCCAAGTCCTTGATGGCGAACTCAGCGCGAAGGCGCTTAGTGAGCCGTCGAAGGAGGTCGGGGTGCAGGCGGTCAGGATGATGTCGTCGACGTAGAGGAGCAGGTAGGCAGTGGCAGCACGCTGGTTGTATACAAACAACGAGGCGTCCGAGCGAGTGGAGTGAAACCCGACCCGATGAAGAAAAGCCACGATGCGCTGGTACCTGGCACGCGGCACCTGCTTGAGCCCATACAAAGAGCGTGCGAGCAAGCAGACGTGGTCGGGATGCGCATCATCGACGAAGCCGGTGGGCTGCTGGCAATACACATGTTCATCAATATGATCATGAAGAAAGGCGTTGGAGACATCCATCTGGTGAACTGGCCATACACGAGACAACGCGAGCTGGATGACGGTGCGGATTGTGCCCGGTTTTACAACTGGAGCGAAGGTGTCGGTGAAGTCAACGCCCGCACGCTACCTGTAGCCACGCACTTCCCAACGAGCCTTATACCGCTCGAGTGTGCCATCGGGACGGAGCATATGACGAAACACCCACTTCCGCTGATTACATTGGCATGTGGGGGACGAGGGAGAAGCTGCCACATCCGGTTCTGCAATAAGGCGTCAAACTCCTCCTGAATAGCCGCAAGCCACTGAGGATCGCGGAGAGCGGCATGTGCAGAGGAAGGAAGCGGCGACATCATGGAAATCAATGCAGTGCAGACATACTTGTGGTCGGGATAGCTACTCGGGGGAACACACCCGCACGCGCACGAGTCACTGGTCCAGGCGCGGCGGCTGGAGCAGCAACCGGCGAGGCTGCCGGTGAGGCCGGCCTGGCCGACGAGGCCGGCCTGGCCGACGAGGCCAGTGAGGTAGCCATGGCAGCCGGCGTCGAGGCGGCCGAGGAGGCCGAGAAGGCCGGAGACGAGACGGCCGCTGAAGCAGCTGGTGTTGAGGCGGCCGAGGGGGCCGGTGTCGAGATGGCCGAGGAGGCCAGCGAGGCAGCCGCGGTGGCTGGCGTCGAGGCAACCAGGGAGGCCGGCGTCGAGGCAGCCGGTGAAGTAGCGGCCGTCGAGGCGGCCGGCGAGTCAGCCGGGGCGGTCCGCGAGGCCGTGGTGCATTGGGGTCAGCCTAGAGAC
This sequence comes from Thinopyrum elongatum, assembly GCA_011799875.1. Lineage (NCBI taxonomy): Eukaryota > Viridiplantae > Streptophyta > Magnoliopsida > Poales > Poaceae > Thinopyrum > Thinopyrum elongatum. Next base: position 2,011,458 of record CM022302.1, on the reverse strand, counting down.
GGCCAGTGGCGGGATGAGTGGCCATCGAAGATGCCGACATCACATCGGCGATCCTGTTAAGCTGCTGAAAAGGAAAGCTCATCTCGTCAAAATAAACATGCCGTGACGTGATAACCCGGTGAGACACCGGATCGTGGCAGCGATAGCCTTTCATGTTTGGTGGGTAATTGAGAAAAATGCAAGGCAAGGACCACGGCGCGAGCTTATGTGGAGTGGTGGCGGCGGTGCTAGGGTAACACAAATAGCCGAAGATCCAAAGATCATCATAGGATGGTGGTGAGCCGAAGAGAAGATGATGTGGTGTGTAATTCCATCGAACATGGTAAGGTCGAATGTTAATGAGAAGAGTTGATGTAGAGAGTGCATCAGGCCAAAAACGAGGTGGAGCATGAGCATGAAACTGGAGAGTGCGGACACAGTCATTAATGGTGCGAAGCATACATTCGGCACGGCCGTTTTGCTGCGAGGTGTAAGGACATGTGAGCCGGAAGATGGTGCCATGGGATGCACGGAGAGTGTGGATGGTAAGGTTGTCGAACTCCTTTCCGTTATCAGTCTGCAAAGCATGAGTGGACCGCCCAAACTGTGTAGACACATAGGAAAAAAATGTGGTGAGTGTAGAGGGAACATCAGATTTTTAGCAAAGAGGAAAGGTCCACACAAAATGGGAAAAATCATCCAAGATCACAAGATAATAAAGAAAACCGGAATTACTTGGAATAGGTGAGGTCCATACATCAGTATGAATTAACTGAAACGGAAAAAAGCCACTGTCAAAGACGAACTAAAGGAAAGACGAACGTGCTTGCCTACACGACAGGCATGACAAGTATGGTTGTCTGTTTTATCACAAGAAAAATAAAATCTTTGCATTATTTTACGAAGTGCGGCGGAGCTCGGATGGCCAAGGCGCGCGTGCCAAATATCAACACCGGCTGAGAGAGCGACCGGTCCAGCGGTGGAAGATGATGATGGCTGGACGGGGTATAGATCGCCGGGGCTATCACATCGGTGCAGAACCATCCGAGTGCGAGCATCCTTAACAAGTACGTCAAATTCCACAGTTACGGGATTGTCATGAGTAAAAGAATGGACAGAGACTAAATTTTTTATGAGTTGAGATGAAACGACAACATTATTAAGAGATAAGGGCATGGAGTTAGAAGGAAACGGAACGGAGCCGACATCTGTGATAGGGAGAGAGGAACCATCACCCACGATGATTCGTGAAGTGGTGGCAGTGGGGTAAGAAGATGACAAATTACAGGTGTCCATGAACCAGTCGCCACTAACACCGTACTAGCTCAAAGGTGGGGCGGTTTGGAGTGCCGTCAGCAACGTGGGATTCCACAAAGATGACGCCGGGTGACCCGATGGAATGGAGGTGTAGTCGGCAGGTCCTGTGGGCACACCATATAGCGGCGGCACTGCAAAGAAGGCCTGGTAGCCTGCCGGACGGGGTAATGGGAACCAGGGGCTGGCGCGTGCGGCACCGGCATAGAGGGTGCCCCACTCCATGACGGGGTGGGCTGCACCGGACAAAGAGGGTCGATGGCGGTGACGCACGGCTGGCCGTTGCACCCCCCCCCCCCCCCCCCCCCCCCCCACACAACAGCCTTTTTGGTTTGTGGATATTAGAGGTAGGAATGGAATTTAGGGGTATGAGACATATCCATTGTTTGGTTGGGGGCAAGGAATTGAGGTGGGATGAGGAAAAGGATTAAGGAGGTCAATTCTCACGTATCTCTTCCCAGCCTCCCCCCTGTTAATTCATGTGGGAAGTTATTTTCTCTCAAATTCCTTACTAATTCCCACCACCACCAAACATGGGATTGAGCTATAATTCAACTTCCACGCCTAATCCCTACTAAAATCCCACATGTAAATCCCTTTCCATTTTCTTATTCAGCCTCATGAGCGTACTTCCGCTGGTGGAGGAAGAAGCCGTCCGCACGCCGTACCACCTCGATGCCGAGGAAGTAGTGGAGCGGCCCCAAGTCCTTGATGGCGAACTCATCGCGAAGGCGCTTAGTGAGCCTCGAAGGAGGTCGGGTGCAGGCGGTCAGGATGATGTCTTCGACGTAGAGGAGCAGGTAGGCAGTGGCAGCACCTGGTTGTATACAAACACGGGCATCCGAGCGAGTGGAGTGAAACCCGACCCGATGAAGAAAACCACGATGCCTGGTACCTGGCACGCGGCACCTGCTTGAGCCCATACAAGAGCGTGCGAGCAAAGCAGCGGGTCGGGATCGCATCACTACGACAAGCCGGTGGGCTGCTGGCAATACACATGTTCATCAATATGATCATGAAGAAAGGCGTTGGAGACATCCATCGGTGAACTGGCCATACACGAGACAACGCGAGCTGGATGACGGTGCGGATTGTGCCCGTTTTACAACTGGAGCGAGGTGTCGGTGAAGTCAACGCCCCGCACGCTACCTGTAGCCACGCACTTCCCAACGAGCCTTATACCGCTCGATGTGGCCATCGGACGGAGCATATGACGAAACACCCACTTCCGCTGATTACATTGGCATGTGGGGAAGGGAGAAGCTGCCACATCCGGTTCTTGCAATAAGGCGTCAAACTCCTCCTGAATAGCCGCAAGCCACTGAGGATCGCGGAGAGCGGCATGTGCAGGGAAGGAAGCGGCGACATCATGGAAATCAATGCAGTGCAACTACTTGTGGTCGGGATAGCTACTCGGGGAACACACCCGCACGCGCACGAGTCACTGGTCCAGGCGCGGCGGCTGAGCAGCAACCGGCGAGGCTGCCGGTGAGGCGCCGCCGACGCGGCTGGCCAGCGAGGCCAGAGGTAGCCATGGCAGCCGGCGTCGAGGCGGCCGAGAGGCCGAGAAGGGCCGGAGAACGAGACGGCCGCTGAAGCAGCTGGTGTTGAGGCGGCCGAGGGGGCCGGTGTCGAAGGCCAGGAGCCAGCGGGCAGCCCGTGGCTGGCGTCGAGGCAACCAGGAGGCCGGCGTCGAGGCAGCCGTGAAGTAGCGGCCGTCGAGGCGGCCGGCGATTCAGCCGGGGCGGTCCGCGAGGCCGTGGTGCATTGGGGTCAGCCTAGAGACGGCCAGTGGCGGGATGATGTGGCCATCGAAGATGCCCATCACATCGGCGATCCTGTTAAGCTGCTGAAAAGGAAAGCTCATCTCGTCAAAATAAACATGCCGTGACGTGATAACCCGTTGAGACACCGGATCGTGGCAGCGATAGCCTTTCATGTTTGGTGGGTATTGAGAAAAATGCAAGGCAAGGACCACGGCGCGAGCTTATGTGGAGTGGTGGCGGCGGTGCTAGGGTAACACAAATAGCCGAAGATCCAAAGATCATCATAGGATGGTGGTGAGCCGAAGAGAAGATGATGTGGTGGTTAATTCCATCGAACATGTAAGGTCGAATGTTAATGAGAAGATTTGTGTGAGAGAGTGCATCAGGCCAAAACGAGGTGGAGCATGAGCATGAAACTGGAGAGTGCGGACACAGTCATTAATGGTGCGAAGCTACATTCGGCACGGCCGTTTTGCTGCGAGGTGTAGGACATGTGAGCCGAAGATGGTGCCATGGGATGCACGGAGAGTTGGATGGTAAGGTTGTCGAACTCCTTTCCGTTATCAGTCTGCAACATGAGTGGACCGCCCAAACTGTGTAGACACATAGAAAAAAAATGTGGTGATGTAGAGGGAACATCAGATTTTTAGCAAAGAGGAAAGGTCACACAAAATGGGAAAAATCATCAAGATCACAAGATAATAAAGAAACCGGAATTACTTGGAATAGTGAGGTCCATACATCAGTATGAATTAACTGAAACGGAAAAAAGCCACTGTCAAAGACGAACTAAGGAAAGACGAACGTGCTTGCCTACACGCACAGGCATGACAATATGGTTGTCTGTTTTATTCACAAGAAAAATAAAATCTTTGCATATTTTTTACGAAGTGCGGCGGAGCTCGGATGGCCAAGGCGGCCTGCCAAATATCAACACCGGCTGAGAGAGCGACCGGTCCAGCGGTGGAAGATGATGATGGCTGGACGGGTATAGATCGCCGGGGCTATCACATCGGTGCAGAACCATCCGAGTGCGAGCATCCTAACAAGTACGTCAAATTCCACTTACAGGGATTGTCATGAGTAAAAGAATGGACAGAGACTAATTTTTTATGAGTTGAGATGAAACGACACATTATTAAGATGTAAGGGCATGGAGTTAGAAGGAAACGGAACGGAGCCGACATCTGTGTATGGGAGAAGAGAACCATCACCCACGATGATTCGTGAAGTGGTGGCAGTGGGGTAAGAATGACAAATTACAGGTGTCCATGAACCAGTCGCCACTAACACCGTACTAGCTCAAGGTGGGGCGGTTTGGAGTGCCGTCAGCAACGTGGGATTCCACAAAGATGACGCCGGGTGACCCGATGGAATGGAGGTGTAGTCGGCAGGTCCTGTGGGCACACCATATAGCGGCGGCGACTGCAAAGAAGGCCTGGTAGCCTGCCGGACGGGGTATGGGAACCAGGGGCTGGCGCGTGCGGCACCGGCATAGAGGGTGCCCCACTCCATGACGGGGGTGGGCTGCACCGGACAAAGAGGGTCGATGGCGGTGACGCACGGCTGGCCGTTGCACCCCCCCCCCCCCCCCCCCCCCGTGTGCGGTCGGCTGCTGGTTCGGGGCCGCAAGTGGCTGCAGCAGAGAGGGGCCGAGGGCACCGGGTAGCGCGCGGAGGTGGCGCCGATGGGAGGAGGCCCCGACGAAATCCCGCTGGCGAGGGGGCGCGACGGAGGAGGAGGATCGGGGAATAGGTTGTTGTAGGTCATGGTGAGGAGCGAAAGCTGCGGTGTTGGGTAGGGTTAGGATTTGGAAGGGTTAGCGTTTTGGGTGGCGGCGGCGGCTACGGAGTAGGTAGCGGCGGTGGCGGAGAAGTGAGGGTGTGGGTTGTGAGGACAACGGGCGGCGCGGCTACGCAGCGGCTGCGCGGCTACGCTAGCGCTGCGGCGCCAAGAAGATGGCGGCGCGGCAGCTAGAGTGCGGCATGATGGTGGGAGGGAGGGGAGAAAGCGGCGGCGCGGCGGCTACAGGAGAGTAGCGGTGGCGGCACGGCTAGGACTTTGCGGCGGCTGCATCAGGGGTAAACGTGCCGGAGACTACCTCTACATCTAAAGTATGTGCCAAGTCTTCGGGAGATTCCTTCTTGACGTTCCTGGGTTCCAACGAACGAGATCCACTGGTTAATCTCCATGGGGGGTCCTCGGCCCAGCTCATATGACTGGAGGCCGACGTGGCAAGTACCCCCTAATCAGGACCGCGTCAGAGGGAGTGCACACTCTAAAAAAATCTACCTAATCCAAGTTATTGGCAAATTATTACATTATACTATATTTTTCTCAAATTTCTAGTGGGCCACGGCCCACCCTGCACACCCTCTGGGTCTACCAGTGCCCAAGGGCGCCGCCTCAGCGGGCATCACCCCCATCGAAAACTTCAGCTTACGTCCAGAGCGACCCACAACACCTGCCAGACCTCGGAAAGGCTAGCCACACCAAAAGCCCCCACGGCAACTCTTGAACCAACAAGCGGTGGCCTAGTGGAGAGGAGGAACTCTTCGGCGACATCTTCAAAGAATTGCGTCACAATGCCATCGTCGCCGGTATCCTTCGACCCCCATCGAACCAGGACTTTCGCCTAGAGCCCTAAGCCCCTACACCAACCCGAGCCCCGGTGAAGAAGCCCAGCCACTGCACCGGCAGTAGCAGACCAAGGCCATCAGATCCGAGAGACTGCCGATCGAGCCGCACAACGCCATGGAGACAAGCTCACGCCAATGGACAGCACACCACAGCTGTGACGCCCCCAGCTTAATCATGCACTAACCATACACGCAAGTGCGCACGATCAAGCCTAAGGACTCACTTGAAAATATCACAACACAACTCTAAAACATAAATAAAGTCATAGAAGCTTTATATTACAAGCCAGGGCCTCGAGGGCTCGAATACATAAGCTCGCATTCAAGCGTTAGCGGAAGCATCAGATATCTGAGTACAGATATTACAGAAGAACAGATAGGCCTTTAACAAGGCGGGGCAAAATAAAACACTATGATCGAAAGGCGCAGGCCTCCTACCTGGGACCATCCGAACCTACTCCTGGTCGTCGGACGGCTCCTCGTAGTAGTACTCACAAGGAGGGTAGTAGTAGGAGTTGTAGTCGTCGACAGGGGGAGCTGTCTCAGGGGCTCCGTTATCTGGTTGCGACAAATGGATATGGGGAGAAAAAAAAAGCAAGGCAAACGTGAGTACTCATCCGAAGTACTCAGCAAGCAAGGATCTACACTACATATGCAACATTATCAAAGGAGGGCTGTATATGTGGACTGGGCTGCAGAAATGCCAGAATAGAGGGGAAAGCCTAGTCCTATCGAAAACTAGCATCTTTAGTATCTTTAGCGGTCTTGCAGCATTAGAAGAGTGCAGATTAGCATAATGTAAAGTAGTAGTAATATCAACAACCACGCCCAGAGATCCTTCCTCGACTCCCTGCAAGAAAGCAATCCCAGAGCCATACTATCCAGATATCATCTCAAGTGTCATGTTCTAGTTGTATCGATCGGGATACAACTCCGAGTGTCCATTACCGTAGGACAGGCTATCTATAGATGTTTTATTCCCTGCAGGGGTGCACCAACTTACCCACCACGCTCGATTAACTCCGGCCGGACACACTTTTTTGGGTCATGCCCGGCCTCGGCCAAATGATACGCCGCAACCCGACCAAATACTTAACAGAGAGGTCAGCACGCCGGACTAACCTATGCCCCCACGGGTCTTGGGCCATCGCCCCGGACGCTCTTGCACATTGCGTACACCGCCGGTGAGTAGACCTAGCAAACACTTAATACAAGCGCGGTTGCGTTCCCAGTCCAACCCAGCATGTGCCGCTCAGTCACTGACGTCTAATTAAGCTTCGGCGGAAGTATACGACGCAGAACGGCCATACTATGCCCACGTGATGGTTAGTGCTATCAGGCCAGAGGCCCCTCGGATCAAATATCCAAATCGTTAGTGGATTGGGAGCGCGCGGTAACGAGCAGAGACTCATGATCGATGTGACCCCATCTCCCCGTCTCGTGGCTTATGGCAAGGGCTAAGAATGCCCGGCCACGCCACATATTTATCTCGCGGGCACCTTCCAGGTCAACCCATCTCCACATCACTTCGCAATTATGCTCGTGCGGGTACCCCTCAGGGCCGACCCATCTTTAGTAACATGGTTCAGTGTAAAGTCATAGTAACCATAGTAAACGTGTGTCTAACACCAAGGGGAACCCTGAGGAATCACCCTCGATGGAATTCCACCTGATGTTATCATCAAGGTGAACGAAGGAGGAATCACCCTCGAGGTCCACTCTTCAGGAGTTGCACGACAGTGTCGTTATTGGGAGTGGAAAGGAGGAATCACCCTCGATGATCACGACCGATTAACTAACCTAAAAGGTTATCATCAGAAGTGCTGACGAGGTATCACCCTCGGCACTCGATAGTAACCCAGTAGTGTCGAGCAACTAAGGGGGGAGTGATGTGCGGTGCCGGGGCCTGGTCTTCGATCCCGTTGATCGGGTCTTCTGAGAATCCAGCGGGGCAGTCGGGACAAAGTGGGGGTCTCTGATGGGTCTCTACCCAGCCTATACTAAACAGTTTAGGACAAGCAGGTTGGTAACAACAGCAGGTTACAATAAACAGGCTATGCAGCAGAAATAGGATAACAGTAGCAGCAACAACTTCTAATGCAAGCAGAAGAGAGAGAAGAATAGGCGATATTGGTATGCTCAAAATGGGGGTGCTTGCCTGGAAGCTCTGCGGCAAGTGTCTGGTCGTCAGGGGCGTAGTCGACCTCCAGAGCTGCGTCGGTCTCCGGGACTACGTCGGTGTCGGGGTCTACCGAGGGAGAAGAGGGGGAGGGAACAAATAAATACACAACAACAATGCAACACAGAGTAAGCTATGCCTAGGATGCAGTGCAGGGTTGCCTAAAGACGCATCTAAGTCATTTTAGTTATTTTAGGTTTAAGTAGGATTTAATAACCGGTGTATATGCACTACTCATCTACCGGAAACGGAAGGAAAGTTGCGAGTTCACTTATGTAGAGGGTTCCGACATGGAAACAGACAACACGATCAGATTCGTCTCGTCGTTCTGATCAACTTTCATGTAGAAAGTTTTTCAATCCGAGCTACGGTTTTATTTTCTACGGATTTTTAAAGATTAATATATTTTCTGGAATTATTTATATTAACAGAAAAGGAACTATGACATCAGTATTGCGTGGGGATGATGTCAGCAGTCAACAGACTCGCTGACCAGGGTCAAACCTGACCTGTGGGTCAAGTGAGACTCACATGTCAGCCTCTAAGGGTTAACAGTGGATTAAATCTAACTAATCTGAGTTAATTAGCTACTGGACCCCACCTGTCATAGACTAACTAACTAAACTAATTAATTTTAATTATAAAATCATTTTAATTAGAGGATTAAGTGGTGGGACCCGCACATCAGCATCACAGAGACGCCTAGTCAGCACGTTGACTGGTCAAACCAGTCAACGGGGACTCATGGGGCCCAGCATCAATGACTTAGGGGGGCCCACTTGTCATGCCACGTCGGCGGCCGGCGCCGGAGCATCGCCGGCGAGGCCAAACGCAGCGGCGCGGCTTAGGACAACGTCGGAATTCGCCGTCCGACGACCAAAACGACCGCAGCTGGTTGCGTTCGAACGGGAAGAGAGTGCCGCGTTGATTGGTGGTGGTTGCGTGGCCGGAGGTGGCCGCTGGCGACGGCGGTGGCGACGGCGGCGGACGGTCGGAATCGGGCGATGACGAGAACGTAGCTACGGCGCGCTAGCAAACAAACAGAGAGGCTGGGAAGGTGCTGCGCGGTGCGGCGAGCAGAATGGGCTCGAGCCCGTGACCAAAAGGTCACCGGAAGGGTGCCGGCAGCGAGCAGAGGCGGAGGCGCATTCAGGAGCTCGACGGACTCGGTGCTACGGAGCTCGGCGGAGTGCGTGCTTGTGCTCGTTGTGTTCCTGGGAGCACCAGGAGCACGGTGCGCGGCTCAGGCGAGCATGTCAGAGACCACAGCGACGGCGAAGAGCTCGGCGGCGGTGACGCGTGCGGTCATGTGTGGCGCGGCGGCTAGAGACGGCGATAGACAGCGCAGAGAGAAGGGAAGGAAGGTGTGGAGCTCACCGAGCGGTCACGAAAGACCCTTGGTGATTTAGGAGCTGCAGAACTCGCCGGAGAAGAAGGGGATCGCCAGCGTCCCGAGGTTGAAGACGAGGCCGTGGGGCTCGGTGCAGGGGTCCCTGGCTTCAATGGAAGGCGCCAGGCGACGTGGTCGGGCGCGGCGCTTTTCCCAGGCACGCTGGTGACCCGCGGGGACGCCGGTGGCCGCGGAGACAATGGAGGTGCGGCGGCAGTGGCACTCGGATTCGAAGGATCTGAGGGAGAGGGGGAGAAGTGACGGAGAAGGACCAGGGGGGAAGGAACGGAGCCATGTCCTTATCCCCTCGTCGGTGGGGCATCGGTGGCCGTCGCCGTGTAGCCGTTCGACCGGCACGCGCGCGCGCAGCCACGGCGGTGGCGACACGACGAAGGAGAGACAGGGAGATGGGCTGGTGGGCTGGATTCGGGGCACTGTGCACTTAGGCCCAGTGCACAGTGCCTCTTTCTTTTTATTTTCTGTTTATGCATTTTTCTTTTTACAGAGAGGGTTTTGTATTATTTGGAGCCACCAAATGAATTTGCAAAATTGTGAAAATAGGTCACTTTAGTGCATTGCAATATCCAGCACTGCCACAAAAAGTTTGGGCATTTTTGGAAACCTTTTGAATTTATTAAAAAATGATTAGGGCATTTTAGGTGCTGTTCTTGCTCTGATAAAATGCTTTAGTCCACTTAGGTTTGATGATGATGTTGTGTTCCTTAACAGCAAATAGCTTTAGATTATTTGCTATAAGGTGAACATTTTTCCAACATGTTTTGAGCAACTTTATTTTGCGCTTTTGAATTTGAGTTGAGTTTCAGAGAGAGTTTGAATTGGTTCTTTAACCAAGGTATCTAAGCACTGCAAATGAAGGTGACTTGGCATTATTAGCAGAGTGTCACAGTGCTAGGTTACATAGGGGTGTTACAAATTCTCCTCCTCTAAAAGAAATTCTCATCCCGAGAATTCAGGAGGAAGAAAGAAAGAGGTCGGGGTATTCTTCCCGAAGATGATCCTCGCGTTCCCAAGTGGCTTCATCTTCAGTTTGATTCGACCACTACACTTTCAGGAACTTGGTCGTCTTCTGACGAGTTCGACATTTAGCTTCATCGAGGATGCGGATCGGATGCTCCTTATAAGAAAGATCATCTTGCAATTCGAGCATCTCGTGATCCACTCCACGGTGCGGAGATTCCTTGAAGCATTTACGAAGCTGCGAAACATGGAACACGTCGTGGATATGAGAGAATTACGGTGGCAACTCCAATTTATATGGCAACTGTCCATGTCTAGCCACAATGCGGAAAGGACCAATATAGCGAGGAGCTAGCTTGCCCTTGATTCCGAAACGACGAGTGCCCTTCATAGAAGTGACACGCAGATAAGCTTGATCACCAGGTTGATAAGTCAAACCCCATCGTTTGCGATCATAGTTGCTCTTCTAGCGGTCCTGAGCCGCCTTGAGATTTTCTCGAACGATACGGACTTATTCTTCGGCGTGTTGAATAATATCCGGTTCCACGAGTGGTCGTTCCCTAGTTTCTGACCAATATAGAGGGGTTCGACACTTACGTCTGTAAAGCACTTCGAAGGGGGCCATTTTCAAGCTGGCTTGATAGCTGTTGTTATAAGAGAATTTGGCATAAGGAAGAGATTCTTCCCACTTCTTGCCGAAAGAAATAACACAAGCTCGAAGCATATCTTCAAGCACTTGATTAACTCGCTCAACCTGGCCTTGGGATTGGGGATGATAAGCCGAACTCCAGGTAATGTGAGTTCCCATAGCCTCTTGGAAACTTTCCCAGAATTTGGAAGTGAAAAGACCTACACAGTCTGAACTGATCTCCTTCGGAATACCGTGAAGTGATACAATCCTGGAGATATACAATTCTACTAACTGACTAGCAGTGATAGTCTCCTTGACAGGCAGAAAGTGTGCAACTTTAGATAGTTGGTCGACGACGACAAGAATAGCATCGTGACCCTTCTGAGACTTGGGAAGACCAGTTATGAAATCCATTTGCACTTTATTCCATTTCCACACAGGAATAGGAAGCGGTTGCAGAATTCCAGCAGGCTTCTAATGTTCTGCCTTCACGCGATGACAAACATCACATTCAGCAACATACCGAGCAATATCCTGCTTCATCCTAGACCACCAGTACCTCTAACGAAGATCGCGATACATCTTGGTGCTACCCGGATGGATAGACAGCGGTGTATCATGTGCCTCCTTCATGACCTTGTCAGTCATAAGTTCGAAGCGAGGTACCACAATGCGGTCTCTGAAGTACAAGGTTCCATCTTCAGTAACCAAGAAATCCCTGTACTTCTCAAGGTGAAGCTCTTTCTTCATCAGATCAATTTCGGCATCTTTAGCTTGCGCATTTTAATAGATTTCTCAAGATCTGGCTGTACCACAAGGTTATTAAGAGAACCCTGGGGAACAATACGCAGATTCAGCTTGCTCAGTTCTTCATAAAGATGAGGTTGAGCTCGCCTAATCATAAGGTTGTTGCAATAGGACTTGCGGCTCAAGGCATCAGCCATCACATTAGCCTTGCGAGGGGTATACGAGATACCACAGTCATAGTCCGTAATTGTTTCCAACCATCGCTGTTGATGGAGATTAAGATCCGGCTGAGTAAACAAGTACTTCAGACTTTGGTGATTGGTATATATCTCACACCGGTTACCAAGAAGGTAATGTCGCCACTGCTTCAAAGCATAGATCACAGCAGCAAGTTCGAGATCATGTACTGGATAGTTTTCTTCATGCGGACGCAATTGTCGCGAGGCATACGCAATCACTTTTCGTTCTTGCATTAGGACACAGCCTAAACCTTGGCGAGAGGCGTCGCAAAAGATTACAAAGTCCTTGCGTGAATCTGGAGGAGCAAGCACTGGAGCAGAAGTCAGCTTGTCCTTGAGGGTCTGGAAACTTTCCTGACATTTGTCTGTCCACACAAACTTAACACCTTTGTGAAGCAAATTAGTCAGGGGCTTGGCAATCTTGAAAAAATTCTCGACGAATCAACGGCAATAACTTGCAAGGCCGAGATACTTCTCACTTGCTTGGCATTCTTCGGAGGAGTCCAGTCAAGAATAGCCTGAACGCGTTCCGGCTTAACGGTGATACCGTCCTTGGAAATCACATGTCCAAGGTAGGTTACTTCTGAAAGCCAGAATTCACGTTTGGAGTACTTGGCATACAACTTGTGTTCACGAAGCCTTTCCAGAACAAGGCGAAGGTGTTCAGCGTGTTCTTCCTTATTCTTCGAATATACCAGAATATCATCCAGATATACCAGGACGAACTTGTCGAGGTAATCCATGAAGATGTAATTCATCAGACGGGAGAATGTAGCTGGAGCATTCGTTAGGCCAAAGGACATGATAGTGTATTCATAAGAGCCATAACGAGTAACGAAGGCAGTCTTTGGAATATCCTCTTTGTGGACACGGATCTGGTGATAACCCAACCTCAAGTCGAGTTTAGAGAACACCGATGATCCAGCAAGCTAATCATATAAATCATTGATCCGAGGAAGTGGATACTTATTCTGAATGGTTGCCTGGTTGATAGGACGGTAATCTTGGACCAGCCTATTCGTACCATCTTTCTTCTTGAAAAAGAGAGAAGGTGCTCCCCAGGTAGAGGAACTAGGGCGGATGAAACCCTTCTTAAGTGACTTGTCGATTTCTTCCTTAAGCTCGAGAAGGTGGTGCGGAGGCATCTTGTAAGGACGCTTCGCAATAGGAGTTGTGCCTGGTTTCAAGTCGATGACAAACTCGACAGCTCTAGCAGGGGGTATTCCTGGAAGTTCTTCTAGAAAAACATCCTAGAATTCACAGACGACTGGAATGTTTTCGATCCCCTCAAGCGGAGAAGCGTTTAACGCATTTAAGGCATAAATCTGAGCCTCGGCGTTCTGGGTGATATGAGCATGATAATTTACTATCTCATCTGATGGGTGCAGGAGGTGTACAACTTTAGTGGCATAATTAATTGAGGCGTAGTGAGCCTTCAACCAATCCATTCCGAGAATAAGATCAATGTTGGAGTTATTCAGAATAATGGGGAAGGCCTGAAAATTCCTCTCTTCAATCACAACAGTGACTTCGGGACTGAATATGGTGGCTTGGCACCGACCCGCGGGAGTGTTTACTACTAACGGATGGTGTAGCGTTTCACATTTAACGTCGTGCAAGAGTGCAAAATGTTCCGACATGAATGAATGCGATGCTCCTGAATCAAATAAAACAGAAGCGGGTACGGAATTAACGAGAAGTGTACCCATCACAGTTTCAGGTTGATCCTGAGCTTCAGCCATGTTGACATGATAGTTCTGCCCACGACCATAAGAAGGCCTGGCATTGTTGTTACGCTGCTGAGAAATTCCACGGCCAATTCCATGGCCAGCAGGAGGAAGTGCTAGCTGATTCTGACTCTGAGAATAGTCTCTGGCACGGTGACCTGGCAGGCAACACTTGAAGCAGAGTCCATTGTCAGGACGGGGTGCAGGAGCTCGAGGTGGTATAGCTCGACGAGGCTGCCTTGGTAGTGGAGGAGGCAAACGAAGTGCGGCATAAGCAGGCCTGTACACTGGAGCTGTTGGACGATACATGCTTTGTGGAATCCATATGCGGCGCTTCTGAGAAGACGAGCCCGAAGATGAGCCCGCTTCACGGGTGCGTCTGGTCGCTTCCTTGTGCTTCTTTAGACCAGTCTCGACCGTAATAGCCTTGTTCACCAAGGTGGCGAAGTCGCGATAGTCTTGGATGAGCAGGGCTAGCTGAATGTCATGGTGTAACCCTTCACGGAACTTCTCCTGTCTGCGTGCATCATTGGGGACATCTTCCTCAACATAGCGAGACAAATCAAGGAACTATCGCTGATAGACTTCTACAGTCTTGTTGCCTTGAACGAGGCTACGGAACTCGGCCTTCTTCCGAGCTATAACTGCTTGCGGAATATATCGGGCATGAAAAGCAGCCTTGAATTCCACCCAGGTGACGACAGTCCCAGGAGGTAGGGTCTGTCTGTGAGTGGCCCACCATTGTGCTGCGGGTCCCTTCAGGAAGTAGGTTGCAAAAGTAACATAGCTGGCAGGGGCAACATCAGCTGACTCTATCTCATAGAAGATGTCACGCAGCCAATCATCGGCATCCAGCGGGTTAACTGCGTTGCGGAATGTCGCTGGGTTGAGACACACAAACTCTGGCAGCGTAATTGAAGTTGGCTGCTGGTTGGCATTGGGACGAGGATTGTTGCATCATAGCTACCATATAGTCAGGCGGTGGCGGCGGCGGTGGATTGTTATCAGCCATCCTGCTCAATTCAACAGGGGTAGTTTAGCAATAGCTATTGCGGGAGTTTAGCGACAGGCATGATGTAACACGACAATAATTAAATAGTGTAATAGATGCTTAATAGTAGTCAATTAAGACCTACAGATCCATACACAGTGTCGGTTTCATGCGGATAGCATAACGGCGCAATTTCAAAAGCTAGACATGCTAGGCGGTGCGCAGGCACGCGGTAAGGAAGTACACAACGAGACATAGCAAAGGCTACATCAACGTCGGAGAAAACTGATGGAGCGAGGATTCTGCAAGTGACAACACAGGGTGCCCTCGATAAAAGGATCCTGTAAGCAGAACCTGGCCCACAATCTCGAAGCAAGGGGGGTAATTTCAGAACTCTGGGTGGATGTGATCACGAGAACCTAAAGTTGGAGTTCGTAAAATTTTAACCCGAATAGACGAGAGATCAGAGTCCCAGAGTAAAGATCGAGGAGTAAAAGATCCTAATACCACCCAATTGGCGACGTGGGCCCGCAAGCCACACAGCCAAGTTAGTAAAACAGTTTTGGACGGCTAGACTGAACTTCGGCCAAGGAGTTGGAAAGGGGGATTCCTACAGGCAGTCGGCTCTGATACCAACCTATTACGCCCCCGGCTTAATCATGCACTAACCATACACGCAAACGCACACAATCAAGCTTAAGGACTCACTTGAAGATATCACAACACAACTCTAAAACATAAATAAAGTCATACAAGCTTTATATTATAAGCTAGGGCCTAAGAGGGCTCGAATACATAAGCTCGCATTCAACCGTTAGCGGAAGCATCAGATATCTGGGTACAGATATTACAGAAGAACAGATAGGCCTTTAACAAGGCGGGGCAAAATAAAACATTACGATCGAAAGGCGCAGGCCTCCTGCCTGGGACCCTCCGAACCTACTCCTGGTCGTCGGACGGCTCCTCGTAGTAGTACTCGCCAGGATGGTAGTAGTAGGAGCCGTAGTCGTCGACAGGGGGAGCTGTCTCAGGGGCTCCGTCATCTGGTTGCGACAAATGGATATGGGGAGAAAAAGAAAGCAAAGCAAACGTGAGTACTCATCCGAAGTACTCAGCAAACAAGGATCTACACTACATATGCAACATTATCAAAGGAGGGATGTATATGTGGACTGGGCTGCAGAAATGCCAGAATAGAGGGGAAAGCCTAGTCCTATCGAAGACTAGCATCTTTAGTATCTTCAGCGGTCTTGCAGCATTAGAAGAGTGCAGATTAGCATAATGTAAAGTAGTAGTAATATCAACAACCACGCCCAGAGATCCTTCCTCGACTCCCTGCGAGAAAGCAATCCCAGAGCCATACTATCCAGATATCATCTCAAGTGTCATGTTCTAGTTGTATTGGTCGGGATACAACTCCGAGTGTCCATTACCGTAGGACAGGCTATCGATAGATGTTTTCTTCCCTGCAGGGGTACACCAACTTACCCACCACGCTCGATTAACTCCGGCCGGACACACTTTTCTGGGTCATGCCCGGCCTCGGCGAAATGATACGCCGCAACCCGACCGAATACTTAACAGAGAGGTCAGCACACCGGACTAACCTATGACCCCAGGGGTCTTGGGCCATCGCCCCAGACGCTCCTGCATGTTGCGTACACCGCCGGTGAGCAGACCTAGCAACCCCTTAATACAAGCGCGGTTGCGTTCCCAGTCCAACCCAGCATGTGTCGCTCAGTCGCTGACGTCTAATTAAGCTTCAGCTGAAGTATACGACGCAGAACGCCCATACTATGCCCACGTGATGGTTAGTGCTATCAGGCCAGAGGCCCTTCGGATCAAATATCCAAATCGTTAGTGGATTGGGAGCGCGCAGTAATGAGCAGAGACTCACGATCGATGTGACCCCGTCACCCCGTCTCGTGGCTTGCGGCAAGGGCTAAGAATGCCCGGCCACGCCACGTATTTATCTCGCGGGCACCTTCCAGGTCAACCCGTCTCCACATCACTTCGCAATTATGCTCGCGCGGGTACCCCTCAGGGCCGACCCGTCTTTAGTAACATAGTTCAGTGTAAAGTCATAGTAACCATAGTAAACGTGTGTCTAACACCAAGGGGAACCCTGAGGAATCACCCTCGATGGAATTCCACCTGATGTTATCATCAAGGTGAACGAAGGAGGAATCACCCTCGAGTTCCACTCTTGAGGAGTTGCATGACAGTGTAGTTATCGGGAGTGGAGAAGGAGTAAACACCCTCGATGACCACAACTGATTAACTAACCTACAAGGTTATCATCAGAAGTGCTGACGAGGTATCACTCTCGGCACTCGATAGTAACCCAGTAGTGTCGAGCAACTAAGGGGGGAGTGATGTGCGGTGCCGGGGCCTGGTCTTCGATCCCGTTGATCGGGTCTTCTGAGAATCCAGCGAGGCAGTCGGGACAAAGTGGGGGTCTCTGATGGGTCTCTACCTAGCCTATACTAAACAGTTTAGGACAAGCACGTAGGTAACAATAGCAGGTTACAATGAACAGGCTATGCAGCAGAAATAGGATAACAGTCGCAGCAGCAACTTCTAATGCAAGCATAAGAGAGAGAAGAATAGGCGATATTGGTATGCTCAAAATGGGGGTGCTTGCCTAGAAGCTCTGCGGCAAGTGTCTGGTCGTCAGGGGCGTAGTCGACCTCCGGAGCTGCGTCGGTCTCCGGGACTACGTCGGTGTCGGGGTCTACCGAGAAAGAAGAGGGGGAGGGAACAAATAAATACACAGCAACAATGCAACACAGAGTAAGCTATGCCTAGGATGCAGTGCAGGGTTGCCTAAAGACACATCTATGTCATTTTAGTTATTTTAGGATTTAAGTAGGATTTAATAACCGATGTATATGCACTACTCATCTACCGGAAACGGAAGGAAAGTTGCGGGTTCACCTACATAGAGGGTTACGACGTGGAAATAGACGACACAATCAGATTCGTCTCGTCGTTCTGATCAACTTTCATGTAGAAAGTTTTTCGATCCGAGCTACGGTTTATTTTTTACGAATTTTTAAAGATTAAAGTATTTTCTAAAATTATTTATATTAACACAAAAGGAATTATGACATCAGCATTGCGTGGGGATGATGTCAGCAGTCAATAGACTCGTTGACCAGGGTCAAACCTGACCTGTGGGTCCAGTGGGACCCACATGTCAGCCTCTGAGGGTTAACAGTGGATTAAATCTAACTAATCTGAGTAAACTAGCTACTGGACCCCACCTGTCATAGACTAACTAACTAAACTATTTAATTTTAATTATAAAATCATTTTAATTAGAGGATTAAGTGGTGGGACCCACACGCCAGTGTCACAGAGACGCCTAGTCAGCACGTTGACTGGTCAAACCAGTCAACAGGGACTCATGGGGCCCAGCATCAGTGACTCAGGGGGGCCCACTTGTCATGCCACGTCGGCGGCCGGCGCCGGAGCGTCGCCGGTGAGGCAAAACGCGGCGGCGCGGCTCGGGACAGCGTCGGAATTCGCCGTCCTGTGACCAAAATGACCGCGGCTGGTCGCGTTCGAACGAGAAGAGAGTGCCGCGTCGATTGGTGGTGGTTGTGTGGCCGGAGGTGGCCGCTGGCGACTGCGGCGGATGGCCGGAATTGGGCGATGACGAGAACGTAGCTACGGCGCGCTAGCAAACAAACAGAGAGGCTGGGGAGGAGCTGCGCGGTGCGGCGAGCAGAATGGGCTCGAGCCCGTGACCAAAAGGTCATCGGAAAGGTGCCGGCGACGAGCAGAGGCGGAGGCGCGTTCGGGAGCTCGACGGACTCGGTGCTACGGAGCTTGGCGGAGTGCGTGCTTGTGCTCGTTGTGTTCCTGGGAGCACCAGGAGCACGGTGCGCGGCTCAAGCGAGCGTGTCAGAGACCACAGCGACGGCGAAGAGCTGGTCAGCGGCGACGCGTGCGGTCGTGTGTGGCGCGGCAGCTAGAGACGGCGACAGACAGCGCAGAGAGAAGGGAAGGAAGGTGTGGAGCTCACCGAGCGCTCACGAAAGACCATTGGTGGTTTAGGAGCTGCAGAACTCGCCGGAGAAGAAGGGGATCGCCGGCGTCCCGAGGTTGAAGACGAGGCCGTGGGGCTCGGTGCAGGGCTCCCTGGCTTCAATGGAAGGCGCCAGGCGACGTGGTCGGGCGCGGCGCTCCTCCCAGGCACGCTGGTGACATGCGGGGATGCCGGTGGCCGCGGAGACGACGGAGGTGCGGCGGCAGTGGCGCTCGGGTTCGGCGGATCTGAGGGAGAGGAGGAGCGGAGCGAGCGAGGGAGAGGGGGAGGGGGAGAAGTGACGGAGAAGGACCAGGGGGAAAGGAACGGAGCCGGTCCTTATCCCCTTGTCGGTGGGGCATCGGTGGCCGTCGCCGTGTCGCCGTTCGACCGGTGCGTGCACGCAGCCACGGCGCTGGCGACATGACGAAGGAGAGAGAGGGAGATGGGCTGGTGTGCTGGATTCGGGGCACTGTGCACTTAGGCCCAGTGCACAGTGCCTCTTTCTTTTTATTTTCTGTTTATGCATTTTTCTTTTTACAGAGAGGGTTTTGTATTATTTGGAGCCACCAAATGAATTTGCAAAATTGTGAAACTAGGTCACTTTAGTGCATTGCAATATCCAACACTGCCACAAAAAGTTTGGGCATTTTTGGAAACCTTTTGAATTTATTCAAAAATGATTAGGGCATTTTAGGTGCTGTTTTGGCTCTGATAAAATGCTTTAGTACACTTAGGATTGATGATGATGTTGTGTTCCTTAACAGCAAATAGCTTTAGATTATTTGCTATAAGGTGAACATTTTTCCAACATGTTTTGAGCAATTTCATTTTGCACTTTTGAATTTGAGTTGAGTTTCAGAGGGAGTTTGAATTGATTCTTTAACCAAGGTATCTAAGCACTGCAAATGAAGGTGACTTGGCATTATTAGCAGAGTGTCACAATGCTAGGTTACATAGGGGTGTTACAACAGCCGAGTGCCGCAACTACCAGGAACGTCGATGAGCCACGCCGAAAACAAACGCCTGCAGAACCTCAGGCCGCACCACCAGGCCCAGATCTGGCCCCTACCACTACCGCGCGCACCGCACCGCCACACCCGTTGCCGCCTCGGCGCCGTCCCGCAGGGGAAGAGCAAAGCTACGCCGCCGCCGACCACAGGAAGCCACCTCCAGAGACGAAGCAACAGATCGGGCGCTGCCCCGATCTGAGCCTCACAAGCCGGCGCGCGAGAAGCCGCCGTCGCAAAGCCCTGGTGCCTCCCCGGCGGCCCACCACGCCACCAGCACGACGCCTTGAGAAGAGCCGCCTCCCGCCCATCCTTAGCAACAGTACGCCGGCCAGGTCAGAGCAGACCACCGCCGTGAGCAGGCTGCAGGCCCGCAACACTGCACGTCCACCACGCCGACCCCGCAGCACGCGCCGAGGAACTTCCCCGCCGCCGCGGACGAAGCCTTCGCCTCGGAGCCGACGCGCCCAAATCCACCAGGAGGCCACAGCCCCCACGCCGCAGCGTCGCGGACAAGGAAACGCCCCGCCGCCACCTTCCTTGGGGCAAGCGCAGGCTTCGCCGGCAGCCCCTCCGGCGGCGGTGATGCGGGGGAGCGGGGGATGGAGTGGCTAGCGGCAGTGGCGCAAGGTTTCCCCCGTGTCGCTCGAGCAAGGCGACTTTCAGACGCCAACTGATACATCAGAAAAGGACAACCAAAAAAGCAAAACCATATTACTAGTGAGTATTTGAATTGATAAGCTACCCACAACCCGCTCCCCACAGAAATATTTTTGCCTTTCCAACAACTCAATTCTTTCTCTATTCTATCCTCCAACCCTTTCCAATCGCAGTTATACAACTACTAAGATAAGTAGCGGAAAAGCATCAACATCACAACGAACAGATTTGCTAATTCTCATCTAGATGAGAATTAATAAAGTCTCGTCTAACTCCTAAACCATTTGATTAATGAACCCAAAATATAAAATAAACAATGCATACAAATCTTCGCGTAAAATCAAATTGTGTACAAGTTAGATGAGACATAGTTAAGTCTCATCTAGATGAGAGCTAGCTACAACGAAAGAGCCGTGTGTACTGGTCTTCGACCTCCTTAACATCTCGAAAACAATAAACGGATACGCTAAAAATCAGTTGACTGATTTCTAATGAAGTCTCAGTCGATGTGTCTGGCCGTCGGATCGTTTTCAGCTTTTATATTTATGACCAGGTCGTGGCTTGTGTCGTATAGGCCTGTCTCAGGGGTGTGACCGGCCGTTGTCTTTTCTTTTCCGGCTGTAGGACTGGCTTACGCGATGAGCTGGGCCCGAAGGAGGGGGGTGTGGCTTGCTTGTTTGTTTGTTGGGCTTTCTGTTTGACTCCCTTCACTCTATATTCTGAGAAAAAAATTACGCATAGACCAGCTTAGAGTAGCATGCTCAGTGTATTCTATTTTTATTCTTGTTATTGTTAGTTGTAGTTATTCCAGTACACACGACTATGTGTAATTTTTGGTGTGTGAAAACGTCAAAACCATTGTGTACTTTTTGCATGTGGACAAAAGGATTATCCAAATGAATTACATGTATTTGTATTTTTTTTTTCCTTATGTTGGGGCATCTGTGTAAACACATTTTTAATTTATTTTTATTTTATAAAATGTGTGATAGTGTTGTTGTCTCGTGTAAATCTGCCCGTACAACCAGCATTTTTTTCTTGGTTTTTTCGTACCGGAGCAGGGTATGGGCGTTTGGTTGGGGGAGAGGGCTTTTTCGTTGTCTGTTGGGGCTTTCTTATTTTCTTTGTTGGGCTGCAACTTTTACATGGTGGAAGAAGGGAGGGGATGCGAGGCATTGAATTTTTCCTCCCAACTACATCTAGCCTTGTGTTTTTCTCGGAGAGCGGAGGGAGAGGGGTGGGCCGTTGCAAGTCCGACACTAGGCTAGCAACTGCAAGTGTCGCCCTCGACTGTAACTGCACCTACAGACCCAACCGTAACCGACCCTTTGTTTCGTTGGTGGGCGGCGAGAGAGAGGGCAGTTGCATGTCCGACACTAGGGTTGCAACTGCATGCCTACACACTCAACCGCAACCGACCTTTTTTTTGGTCGGTGGGTAGTGGAGGGGGGAGTTGCATGCCCGACACTAGGCTTGCAACTGCAAGTGTCGCCCTCGGTTGCAATTTGCATGCCTACACACACCCGATTCCAACTGATCTTTTGCTTTGTTGGTGGTCCATGAGAGGACTAGTCGTATGTATGACACTAGGCATGCGACTGCAAGTGTCACCCTATATGCAATTGCATGTCGACACGCCTGACTGTAACTGGCATTTTCTTCTGTTAGCGGGTAGCGGGAGAGGGGGCGGTTGCATGCCCGACACTAGGCTTGCAACTGCAAGTGTTGCCCTCAATTGCAATTGCATGTCTCCCTCCCGACTGCAACTGGCCTTGTGTTTTTGTCGGATGCCCACGAGAAAGGAAGGGAGCAGTTGCATGCCCGACACTTGGCTTGCAACTGCAAGTGCCGCCCTTGAGTGCAACTGCATGCCTATAGATCAACCGCAACTGCGGGAGGGCGGGGGGGGGGGGGGGGGGGGGGAAGGGGGCAGTGACATGCTTGACACTAGGGTTGCAACTGCAAGTGTCATCCATAGACTGCAACTGCATGCCTACACACCCAACTGCAGCTAAATTTTTTTTGGTCGGTGGGAGGTGGGAAAGGGGGGCAGTTGCATGCCGGACACTAGGCTTGCAACTGCAAGTGTCGCCCTCGACTGCAATTACATGCCTATACACCCGATTGCAATTGTCTTTTGATTTGTCGATGGTCGGTGGGAGACCGGGGGTAGTTGCATGTCCGACACTAGGCATGCAATTGCAGGTGTCGCCCTGTCTGCAATTGACGTCGACACACCCGACTGCAACTGATGTTTTGTTGTGTAGGTGGGCAGCGGAAAAGGGGGGGCGGTTGCATGCCTGACACTAGGCTTACAACTGCAAGTTTCGCCCATGATTGCAAATGCATGTGTCCCTCCTGACAGCAAATGGCCTTTTGTTTTTGTCGGAGGCCAGCGAGAGAGGAGGAGGGCAGTTGCATGTCTGACACTAGGCTTGCAACTGCAAGTGTCGCCCTAGACTGCAATTGCATGTCTCCCTCCAGACTGCAATTGTCCGTCTGTTTTTGTTGGAGGCCGGCGAGAGAGGAGGGGGTAGTTGCATGCCCGGCACTAGGCTTGCAACTGCAAGTGTCGTCCCGACTACAACTTAGTGGTGTTAGTTGGGGCGAAGGAGGGAATTGTATGTCTGACACTAGACACGCAACTGAAAGTGTTGTCCCAGACTGCAACTGCATGTCTTCAACACGACTATAATTTAATGATGTTTTGTCAGGTTCATTCAAGAAAATACTAATGTACACGCCATATCTCAATTGCAACTGCACGGTGTAACATTAAACACAACTATAAGGTGTACACATGCATGTAACTAGCCACTCCCTAAACTTTTATTATTTTCTCAAATATACATTCAACATTTTTATTTTTATTTTACATTTTAAAAATATATGTAAAATATTTTTTAAAATCTTATTAAACATTTTGCAACTACACAACTAATTTTTTTTTCACACAATGAAGATTTTGAAAATACAGAAACACTTTCATCACTACAAATGTAAATAAGTGCTTTACTTTTATTTTTTAAGTGAACATGAAACTGAAAATGAAAAAGAAAAAAATCATTGAACAGACAAAAGGAAAAAAATATAACAGAAAGACCAGGCAAAAACAAACAAAAAACTAGACACGTGGAAATCATACAAATACGCTGGTGGCCCTTCTAGTGCGCTACCAAAAAAATCACAAGGCAAAAAAAATCGTTGGCCGAAAGCACTTGTCTCTATCCTGGGCCTATGCTTTTTTTGTTGAACACCTTCTTCCCTGTGTAAAAAAATAACAAGCGAGGGAACATCTCAGCCCAAAGACACAAACAAAGAAAGAAGCCGAGCTGAAATAAACAAGAAAAGCTCAGAAGTCATGCGGACACAGCCCATCAGTCGCCAAGCCAAGAAACGGGCCTAATCTGCTTTTAGGTGACATCAGCTGACTTAGACTTCATCGACTGAGACCTAGACAGACCCAACAATAAATCTTACTTCTATGAAAGTTTATTTTAAAACACGACTGGTGTTCGAAAGCACAAAGTATCACATGCAGGATCATGCTCCAAAAAGAGCACCGCACTGTGCGCATACTACAAGATAGATGGATCAACAATCAGAATATAGTGCTCGATCGTACGGCCCCGTCTCATGACTGAAACATGGTACTCCTCACGTCGACGTCACCACGATGGGGCTCCTGACCGTGTACTTGCCGGTGTCGTCCACCCACGTCAAGGATCCATGCAGCACTACGTCGGGCACTATCTGCTCGCCCCGAACCCGAATCACGACCATGTACCTCTGCTTCTCTTGCTTCCCGCCGAACAGCAGCCTGTTGGGCACGACGCTCACCTTGAGCACGCTCAGTCCCTCCACCGTGGCTCTGTACCTCGCCGGCCCGTCGCCCACGTTGGTCACGGTCCTGGCGAACCTCCTCTCTCCGGTCGTGTTGAAGAACGCGATGAACGACGGGTAGTTGAGATCGAGCGACGCGCCGGCGCAGTCCACGGGGGCCGACGGGTGCGCCACGGTCTTGATCTGCGCCGTCGTGTAGTTCATGGCGCACATGAGCTTGATGTAATCGTCTGGCCCGGCGTCGTAGACTAGGCCCGGGTCCAGAGCGCGGTTCGGGTCGATGTGGCCGGACCCCATCGCGAGCGGTGATGCTGCTGCCCCGCCGGCCATGTCCTTGATGGGAGCGAAGGTGTTGTCCACCGCGCTAGCCGTCGTCATCATCGCTGACCGCACTGCCGCGGGGCTCCATTCCGGGTGCACGGCCTTGAGCAGCGCCGCCACCCCTGACGCGTGTGGGCATGCCATGGACGTGCCGGAGATGATGTTGAACTTGCCGAAAAGCGACTCCGGCCCAACGCTCGCGACGCTGACGTTCTCCGCCCACGAGGCAAGGACTAGCGAGCCGGGCGCGAGCAGGTCGGGCTTAAGCACCGTCGGGCAGCTCGCCGCCGGGCCGCGCGACGAGTAGGCCGCCACCAGCGGCGCAGGCTTCGTGCCCACGACGGTCACCGCGAACTTGATCGAGGCCTTGGGCGAGCGGTTACTCTGGATGTAGTGCAGCAGCACGGGGGCGTCTTGCGGGTTCAGGATCACGCCCGGAAAGTCGAAGGTCTCGTATACCACCCTGAACGAGTCGTTCGACAGGAACAGCGCGGCGTGCACCTTGGCGTTTCGCGCCGCGGATATCGCGGGGCCGAGGGAGTCCGTGTGCATGGCGTCACAGAGCACGACCTTGTCGCGGTTTATGTAGAGCAACGTGTCGTTGTCGCACGTGCCGAGGAACACGAGCCCGGCGTTCCCGAGGTTGCTCAGGGTTCCCGGGTAGAGCGATTCACCGACGAAGGTTGTGCCGTCGCCAAGCTTGACGACGCCGGAGAACTCCCGGTCCACCGTGCCCGACGCGACGGTTAGCACCCATGGCGTGCCGTTGTGGAGGTACCCGAGGTCCGGTCCCTCGTTACCGGCCGAGGTTGACACGAAAACGCCTCGCTGCATCGCTGCGAACGCGCCGATTGTGATGGGGTCTTTGTACAACGGCCGGCCGTCCAGGCCAAGGGAGAGGGAGAGCACGTCGACACCGTCGGCGATGGCCTGGTCCATGGCGGCGAGTATGTCGGAAGTGTACGTGCCTTCGTCCCACAGGGCCTTGTACACCGCCACCCTGGCGCGGGGAGCCACGCCGCGAGCGATGCCTCGCGCGTAGCCGAAGAAGGACGCGCCCGTCACGGGCGAGCCGGCGGCCGTGGACGACGTGTGCGTGCCGTGGCCGTCCGTGTCCCGCGGGGAGTTGACGGCGATGGTCACGTTGGAGTGGGCGATGAGGCCCTTGTTGAACTTGCGCGCGCCGACGAGCTTCCGGTTGCACGCCTTGGCCGCGTCGAATGCCGTGCCGGACTCGCAGAAGCCCTTCCACCGTGCCGGCACCGGTGGGAGCCCGTCGTCGCGGAAGCTCGCGCTCTCGGGCCACACGCCCGTGTCCACCACGCCGATGATCACGTTCTCACCATACTCGGACGCCTCCCATATTACCTGTTGCCCGTTGCGATGATCCCATCCAGCAGGCAGGCGGGACTAGCATCGACTGGGTGGGTGGCAACGGCGACCGATTGTGCTGGGCGATCAACTCAGTAGAGCTAGGATACAATCAGATAGCCACAGCCCACAGGGACAGTTTAGTCCTTTCACGAGCCTGCTTATGTGAGAAGAAGAAAATAAATAAAAGAGTTGCTAATGGCATAGTAATCAAGGTGTCAACGATCTAAGTGGCAGTTTTACGGAGTCAATATGGAAAGTGCCAATTTCTCAAAGCCACATAAAGGAGGTGGCAAAAATCCAAATACTATGACTTCATACAGTCTAGGCCCCTGATACTTAAAATATTAGCAACAATCAGTTTGCATAATAGTGATGTGCTCATTTATCATGGATGGTTATCAAATGCAGTTCACAGAGGGTAAGGTGCCTTGAAGTATGTAATACAGTTAGCTTATGTGTGATCACTTAGCAAATTTTAGTTTATGTGTGATCACTTAGCAAATTTCTGGTAAAATAACTATTGGAATGCATAACATTATATCATTTTCTTACCAGTTTGCATAAATTAATTAGTCATTTTCATGAATATTCTCCTGTGAGCTCCATTATCCAGTAGCTTTATTAGATGAAAAAAATCATCACTAAGTATGTCAAAAGAATATCTTATATCATTTTATATTAGTTGCTTACATGTGATTGTTGTCTTCAACTACATGCATTTGGATCTTGGTGCTCATCTTATGCAAGTCGTATGAGATTACTTATTCCAAATATAGTGTGACAATTGCAATGTTTTCATCATAAGCACATATATCTACCCGGTAAACAAAGTTATTCCATTTATATATTACGATGTGTATATGACTAAGAGTTCCCGCAGCAACGCGCGGGGTATCATCTAGTTTCATTAAGGCATGAGAGGCTTTGCTAGTGAACGCATACGTGCATGTAAAAAACGGTACAGAAGAGCCCAGCTCATATAGTGAATTAACAGAAAAATTGAAGTGAAACGAAACTTTGGTCTTGCCACATGCGGCACGGCATCACCTGTCCTGCAAGCTGACCCAGAGTCTTGTAACATCATAGTACTGCTGCCCAGAGTCTTGGTCTGCGGAACCACTTGTGCATGTCACACTGTGTACGATTCAGCCTACTGCTGCCCAGATTCACCTCTAAACTGATGAACTGGTGCGGCCAAGACTTGGGCCTGGTTTGATCGTGGCCATGCGCAAAGCTGACGCGGTAGTCCGGTACGTCAAATCAGTGTACGAGCATCCCACGGGTAGGCATCTCACGGATGCCCGCCGTCACTTTGTACGTCAAATCAATGTAGATTCTGCTACCTTTTCTCTCCCGCCCATTCTCGCTCACACCCGGACATGTGCGACCCTCATGTGACATTCCTAGTTTATCAGGTCTTAGCTTGCGCCCTAGTGGCGTGTGTGTGGTGTGAGTGCGTGTGGTGTGCGTTAGGGCGTGAGTTCAGATACTACAGCTGTGCTAAGCCGAGGGTATCTCAAAAAAAAAAAGAGCTATTTGTGCATTATATTCATTTCATAGTATCATCTGTTTATTTGTAAAAATAAAAAGAATTATAAACCTCAGAAATTAAAATAAAATACATCCAGAAAATAATTGCCCCAAGTCATGAACGACAAGGGTCGTGTGGTGTGTGTCGTATCTAGTACGGTAGTGTAAACTCAGGTACTAGTGCGGCCAAGACTTGAGCAGGGTAGATCGTGGCGTCATGCGAAACAGACGTGGTATGCCAAATCACTACGTACGAGCATCCGATGCGTAGGCATCTCAAGGGTGCCCACCGTCACATTGTCTTCCGGTCTGGCCTCTCTCGTATGATTGCAGAATCTGCCAGCTTCTCTCTCACGCGCATTCTCGCCCACATGCGGACAAATCCCATCTTCGGAGAGGGACGGACCGCCTAAACATGTCCATCCTCCATGAGAGACCCTCCTGTCATATTTCTAGTTTATTAAGTAGTAATTATGAGTTTTAATGTGCATCGTATTCATTACTTAGCATCATTCGTTTATTTGTAAAAATAAGGGGAATTTAAAACCTCCGAAATTGTAATCACATACAACCAGAAAATGATTGCACAAGCGAATATCCTTCAAAATTCGTGAAATATTTATTATAGCATCCCATATATCTGGGATGTCACCATCTAAATTTCAAGTAAATTGGATGGACAAACCTTTAATTATAATTTATTTAACCTTAATGACAATAAATTTGTAGATCCAAGATCTATTAAAATGAGGAACCTTCATTATGTGGTTTCTCCTGAAAAATTAAGAATAGTCTTCAAATAATGTTAGGAACCTACCAAAAAAATTCCCCTACCTTTAAACTTCTCGTTTTAATGTGACATTGATGATAACGCCTAAGGTTCTACTAATATTTGGCTGCACAGATAGATGTGATGTTGCATCGCTCCCTGAAGACATCGAGATCATCCTTGTGATGTTAAATTATGCTTCCTCATTGAACTTGGTTACTCATGGGGATTTTATCTTGAGCTCGGATGCAGCATGGCTTCCACACACTAGTAGAAAACAGAGCTTTGGTTCAAACTGGATCGGAGCAATAGTCCCGGTCGCTTTAAAAACCGGGACTAATGTGAGCATTAGTCCCGGTTCGAGCGGCTAGGGCGCCGGTCGGGGCTCGGCAGGCATCAGTCCCGGTTCAAATGGGATACCAACCGGGACTAAAGGGGTGTGATGCCCTTTAGTCCTGGTTGGTGTCTCCAACCGGGACTAAAGGTCTGTCTTCAGTCCCGGTTTTAGACACCAACCAGGACTACAAATTTGCCTATATATACCCCCGCCCCCGCCCCTGCCCGCCCTCTCCTCTGTTTTTTCATAAAAGAAGGTGGGAGGTGTGTGCTACTTTGTTCTCCCTTCCTATGCACATGAGGTGTTCGATGAAATGCCTGAGAGCATGATGCCAATTGAGTTCACACAAAACAAACATGATATGAAATGCCCGAGCCACACTTAAGCTTTCTCCTCTGCTCTTCCTCCAAGCCCGTCCCCATCCCCGTCCTCACCACCGTCGATCGCCCGCACCGATCTCGTCGCCGGCACCACTGTGGTGAGCCTCTTATTCTTATCATTTTTCTAAAAGAAAAAAAAATTCTTACTTGTATGATTTAGATAGCTACTTGTATAATTTTCTTACTTGTATTATTGTTTGTTATTATATAGTGCCATGGTTTTGATATCCACCACCGTCGGCTCTCGTCCGGTCTATGATTCGGATGTGGTATATTATCTTTTATAACTATTTGTTTCATTTAGTTTTTATGACAATTATGCCGACCAACTTGACATGGATGTTTTTATCTAGGAGGTATGTGAACCGGAAATTCCAACCGACCCTCTTGTCGAGAGGTTAAATTCAGTTGAAAAAAAACAATTATTTGAAAGAATAATTGAAAAGAATTGAAGAAGAGAAGATGAAATTGGAGTTGCATGTTGCCGATGTCGTCGATCTACACAAGATCTTGATGGATGCAATGCGCTTGAAGATTAGAAAGATTAGAAAATATGCCATTGATAAAGAGGCTTGGTATCATTATGCTGTTGGATCAATTGTTACCTTAGTTGCTATTTAGATCGCATTGTTCCATTTAAATGTTTTACATAGTTGTATGTTAGTTTCAATGTATGTTTTAATTAGATGCTCTAGATAGTTGTATGTTGTTTTATGAGAACTATGTATGAACTTTATGTATTTATTTTTGCAGTAATAACATTTGATCACTACTGTACTTTGGTTTTAATGTGATGATGAACTTGTATTAATTTGGTCATTTCTCTATTCATGATGTTCTGTAATGGTTTTTGATATACTTAATTATATAATGCAGATGAACCGGCAATGGATGTACGGTGACCGACGCACTTCCGAGTACATTACGGGCCTGCATAATTTTATCGATGTGGCTGAGGCAAACAGTCAGAATGGTTTTATGTATTGTCCATGTGTTGTCTGTGAGAATACAAAGGATTACTCTTCCTCGAAAACCCTTCACTTCCATCTTCTTAAGTTCGGTTTCATGCCCCACTATAATTGTTGGACCAAGCACGGAGAAAGAGGGGTTATGATGGAAGACAATGAAGAAGAAGAGGATGATGACAACTATCCTATGTTCCCTGAATACGGTGATACTGCAATGGGGGAAGTTGAAGATCAAGAGGCACCAGATGTGCTCACTGATGATCTTCGCCAGGTCACTGTTGATGCACAGAGAGAATGCGAAAGTGAAAAGGAGAAGTTGAAGTTCGATCGCATGTTAGAGGATCACAAAAAACGGTTGTACCCAAATTGCGAAGATGGCAACACAAAGCTCGGTACCACACTGGAATTGCTGCAATGGAAGACAGAGAATGGTTTATCTGACAAGGTATTTGAGAAGTTACTACAAATAATGAAGAAGAAGCTTCCAAAGGATAACGAATTGCCTGACAGTACGTACGAAGCAAAGAAGATTCTCTGCCCTCTAGGATTAGAGGTGCAGAAGATACATGCATGACCTAATGACTGCATCCTGTACCGCGATGAGGAGTATGAGAATTTGAATGCATGCCCGGTATGCGGTGCATTGCGGTATAAGATCAGACGAGATGACCCTGGTGATGTTGAGGGCGAGCGCCCCAGGAAGAGGGTTCCTGCCAAGGTGATGTGATATGCTCCTATAATACCACGGTTGAAACATCTGTTCAGAAACAAAGAGCATGCCAAGTTGTTGCGATGGCACAAAGAAAACCGTAAGAAAGACGGGATATTGAGAGTACCCGCTGATGGGTCGCAGTGGAGAAAAATCAAGAGAAAGTGACCGGAGTTTGCAGATGACGCAAGGAACTTATGGTTTGGTATAAGTGCAGATGGCATTAATCCATTTGGGGAGCAGAGCAGCAATCATAGCACCTGGCCTGTGACTCTATGTATCTATAACCTTCCTCCTTGGTTGTGCATGAAGCGGAAGTTCATTATGATGCCAGTGCTCATCCAAGGCCCTAAGCAACCCGGCAATGACATTGATGTGTACCTAAGGCCATTAGTTGAAGAACTTTTATAGTTGTGGGATATCAAAGGTGTACGTTTGTGGGAAGCACAAACAACATGAATTTGACCTATGAGCGTTGCTGTTTGTAACCATCAATGATTGGCCTACTCTTAGTAACCTTTCAGGACAGACAAACAAGGGATACAATGCATGCACGCACTGTTTAGATGAGACTGAAAGTATATATTTGGACAAACGTAAGAAGAATGTGTACCTGGGACATCGTCGAATTCTTCCGAGCAGGCATCCCTTAAGAAAGAAAGGCAAGCATTTCCAAGGTGAGGCAGATCACTGGAAGAAGCCTGTCCACCGTACTGGTGATGATATATTTGATATGATCAAGGATTTAAAAGCAATCTTTGGAAAGGGTCCTGGCGGACAATCTGTTCCGAATTACGCTGACGGACACGCACCCATGTGGAAGAAGAAATCTATATTTTGGAAGCTACCCTATTGGAAAGTCCTAGAGGTCCGCTCTGCAATCGACGTGATGCACGTGACGAAGAATCTTTGCGTGAACCTGCTAGGCTTCTTGGGCGTGTATGGGAAGACAAAAGATACACCGGAGGCACGGGAGGACCAGCAACGTATGAACGAAAAAGATGGCATGCATCAATATCAAGGTTCTGCCAGCTACGCTCTTACCAAAGCAGAGAAGGAAATCTTTTTTGAATGCCTGCTCAGTATCAAGGTCCCGTCTGGCTTCTCGTTGAATATAAAGGGAATAATAAATATGGCAGAGAAAAAATTCCAAAACCTAAAGTCTCGTGACTGCCACGTGATTATGACGCAATTGGTTCCGGTTGCATTGAGGGGGCTTCTACCCGAAAATGTTCGATTAGCCATTGTGAAGCTATGTGCATTCCTCAATGCAATTTCTCAGAAGGTAAGCGATCCAGAAATCCTACCAAGGTTACATAATTATTTGGTCCAATGTCTTGTCAGTTTCGAGTTGGTGTTCCCACCATCCTTCTTCAACATTATGACGCACGTCCTAGTTCGCCTAGTCGAAGAGATTGCCATTCTGGGTCCTGTATTTCTACACAATATGTTCCCCTTTAAGAAGTTCATGTGAGTCTTAAAGAAATATGTTCATAACCGTGCTAGGCCAGAAGGAAGCATCTCCAAGGGCCATGAAACTGAGGAGGTTATTGAGTTTTATGTTGACTTTATTCCTGACATTAAGACGATTGGTGTTACTCAATCGCGGCATGAGGGGAGACTGAGTAGAAAAGGCACGCTTGGACCAAAATCAATAATATGTAGGGACGGGCATTCTTGGGCGCAAGCACACTACACAGTTCTACAAAGTTCTACCTTGGTGGCCCCGTATATCGAGGAACACATGGATATTGTACGCTCCAAGAATCAGGAGCAGTCTGACCCCTGGATTAAATGTACACACATGGCGACTTTTGGCTGTTGGTTGCAAACACATCTCATGAATGACACCATTGTTGGAGATGAGCTGTACTTGTTGGCCAGGACACCATCTTCGACTTTATTGACTTTCCAAGGGCACGAGATAAATGGGAATACATTTTACACGATCGCCCAATATAAAAAGAGCACCAACCAAAACAGTGGTGTCCGCTTTGATGCAGCAAACACCAATAGGGAAAAGGACACATATTATGGTTACATAGAGGATATATGGGAACTTGACTATGGACATGATTTTAAGGTCCCTTTGTTCCGGTGCAAATGGGTCAATCTGGCAGGAGGCGGGGTAATGGTAGACCCACAGTACGGAATGAAAACAGTGGATCTCAACAATCTTGGGTACACAGACGAACCATTCGTCCTAGCCAATGATGTGGCGTAGGTTTTCTATGTGAAGGACATGTCTACCAAACCGAGAAAAAGAAAAGATAAGGAAGTGAATACATCATACGATGAGCCAAATCACCACATAGTTCTTTCAGGGAAAAGAAACATCGTGGGAGTGGAGGACAAGACAGACAAGTCAGAAGATTATAAAAAGTTTGATGAAATTCCTCCCTTCATAGTGAAGACTGACCCAAGCATCATGTTAAATGATGAATATTATCCATGGTTACGGCGGAATAAGCAAGGGACACACGCGAAGAAAAAGTGAAGACTTTCTTTCTAGTGAGTTTCCGGACTTATAGCTGGAAAATCCCAAGTTTTGCAAGATTCCACCCCTACTATGTGGTTTCTATGATCGGAGGACCACTTATGCCGAGCCAAGTCCAGATGAGAGGAGTTCCGGTTGCTTTCTGGTGAAACTGAGGATAACATATCAGATGGTAGTATTGTTCAAGTAACTGTTCGGCATATACAAGATAACCGAATAATTTGCACCTTTGATTCTGGGTTGAAAGCCATAGTTATGCTCCACAACTATTCTGATGATGGCTTTGATCTAGAATCACTACAGTTACATGAATGCGATGTATTAACTGGCAAGATTGGCATCTGTTTTAATTTTTGGTAAATGTATGTTTCTTTCCTGGTACAAATATGCAGGCATATTTCATGAACATCCAGGCACCTTTATATTATCTTACATCAAGAGTACAAACCCACGTCATGAGTATGTTGGGTTATACCCAAAGGGCTTTAGATTCCGGAAGAAAGATTTTGACAGCATTGATCGCCTTGTGTCATATTTTCAAAAACATATTGACAAACCACCATCTGATGCTGGCCCTTCAATGCGAAATGTTGCGGCAATGGTACCTATAAAAAATAACTTGATAGAACTATTTGTCACTATCTGATGAAAATCTATATAATCAAACATTGCATTCATATAAGCATTCACTCTAGCAAGCATTCTAGCAATCAAAATACAATCAATGAATAAAGCAATAAAGAAAACAATAAGAAAAAGCAAATAGAAAACAAAACAAAATACTAAACTAATAACTTAACAGAAAAGAAAATATATGATTATTAGGTTAACAAAAAGTATTTCATAATATTCTTTTATAAAACTCTAGTTATGATCAAAATAATATTAACTTAGAATTAACATAATATAATTTGGCAAAAGATTAACAAGAAAACATAAACTAATATAATTAAAACAAAGGAAAAAGGTATAAAACTAAAAGAGCTAAACATAATCTGTTTTTGATTAAAACACCAGGTTTGTCCCGGTTGGTGGCACAAACCGGGACTAAAGGCCAACCTTTAGTCCCTTTAGTCCCGGTCGTAGCCACCAACCGGGACTAAATGCCTACCGTTTCGCGCCCTTTTGGCTGCCGAATATTAGCTTTAGTCCCCGTTAGTGGCTCCGACTGGGACTAAAGGTAGGCCTTTAGTCCTGGTCGTAGCCACCAACCGGGACTAAAGTTCGAGGTATTTAACCGCCCCGGCCATCTTCCTCCCCCAATCTTCTCCATCTATCTTGTGACACCGCAGGCCTGCCCCGATGCCGAACCACACCACGCCGCCGCCAGGCTACCGGAGATCGCTCCTCCCCTCCCGTCGCCGACGCCCGTAGCCGCTCGTCGCCCCGCCGCCCTCGTCGCCGCCGGCCACCGTCGCCGAACCTCCTCGCCCTCCTCCCCGAGCTGCGTCACTGAGCCTCGCCGCCTCCCGGTCCCCGGCTAGCTGTGAGCCGCCGCCGTTCCCTTGCTACTCCTATCCCCCCTCCCCCCCCCCGGTCACCGACGCCGACGCTGCCCGCGCTCAGGCCGCTTCAACGCCGCCCGCCTAGCTATCTTTTTTTTTCCTTTTTGTTATTTTTGTCTCAGTCATTTATACCCCAGATTCATAGATTTTCAGTGAGCATTATCAATGTTGAAGAAGGAGTGATCTTAATGGACAGAATTTTTTTATAAAGTTTTATCCAAATTTTTTTGCGGGAGAAAGTTTGATCAAGTTATCGAAAACAATTTAAATTTTCACAATAAAAAATATATAAGTTATGAAAACATATTGAATGATAATTCTAATGGTATTGATTTTGTATTGTGGATGTTAATATTTTGTATATAAACTTGGTCAATATTTTGTATTGATTTTGTTGCATGTCATTTTTGCAAAATATGCCATTTTGTCATTTTTGTGTGATTTAATGAAAGCATCATATGAGGTAGCTTTGAACATGAAAGAAGAGAATTTTTATGCCTTCTTGCTGGTCGAATTTAGTTCAAAAGAATTTAAGCGGAAGGAGTCCCCGACGATCGCCGGTGAAAAGAGTCCCCGACGATCGCCGGAGGAGTCCCCGACGATCGCCGGTGAAGAGTCCTCACCGTTTCCTTCCCAATATTTTGGGTTGCCGGAGGAGTCCCGATGATCACCGGAGGAGTCCCCGACGATCGCCGGTGAAGAATCCTCACTGTTTCCTTCCCGATATTTTGGGTTGCCAGAGGAGCCCCGACGATCGCCGGAGGAGTCCCCGACGATCGCCGGTGAAGAGTCCTCACCATTTCCCTCCCGATATTTTGGGTTGCCGGAGGAATCCCCGACGATCGCCGGAGGAGTCCCCGATGATCGCCGGTGAAGAGTCCTCACCGTTTCGTTCCGGTAGAACCGTAACTCCGATCGAGATGTTCTTTATATGCATTTGTTTCGATTTCTCTTGTAGATTATGTTTTTCCATCATCATACATGTTAAAATAAATAAACTTGCTGTTCTGTCCAGAATACTAAAACTGTATAAAATGCATATGAAATAACTTGCAAGTGATTGCAGAAACTATGGATCCGGAACACGCCAGAGACGAAGAACAAGAAAACATGTTGGAGGAAATAATCCGCGACAGAGATGATGATATCACCTCACATTTTCTGAATGACTCCGGTGAGGGAATGGACGGCTCTGGTGAGAGAATGGAGCGAGAAGATGACGGCTCCGGTGTTGGAACCTTAATTATTACAAAGTCCGACGAGGTATATTAATTAAGCCTTTGCTGACTAGATGCATTAATTGATTTGTATATACATATATTAACACTTCTTTCTTCTTTTAGCCCTCCGTATCGAGCCAATCTTTGATAAAGAAATGAGGCCCAAAAAAAAGGTTGGCCGATAATGAAAGGTTCAAGATCGAAGAAGTCGATGTAGATGGCAAACCGATTACTCCCAAGCGGAACGCATATGCATTTATAAGTCAGTGCAGAGTTATTGTTAGGGACAGCATCCCGATCTCCGTTTAACTATGGAATAAGCCAAAGGCGGAAGATGGAGTTACTTATGTCGAGGATAGATGCAAAGAAATGCTTTGGAATACGCCAATGACAAATTTCACCCTACCGCCAGAGGTGGATCCAAATAACCTAGTTATAGAGCGAAAAGTCAAGTCGTGGGCTCTTAAGAGGATGGCCGCACAATTCTGCAACTAGAAGAAAAGATTGAACCAAGACTATGTCCAGAAAGACAAGACTCCAACATTCACTGGAGCACATGAGAAGTTAAAAGATCACTGTGACATATTTGTGAAGTACAAGAAATTGGATAAAGCTAAGAAAAGCCCAGAAAGAAATAAAATAAATGCTGCAAAGAAAGAATATCACCATGTTATGGGGTCAGGTGGCTACAATGTTGCCAGGCCTAATTGGGAGAAAATTGAGAACGACCTGATTGCTAAAGGGATCGATCCAGGGCCATTGCAGTGGATCGAACGGGCAAGGACTTCGTTCAACGGGCATGGGGGAACGTTGAACCCAGAAACAAGGAAGTGTATATATACAAAAGGGCAACTTGCAACACCCGTTAAAGCCCTTCAAGCTGCAATGAAGGACGTGCAGGACGGGAAGTTCATTCCCGACAGAGAGAACGACGAGCTGACACACGCCCTCGGGAATGCTGAACACAGTGGACGAACATGAGGCACATCAGGCTCCATTCCATGGAAGGTTGGGTTTCCCGACTGCAGTGACACTTACAGAAGCCGAGGAAGAAAAAAGAAACATGATGCAGACCGGCTGCAGAAGGTAGAAGAAATAGTAGCATTGCAGCAGAAGCAAATAGATGCACTTACCAGCCAGTGAGCAACCGGCCCAACTCAGCGGCACGAAGATCCTTCATTCGAGACTGCCGGCCCAGCATCTCAGCGGAAAAGCAGCGTGGCTTCCACGGAGCTCGTTTGGCCCATAGATGATATCACGGCTCCTCGCTACCCCGTGGATGATATCACGCAGAGGGAACATTGTGATCTACATGAGAAATGCATGAACATATCCACGAAAGTGGCGGTCGGCTTTGCCTTACCTCCTATACCTGATGGAACTTACCATTGCTCTCCGATTCCAGATGGCTATGCTGTTGTCGGGGTGGATGAAGTTATGAACGGATTTGAGTAGCTGGAGCTTAAAATCCCTACAGGTGAAGGGGATACTGAACTGGGAGATGCCAGAAGGAGTACCATTCTATGGAGAAAGGAACACATCATGTTTCCACATTGGACGCCGTGTCAGCAGACTCCGTCGGAGGAGGCCCCTGAGCAGACTCCTCACAGTACCAATCCAGCTCTATCTTCGCTGCGTTAGCAGACTCCGCTGCCTCAACCGTCTCCGCCGCGTCAGCTGTCTCTGCCTTGTCAGCTGTCTCCGCCGCGTCAGCAGACTCCACCGGAGGAGGCCCCTCAGCAGACTCCACTGCCTCAGCCCCGGCAGAAGAGATTCGCCGCTCCGGCGGCTAGTAGTACAACTGCGAAGAAATCCAGAGCAGGTACAATAAGCGTCAAGGAGGCTCCTGCCATGTACCATACCAGCTGAGTGATGAGGAACTCAAGAAGGTCATGGATGGCGAAGTGAAACGCCAGCTTGCACCAACACGGCCCGAGCGAAAGGAGAAAATAGATCCGGCAAAAGCGAAGCGCTATCTGGAAAGCCTTACGCGACCACCGCCGCCTCCGCTGCTATCAAACTATGACCGCTCTATTATCAAGTCACATAAAGAACAGCAGCGGTCGGGAAGTAGTAGTAGTGCAAGGGGGAAAACAATTCCCCAACTCGGAGAATAGAAAAACCAATCGTTCCCCCCACTCAAGGTGTCTTCCGATATCGTTATTGATCCGGAGGTTGCTTTCACTCTTGGTCAATACTTAGGCGAGCATGGAGAGTTCCCCATGGCTGATTTTGCCTTTAGATACGAGCACAGGAAGCCTCTCATCAGACCTGAGGAGCTCCCGCATCTACCAACACAAATGCGAAGATTGCATGAGTGGTACATGAAAGCCTCAATGGAAGGGAGCAACATGATCTTTGGGGTAATTAGAGATGAGCATTTCTTCAATGGAGTTGAGGAGATGTACATTGAATTTCATGAATTATTTCAGTTATACAATCAAGACGCCCTCGGCAAAACTATCGTCAGTTGCTATTGTCTGTAAGTATTATTTCTGTAATTAAGTCTCTAGTTCAGCTCGTTCATTGCATGTATAATTATCCTCACTATATTATGCAGATTGAAGATTCTCGAATGCAAAAGAGGACAAATCTATGACATTGGGTTCATTAACCCAAATACCGTACATGAATTTACGATAGCAAACAACGCCAAGGATACAACGAAAAACTTGCTAAAGGCGTTAATTGGACAACAAACCAGAAGGGAAATACTATTTTCTTACAACATCAAGTGAGTGTTACTGTCTTGTGCACATTCTATTTCGCGTACTCGAGGTTAAGTGTAATTGATGAGTTATGCGTGCGTAGGTTCCACTTTATTCTGCTAATCATTCAGCTTGACGCAGGAGTAGTAATTGTCATGGACTCGAAACGTAAAGACCCTGAGATGTGGGCGGACATGAGTGAAATGCTCCAAAAGTAAGTTCAATCATTATCACACTATATCGGCAACTTTCGTTCATTTTCTGATATCAAGTAATTAATAACTCCTTTATTCATTTTCTTTGCCGGGCAGGGTTTGGAAAGAGTTCACCAAGCAGGCTAGGAGTGAATGGAAAAAGGAGCTGCGATTTCATCAAAACACAAAGATTCCAACTCATTTTGTTCTCTTCTGTCCATTGCTGAAACTCTGAAATTTGCACCCTTGCTAGCATCCTCTGGATAGACAAAATACCTTGTACTGTAACACATGCAAGTCCTTGGTTTCATTTCCATCAGATGGAAATCCTTTCGTCATCCATGTTTCATA
This sequence comes from Thinopyrum elongatum, assembly GCA_011799875.1. Classification (NCBI taxonomy): domain Eukaryota; kingdom Viridiplantae; phylum Streptophyta; class Magnoliopsida; order Poales; family Poaceae; genus Thinopyrum; species Thinopyrum elongatum. Next base: position 1,972,469 of record CM022302.1, on the reverse strand, counting down.
TCTCATGATTGAAATATGTATTAATTGCTAGTTCAATCCGAACCGACTTTAAGCATCGCTACGGTGAGAAAACCTCATCGCAGTCAACTCCTTGAACTTGTTATTTCAACAAGTCGAGCTTTATGGATAAAACATTTTTATCCATATCAGTTTTTAGTTCCATAAATATTCGTTAGACTCTAAGTCTTCCGAAAGGTGTATGAAGATTTTAATCTTGAATCACTTATATGGAGACTATCTCGGATTGTATTGGCATTTAGCCAATTCCGGAGTCAGGGCCCATCAATGTTTCCTTGTGTATCGTAGGTATACTGTTGTCTAACAACAATATCTCATTTGCGCACCTGAGAGGTTTGCACGAGCTTTGCCTACGTTGTTCAGCTGCAAGTTCGACCAAAGTCCATACATCTAATGTAGAGGCTTCCGTATCAGTCGCAGTAGGAAACTCTGGAATCACTTCCAAGGTTCCTTTCCTTTGATCTGATGACGAAGATACTTGTTATCTCGTCGAGTTGCACTGTCCTCCCACTCAACCTTTTGCAAGAACAATTCTCTTTAAAAGCATACCGTTTTGTGGCAAAATCCTATGCCTCGGTATAGTGGTGGGGGAATACCCAATGACTTGGGATAACTTACAAAATAACACTTGTCTGATTTGGAATAGGTTTGTAACCTTCTCCACAAGCCCCATATTCCAAATGTTAAGAAAAGATATAACATGGTTGGGTGTACCATACCATGGCGTCATTTCAACAGACCAGATGGAGCTCTTTTCAGTGTAAAAGCCGTAGTCTCTAAAGCATCACTTTAAAAGGGATAATGGCAAATTTATTTATGTCATCTTTGATCTTACCATGTCATGAATGGTTCGATTACATCTTCACGGACTTTCCACTTGCAGTGGTGTTCCAGGAGGTGCAAGTTATGAAACCCCTTTCACAACTCATCAGACATTCTCTAAACTTGTAACTCAAATATTCCTTTCTGCAATCGAATTGTAGAAACATAATTTTCTTGTTACAATAATTTCTTCTTCATTTTTGAAAATCTTTTGAATGATTTCAAAAGATCCATACTTACGTCTCATCAAGTAAATATCCATATATCTACTTGAGTCATTTCTGAAGATAGATAAATCCACTACTTGCAACAATATTTATTGAACACACATCGAAAATGTATGATCACCAATAAGTTTGTTGCTCGTTCCTTATGGCCTGTGATCGGTATTTCAGTCACTTACTTTTTGGAGGAAAGTTGCAAGTGTCAGATGATTCAAAATCAAACGACTTCAAAATCCATCATAATGAAATTTTCCATGCGGGTTTCTCCAATGTGACCAAATGCAGTGCCACACTTGTGTGGTATTCTTTTAGTCTTGCGACATTTAGCGTCAGTGTTATGGATGTATCATATTACCATCAAAATTCATAACATACATCCCATCTTGGATGGAAGTATGGCCCTTCATGTTATTCATAATACTGAACAACAATTGTTGTTTTTATGAACAACTCTTTTGCAACAAACATTGTGCAATGGGCTAGAGTGTATGAAACTCTAAAATGCATTATGAAAGTAAACCCAGAGGTAATATATTATTATCAACATTCATAACATACATCTCATTTATAATGAAAGTATGGCCCTTATGTTATTCATAACACCGAACATCAAAAGTTCTCTTATGAACAACCTTCTTGCAAGATACCTTATGCAATGGGCTAGAGTGTCAAACTCTAAAATGAATTATGAAAATAAATACATAGGTAATACACCGATGGAAGGTATAGTAACATTTACTATGTTCCATGTGTGTATCTCAACCTCATTCCTGGCTAGTCTTTCAGGCCATAGTAGTTCTTACATCGAGTTGCAACAGAATGCAATCGAGCGGGTATCTTTGTGATTAACTCACAATACCCAAGAATTAGTGATTAACATGTTTAACCATAATTCCCAAGAACTATATCTTTGACCAGCCTTCTATACATCAAAAACTTGTATGACATTCATACATGAGCTGGATATTCCAGTCTTCTTTCTTTCTGCTTTTATACTTCTAACAGTTTAACTTTTAGTATTTCTCTACTCTTAGAAGAAGCACCCAACTTAAGAGTGGCGTTAGCCCCGGACTTCCTAGGCGTGAAAATTTCACTAACACCCTTCGGACACTTCCTTTCTCTTTAAGTTGTTGTTTTATTCACCTTTCATCATATGACAGGCGTTCTTCTGGATCCCTCTCTTATCAGTCAAATGCATAGTAAGCTCCTTTACTAATAGTTTGCGAACAAACATTGCTTTGGATATCTCATATCTTTTAGCCTTTGTCTATCTCTGAAAATGATTTTCAGATTCCATGAATATCACATAACTATCCAAACTTTCAAAGTTCAGGTCTCATGGAAGCAAACATATTGCACTTGACTGAAAACGGAATTCTAGGTTTTGGATCGAAGGATGAGGGTCACATGATTCATAGCATTTGCGGGAGAATACCGAAAGCATGTGATAGGACAAAGTCCTTCTAGGCACTCTTGAGGACAATCCTCACATTACGTTACCAACCGTAAAGTTTTAACCAGATATTTAACAGCTATTCAATTTTAATAGGGAAGGTGAAAACGTGAGCCATTATTCTACAACTATTTTGCAAATCACACTTAGACAGTGTTCAAAATTAATTGCACCAAGAATTAAATAAGTTAATTCTACAGTGCGCTCCCACTCAAATCAATATCTCTCATAATTGATTGTGAGCGATTCAAGATCCATATTACAATTCAACGCCAAGGATGTATCCATCTCAAGTGACGAGAATTGCAATCGGTAGGCCAACTTGCCAATCACATCTCTATGTGACTCTTGTTCATCTTTCGATGGGCGTGTTCCGAGCTCAGGACTTTCAAGCTAGAACGTCAAGACAACCAAGTGATCTCGCTGCGAGGTCTCAACTCACCCGCCTCACACATCCCTAATCGTTCGTACCCATGTATCCATGTGATACCCCGAAAAGTTATGTGCCGTGACGGTGCTACACTTGGGAGAACACTAACTACTTGATATTTTTGTGAGAGATCGCCCTAATAAAAAGCGACTACCACGCAATCAAGAAGGGTGCATCATAAGGGATAAACATCTCAGGCAATTCATAATAGCATGATATGGTATAGCCCTTTCTGACGGAGAAGTTTTTCATTTCTTCGTCTTCGGCATTCGCGTCGGTGTTCACCTTCACGAAGATTGCCACCACCTTGTTGATGCACCAAATAATATTGCTATCTCTATAGCTAATAAAATAAGTGCATTACAAAAGGTTGACACACAGGTCTTTTAAAGTGACAATCATATGGCTCCAGCCATCATGCCGAATCATGTCACGCAGGTCATGTTAATCAATTTACATTATATAGTCATCTCATACATAATCAAATTATTATGAGCACTGCTATACCACATCACATGCACATGCAAACCATACTGCAAAACCAAGTTAGATGCCTCTAATCGGTCCAGCAAAAACTTGTATTTCGTGGCTTCTAAGGTTTCGAAACAAACCGAAGCTACCAACGTCCATCATCAAGTATGATAATTCAAGTTGCTAGATTAACTTTGCGGGGTGTATGAAACACGAGATAATAAAATCTCGAGCCCCATACTGAACTTCGTCATACGCATGACCCCCGTGTAGATCATATCTGCATTGCCCTTTCATCTGCGAAATTTCATCTTTCTTTTTAACTACGGTGGAATTCAATGAACTGTTAGCACTTCGTTGATCAATCAGGATCGCGGATTGCCAGAACATTGAAACTCCACCATGCTGTTATCAAGATCAGAAATATGCAAATTCCAGGGAAGCAACAAGAATATCGGGTAATAGATTTCATCTGCTACCCGCACAAATAATTTTCAGCAATAGATCTCATCTACTACCTAATTATATTGTGCAACACCCATACATCTCTATGTATTCTAGATCGCAACCTGCATCTACGCATAGCATGGCTCATGATGCCACTGTAGGGTAATGCAGCAGAAAACAAAATTTTTCCAACCTACGCACCAGCCCAGGACCACTATGAAGACTGCATACAAGGTTTCGATCTTTTCATTACCAACTCGTAGCGCAGCGGAAGTAGAGTTGCTGACGATCGGCGGTGCAGATCCCCACAGCTAGGATTTACAACCTCCCAACCAAGAGGATGTATACCCTCATCTGCCCCTCGGACAGCCCTCCGGGAGGCGGTTGGACAGTCCCTTGGACGGTGTCGCGGACAGCCCTTCGGGAGGACCTTCCAAACTCAGACAGCCCTTCGGGAGGACCCTCAAAACTCGGATGGTCACTCGGACAGCCCTCCGGGAGGCACTCTCGACCTAAGACCGAAACAACGATCTCTCTACAGAGTTGCACACATACGGTGTCATCTATCCGGCAGGGCTTCGCCGTCCAGAACTAGATCCTGCCGGAACCCAGACAGCCTTTCGGCTCTACGAAACTATTTCGCTGGGAGGGAGAGAGAAGCCAGACAAGCCAAATGGCATGTGTATGTGAGAAGGGATGAAGGTTTGGGCAGCCCCCTCACCTCCTATTTATAGGAAAACCAAGGGGTAGAATGGACATTCAAAATACCAAAGTACCCCCACTTTATGTCACACACAAAGGGCATAAAAGGGAAAGGAAGTGCCATGTGGAGCTCCATGAGGGAACCCCTCCTTTGGCAAGCCAACCCCTAGGCCCCCCCCCAAGGGGGTTCCTTGGTCCCCACACCTTCTAGAAGCCTTTTGGAAAATATCCCAAAAGGTGGTTTTCCAAAAATATCCCGAAAAGCACTTTCACTATTCACGACGACATTTTTTAGCGTCCGTTCGAACTAAAAATATTTATGTGGGCTTAGAACATTTCCAGTACCCACTAAAATAATTTTCAACGCATTCCAGAACAATTCCGGATTAGTGATTTTCATCCGCGAAAAGCATCTGAAGCGGTTCTGGCAGCTCCGGAACATTTCCGGTTTTCATCCCGGAAAATTCCAAAAAGTTTCCAGAATGATTCTGGCATCCTCCAAGAATTATCAGGCATGTGCCGAAACCATTTTGACTTAATGGTATCCCCTGAAACAACTTTTTATTTTCACCGAAACTCATCCGGTGACCTCTTTCTTCGGAACTTTTCCGATGTCTCCGAAAAAAGTTTTCGGAGACTTTCTCTCGGACTCCCTGTCTAGTATTCAGCAGATAGATGACCCTTAAGCGTGTGACACTATAGGTTCGGTGAAGTATAGACATGACCCGGAACCCCTTTCGATCAATGATCAACATCGGAGCCGTGGACACCCATATTGACCCCTATACCCACACGAATGAATATTCGAGTGAACCTCCAGTTGCCGTGTGCTATTCCTGTTGCTTCGCGATATGTTACAAATAACTGAGGTGAGACATGTTGGCATCCCCGTGGATCAACAACTTGTCCACTATGCCAGTTACCTCGTTACCGGCATTGTTCTCTTTTCTCGTTCCCATGTTCCGGCATCCCGTGATCAAATCACAAAGTGTCTGGCCAGACGATGATGGATACCGTAACACCGAGAGGGCCCACAGATATCTCTCCATCGTCGGAGGAGCAAATCCGAATCTTGAGCTATCAAGTTACTTGACATACTTTTCCATGAACCCGTAAGCCGCCGTAATAGCCACCCATTTACGGATGATGTTTAACAAACCCCAAAGTTCATGAAGCAAGCATGAAGAAACTCAATACTCTCATGGTCTAAGGAATCATGCAAATGTCAACCATCTCTATGTTATTAACCATTAACTTGTGACGAATGTATCTCATAGCATAACATCAATTCGGGTCGATTCAACACAAATGTTCTTCTAACATCGTGCCCTCCAAGTTGCTGGCATACACATGCCCATGATCAGGAAAACAGAACCATCATGCAACACTTGAGCTAGTCTTAGAGGCCAGATTAGGAATACATTTTACCATTTATTATCCCACACGTGCATATGAGTCTTCCTCCGAGCCTCGTGGTTATTGTAGACTCGAGAACAATAGCAGTTATAGCATGGAACATAAACCTAATTATGAACAGGAAGATAATCAATAACATTTATTATTGCCTCTAGGGCATATCTCCTACACCCGACGATCGCCGGTGAAGAGTCCTCACCGTTTCGTTCCGGTAGAACCGTAACTCCGATCGAGACGTTCTTTATATGCATTTGTTTCGATTTCTCTTGTAGATTATGTTTTGCCATCATCATACATGTTAAAATAAAAAAACTTGCTGTTCTGTCCAGAATACTAAGACTGTATAAAATGCATATGAAATAACTTGCAAGTGATTGCCGAAACTATGGATCCGGAACACGCCAGAGACGAAGAACAAGAAAACATGTTGGAGGAAATAATCCGCGACGGAGATGATGATATCACCTCACATTTTCTGAATGACTCCGGTGATGGAATGGACGGCTCTGGTGAGAGAATAGAGCGAGAAGATGACGGCTCCGTTGTTGGAACCTTAATTATTACAATGTCCGGCGAGGTATATTAATTAAGCCTCTGCTGACTAGATGCATTAATTGATTTGTATATACATATATTATAACTTCTTTCTTCTTTTAGCCCTCCGTATCGAGCCAATCTTTGATAAAGAAACGAGGCCCGAAAAAAAGGTTGGGCGATAATGAAAGGTTCAAGATCGAAGAAGTCGATGTAGATGGCAAACCGATTGCTCCCAAGTAGAACGCAGATGCATTTATAAGTCAGTGCGGAGTTATTGTTAGGGACAGCATCCCGATCTCCATTCAAGAATGGAATAAGCCAAAGGTGGATGATGGAGTTACTTATGTCGAGGATAGATGCAAAGAAATGCTTTGGAATACGCTCATGACAAATTTCACCCTACCGCCAGAGGTGGATCCAAATAACCCAGTTATAGAGCGAAAAGTCAAGTCGTGGGCTCTTAAGAAGATGGCCGCACAATTCTGCAACTGGAAGAAAAGATTGAACCAAGACTATGTCCAGAAAGACAAGACTCCAACATTCATCGGAGCACATGAGAAATTAAAAGATCACTGGGACGTATTTGTGAAGTACAAGAAATCAGATGAAGCTAAGAAAAGGTCAGAAAGAAATAAGATAAATGCTACAAAGAAAGAATATCACCATGTTACGGGGTCAGGTGGCTACAAGGTTGCCAGGCCTAAGTGGGAGAAAATTGAGAACGACCTGATTGCTAAACGGATCGATCCAGAGCCATTGCAGTGGATCGAACGGGCAAGGACTTGGTTCTACAGGCATGGGGGAATGTTGAACCCAAAATCAGGGAAGTGTATTTATACAGAAGAGCAACTTGCAACACCCGTCAAAGCCCTTCAAGCTGCAATGAAGGACGTGCAGGACGGGAAGATCATTCCCGACAGAGAGAACGACGAGCTGACACACGCCCTCGGGAATGCTGAACACAGTGGACGAACACGAGGCACATCAGGCTCCGTTCCGTGGAAGGTTGGGTTTCCCGACTGCAGTGACACTTACAGAAGCCGAGGACGAAAAAAGAAACAGGATGCAGACCGGCTGCAGAAGTTAGAAGAAATAGTAGCATTGCAGCAGAAGCAAATAGATGCACTTACCAGCAAGCGAGCTACCGGCGCAACTCAGCGGCACGAAGATCCTTCATTCGAGACTGCCAGCCCAGCATCTCAGCGGAAAAGCAGCGTGGCTTCCACGGAGCTCGTTAGGCCCATAGATGATATCACGGCTCCTTGCTACCCCGTGGATGATATCACGCAGAGGGAACATTGTGATCTACATGAGAAATGCATGAACATATCCGTGAAGGTGGCGGTCGGCCTTGCCTTACGTCCTGTACATGATGGAACTTACCATTGCTCTCCGATTCCAGATGGCTATGCTGTTGTCGGGGTGGATGAAGTTATGAACGGATTTGAGCAACTGGAGCTTGAAATCCCTATAGGTGAAGGGGATACTAAACTGGGAAATGCCAGAAGGAGTAACATTCAATGGAGAAAGGAACACATCATGCTTCCACATTGGACGCCGCATCGGCAGAATCCGCCGGAGGAGGCCCCTCAGTAGACTCCTCACAGTACCAATCCAGCTCTATCTCCGCTGCCTCAGCCGTCTCCGCTGCGTCAGCAGACTCCGCTACCTCAACCGTCTCCGCCGCGTCAGTAGACTCCCACGGAGGAGGCCCTTCAGCAGACTCCGCTGCCTCAGCCCCGGCGGAACAGAACCGCCGCTCCGGCGGCTAGTAGTACAACTGCGAAGAAATCCAGAGCAGGTACAATAAGCGTCAAGGAGGCTCCTGCCATGTTACCATACCAACTGAGTGATGAGGAACTCAAGAAGGTCATGGATGGTGAAGTGAAACGCCAGCTTGCACCGACACAGCCCGAGCGAAAGGAGAAAATAGATCCGGCAAAAGCGAAGCGCTGTTTAGAAAGCCTTACGCGTCCACCGCCGCCTCTGCTGCTATCAAACTATGACCGCTCTATTATCAAGTCACATAAAGAACAGCAGCGGTCGGGAAATAGTAGTAGTGCAAGGGGGAAAACAATTCCCCAGCTCGGAGAACAGAAAAACCAATCGTTCCCCCCGCTCAAGGTGTCTTCCGATATCGTTATTGATCCGGAGGTTGCTTTCACTCTTGGTCAATACTTAGGCGAGCATGGAGAGTTCCCCATGGCTGATTTAGCCTTTAGATACGAGGACGGGAAGCCTCTCGTCAGACCTGAGGAGCTCCCGCATCTACCAACACAAATGCGAAGATTGCATGAGTGGTACATGAAAGCCTCAAAGGAAGGGAGCAACATGATCTTTGGGGTAATTAGAGATGAGCATTTCTTCAATGGAGTTGAGGAGATGTACATTGAATTTGATGAATTATTTCAGTTATACAATCAAGACGCCCTCGGCAAAACTATCGTCAGTTGCTATTGTCTATAAGTATTATTTCTGTAATTAAGTCTCTAGTTCAGCTCGTTCATTGCATGTATAATTATCCTCACTATATTATGCAGATTGAAGATTCTCGAATGCAAAATAGGACAAATCTATGACATTGGGTTCATTAAGCTAAATACCATACATGAATTTACGGTAGCAAACAACGCCAAGGATACAGCGAAAAACTTGCTAAAGGCATTAATTGGACAATAAACCAGAAGGGAAATACTATTTTCTTACAACTTCAAGTGAGTGTTACTGTCTTGTGCACATTCTTTTTCGCTTACTCGAGGTTAAGTGTAATTGATGAGTTTTGCGTGCGCAGGTTCCATTTTATTTTGCTAGTCATTCAGCTTGATGCAGGAGTAGTAATTGTCATGGACTCGAAACGTAAAGACCCTGAGATGTGGGCGGACATGAGTGAAATGCTCTAGAAGTAAGTTCAATCATTATCACACTATATCGGCAACTTTCGTTCATTTCCTGATATCAAGTAATTAATAACTCCTGATTCATTTTTTTTGCCGGGCAGGGTTTGGAAAGAGTGCACCAAGCAGGCTAGGGGTTAATGGAAAAAGGAGGTGCGATTTCGACAACCCAATGTAAGTAGTACTAGCTAGTTCCGCGCATCTCTCTTTGATTCTAGTTTCAATACCATTATCATGCTTGATTGTTATTTTGATTGAACTCTATTCTCGTAAAGTGCTTGAGGCAGGAAGACGGGAATAATTTATGTGGATACTACGTTTGCGAGTTCATTCGCCAGATGACCTGTGAGAAGGGCAGAATTTTAGAACAACTTGAAGTACGTAAATAATATTCACAATTTTATTTTATTAGCATCAATTGTGTTGAGTTTCATTCATATATATATATATATGTATATATTGACCCCCTTCTTTAAATTAGATCCAACGGAAGCGGGACGAACTCCTACCAAATGATCGCATACTAGCAATTCAAGAGGTCATACATACAGAGGGAGAATACCATCGGGAATTGGAATGCGATTTTGGCAACAATTAGATATTAGGGATCGTAAGAGATGTTATATTGTATATATGCATGAACGTGTACTATATGTAGTAGCGTCGAATAGATATACGAAAACTTGTTGTTCGACCAAGCACGGAGAAAGAGATGTCACTTCTCTATATTCATGACGATGTTGTGTAATGGTTCCTTCATTGCTATATGTAGTAGCTAGCGTCGAGTTGAATGGAAAACATAAAATAAAAATGAAAACCCTAAATAAAAAAGAATTGAATGGTAAACACAAAAAGAAAAGGGAAACACAATATGAAACCCCTAAACACTCCAAAACCCTAAACCCCTCCTTTCAAAAAAATAAAACAGCACTTGGCAGGGGCTGACGCGTGGCGGCATTTTAGTCCCGGTTGGTGTTACCAACCGGGACTAAAGGCCCCCCTGCCTAAGCGCTGCGCAGCGGCCACATGGAGCCCCTTTAGTCCCGGTTCGTAACACGACCGGGACTAAAAGTGGGGGCCTTTAGTCGCGATTCCTTAATCCCGATTGCACAACCGGGACTAAAGGCCCTTACAAACCGAGGCTAATGCCCTATTTTCTACTAGTGACACCTTATATTACGAAGAATGGCAATTCTCCGATAGCCTGGGTTTGGGTTATGTGGGCGGTCCAAGAGGACAATGGAAACTCGCTGATCCAAGTTTTACCCAAACCTTGGAGGCAGTTCTCCACTCTGCGCTTGATCCCCTAGAGTAATATGTCGTTGGCACACTCGACTTGCCCATTGCTCTATGGATGCATAAGTTACCCTGATAATTTCTTGGTGTTGTAGTCATTGCCGAACTAAATAAAGTTGTGTGTCATGGATTGCAAGCCATTGTCCATTATTAATATCGCCGAGAGAGCAAATCAGGCAAAGGTGTAGCTTTAATGAAACTTGCTGCTTCTTTATCATCATCCTAACCAATGGTTTGGCCCATATAAAATTAGTTAATGTGTCAGTCAGAATGATTAAGAACTTGAACCCTGATGGAGTTGTCGAGAAAGTTCAGAGAAGGTCTCACCCAAATGTGTGAATGACCGGGATAGGTCGTGTGGTGTGCTGGATCTGGTACGGTAGCGTAAATTCAGGATCTGGTGCAGCGAAGACTTGAGCGTGGTTCGATCATGGCCTTGCGCAAGGATGATCACCGCGTATAAGGATCCCATGGGTAGGCATCTTATAGGTGCCCACCGTCACTGCGGTCTGGTCTCTCTCGTATGATTGAAGACTGTTAGCTGGCTTATCTCTTACGCGCATTCTCGCCCACTTGCGGACAAATCCTAGCTCTGGAGAGGGAGGGAGCGCCTCAACCCAGATCTGGAGTATGTGGGAAGTCGCCTTGTAAATTTCAAGTAAATTGGAAGGACAAACCTTTAACTATAAATTATTCAACCTTAATGACAATTAATTTGTAGATCAAAGATTTATTAAAATGAGGGACTTTCATTTTGTGATGTCCTCTAAAAAATTGTGAATAGTCATCAAATAATGTTAGGAACTTACCAAAATTTTCCCCTACCTTCAAGCTTCTTGTTTTAATGTTACATTGATGATAACGCCTAAGGTTCTGCTAATATTGGGCTGCACAGATCGACATGATGTCGTGTCGTTCCCCGAACACATCAAGATCATCCGTGTGACGCTGAATTATGCTTCCTCGGTGAACTTGGTTAGTCATGGTGATTTTATCCTGAGCCCGGATGCGCCATGCCTTCCGCACCTTATATTTGGAAGAAGGGCAATTCTCCGATGGAACCGGTTCGGGTTGTGTGGGCGGTCCCATAGGACAGTGGGTAACTCGCTGATCCAAGTTTTACCCAAACCGTGGAGGCAGTCCTCCACTTTACGCTTGATCCCCTAGAGTAATATGCCGTTGGCACATTCACACGGATAATTTCTTTGTGTTGCAGTCTTTGCCGAACTCAATGAAGTTGTGAGCCATTGTCCATTATTATTAGCCCCGAGAGAGAAAATTAGGTAAAGATGTTTTTTTTAAAATGGGGACATCCCTGGCCTCTGCATCAGAATGATGCATACGGCCACCTTTATTAGCAAGCAAATAGGTTCAACAATAGTCATAAAGTCTCGAACAAAAGCTGCTCACAAAGAGCTCAGGAACAAAAATGAAAGCCACAACCGGCTGGCAAAAGATAGATAGGAAAACTAATTGCCTATCCTATTACATGACCGCCATCCAAACCGGCTGAAAATATCCCGTGCTACCATCTCCCATCGGATAGATCCAGTAACCAAACACTCCCTGGCCTCCGTCGGAGTGAGTAAGGACCACATACGGATCAACGCAGTGGCTCGAAAGATAACCTGCAAAAAATGAGTATTTGTTGGTCTGTTAAAGACCAAATCATTTCTGCAATTCCAGATTGCCCATAATAAAGCACATACTCCTACACGAATGTGTCTCGCTGTTTAGGGCTCAATCCCATCCAACCACGTCCCAAATAACGTGTTAATATTATTCGGAGGAGTAATATTGAAGGTTATGTTCACTGATTGCCAAAGAATCTTTGCCAAAGGACAATCGAGAAAGAGGTGTTTGATTGTTTCGTCCTTGTCACAAAAGCTACATCTAGTAGATCCAATCCAGTTGCGTTTAATCAAGTTATCCTTAGTTGAAATGACTTGTTTGTGTACAAACCACATAAACACTTTAACTCTCAAGGGAACTTTGACAAGCCAAACATGTTTCGAAGTAGGAATAGAACTAGAATTAATAACATCCAGATACATGGATTTAACCGTAAATTCTCCATTCCTAGTAAGCTTCCAACACAACTGATCCGGACATTGAGAGAGTTGAACATCCAACAATCTTCTCACAAGATGGAGCCAAACTTCCCAACGGTTGCCGGCTAACGCTCTCCTGAAGCTGATATTTAGAGGCGTGGACTGACATACTGACTCAACGGTTGCATCTCTCCGTTGAACAATACTATAGAGAGAAGGATACTGAAGCGCGAGAGGCGCGTCCCCTAGCCAGGTATCCTCCCAGAATCTCGTAGAAGTACCGTTACCGACAACAACCTTGGTCCGATTAAAAAAGACCGATTTAACTCTCATCAGTCCTTTCGAGAAAGGCGAATCCATCGGCCTCACTGTCACCTGGGATAAAGTTTTGGATTGAAGGTACTTATTACGCAGAATCTGTGCCCATGTGGCCTCGGTCTCTCGAGAAAGCTTATACAACCATTTGCTAAGAAGACATTTGTTTTTCATCTCAAGATTTTCGATACCTAGACCCCCTTGGTCCTTCGGTCGACAAATAATGTCCCATTTAGCTAGTCTATACTTCCTCTTCAGTTCATCACTTTGCCAGAAAAAACGGGATTGATAGAAATCAAGTCTTTTCCAAACTCCCACTGGTACCTCGAAAAAAGACAAAAGAAACATGGGCATACTTGTGAGAACCGAATTAATAAGAATTAAACGGCCTCCATACGACATCAGTTTGCCCTTCCAGCATCCCAATTTCTTCTGAAATCGATCCTCAATGCACTTCCATTCGCTATTTGTTAGCTTACGATGATGAATGGGTATACCTAAATACGTGAAAGGTAAAGCCCCCAATTCACAACCGAACAATTGCTTATACGCCTCTTGTTCCTCTTTGGCTCTTCCAAAACAGAACAATTCGCTCTTGTGAAAATTTATTTTTAGTCCGGTCAATTGTTCAAATAAGCATAACACCAGCTTCATGTTTCTCGCTTTTGCCAAGTCATGCTCCATAAAGATGATTGTATCATCTGCGTACTGTAGGACAGATACACCTCCATCAACTAGATGAGGTACCAAACTACCTACTTGGCCAGCATCCTTAGCCCTTCCTATTAGAATCGTCAACATGTCAACTACAATGTTGAACAGAATAGGTGACATTGGATCTCCTTGTCTCAAGCCCTTATGTGTTTGGAAATAGCGACCTATATCATCATTCACTTTAATTCCAACACTTCCTTTTTGCGTGAAAGATTCTACCTGTTGTCTCCAGGCTGGATCAAAACCTTTCATCCTCAACGCTTGTTGGAGAAATGGCCATTTGACTTGGTCGTACGCTTTTTCGAAATCCACTTTGAAAACTACCCCATCTAGTTTTTTCGTATGGATTTCATGGAGTGTTTCATGCAGGACCACCACCCCTTCAAGGATGTTTCTATCCGGCATGAAAGCAGTTTGGGACGGCTGCACCACAGAATGCGCAATCTGCGTGAGTCTATTTGTCCCAACCTTGGTGAAGATTTTGAAACTTACATTCAGAAGACAGATGGGCCTGAACTGCTCAATTCATACCGCCTCAGTTTTCTTCGGAAGCAAAGTAATGGTTCCAAAATTCAGATGAAACAAGTGAAGCTGTCCAGCAAATAAATCCTGGAACATCAGAAGCAAATCCCCTTTGATAATATGCCAGCACCTTTTATAAAACTCGGCTGGAAATCCATCCGGCCCCGGAGCTTTACTATTCTTCATCTGAGAAATAGCTTCAAACACCTCTTTCTCCGAGAACGGGGCAGTTAAAATATCGTTCTCATCTGAAGCAAGCTGAGGGACATCCTCATTCCGCGACTCATCTAGAGATACGAAATTATCCTCCGGAGGCCCAAAAAGCTGCTTATAATAATTAGTGATGTATAATTTTAAGTTCTCCTGTCCTACAATCGTCCCTTCGTCTTGTTCAAGCTGAAAGATCCTTTTCTTTCTATGCTTGCCGTTGGCGATCATATGAAAGAATTGAGTGTTGGCGTCCCCCTCGACCACTTTGCGAACTTTCGCCCGCAATGCCCACTTCAATTCTTCTTCTCGCAGGAGCTCTTTCAATCTCATCTCCGCATCTAGTTTAACATGAAGTTCCGCTGAATCTAGGATCATGGACTCGGCTTTTACATCTAAGGCCTGAATAAGGGAAAGGAGCCTTTCCTTTTCAACCTTATAAATCCCACTGAGATGCTTAGCCCACCCACGCAAGAAACTTCGCAAGTGGCGTATCTTATTCTGCCATCTCTCAATTGAAGTCCTTCCTCCTGAATCTTTAGCCCATTCCCTAGCTATAAGATCAAAAAAGCCTTCTCTTTCAAACCACGCTAATTCGAAAGAGAAGGTATTCTTATTCCCCACATGCGTTGCCTCACCAGAGTCAACCCGTAGAGGGGTGTGGTCCGAGATTCCGTGCGATAATGCCTGGACGGTGACTAGAGGAAACTTCTGTTCCCAGTCAACGCTCGCGAGGACACGGTCTAGCTTCTCAAACGTAGGAGTGGGCAAAGTATTAGCCCATGTGAATTTTCTTCCCGAAAGCTCTATCTCTCTCAGATCCAAGCTTTCAATAATGGTGTTAAACATAAACGACCATCTGCCATCAAAATTATCATTGTTCTTTTCGTCTCTCCTTCTAATGATATTGAAATCACCCCCCACTAAGATTGGAAGCTGCTCAGACCCGCAAATACGGACTAGATCCGCCAAAAAGTCTGGTTTGAGTTCTGGTTGTGCGGCCCCATACACCGCCACCAGGGCCCAATTAAACCCGTCGACCTTCGACCTAACCCGAAATTTGACGGCAAAATCTCCCATGACCACACTTCGGACTTCCAACGTCTCGCATCTAACCCCAAGTAAGATTCCACCTGATCTTCCTCTCGGGGGGAGACAATGCCAATCAAAATCGACACCTCCCGACAACGAATTTAGAAATTGAGGAGAGAAATTGCCTCTTCCTGTTTCAGAAAGAGCAATAAAATCCAACCTAAGTTCGATAGAAGCCTCTGCTAGAAATCTCCTTTTAGCCAAGTCCCTCAGACCTCTGCTATTCCAAAAAATTCCTCTCATAACTCATCATGAAATTTTTTGGTCATCCGGTTCCTAGCACTTCTACGCACTGCCGACGCTAGGTAAATTTTGCGTTTCCACTTGCGTTTAGGCTTGGGTAAGTCCTCCACCCGGTCCTCACAACCGGGGTCAGTAGGTCTACCGCAAGGATCCTCTATAGGTTCACTATCCCCAAGAGGTATAGACTCTTCCTCCTCCTCGGTCTCAGGGGGGGGAGGGGCAATATCTGCACAAAGCGTATCTAACACCCTGACTCCCAACTGAGCAATGTCGGAATCGTTCATAGGTTTAACAGCTGCTAAATTGCGAATCATATCTAAAGCACGATCCGCTTCAAGATCCAAGAGGTCATTAACTGAATGCGAGATTTCATTATCATTACTACCTAATGAAACTCCTAGCTGATTTGCATTATGAATAATCTCATCATCAGAAAAATGCAGAATAGAATTGGAAGTGTTGACCGACATACTAGCTGTGACCTCAATATCACGAAGCTTGGCCGCCCGCCTGGCGCACCTCAGCTGCATGTCATCAACATCCGGCTGGTCCTGGATGCGACAGCTCATCCGCCGCCCCTCGGAAACAGGATCCGGGATACCTCCAAAAGCTATGACCTCCTCCCTAGTAGCCACGATAGGGGTAAGGCCTCCCGCCCCACCCCCACCGCGCGGATGTAGAGGAGCCCCAGGACCAGGCGCCGCCACCGGCCCCGGCGAGCGCATGGGGGAAGAGCGCTGGGCCATCTGCCCATGCTCCCCGCCTGACGCTGACAGCTCAGTCGACGACCCGCCCATAGGCTGGCAAGAGGAGGTGAGAACAGGGGCCGCCTGCCCCCACTCCTCTCCAAGACTAGCATACAAGCCGGCAGGTGATGCACACACGAGAGTCGATGACGGCAGGACCAACCCCTGCGGCGGAGCAGGTGACCGCCGGCCCTCGGAGCCAACAGACACGGCAGGTGAGGTCGGCCTAACCACCGCAGGAGAGGAAGGAACTGAGGCCTCCTGCCTCGGTCTCCCTCTCAACCTCGGCACGTCGCCGAACGGCACCGGAGACACCTCCACCTCGGTCCTCAATCGTGGCGCAGCCTCGGAAGGAGAAGGGGAAGAAGGGGCCACCTGCCCACGATCCTCCCCCCTCTCGGAAAAGCCGTCAGCCCCTGCAAAGCCTAAGGGGGGAAGCGTGCCCTCTAGCACGTCATCAGCCTCCACCCGATCGCTCCAAAGCCTAGGAGGAGCAGAAGCAGGCTCGAACGAACCGAATCTCAAAGTGCTCATCGGTACCGTAACAGAAGAAGCAGCCACAGGCCCGGACGCCTGCAAGGTGGAACTCGGCCCGTTGGCCGACTCATGCTCAACATCATCCCCTCGCGCTTCCGTGTTACCCGAACCATCATCCTTATCATGCATATCCACATCCGTCCCTGCCAAAGCCTCAGCAAAAAGCTCTGCATCCTCAAACTCAATCTCAAGGTTGAAGACCTCGCCCTTGTAGGTCCACTTGACCACGTCAGGCACAAACTCAATATCGAGGACACTCACCAGCAAGCGGGCCACTCCATTAGCTCTGGTGAAAGCCATATCTACCTTCTCGGTTTTCCCGACCAGAATCCCCAAGCTAGCAGCAACTCGAGCATCGTGAAGCGGCTTGGAAGGAGCCCCTGAGAATCGCAACCAAACCTGGGTGAGGGGCTTGCCCTGCGGCTCAACTCACTTCCACTCATGGAACTCGAGGATGCACTCAGTACCAGGTACTCTGCATAACCCAAAACTCAGCATACGCTCCAAGTCCTCTGATGTAGGAAAGTTAACCTTATAAGTGTTATCCTTGAGGCGAGTAAGCTCCCACACAAAGTTACCTGGAACTAACTCAGTGAGCCTGCGTATAATCTGCACCTCAGACACATCACTCTTAGAGACTTTGACAATCGCTGAAGTTGTGCTCTGGGGTTCGTCAGGTATCTCCCTCGCACTGGGAGACTCAAAAAACATCAGTTCAGCACAATAGACTCCATAGATGGTGATACTCGGCATCTGATCTCGCAGAATAGGGAACTCCCCTGAGTCATGCGCAGGCTTGAGACAGGTATCACAAAGCTCGGTCTCACACTCGGCAATAAAGTGTCCTCTCTCGCCACACCGGTAGCACAACAACTTCTCCTTTTTACGCGCCCAATTGGAGGCTCTATCCGCGTCAGTCTTGTCAACAACCCCGACAGCCCCCGTCACTAAGGGCTCCGTCAGCGGCATGTCCGCGGAAGCCAGAGCAGTCACCACCTCCATAGCCTGCCCGGATAGCTCCGTCGCCTGACCGGAAGCATCGACCTCCGATGATGCCGTCGGTTCCACCACAGCAGGCGGTGGAGGCTGGCGGTAACGGTACCTACCACCGCGACCACTGCGACCCCCACGATGACCTCGGTAGCCGCCTCGCTGCCTATAATCAGGGCCAGACGCCCCCTCGACAAAACCTCCCGGAGGGCCGTAGAAAGGTCGTTCAGCTGACCCATCACTCTGCCATGCATAGCCACGCCCGCCACCCGTAGACGATGAGCCACGATGTTGTCCGTCCCCATAAGCATTGTGTCCATCATCACCCCACTTTCCTCGGGGTGGACCAATACCGCCGCGATTAGCCGGCGCCCGAGCTGCATCCGCACCACCCTCGCCCGCCACAGGTTGCGCTGGCGGAATCTGCGCTGGCACAGCACGCTTCTGAGGCGGCCTAGCGACGTAATGTGGCGGAGGCGCGGCAAACGGCTGCTGACCCGGCACCGAAGCCTGCATGGGAGGAACAACCACGGCCGCACCGGGCGTCGGCGGTCTTGGCGGAGCAGCACCACGCCCCACAGCAGCAGAAGATGGCAACGCAGCAGCCGGCGTCGGTGGCCTGAGGCCGTGACCGCCACGCCCAGCGGCCGGCACCGCCCCTGCAGCCGGCGCAGGTCGCGGCCCTGGCGGAGTGCCGCGTCCAGCAGCCATCGCGGGCCTCGGCCCCGGCGGCGCGCCACGTCCCGCCGGCAGCGCAGGCTGCTGCCCCTGAGAAACTCCGCCACCACGGCCAGCCGGCGCCGCCCCGGCGACCACCGGAGACTTCGGACCGGTCGCTGCAGCACCACCCCGTCCCACCATCAGAGTAGGGATTCGAGTGGCCCGCCCCGGACCACAGCTGGCAAATCCCGAAGGACCCCCGCGGCGACGAACCCTAGTGCGCAGCACGGGGCAAGGCGAAGCACGATCGCTCGATCGCATCCACGGGCCTTTGGCTTCGACAGACGTAGAGTCCGGGTTAGCCTGGGCCTCATACCCACCTAACCCTGGCCCACTCTGCTTCTCCAGGTAATGGGCCTCATACCCATCCTCAGGCCGGCCCAGAGCCACACCACTCTGTTCGAGCCCACCCGAGCCCAATAGAGAATTCAAACGAAGTATCCTAGCGGCTCGGATCACACCCGATCCACCGGTCACCGGCGCTGGTGCCGCCGCCGCCGCCGCCGACCTCGATTTCTTCTTTCTCTGGACAACTTTCCACGCCCCGGCCTCGAAATAATCAGACAAAGTAGGCTTAGGAAGACATACCTTTGGAAGAGGTCCTCGCCATGGCCGGATCGCCGTCGCCGACGTACGCCGATGAACAACCCGGTGGACTACCTCAACGGCGTCGTCCTCAAGTCCCTGCCGGGCCGGATCGTCTAGGGGGATCGCCAAGTCGATGAGCCTCGCCACATCCTTCTCAGAGTAACCCACTCGAAACGCCTCGCAAATCGCATCGGACGGCGTCGGCGAACTCGTCGGTGACTCTTCGCCGCCTGGGTCCCCGTCCTCGTCATCCGCATCGCCGGCGCCGTCGCATAACGCCCAGAAGCGGCCTCCTACCCGCCGATCACCGGTGGGAGGGGTCACCCCCGTCGTCGCCTGCGGCGTCGCCCGCGTTGCCCCGTCCCTCATCTCCTTCGCGCCAGGGGATCTAGTTCGTGCCAGGGGAACAAGTGTTTGGAGCTAAGATCGTTATAAGAAGGTCTGATGTAGCTTGAATGAAACTTGTTGCTGCTTGGTCGTCCTCCTAACCATGGGTTTGGCCCATATCAAATTAGGTAAAGTGTCAATCACAAAGATCAAGAACTTGAACCGCGATGGAGCTGTAGATAAAGTCTAGCCCCAAGGTGTGAATGACTGGGATAGATCGTGTTGTGTGTGATCTGGTACGGTAGTGTAAACTCAGGAACTAGTGCAGCCCAGACTTGAGTGTGCTTCTATCGTGGCCTTGTGCAAGGATGACGTGGTATGTCAAATCACCATGTACAAGCATCCTATGGGTAAGCATCTTACAGGCGCCCACCGTCATTGCAGTCTAGTCTCTCTCCTATGATTGTAGACTCCGCTAGCTTACCTCTTAACATGCATTCTCGCCCACTCGCGGACAAATCCTAGCTCTGGAGAGGAGGGAGCGCCTAAACCCAGCCATCCTCTACGGGTGACCCTACTTTAATATTCCGTACGTGGTCCTTACTCACTCCTATGGACTTCAGGGAGCCTTTGGTTACTGGGTGCAACCAGTGAAAGATGATAGCACGGGCTATATTCAACCGGTTCGGATGGCGGTCGCATAACAGGATAGGAGTCTAGGAAGCTTATCCTTCATATTGCCGTACCGGTTGTGATTGTCAGCATGCACTTTTCTTTTTTTCATTTGCTTCTCTCCGCTTGCCAGATGTAATGCTTTTATGACTTTGTGCTACTTCTTAGATTTTTTAATAAGATGGCTGTATGCATCATTATGATGCAGAGGCCGGGGTACGCCTCCATTTCCAAAAAAGTAATTACGAGTTATAATATGCATGATATTCATTCCATAGTATGATTTATTTATTTATAAAAGGTCAGAAACTACAATAAAATACATGCAAAAAATCATTGCTCCAAGTCGTGAACGACCAGAATAGGTCGTGTGGTGTGTGTGATCTAGTACGATAGTGTAAATGTAGGTACTGGTGCGGCCAAGACATGAGCGTGGTCGAACCGCTGTGACGGTTAGTCATGGGGATTTTATCTTGAGCTCAGATGCGCCATGGCTTCCACACCTTATATTAGGAAGAAGGGCAATTCTTCGATGGCCTGGGTTCCGGTCATGTGGGCGGTCCTAGAGGATAGTAGGTAACTCATCGATCAATGTTTTACCCAAACCGTGGAGGCAGTCCTTCACTTTCCTCTTGATCCCCTAGAGTGATATGTCATTGGCACGGTCGACTTGCCCATTGCTCTATGAATGCATTAATTACCCGGATAATTTCTTTGTGTTGTAGTCTTTGCCGAACTCAATGAAGTTGTGTGCCATGGACTGCGAGCCATTGTCCATTATTATTAGCCCAGATAGAGCAAATCAGGCAAAGATGTAGCTTCAATGAAACTTGCTGCTGCTTCCTCGTCCTCCTAACCAATGTTATGGCCCCTATCAAATTAGGTAAAGTGTCAATCACGATGATCAAGAACTGGAACCCCGATGGAGCTGTCGAGAAAGTCTAGTCCCAGGGTGTGAACAACCGGGATAGGTCGACGTGATGTCACGCAAAACTTGAGTGTGGTCGAATGTGGCGTCATGCAAAACAGACGTGGCATGTGAAATCACCATGTGCAAGAATCCCATGGGTAGACATCTCATGGGTACCTACTGTCACTAGGTCTCTCTCGTATGATTGCAAACTCAGCCAGGTTCTCTCTCATGCGCATTCTCGCCGACATGCAGACAAGTGGTAGCTCCGAAAAGGGAGGGAGCGCCTAAACCCGGCCATCCACCACGAGGGACCCTTCTGTCAAATTTCTAGCTTATTGAATCATAATTATGAGTTTTAATGTGCACCATATTCATTATCTAGCATCATTCATTTATTTGTATAAATAAGAGGAATTTTAAGTCTCCGAAATTGCAATAATATGCATCCAGAAAAAGATTGCACAAGTAAATATCCTTCAAAATTCATGAAATATTTATTATAGCTTCCTGTATATGTGGGAAGTCTCCATGTAAATTTAAGTAAATTGGAAGGACAAACCTTTAACTATAAATTATTTAACCATAATGACAATTAATGTGTAGATCAAAGATCTATTAAAATGAGGGACTTTCATTTTGTGATATCTTCTGAAAAATTGTGAATAGTCTTCAAACAATGTTAGGAATCTACCGAAAGTTTGCCTTACCTGCAAGCTTCTCGTTTAATGTTACATTGATGATAACGCCTAAGGTTCTGCGAATATTGGGCTGCACAGATCGACATGATGTCATATCGTTCCCGGAAGACATCGAGATCATCCGTGTGATGCTGAATTATGATTCCTCGGTGAGCTTGGTTAGTCATGGGGATTTTATCTTGATCTTGGATGCGCCATGCCTTCCACACCTTATATTAGGAAAGAAGGGAAATTCTTTGATGGAATGGGTTCTGGTCGTGTGGGTGGTCCCATAGGACAGTGGGTAACTGGCTGCTCCAAGATTTACCCAAACCGTGGAGGCAGTACTGCACTTTGCGCTTGATTCCTGGAGTAATATGTCGTTGGCACGCTCGACTTGCCCATTGTTCTATGAAAGCATAAGTGACCCGGATAATCTCTTTGTGTCTTAATCTTTCCCGAACTCAATGAAGTTGTGTGTCGTGGACCGCAAGCCATTGTCCATTATTATTAGCCCCGAAAAAGCAAATCAGGTAAAGTAGTAGCTCCAATGAAACTTGTTTCTGGTTCATCGTCCTCCTAACCAAGGGTTTGGCCCCTATCAAATTAGGTAAACTGTCAATCACAATGATCATGAACTTGAACACCGATGGAGCTGTCGAGAAAGTCTAGCCCCAAGGTGTGAACGACCAGGATAGGTCGTGTAGTGTGTATGATTTGGTACGGCAGTGTAAACTCAGGAACTGGTACGGCCAAGACTTGAGCGTGTTTCGATCGTGGCCTTGTGTAAGGATGACAAGGTATGTCAAATCACCATGTACAAGCATCCCATGGAAGGCGCCCACCGTCACTGCGGTCTAGTCTCTCTCGTATGATTGTAGACTCTGCTAGCTTTTCTCATACGCACATTCTCGCCCATTCACGGACAAATCCTAGCTCTGGAGAGGAGGGAGCGCTTAAACCCATCCGTCCTCCACGGGGACCCTACTGTGACATTCCAAGCTTATTCAATTGTAATTATGAGTTATAATTATCTTAGCCATCACAAGAAACGCGCACGCAAGGAGATTCAAAAGACACTACAGAACACCCCCCTCCACCACCCCACGTGACCGCGACCCATGCGTCATCTACCGCCAAAGCCACGGTCACGGTGAGCAATGGGAGAACACAATCGGACTGGGCGCAAGGCGCCAGGCAGGAAGTAGCACGCGGTGCGGGCATATCTGACGGCGAGGAGAGCAGCTGAAGACACGGATGCCCCCAGGAGGAGGGTGCTCCAGCATCCTATAAAGTGGTAATTAGCAATATCAACTGTCAGTTTTTGTACTCCAATTGAAAGATGTACTATTAATACAAAATTTTAAGATGGCACATGCAAGCAACGTTGTGGTCTTCCCTCTCTACTTCGTTTTATCAAACGAACATGAAAATTAGATGGTGAAACTTCAGAAAGATCTTACAAATTGAACGGAACAAACTAAATAAAGAGCCTGGTATAGACATTGAGTGTAAACTTAAGCAGCAAGGAACAAAAAGAAGTGCCATGAAGAAGTAGAGCATGCACTTTCTGAGGAAGTATAGGGATGATGTCAAAGTTTAATTTGTCATTGTACAAGTAAGTGGACGTAGACATCAAATCCCCTTTGATAACCCAAGAGAACTAGTGATAATCCCTCCTAATAACATTATTTTCGATTGATAATGCAGTCCTCCACATAAATCAAACCTTAGTCTACATTGGTCTCCATCGAGGCACCAAACCAAGCCATGCATAGCCTTGTCTCAAGAGTCTGATGCTTTATTTTTATTAATAAGTATCTAATTGCTCAGCATTGCGACAGGGGCATATATATTCTAGTGATTCAACATCATTTGTGTTCTACATAACTCCTACACACATCATATTCTAGATGTTGGTAAGATTTGATTTGAGTATGGGTAGGCCAAGACAAGAAGAGTTTTGATTTAGTTTAGGTTTTTCGCAATATTTGATTTGATTTGGGTATGCATATGGAGGAAGGGAAGTTTTGATTTAATTAATGTTCTGATTAGATTTGATTTCATTTGATGATTGAGTTAATGCATGACCTGGGGAGGGGTTGAGAGAATCCACCTCTATGGACCGGGCTCCAACTGGCCGGGGCTCCATGGATTTCTCTCTCCCTTTCCCTGTACCTCTGTACTACTCCCTCCGTCCCGAAATTCTTGTCACAGTGGCATTTTTGCGAAAACCCTCTCAGCAAATTCCGGACACAACCCGCACTCCCTGGTCGTCTCCCCTGCGCGTCGGAGCTCCCCTACTCAGCTCCCCGCACCGGAGCTCCCCTCCTCGGCTCCCTCGCACGTCGCCGGAGCTCACCCGCCCCACGCCTCCACCGCGTTGCTTCCCTCTCCTTGTTCCCCAGCTTATGCCCCATGGTGAACCACAGGAAGGAGAAGGCTCAATTTTTGTTTTCGATCTGCTCTCCGACAGCGTTGGCCTTCCCCGAGCTTGGCGAGCCGGAGCTCATATATGCGCTCCTTTTCCGGTTCCTTGCTTGTCGGTGTTGCCAATAGTCGCCACTTCCCTCACATCGGCTCTCTGCTCCACTGCCCCGACCCTGCCCACCTGGCAGCCTCCTCCTTCAGCCAAATCCAAAGCTCACGTCTTTTCGACGTTGCCAAGTTGTCGGTACTAAAACCGGCGGATCTCGGGTAGGGTGCCCCGAGCTGTGGATCTTGGATCGATGGGTAACAGGAAACGAAGGAAACAATGTTTACCCAGGTTCGGGCCTTCTTAAAGAGGTAAAACCATATGTCCTACTTTGATTGTATTGATGATGATGTATCGAGTACAGGCTTGATCTACCTCGAGATCGTATGTTGTGTTCTAACCCTAAGGTGAGTAAAAGGTGGAATCAGTCCCCTCTATGAACGAAACCCCTCAGCTCATATAGGCACTAGTGATATCTCGGGTTACACATGGTCGGTTGCCACCTAGGGATAAGCATGCCGACAACCAAAATAACCCTTGGAGCGCATGCCAATTCTTCGGCAGTGTCCTTGTCAACTACGTCACGTCTTGAGCCTTCCGGAGTCCTTCCTTAAGAGATCGGTGGGCTATAAGCTCGGCCCATGGACTATGGGCCAACTAGGTTGGGACCCCCTAGTCTAGGACACCATCAGTAACCCCTGAACTGGTCTTCGAAGCCGGAGTCCACAAATTTCCTCGGCTCTCCCATTTTCGGCTTGGAGTCTTCGGCTCGACGGGCAAGTTCCTTTTCTGGTGATTGCTTATGAAAATCCGTTGTCTTCTTTGCGTAATGCAATTTCTCCGAGCTCTTCCCTCCAACGGGGCTGCCCGTCGACGACAAGCTCCCAGAGCCATGCCTTGCCAACCGAAGTCTTTTAGCTAACTTAGCCTCGAAGGTCCGACGCCTGAGCGTGAATAGTGTTTATAACCTGACAAATTTTTTGAAGCGTCGCCACTTATACCAAAACGAGCAAGTTACTGTTACTGTAATCGCGGCCCGACGCGGTTTCCTCATTGGCAAGCCCTATCAAGGCAGGGATCGTGCTCCGTCTTTTGGGGGATATCATCAAGATTTGTTTCACCCCACGCACGCATAATTGCATCAAGGGCTGAGACATGCCGATTAACCCGGCGGGGCAGGAGGGACTCTTGGCCTTTAACAGACCTATAAAAGGAAAGGGTAAAAACTCCACTTTCCCCACGCTCCCATTCCATCGCCATTGCGCACAAACATCAGAGTTCTAGTGCTCAGATCCATTCCCAAAGCTCTCTCAAGCCCTTTCCAGTGCTTTGCAACTCCTCCTCCGGCAATGGCCGACGCCACCTTGAAGGGCCAGTGGGCAGCCTCCACCATTACGGAGGGCGTCATCCAGGAGCTCAGGCCCAACCAGCGGATCTCCACTCCTAAGCCAAGGGAGATGGTCATCTTCCTTCCCCACCTCATCTGAGGTCTGGGGTTCCCCCCGCACCCTTTCGTGCGCGGAGGTCTCTTCTACTACGGGCTAGATTTCCACAATTTCACTTTATCACCGCATTGTTTAGATGATGACGATGATCTTGACAACTTTGGCCTCTATGATCTTGTCTATGACGATGATGATGTTGTGTAGATGATGATGATGATGACGATGTTGTGTAGATGTTGTTATATATGTGTTGTGTTGCTATATATATGTGCTGTTAATTTGAACAGAAAAAAACAGAAAATGTACAAAAAATGACCAGAACTTTGTCTATGGCAAAGCCGTTGGCATACATGCAACATGGTAGCTCCTGGCCGAGGACTATGTCGACGGCAAAGCCGTCGGCATAGTTTTGCATCTATGCCATAGACCTCAGGCAGGAGCTCCCACGTGGCAGGACTATGCCTACGGCTTTGCTGTAGGCATAGATGCAAAACTATGCCGACGGTAGATCATCCGACTGCGGGGTGCAGTTGGAAGGATCGACAAGGAGCTGTGGCTAGAAGACACCTTCGGCACCGACCTGGAAGCCATGATGACCCGCCTGAACGACATTCCCAGCCGAGTGCAAGCGTGGAAGAAATTAGCTGCCCGCTGCGGAGCCGACGTGGCCCTCTCTCTGGTCCGAGTGCATTGCAAGGACGCCAAGGAGGAGAAACTGAATTCCCTTCAAGTCGCTAACACGAAGAAGCTCAAGTTTGAAGACTTCATGGAGACATTCATAGAAGCAGCCACTCAGATTGCAGATGGAATCGATCTGGACTCCTTCGTCAAACCGGCCAGCCCAACTGAGGCATGAGAAAAACTTTAAGTCCTACTCATTATCCTCGGTATGCCGAGTGGAACTGTATTCGTTAAAATCTTTCGGGTTCGGGGCCCGAGTACTTGCGTTTGCTTTTGAACTTATAAAGTTATCCGAATGCTTTCTTCTGAGTCTTCGGAGTGGTTTTTAACTTGGGTGAATGCTGGTTCACAGCCAAGACCTCGAGTGAGAGGGATGCTCTTCACTTGGAGTAGGTTTTTTAACTTGGGCGAAAGCTGGTACGCGGCCAAGCCCCCGAGTGAGAGGGATGCTCTTCACTCGGAGTAGGTTTTTAACTTGGGCGAAAGCTGGTTCGCAGCCAAGCCCCCGAGTGAGAGGGATGCTCTTCACTCGGAGTAGGTTTTTTAACTTGGGCGAAAGCTGCTTCGCAGCCAAGCCCCCGACTAGGAGGGATGCTCTTCACTGGAGCAGGTTTTTTAACTTGGGCGAAAGTTGGTTCGCAGCCAAGCCCCCGAGTGGGAGGGATGCTCTTCACTCGGAGTAGGTTAAAATTTAACTTGGGCAAAAGCTGGTTCGCAGCCAAGGCCCCGAGTTGGAGGGATGCTCCTCACTCGGAGTAGGTCTTTTAACTTGGGCGAAAGCTGGTTCGCAGCCAAGCCCCAGAGTGGGAGGGACGCTCCTCACTCAGAGTAGGTTTTTAACTTGGGTGAAAGCTGGTTCGCAGCCAAGCCCCCGAGTGGGAGGGATGCTCTTCACTTGGAGTAGGTTAAAATTTAACTTGGGCGAAAGCTGGTTCGCAGCCAAGGCCCCGAGTGGGAGGGATGCTCCTCACTCGGAGTAGGTTTTTTAACTTGGGCGAAAGCTGGTTCGCAGCCAAGCCCCGGAGTGGGAGGGATGCTCCTCACTCAGAGTAGGTTTTTAACTTGGGCGAAAGCTGGTTCGCAGCCAAGCCCCCGAGTGGGAGGGACGCTCCTCACTCAGAGTTGGTTTTTATCTTGGGCGAAAGCTGGTTCGCAGTCAAGCCCCTGAGTGGGAGGGATGCTCTTCACTCAGAGTAGGTTAAAATTTAACTTGGGCGAAAGCTGGTTCGCAGCCATGGCCCCATGTGGGAGGGATGCTCCTCACTCAGAGTAGGTTTTTTAACTTATGTGAAAGCTGGTTCGCAGCCAAGCCCCCGAGTGGGAGGGATGCTCCTCACTCGGAGTAGGTTTTTAACTTGGGCGAAAGCTGGTTCGCAGCCAAGCCCCCGAGTGGGAGGGATGCTCCTCACTCGGAGTAGGTTTTTAACTTGGGCGAAAGCTGGTTCGCAGTCAAGCCCCCGAGTGGGAGGGATGCTCCTCACTCGGAGTAGATTTTTAACTTGGGTGAAAGCTGGTTCACAGCCAAGCCCCCCGAGTGGGAGGAATGCTCTCCACTCGGAGTAGGTTTTTAACTTGGACGAAAGCTGGTTCGCAGCTAAGCCCCCGAGTGAGAGGGATGCTCTTCAATCAGAGTAGGTTTTTTAACTTGGGCGAAAGCTGGTTTGCAGCCAAGTTGATGGGCGTAGACCCACTGGGGGTTGTAGGCCAGAGAATGCGTACGAGTGAACTCAATGTGGAACTATGAAAGTCATGCTTTTATTCATTAAGCATCACTCGAACACCTTTTATTACATCTCAATATCAGGTATAGAATCGACGAAGCAGGTCGGCATTCCAAGCGCGGGGCTCGTCTGTTTGCTTCGAGAGCTTGTATAGGCGGTACGCTCCGTTGTGCAGAACCTTGGATACGATAAAAGGGCCCTCCCATACGGGAGCAAGCTTGTGAGGTCGCTGCTGATCCACTCGGAGCACAAGATCTCCTTCCTGAAAGGCCCGTCCCGTGATGTGTTTGTCGTGCAAACGTCGCAGGTCCTGCTGATAGGTGGCAGAACAGATAAGAGCCATCTCCCTCTCTTCTTCTAAGAGATCAACAGCATCCTTCCACGCGTGTTCTGCTTCGGCTTCGGAGTATAGTTTCACTCGAGGCGAATTATGGAGCAGGTCGCTCGGCAGGACAGCTTCGGCTCCGTATACCATGAAGAAGGGAGTGCGGTTGGTAGACCGATTGGGGGTCGTCCTCAAGCCCCACAGAACTGATGGCAATTCAATGGCCCAGGCTCCGGCCGCATGCTCTAACACATGAGACACGGCTTCAATCCTTGGAGGATTAGTCCGTTCGATCTTTCGGCTTGTCCATTCGATTGCGGGTGGGCCATGGAGGCATAGTCGACCTGAGTGCCTTGGGCAGCACAGAACGCTCTGAATTCTTCAGAGTTGAAGTTTGAGCCGTTGTCGGTGATGATGCTGTGGGGCACGCCATATCTGAATACTATCTCTTTCATAAACTTGATCGCCGTACGGGAGTCTAGTTTCTTGACAGGTTTGGCTTCAATCCATTTAGTGAACTTGTCGACTACGACCAGCAAGTGAGTGAAACCACTCGCCCCTATTCAGAGTGGTCCCACCATGTCGAGTCCCCAGACTGCGAACGGCCAGACGAGTGGGATTGTCTTCAGAGTAGACGCGGGCTTGTGTGAAAAATTTGCATAGAATTGGCACCCGACGCAGTGTTGGACTATCTCTTGGGCAGCTTCATTGGTACGCGGCCAGAAGAAGCCGGCTCGATAAGCCTTAGCCACGATCGTCCGAGAGGACGCATGGTGTCTGCAAGTGTCCGAGTGAATCTCCTCTAAGATCAGTCGACCTTCCTCCGAAGAGATGCAGCGCTGAGTCACACCAGTAACACTCTTTCTGAACAACTGATCACCCATCACGGTAAAAGCCTTGGATCTGCGAACAATCTGGCGGGCCTCGACTTCATCCTCTGGAAGTTCCTATCTGAGTAGGTACGAAATGTACGGTACCGTCCAATCGGGCGTGATTGCCAGGACCTCCATAACTAAGTCAGTGACCGCTGGGACCTTGATTTCGGTCGAATTGGAAGGACCGACCGCTTGCGGGGGCTCTTCAGTGAAAGGATCCTCTTTCACTGTCGAGGAGTGCAGATGCTCAAGGAACATGTTGCTGGGTATAGGTTTCCGAGTGGACCCGATTTTTGCCAGATCATCTGCTGCTTGATTCTTGGCTCGGGGAATGTGATGGAGTTCTAGTCCCTCGAATTTCTTCTCCAGCTTTCTCACCGCGTTGCAATATCCTGTCATAGCGGGACTCCTGATGTCCCACTCCTTCATCACTTGATTCACGACTAGATCCGAGTCTCCATATACCATCAGGCGGCGGACGCTGAGTGAGATGGCCATACGTAAACCATAAAGGAGTGCTTCATACTCGGCCTCATTGTTGGAGGAATCAAAGTGAATCTGCAGAACATAACTGAGCCGATCGCCCTTTGGAGACACCAGCACCACACCGGCACCAGAACCATTCAGCATCTTGGAACCATCAAAGATTATAGTCCAGTGTTCCGGGTGGCTCTGACTCAGCTGCTGCTGTTCCGTCCATTCGGCTAAGAAGTCAGCCAATGCTTGGGACATGATTGCTTTTTTTGCCTCGAACTTGATGTCCAGGGGCAGGAGCTCGATAGCCCACTTCGCCACTCGACCAGTCGCATCTCGATTGTTCATGATCTCAGATAGTGGGGTGTCGCTGACGACTGATACGACATGCTCTTGGAAGTAGTGGGCAACTTTCTTCGCAGTCAGGTAGATGCCATAGACGAGCTTCTGATAATGGCGATAGCTCTGCTTGGACAGAGTCAGCACTTCAGAAATGTAATAGACTGGACGTTGAACTTTGTAGGCTTTGCCCTCTTCTTCTCGCTCGACGGTGAGGACGGTACTGACAACTTGACCAGTGGCCGCAATGTACAAGGGCAACGGCTCATTGTTGCTCGGAGCGGCGAGCACCGGCTGGGTGGAAAGCAGAGCTTTGAGCTGAACAAACGCTGCTTGCGCTTCGTTAGTGCACTCGAACGAATCAGATTTCTTTATCAATCGGTAAAGGGCTAGTGCCTTCTCACCAAGGCGGGAGATGAATCTGCTCAGAGCCGCGAGGCAGCCCGTGAGCCTCTGAACGTTGTGAAGTCGCTCTGGGCGTTTCATCTATACTATCGCACTGATCTTCTCAGGGTTCGCATCTATCCCTCGTTCGGAAACGAGGAATCCGAGTAACTTGCCCCCCGGCACCCTGAATGTGCATTTTGCCGGATTCAGCTTAATATCATACCGCCGCAGGTTTGCGAAGGTTTCAGCTAAGTCAGCCAGCAGGTCGGAACCTTTTCTGGACTTGACCACTATGTCATCCATGTAAGCCTCGATGTTCCGACTGATCTGTGTTTGTAAACACTTTTGGACCATGCGCATGAAGGTGGCTCTGGCATTCTTGAGACCGAATGGCATAGTGATATAGCAGAAACACCTGAATGGGGTGATAAAAGTAGTTTTTATTTCATCAGGTCCATACAGTCGGATCTGGTGGTACCCGAAGTACGCATCTAGAAAAGACAGTCGCTCGCACCCCGCAGTGGAATCTACGATCTGATCAATACGGGGGAGCGGGAAATGATCTTTGGGACAGACCCGATTGATGTGCTTGAAATCGATGCACATCCGGAGGGACTTATCCTTCTTAGGAACCATGACGACGTTGGCGAGACACTCGGAGTGGTACACCTCACGGATGAACTCGGCTGCCAGGAGCCGAGTAACTTCTTCGCCAATGGCCTTCCTCTTCTGCATAATGGAACGACGAAGATGTTCCTTCATGGGTTTTTCTTTTGGGTCGACACGCAAACGGTGCTCATCCAGCTCCCTGGGTACACCCGGCATGTCGGATGGTTTCCATGCGAAGATGTCCCAGTTCTCACGGAGGAACTGGATGAGCACGGCTTCCTATTTGCTGTCGAGTGTTGTTGAGATGTTGGTGGGTGCAGCATAGGGATCCTCCGGATGGATGTGCACAGGCTTCGTCTCCCCGGCAGACCGGAAAGCAGATTCGTCAGCCGGCTTCTTGGAGCGGAGCAGATCACTCGGATCGGCATTTTTCTTGTACTCCTCCAACTCCACCATGGCCATCTGTTCATCTGCGACCTTGGAACCTTGCTGCAAGCACTCTTCTGCCCGCTACCTATTGCTAGTAACTGTGTGTAGGGTAACGCAGCAGAAAACAAAAAAATTCCGACCTACGCACCAGCCTAGGACCACTATGAAGACTGTATACAAGGATTGATCTTTTTCGTTACCGACTCGTAGCACAGTGGAAGTAGCGTCGATGATGATCGGCGATGCAGATCCCCGCAGCTAGGATTTACGACCTCCCAACCTCGAGGATGTATACCCTCATCCGCCCTCGGACAGCCCTCCGGGAGGCGGTCAGACAGTCCCCCGGACGGTGTCACGGACAGCCCTCCGGGAGGACCTTCGAAACTCGGACGGTCACTCGGACAGCCCTTCGGGAGGACCCTCGAAACTCAGACGGTCACTCGGACAGCCCTTCGGGAGGCACTCTCGAACTAAAACCAAAACAACGATCTCTCTACAGAGTTGCACACATACGGTGTCATCTATCCGGCAGGGCTTTGCCATCCAGAACTAGTTCCCACCGAAACCCAGACAGCCTTTCGGCTCTACAAAACTTTTTCGCTAGGAGGGAGAGAGAAGACAGAAATGTCATGGCATGTGTATGTGAGAAGGGATGAAGGTTTCTGCAGCCCCCTCACCTCCTTTTATAGGAAAACTAAGGGGTAGGATGGGTATTCAAAATACCAAAAAAGCCCATGAAGGAAACAATTTCCAAGGGTAAAAAGGGGAATCCAAAGGACAAGTGGAGCTCCAAGGAGGAGCTCCCCATGTGGCCGGCCACCCCCAAGAGGGCCCCCCCAAGGGGGTCTCATCCATCCATGTCACCCCCAAAAATATCTTGGGACAAAGCCCAAAAATAATGGTTTTCCAAAAAGTAACCATAAAGTGATTTTCACTATTCACGGAGACAATTTGCCGTGACCGTTAAATCCAAAAATATTTCTATGGGTCTTAGAATAATTCCTGTACCCACATAAATGATTTTGGATTCGTTCCAAAACAATTTCGGATTAGTGATTTTCATCTGCGAAACGCAACCAAAGCGGTTCCGGCAGCTCCGGAACATTTTCGGTTTTTCTTCCGAAAAATTCCCAGAAGTTTCCAGAATGATTCTGACACCCTCCAAGAATTATCAGGCATGTGCCGAAACCAATTTGACTTAATGGTATCCCCTGAAACAACTTTTTCAGTTTTACCGGAACTCATCCGGTGACCTCTCTCTTCAGAACTTTTCCGCTGTCTCCGAAACTTTTTCCGGAGACTTTCTCTCAGACTCCCTGTCTAGTATTCAGCAGATAGATGACCCTTAAGCATGTGACCCTATAGGTTCGGTGAAGTATAGACATTACCCGGAACCCCTTCCGATCAATGATCAACATCGGAGCCGTGGACACCGATATTGACCCCTATACCAACATGAATGAATATTCGAGTGAACCTCCAGTTGCCGTGTGCTATTCCTGTTGCTTCGCGATATGTTACAAATAT
This sequence comes from Thinopyrum elongatum, assembly GCA_011799875.1. Taxonomy (NCBI): domain Eukaryota; kingdom Viridiplantae; phylum Streptophyta; class Magnoliopsida; order Poales; family Poaceae; genus Thinopyrum; species Thinopyrum elongatum. Next base: position 1,939,157 of record CM022302.1, on the reverse strand, counting down.
CCGAGGTGAGACATGTTGGCATTCCCATGGATCAACAATTTTTCCACTATGCCAATTACCTCGTTACCGGTATTGTTCTCTTTTCTCTTTACCGTGTTCCGGCATCCCCGTGATCAAATCACATTGTGTCTGGCCAGACGATGATGGATACCGTAACACCGAGAGGGCCCAGAGATATCTCTTCATTGTCGGAGGAGCAAATCCCAATCTTGAGCTATCAAGTTACTTGACATACTTTTCCATGAACCCGTAAGCCGCCGTAATAGCCACCCATTTACGGATGACGTTTAACAAACCCCAAATTTCATGAAGCAAGCGTGAAGAAACTCGATACTCTCATGGTCTAAGGAATCATGCAAACGTTAACCATCTCTGTGTTATTAACCATTAACTTGTGATGAAAGCATCTCATAGCATAACATCAATCGGGTCGATTCAACACAAATGATCTTCTCACATTGTGCTCTCAAAAGTTGCCGGCATAGTCATGCCCATGATCAGGAAAACAGAACCATCATGCAACACTTGAGCTAGTCTTAGAGGCCAGACTAGGAATACATTTTACCGTTTATTATTCCACACGTGCATATGAGTCTTCCTCCTAGCCTCGTGGTTATTGTAGACTCGAAAACCATAGCAGTTATAGCATGGAACATAAACATAATTATGAACAGGGAGATAATCAATAACATTTATTATTGCCTCTAGGGCATATCTCCTATAGATTCCCACTTGCACTAGAGTCAATAATCTAGTTCATGCTAATGCACTTTACACCTATGGTATACCGGTGTAAAAATGCTTTGCATGTGGTATAGCCTGATGTCCAACGGAGCTGACAACTTCAGATCCATGTGTATCTTTGCATATCCTCGCGTTTTCACGCTTTCACAAAATTCATATTTTTTGTGTGGACTTGGCTTTGCATATGTGTGAATCATTGGTCGAAACCTGATTCCTCAGACTGAGCTATGGAGCAACTATCTGCAATAGTGTCCCATTGACTAAAGCCATCTTGGAACCATAATAAGTTCATGAATGAACTATATGATTCAACAACTTCTTTGTCGCTTCTAAAGCGTCAACATACTTATCCATTTGTCATAAAATTCGCCACAGTATCCTGTTTGGAACAATTTCCAACTACCGTGCCACCATATTGTGTATTACACAAAAACCTTAACTTACATCGAAAATCGCATGGAGCATTGATGAAGACTGTATCGATGTAATTACTTACAATGAGCACTTTATAATCTATGCTTGCGAAAAAACATGTCATCAGTACTACTCTAGTACTCAATGACATCTTTCACTGGTGTCCCATGGTCAGTACTTTGATCACTTTGGTATCCATGCTCGCAACACCTTGGGAGTATCGGACATATCTGGTTGTTTTACATACCATGGAATACATGATTAATCCAAACACAAGAGTGTGTGGAATCTCCATCATGTATTTTGCTCACCAGTGTTTTGGGACACCGAGTCTTGCATAAACTCTTTCCATGTGACTTCGGCAAGAATCACTCCTTGGCGTTTTTAAATGCTAAAAAGTTTTAGCATCTTGTTAATATGTATTCATTGCTTTAGCCCTATTAGGCAAATCTATCTCCATAGATCATAATGCCCAATATCAAGGCTATTTAGCCCAAGCACTTCATCGAAAAAATCATTTTCAAATGAAGTCCTAATTCGTGTCAAGAAATTTATTTCCAATTAACAATGTGTCAAGTACACAAGGTTTTTAGAAATATTATCATGCTCCCACTTACTTTCTTGAACCAGAAGCATCTTCGATACCCATTTGATGAAGTCAAACTTTTTGACCATTTCATCAAAAACGAAGATTCCAACTCCATTTTGCTATCTTCTGTCCATTGCTGGAACTCTGAAGTTTGCATACTTACTAGCATCCTCTAGACTGACAAAATACCTTGGTCTGTAACACATGCAAGTCCTTGGTTTCATTTCCATCAGATTGAAATCCTTTGGTCATCCTTGTTTCATATCTCATGATTTGAAATATGTATTAATTGCTAGTTCAACCCGAACCAATTTTAAGCATCGCTACGGTGAGAAAACCTCATCGCAGTCAACTCCTTGAACTTGTTATTGCAACATCTCGAGCTTTATGGATAATTTTTTTTTCTCCGTATTAGTTTTTAGTTTCATAAATATTCGTTAGACTCTAAGTCTTCCGAAAGGTGTATCAAGATTTTAATCTTGAATCACTTATATGGAAACTATCTCGGATTGTATTGGCATTTAGCCAATTCCGGAGTCAGGGCCCATCAACGCTTCCTTGTGTATCGTAGGTATACTGTTGCCTAACAACAATATCTCGTATGCGCACCTGAGAGGTTTGCACGAGTTTTTCCTACGTGGTTCAGCTGCAAGTTCGATCGAAGTCCATACATCTCATGTAGAGGCTTCCATATCAGTCGCAGTAGGAAACTCTGGAATTACTTCCAAGGTTCCTTTCCTTTGACCTGATGACGAAGATACTTGTTATCTCGTCGAGTTGCACTGTCCTACCACTCACCTTTTTGCAAGAACCATTCTCTTTAAAAGCATACCGTTTTGTGGCAAAATCCTTTGCCTCGGTATAGTGGTGGGGGAATACCCAATAACTTGGGATAACCTACAAAGTTGCACTTGTCTGATTTGGAATAGGTCTGTAACCTTTTACACAAGCCCCATATTCCAAATGTTTAAAAAAAGATATAACATGGTTGGCGTACCATACCATGGCGTTATTTCAACAGACCCGATGGAGCTCTTTTCAGTGTAAAAGCCGCAGTCTGTAAAGCATCACTTTAAAAGGGATAATGGCAAATTTATTTATGTCATCTTTGATCTTACCATGTCATGAACGGTTCGATTACATCTTCACGGACTTTCCACTTGCAGTGGTGTTCCGGGAGGTGCAAGTTATGAAACCCCTTTCACAACTCATCAGACATTCGCTAAACTTGTAACTCAAATATTCCTTTCTGCAATCGAATTGTAGAAACATAATTTTCTTGTTACAATAACTTCTACTTCATTTTAAAAAACCTTTCAAATGATTTCAAAAGATCCAGACTTATTTCTCGTCAAGTAAATATCCATATATCTACTTGAGTCATTTCTGATGATAGATAAATCCACTACTAACAACATTTATCAGACTACACACATCAAATGTATGATCACCAATAAGTTTTGTAGTTTGTTCCGTATGGCCTGTGAACGGTATTTCAGTCACTTTACTTTTCGGAGGAAAGTTGCAAGTGTTAGATGATTCAAAATCAAACGACTTCAAAATCCATCATAATGGAATTTTCCATGCGGGTTTCTCCAATGTGACCAAAATGCAGTGCCACACATATGTGGAATTCTTTTAGTCTTGCGACATTTAGCGTCAGTGTTATGGATGTATCATATTTCCATCAATATTCATAACATACATCCCATCTTGGATGGAAGCATGTCCCTTCATGTTATTCATAATACTGAACATCAAAAGTTCTCTTATGAATAACCTCCTTGCAAGATACCTTATGCAATGGGATAGAGTGTGTAAAACTCTAAAATGAATTATGAAAGTAAATACAGAGGTAATGTATTATTGTTCAATATTCATAACATACATCTCATTCATAATGAAAGTATGGCCCTTATGTTATTCATAACACCGAACATCAAAAGTTCTCTTATGAACAACCTTCTTGCAAGATACCTTATGCAAAGTGCTAGAGTGTATGAAACTCTAAAATGAATTATGAAAGTAAATACATAGGTAATACACCGATAGAAGGTATAGTAACCTTTACTATGTTCCCAGCGCGTATCAAAACCTCATTCCTGGCTAGTCTTTCAGGCCATAGTAGTTCTTACATCGAGTTGCAACAGAATGAAATCGAGCAGGTATCTTTGTGATTAACTCACAATACCCAAGAATTAGTGATTAACATGTTTAACCATAATTCCCAAGAACTATATCTTTGACCAGCCTTCTATACATCAAAAACTTGTATGACATTCATACATGAGCTGGATATGCCAGTCTTCTTTCTTTCTGCCTTTATATTTCTAATAGTTTAACTTTCAGTATTTCTCCTACTCTCAGAAGAAGCACCCAACTTAAGAGTGGCGTTAGCCCCGGACTTCCTAGGCGTGAAAGTTTCACCAACACCCTTCGGACACTTCCTTTCTCTTAAAGTTGTTGTTTTATTCACCTTCATATCATATGACAGGCGTTCTTCTGGATTCCTCTCCTAACAGTCAAAAGCATAGTAAACACTTTTACTAATAGTTTGCAAACAAACATTGCTTTGTTTGTATCTGAAAATGATTTTCAGCTCCATGAATATCACATAACTATCCCAAACTTTCGATATTCGGGTCTCATGGAAGCAAACATATTGCATTTGACCGTAACGAAATTCTAGCTTTTGGATTGAAGGACGAGAGTCAAATCATCCATAGCATTTGCGGGAGGATACCGAAAACATGCGATAGGACAAAGTCCTTCTCGGCACTCTTGAGGACAATCCTCACATTACGTTACCAACCGTAAAGTTTTAACCAGATATTTAACAGCTATTCAATTTTAACAGGGAAGGTGAAAACGCGAGCCATTATTCTACAACTCTTTATGCAAAACACACTTAGACAGAGTTCGTAATTAATTGCACTGAGAATTAAACAAGTTAATTCAACAGTGCGCTCCCACTCAAATCAGTATCTCTCATAATTGATTGTGAGTGATTCAAGACCCTCATTTCCATTCAACGCCATTGAACGAGATGAACACTGATGGCGCGAGCTTCAATCGGTAGGCAAACTTGCCGATCACATCTCTATGTGACTCTTGTTCATCTTTCGATGTGCGTGTTCCGAGCTCAGGGAGATCCTTCCAGAACGTCAAGACAACCAAGTGATCTCGCTGGGAGGTCTCAACTCACTAGCCTCACACTTCTCTAATCGTTCGCACCCATGGAGATCATGTGATGCCCCGAAGAGATAGGTGCCGTGACGGTGCTACACTTGGGAGAACACTAACTACTTGATATTTTAAGTGAGAGATCACCCTAATAAAAGTGACTACCGCGCAATCAAGAAGGGTGCATCATAAGGGATAAACATCTCAGGCAATTCAGAATAGCATGATATGGTATAGCCCTTTCTGACGGAGAAGTCTTTCATTTCTTCGTCTTCGGCATTCGCGTCGGTGTTCACCTTGGCGAAGATTGCCACCACCTTGTCGATGCACCAGATAATATTGCTATCTCTATCGCTAATAAAATAAGTGCATTACTTAAGGTTGACACGCAGGTCATTAAAGTGGCAATCATATGGCTCCAGCCATCATGCTGAATCATGACACGCAGGTCATGTTAATCAATTTACATTATATAGTCATCTCATACATAATCAAATTATTATGAGCACTGCTATACCACATCACATGCACATGCAAACCATCCTGCAAAACCAAGTTAGACGCCTCTAATCGGTACAGCAAAAACTTGTTTTATGTGGCTTCTAAGGTTTCGAAACAAACCGAAGCTACCAACGTTCATCATCAAGCATGATTATCCAAGTCGCTAGATTAACATTGCGGGGTGTATGAAACACGAGATAATAAAATCTCGAGCCCCATACTGAACTTCGTCATACGCATGACCCCCGTGCAGATCATATCTGCATTGCCCTTTTGTCTGCAAAATTTCATCTTTCTTTTTAACTACGATGGAATTCAATGAACTGTTAGCACTTCGTTGATCAATCAGGATCACGGATTGCTAGAACATTGAAACTCCATCATGCTGTTATCAAGATCAGAAATATGCAAATTCCAGGGAAGCAATAAGAATATCGGATAATAGATTTCATCTGCTACCCGCACAAATAATTTTCAGCAATAGATCTCATCTACTACCTAATTATATTATGCAACACCCATACATCTCTATGTATTCTGGATCGCAACCTACATCCACGCATAGCATGGCTCATGATGCCACTGTAGGGTAACGCAGGAGAAAACAAAAAATTTGCGACCTACGGACCAGCCCAGGACCACTATGAAGACTGCATACAAGGTTTGACCTTTTTCGTTACCGACTCATAGCAGGACTCCTGATGTCCCACTCCTTCATCACTTGATTCACGACTAAATCCGAGTCTCCGTATACCATCAGGCGCCAGACGCCAAGTGAGATGGCCATACGTAAACCATAAATGAGCGCTTCATACTCGGCCTCATTGTTGGAGGAATCGAAGTGAATCTGCAGAACATAACTGAGCCGATCTCCCTTTGGAGACACCAGCACCACACCGGCACCAGAACCATTCCGCATCTTGGAACCGTCAAAGAACATTGTCCAGTGTTCTGGGTGGCTCTGACTCGGCTGCTGCTGTTCCGTCCATTCGGCTAAGAAGTCGGCCAATGCTTGGGACTTGATTGCTTTTTTCGCCTCAAACTTGATGTCCAGGGGCAGGAGCTCGATAGCCCACTTCGCCACTCGACCAGTCGCATCCCGATTGTTCATGATCTTAGACAGTGGGGCGTCGCTGATGACTGATATGACATGCTCTTGGAAGTAGTGGGCAACTTTCTTCGCAGTCAGGTAGATGCCATAGACGAGCTTCTGATAATGGGGATACCTCTGCTTGGACGGAGTCAGCACTTCAGAAATGTAATAGACTGGACGCTGAACTTTGTAGGCTTTTCCCTCTTCTTCTCGCTCGACGGTGAGGACGGTACTGACAACTTGACCAGTGGCCGCAATGTTCAAGAGCAACGGCTCATTGCTGTTCGGAGCGGCGAGCACCGGCTGGGTGGAAAGCAGAGCTTTGAGCTGAACAAACGCTGCTTGCGCTTCGTCAGTCCGCTCGAACGAATTGGATTTCTTCATCAATTGGTAAAGGGGCAGTGCCTTCTCACCAAGGTGGGAGATGAATCAGCTCAGAGCCGCGAGGCAGCCCGTGAGCCTCTGAACGTCGTGAAGTCACTTTGGGCGTTTCATCTGTACTATCGCACTGATCTTCTTAGGGTTCGCATCTATCCCTCGTTCGGAAACGAGGAATCTGAGTAACTTGCCCCCCGGCACCGCGAATGTGCATTTTGCTGGATTCAGCTTAATATCATACCGCCACAGGTTTGCGAAGGTTTCAGCTAAGTCAGCCAGCAGGTCAGAACCTTTTCTGGACTTGACCACTATGGCATCCATGTAAGCCTCGATGTTCTGACTGATCTGTGTTTGTAAACACTTTTGGACCATGCGCATGAAGGTGGCTCCGGCATTCTTGAGACCGAATGGCATAGTGATATAGCAGAAACACCCGAATGGGGTGAGAAAAGTAGTTTTTATTTCATCAGGTCCATACAGTCGGATCTGGTGGCACCCGAAGTACGCATCCAGAAAAGACAGTCGCTCGCACCCCGCAGTGGAATCTACGATCTGATCAATACGAGGGAGCGGGAAATGATCTTTGGGATAGACCCGATTGATGTGCGTGAAATCGATGCACATCCGGAGGGACTTATCCTTCTTAGGAACCATGACGACGTTGGCGAGCCACTCGGAGTGGTACACCTCACGGATGAACTCGGCTGCCAGGAGCTGAGTAACTTCTTCGCCAATGGCCTTCCTCTTCTGCGTAGCGGAACGACGAAGATGTTCCTTCATGGGTTTTGCTTTTGGGTCGACACGCAAACGGTGCTCAGCCAGCTCCCTGGGTACACCCGGCATGTCGGATGGTTTGCGTGCGAAGATGTCCCAGTTCTCACGGAGGAACTGGATGAGCGCGGCTTCCTATTTGCTGTCGAGTGTTGACTAGATGTCGGTGGGTGCAGCATTGGGATCCTCCGGATGGATGTGCACAGGCTTCGTCTCCCCAGCTGATCGGAAAGCAGATTCGTCAGCCGGCTTCTTGGAGCAGAGCAGATCACTCGGATCGGCATTTTTCTTGTACTCCTCCAACTCCACCATGGCCATCTGTTCATCTGCGATCTTGGACCCTTGCTGCAAGCACTCTTTTGCGCGCTGCCTATTGCTAGTAACTTTGTAGGGTAACGCAGTAGAAAACAAAAAAAATTCGACCTACGCACCAGCCCAAGACCACTATGAAGACTGCATACAAGGTTTGATATTTTTCGTTACCGACTCGTAGCACAGCGTAAGTAGAGTCGATGACGATCGGCGGTGCAGATCCCCACAGCTAGGATTTACAACCTCCCAACCGCGAGGATGTATACCCTCATCCGCCCCTCGGACAGCCCTTCGGGAGGCAGTCGGACAGTCCCCCAGACGGTGTCGCGGACAGCCCTCCGGGAGGATCTTCGAAACTCGGACGGTCACTCGGACAGCCCTTCGGGAGGACCCTCGAAACTCGGACGGTCACTCGGACAGCCCTTCGGGAGGCACTCTCGAACTAAGACCGAAACAACGATCTCTCTACAGAACTAGTTCCCACATACGTCATCATCTATCCGGCAGGGCTTCGCCGTCCAGAACTAGGTCCCACCGGAACCCAGACAGCCTTTCGGCTCTACGAAACATTTTCGCTGGGAGGGAGAGAGAAGCTAGAAATGTCATGGCATGTCTATGTGAGAAGGGATGAAGGTTTGGGCAGCCCCCTCACCTCCTTTTATTGAAAAACCAAGGGGTAGGATGGGTATTCAAAATACCAAAAAAGCCCATGAAGGAAACACTTTCCAAGGGTAAAAAGGGGAAGCCAAAGGACAAGTGGAGCTCCAAGGAGGACCTCCCTATGTGGCCAGCCACCCCCAAGAGGGCCCCCCCAAGGGGGTCTCATCCATCCATGTCACCCCCAAAAATATCTTGGGACAAAGCCCAAAAATAATGGTTTTCCAAAAAGTAACGATAAAGTGATTTTCACTATTCATGGAGACAATTTTCCGCGATCGTTAAATCTGAAAATATTTCTGTGGGTCTTAGAATAATTCCAGTACCCACATAAATGATTTTGGATTCGTTCCAAAACAATTTCGGATTAGTGATTTTCATCTGCGAAACGCAAACAAAGCGGTTCCGGCAGCTCCGGAACATTTCCGGTTTTTCTTCCGGAAAATTCCCAGAAGTTTCCAGAATGATTCTGGCACCATCCAAGAATTATCAGGCATGTGCCAAAACCAATTTGACTTAATGGTATCCCCTGAAACAACTTTTCAGTTTTACCGGAACTCATCCGGTGACCTCTCTCTTCGGAACTTTTCCGCTGTCTCCGAAACTTTTTCTGGAGACTTTCTCTCAGACTCCCTGTCTAGTATTCAACAGATAGATGACCCTTAAGCATGTGACCCTATAGGTTCGGTGAAGTATAGACATGACCCGGAACCCCTTCCGATCAATGATCAACATCGGAGCCGTGGATACCCATATTGACCCGTATACCCACATGAATGAATATTCGAGTGAACCTCCAGTTGCCGTGTGCTATTCTTGTTGCTTCGTGATATGTTACAAATACCTGAGGTGAGACATGATGGCATTCCGGTGGATCAACAACTTGTCCACTATGTCAGTTACCTCGTTACCGGTATTGTTCTCTTTTCTCGTTACCGTGTTCCGGCATCCTCGTGATCAAATCACATTGTGTCTGGCCAGACGATGATGGATACCGTAACACCAAGAGGGCCCACAGATATCTCTCCATCGTCAAAGGAGCGAATCCCAATCTTGAGCTATCAAGTTACTTGACATACTTTTCCATGAACCCGTAAGCCGCCGTAATAGCCACCCATTTACGGATGACGTTTAACAAACCCCAAAGTTCATGAAGCAAGCATGAAGAAACTCGATACTCTCATGGTCTAATGAATCATGCAAATGTTAACCATCTCTGTGTTATTAACCATTAACTTGTGACGAAAGCATCTCATAGCATAACATCAATCGGGTCGATTCAACACAAATGTTCTTCTGACATTGTGCTCTCAAAAGTTGCCGGCATAGTCATGCCCATGATCAGGAAAACAGAACCATCATGCAACACTTGATCTAGTCTTAGAGGCCAGACTAGGAATACATTTTACCGTATATTATTCCACACGTGCATATGAGTCTTCCTCCGAGCCTCGTGGTTATTGTAGACTCGAGAACCATAGCAGTTATATCATGGAACATAAACATAATTATGAACAGGGAGATAATCAATAACATTTATTATTGCCTCTAGGGCATATCTCCTACACTGTGATCACACCTTTGGGACCGGGCATCTTCAGCTTGAGGTACACATAACACGGGCGGGCCATGAAGCGTGCGTAGGCTGGCCGACCCAAGATGGCATGATAGGCGCTGCAGAAGTCGACCACCTCGAAGGTCAGCCTTTCCTTCCTGAAGTTCTTGTCGTCTCCAAAAACCACATCCATGGCGATTTGCCCGAGTGATTTTGCTTTCTTGCTAGGTATCACTCCGTGGAACTGCATGCTGCTCTCGCTGAGACGGGATATCGGAATGCCCATTCCCTTCAGAGTCTCAGCGTCGAGTATGTTCAAGCCGCTTCCACCGTCCATGAGGACTTTTCGCAACCGAACGCCTCCTACGACTGGATCGACTACCAGCGCCTGCCGCCCAGGGGTGGCAACGTGGGCCGGGTGATCCGACTGATCGAAGGTGATCCGAGTCTTCGACCAGTTCAGAAACTTCATCGTCGTTGGCACAGCCATGTTTACTTCCCTGTTGATGACCTTCAGTCGACTCTTGCTCTCGACGTCTGCAAAAATCATCAGAGTTGCATTGACACTAGGGAAAGCTTCATCTTTGTCATCCTCGGCACCATCTGGACTCTTATCACTCGACTGACTCTCCCTGAACTGCTGAATCAATAGTCTGCACTGCCGAGTGGTATGTTTGGGCAATATTAGATTGCCCTCTTCATCTTTTTTGGTATGAATGTGGCACGCTAAGTCAAGGACATCCTGGCCCGACTGATACTTCTTTTTCTTCTGGACCCACTTCTCCTTAGCTTTCCCCTTGCTCTTGCTTCGACCAGCCAGCGCAGCGGCCTGGGCCTGGGCCAATCCATCAGCTTTGTGCTTCGGCTTTCGACTAGGGTTGTTGCTTCCGGGATTGGGCTCACTAGGTTTCCCTTGCCGTTACGAAGACGGTCTTCCTCTTCTCCATTCGCATACCGAGTGGCAATCTCCATCATTCGGCTCATAGTCAAAGATCCCGACCGACCAAATTTCAGAATGAGCTCTCGATATCTCACTCCTGCCTTGGAGGCGCAGACTGCCTTGTGTTCCGTCATGTTCTCGACCACATGGTGCAAGGTCGTCCAATGCTGAATGTACTCCCTCAGGGTTTCATTCGGTTTCTGCACACAGTGCTGCAACTCGGTCAATCCGGCGGGGCGTTTGCATGTGCCTTCGAATGTTTTGATGAACACTGGGGCCAGATCCTCCGAGCAGTAAATGCTAGCCGGAGTGAGCTGGTTGAGCCAGGCTCAAGCGGACCCTTCCAGCATCAAAGGCTAGTGTTTCATAGCCACATAATCGTTGCCTCCTCCGATCTGAACAGCCACTCGGTAATCTTCTAGCCTTGTTTCTGGCTTGGACTCTCCAGTGAACTTGCTCACCCCATATGCCAATCTGAAGTTAGGCAGAATTTCTGCAGCCCTGATTGCTCTGCTGAAACACTCGGGTCCAGAAACAAAAGCTCCACTTCCACTCGGGCGATCTCTGTCCAAGCTCTCTCTGAGTGCTTTGCCTCTGTCGACCAGGTTCTGAGCGAGTACGGATCTCGCGTTGAACTACGGGTCGCGGCGGTCGACTGGTTCTCTTTGGCGATAACCGTCACCCCGACGAGGAGGGCTGATCCTCCAATCGTTACCATAAGGACGTCCGGCATCATATGGTCGGGGCGCGTACGGGCCATCCCGCGGAGTGGGCGTCGGCATACGGCGGCGATCATCTTGGCGCCGCGGAGGCGTATACTGACCGCGGTCCTGCTCCGAGTACTGATCTCGGTGGTAGCCTTGGTCATCTCGCCGCTGGAGCGAGTGTCTGTTTCTCGTAGGAGCCCCCGGGCTGTGAGCCGACTGGACGGTATCAGCCCTGACAGATCTACTGTGAATCCTGTTGCGCGACTGGGACACCGCTGAATTCTGCTCTTCAGCCGCTTTAAGTAGGGCCCAGATCTGCCGTAGGCCCTCCCCTGCCTCGGATCGGGACGGCTGGATGGAATCTGCTATCCGAGTGGCCGCCGCCAAGTTCTGAACCGGAGTGCGGAACACTTGGAAATTCTGCTGCTGGTCACTCGGAAACAACTGCCGTTATCGACGACTGGTACTGGGCTGATGCTGACGGCGAGCATGATCATCGAGTGACTTCTGGAGTGCCTCCAGACGGTCGCGCTCAGCCAAATTGGCCTGACGAGCGGCCTCCAAAGCCTAAGCCTCGGGGGTCGTCCCAACGATGGGCGCCCGGAGGGCCTGCTCGTTCCTGCGCTGGAACTCCTCCCTCTGCTGCCAAGTGAGAGGCTGGGGGATGTACTCGTCGTTGTGACGGCCTCTGCCACTGCCCAAGTCATTGAGCGACGCGCCACTGGCTGCCGCACCGTTATGGGTGTACCCAGGCAGATCGTGCAGGGAGCCGGCCATCAACACCTCCACAGCGGGATCGTTGCTCTCGCACTCGGACAGGCTCTCCGAGCCTTCATGCAAGGAGGCGAATGAATCGAGGACGGGCACATCTGGCTCGACGGCCGCGACTTGCGGAGCCGGAACCTGAAGGGCCACCGCATGGTTGATCCACCGCTGCAGGCGTGAGCGTCCGGAACGCTTGCGACGGCGGCCGGTGAAGCGATGAGGTGCCGACTGGTACGGTGCAGAGGGTTGTCAAAGAAGAACGCCGAAGGAACTCGCGCGGAAGTGCGCCGCGCTGCGGATGGGCAACGCCTCAACATCCAGCGGGGCTTCTCGAAGCCACGCCGAATCGTCGGCGTCGAAGCTGAGGACGCCGAAACGGATCTCGCCGCCAAAAACCAGTCCGCCGCCGGAAACCATGATGAAGGAAGAATCGCAACTGCGCCCGGAGTCGCTAGATGCCTGCCCCATGGGGCGCCAACTGTCGTGGGTGCAAGTCTGACAGTAGTGTATGGGGATACGTATGAGAGGGCAGAGCCTAGCTACGGCGCAGTTATTAAACTCGGATTTACGAGTTCAGGCCCCTCTCGGAGGAGGTAATAGCCCAACGTCTCGATGCTCTGAAGCTGTTTGATAGAGTGTATAGTTTACAAAGGTTGCGAACCCTTGGAATGGAGCTGGTGGGTGGCTTATATAGTGCCCACCATGTCCCTTTGAATGCTGCCATTACCAGGGGTTAAAGAGAGGGTTTAAGGGCGCCAGGTAACGGGCGCATTGATTACAATTAATGGGAGGGAGCGCATGCCCTGACCGTTGCGCTCCTTGAGTCTCCTGGTCTTCTCTGGTCGAGTGACTGTCAGGTACTCCGAGTGAAATACGTTGGTCGAGTGAACTTCCTTCTTCCGAGTGGTTTGTTGAACTCCGAGTGGATGTCAGGTTGCAGAACTCCTGGCTGCTGGCCAGGCCCTGGGGCCCAGTATAAGACGTATGGTATCCTAGGGTAGGGTTTGTAGGTCAGGCCTGTTAGCCTATCCCTGGTAGGTATCCTCGTCAGTAGGAGTTCCCAAAACTTGTAGTACTCACTCACACACACGTACACTTGCACAAGTAATACTAAGCTTGAAGCTGAATATATTTCTCTGGAGAAATGACTTACATACAACAGGGGATAAAAGTCCTTTTATAGGAAAAATGAACCGACTATAGCTGCACATTACGTGCACTCCAATCTAGTACTAGTGTGTGAACATGGACCTAAAGTCCAAGCCGCACTGCCCACTCTATCCTATCTTGCCATGCATTAAATGCATGCAGTCTTATCCTGCCACATGCGGCAGGGATAAGCCCCTTTATTTGACTTCTCCGGTTGCTTGGAGAAGAGTTTTCTTGGAGGACGGGGTTGAAACCCAGCAAATTGCTTGTGCCTCAAATAGTCAAAATGCACTACTATGTTGCCAGCCTACTTCATTGAGGATGCGGTTTCCTGAATCTTTTCAACTGCTTACAAGCCATGTGATTAATATGCTGACAACTGCTATTTCACGACACGACACTAGGATGATTTCACTCTCTTTATACACTACGCTTGTCTGCTATTTTTCCCAAAGAAAATGGCTTCAATAACAAAACAAATGCTAACTGAAACGATTGTTGATAACATCCTCTTAGCTAGGTATAAGGTCCTCTGTAAGCTCCTCTGCTACTGCCTACTTACTTTCCACTATGTTTTCTTTCTCTATACATGGACAAATTAAATATACTCTGTTAACAAACATCCTGACCAACTGCTCATTTGCTTGGTACCACGAACTAATTCATGTTGCTAGCAGACTGGATTGCGGATGCGATTGCTGGAACCTGTGGAACTATTGGGAAGACAATTTAATACACGGACAGTTGCAGTTGCTATAATGCTATTGTGCAACGCTAGGATCGTTTTGCAGTACAATTTTTTCATATAATAGTGCAAAAAAATGGCTCTGATAACAAACAAATACTTGCTAGTTGTACTTGTATGCTCTCCAGATCGATAACGCGGGCCAACCGACTGGTACCAAGTTCACATCCTCCTCCTAGGTATCCAGCACTTGTTTTTTCTGTTCGCTATACTTGTTATGAAGTACCTGACCGAAATATATGCATTAACCTGTTAGAACGAGATTTTTGATTGCTTGAGTTGTCTGAGTATACGCATTAACTTGTTACTGGGTAAGTAAAAAATTTATTAGGGTCAATTTTTGTGCTGCTAATGCCTACTGTCCTCACTTTGTTAACATACAGCCTGACTGACTGCTGATTTGCTTGGAGCGACGGAATCGTTTTACTACCATACTGGATCGAGGATGCGGTCTCTCGAACCTTTTGGAATTTTTGTGAAGCCATGTGCTGACAGCTGCCGTTGCTTTAGCACTACTGCACGACACTACGATTTTACATAACATTTTTCTGATATGATGCAGAAAAAATGGCTCTTTTAACAAACAAATACTTGGTCGTGAAGAGTTGTGTTTTAAGTAATTCCTGGAGCATCTCGCCTTCCTGGAAATTGCTGCCAGACCTATGTGAATAGTACGTATGCACGTCCAATTTGTGATTTTTCCCCCTGACTGCTCGATGCTGTGTGAATCTATGGTGTTCAGCTTCCTGATCGCATAGTGTCGAGTATATTCGCTTGCTGTTACTACACTATATGCTTTCTGGTGCACTCTGAATTCTTATCTGTAAAGATTTTTATTCCTGCTTTTAGCCTCATATCTTGTACTGTGGTTCTCTGAATCTGACTTTGAAGATCGTTTATTCCATTCTTCCTTGTTTCTTCTTTGTCTTTTCTGCTTCTTCATGTGATGTTTCACATTGAGTAATGAATGATGAATGATAAAGTATCTCTGTTAGGCTTTTATACGGTCCAAAAAACTGCAGTTAAGGTGCTTCTAGTACTATTAATTAGTTTCCCGTCTCGATGCTGTCTAGATTTTCTATACAAAATCTAGCATTATATTTTCTTGTGAGATATTAATTCGTTGATATCTTTTGAATATTAATTCCATTTTAAAATATTTTTATATATTTGAATTCTTTAAAACAAGGTTAATATTGAACATATTTTAAACGAGTTTAAATTTCATCAACATATTTCACTCATTTTTAAAAACTGATTTGACTCATTTTAAAAACATATTTCACTCATTTAAAATAATCACTTATTTCAAAATGTTGATTTTACTCTTCCAAACACTGCTTTTACTCATTTACAAAAAAAACAAATTTTGCTTAATTCAGAAAAACAATTTCACTAATTTCAATAAAATAATTTCACTCATTTTTTTGTATTTCGCTCATTAAAAATTCATTTAAAAACTGATTTAATCATTAAAAAAATTCTAATTAGTGAAATTGATTTAGTGAAAAGTGTATCAAAACATTGAAATTTATCGTGTGTAGAATCTATTCAAGATTGATCTTGTTCTAAAGGTCTTGATGCTATAAGTTCAAATATATAAAAACTTCCAGAAAAGGAGTTTTGGTTTTAAGTATATAAACAATATAACTTTGTAAAGGAAACTAAAAATGATGGATTTTGAGAGGAAGAGAGAGGAGATGTTGCCAGACATGCATGTGTCATGGTCAGTTGTGAGCAGCAAAGACAGAGACGCATGCATGGCATTATGTGGACTGACATGATACAATGCTATATTAATGCGAACAGCATAGTCCATACGTATACGAGGCAAATTTGACAATTTTGACCTGTAGATGAAATCATTTTACAAAATGAACTGGCCCTTAAAAATTTTCACTCCGCTGACCTTTTTGAGTGGCATCCGACACGAAGGCGGCACACTACACTGTGCAACGCCTGACTGACAGGCGCTACACGCCTGGCAGCGTCTAGTGGCACGAGAACTCACTAAAATTACTAGTGGTTGCTTCATTTTGTAGTGGTAAATAATGCAACCACTAGTGCAACACCTAGAGGCTAGTGTGGCGCCTAGCTCTCAGGCGCTGCACACTGACTTAGTAATTTTCGGATCATCCGGGAGCGACGCTGGCTAGGCGTGCAGCGCCTGTCAGTCAGGCGCTGCACAGTGTAGTGTGGCGCCTTCGTGTCAGGCGCTACTCAAAAATATCAGCTGAGTGAAATTTTTTAGTGGCAGTTCATTTTGTGAAATGATTGCATGCACTCGGATCTCTAGCATAACCAACGACGGATGCGTGCACCCGACCTTCCGTGCATGGGAGAATCGCTTTTCTCGTAGCTGCCGCCGTTCTCGTGGTTGTACCATCGATGATGCTCCTGTCAAAATTAGCCATAAATTCCTATTCCCTTCGTTCGGAATTACTTGTCGCAGAAATGAATGTATCTAGACGTATTTTAGTTCTAGATACATCCATTTCCGAGACAAGTAATTCCGAACGGAGGGAATAGTAATTAGGTGTAAATATTTGGCTAACTGACGCATTGAAGGATTTGTCCACGTCCATGATTTTTCCATGGCAGTTTCCTTCTTTCACGGGCGTTGAATGGATAATTAAGAGGAAAAACCGTACTAGGACATAAACTCCATTAGCTCAAAATTAATGCACGCGTAACGCCCGGAAGCAGCCGCTGCAGTGAGAAGTGTCCTCCATCTCCCGGCGGCATGATCTGCCTTAGTGAACCTCCATTGTGAAGGTCACTGCAGAGCAACCATTGCCGGAGAGATGACTCCCGATCACCGGAGGTCCGCCGGAATCAACGCCGGAGCGCGGCCGTCTGCAGGAATCAGCGCCGCGTCGAGGCGGCACCTATGCTGCGGATGCTGCCATTGAGCAGTCCACCGAGGGAGGAGCCGCCGCTCGGTCGCCGGCTGGAATCGTTCCGGTGGTCGATATCGCGGTGCGTCTCCATTGCGGAGACGATCGTCGGGCCGCCCATGTCGGAGGAGGCAGCCGAAGCGGGAGGAAGCAGTTGTCGTGGTCGTTAGAAGGACGCCGTTGCGGCGCGCCACGTCAGGGTGGCTTTCTCCGCCCGAGAAGCTGCCACTCCCTGGTAAAGATTAGATGCATCAAAAGCAAAACTGAAAATAAATATAAGAATGAATACAAACGGCGATTGAAGAAATAACCATCCGCATCATGGCTCGATAGACGCCATGCCACACGGTGGGCGCCAACTGTCGTGGAAACGATTCCGACAGTAGAAAGGAGTAGGGTAAAGGAGCATGATCTATCAAGATGCAAATGGACGACACGGTGTTTTTAGTGAGTTCGGTCCTCTCACGGTGGAGATAACAGCCCTACGTCTCGTGCTCCGGTGAGACTTTGTTTTATCTGAGTATGAACCTAGAGATTACAATGAGAGAGAGAGAGGAGAGAACGAATCTTCATGCCTGAGCTAAGTCCTGAGACTAGTGGTGAGGGAGAGAGAGATGAGAACCAGAGCCCCCCGAGCTATGTGGTGGGGGGTGGCTTATACAGAGTGCGCCACCCCCTCACCTCTTATGTTACAAAGTGGGGCATTAATGCCATAATATCAGCCAACTACGAGGATGAAGCTTTTGACTGCATTGCTGACTGTTAGTCTTCGCATATCCGAGTGAGTCATACGGCCGAGTGGTTGATTGTCATCCGAGTGGATGGTACGTCGATATGTCCGAGTGAATAGTATGTCTGTATGAGATTTATCTGGACCCACCTGATATGTGGACCCCATGTTTTATGATATTTTGACCCTTCGTGGGACTACCTGTTATGTGTATCCCCAACAGTGGCCACGGCACGCCAGTTCTGATCTAGGGCCTGGGGGAGGGGGAGTTCTCCAGCTCGAGGGGGGTAGTCCGTCCCACAATGGCCATCCTCAGGCGCGGCGACGCAACACCGGCCGGCTCTCCAGCGGCGGTGGTGCAGGGAGGCAGTGGCGGAGTGGAGGGGCCGGTGTGCCATCCCCAGGTGTGGCTCGGCTTTGCCGGTCGGCCATCTGGCGGCGGTGATGTGGGCGTGGCGGAGGCGAGGGTGTCCCCCATGTCGTCAGACGCTGGCGAAGCGGGGGTGGGGCAACTCGCTCGTGGGTAGGGATGTACTCTCTCCGTACGAAAATACTTGTCCTAGAAATGGATGTATCTAGACTTATTTTAGTTATAGATACATCCATTTTATCAATTTCTAAGACAAGTATTTTCAGGCGGAGGGAGTACTAGTTTCTAAAGCTAATTTCTATATTTATAGATTAGTTCCACTCCAGTTAAACTTCCAACCTGGAGGGACGCCTTCACTTAATTACCTTATTATAATTAAGATCGCATCTTACCAATTTATTCACTTAATTACCTTTCAAAATAGCTAATCTTAATTTTGAAGGACTTAAATTATGGTACCAATATATGTACTACTGTATTGTGGAAGTCAAATCTAACTGCCGTTCTTTACTTCCGTGGGTAAAGGATTTTGATGACGCCGTCAAACAAATGCTTCATGTTTTGCTTGATAGCGATGGTACCGCAGAAGGCAAAATTAAAGCATTCTTCTTTAGTGGCTGGAACGGCGATGGTCTGGGAGCGTCTGCTGTTCTTAGAGCTGTAGCCCAACGCCTAAAATCCACAAGAACTGATTCTGACACGAGAAAGCATTTTGGTAAAATTATCCACGTGGACTGCTCTTTGTGGAAAAATAGAAGGACCATGCAGAGGGCAATTGCAGAGGAGTTAAACCTTCACCACTTAATGCACATGTTAGATGAGCAGGATGAAGAAGATGATTTCAGAGGAGTAGATGACAGCTCTAGAGCAGAGATAGCAAGCATCGGAAGGGTGATCAACCGGTCCCTAAAAAATGAAACATTCCTTATGATATTTCATTACGGAGGAGATGAAGATATTGATCTCACCGAGTTTGGCATTCCGATAGTTAACTATGGTGAAAGTATATTGTTATGGACCAATCATGGAAGATTTCAGTTCCCACGGGAAAAACTGAAGGTGATGTCCAGTTCTGTTAATATATATATGTCTTTTAAGGGAGACGAATATATGTGGAAGTCACAAGTGCGTGCTTTGTTGCCCAAAGAAGCTGCTGAAGTGATTGGTTACACCGGCATGGATGAAATCAATCCATCAATAGTTGTGGATTGCTTTTTGTACTCACTGTTCCTGACAGAACAACTAGGTGGAAAGTCTGGTAGTGTTGACTATGGTTGGGCTACTCATGCTTGCAACTACTGGATATGTGATGGAATTCTTGAAGGGAACAGAGCTTGGGAGGTTGGCAATGCCTTGTATGGAGTGATACCACCATTGGGCTATTTTTCAGAGGAAACAAAATATTTGGTACGTTTGTTCGACCGAAACATAAAACCCTACCAAGGCTGGAATTCAATCACCTCGAACAAGCAAGCAGCACAGACTATCTCTACTGTTCCTGTTAATGCATCATCTTATTTCCTAACATTTGAGGGAGATGGTCAGCCAGAAGAACTACAAAATGATATGTTTCAGCTAGCCAGCAACCTACATGTGCTAAAACTCTGCAAGTGCAGCTTTGATTTTTCATCCCCGCCTTTCCGCTGCTGCCAAAAGCTAAGATTCCTATGGCTTGACAATTGCACAAACACAGGGAAGGAGGAGGGAGAAGGGGCATGTTTCCCAGATTTGCTGGTGCTTGACTTACGTAACACAAATTATGTCTTGTTGCCACAGATGATTGAACTGATGACCAATCTCAGGGAGCTAAATACAAAGGGAGTCTCATGGTGGACTATAAGTCATGCCTGGAAAAAGCTACACAATCTTCACAAGCTCCGATTAACTGAATCTTCAGATGTGATCAAAGTGGAAAATTGCTCTGCCATAGATATGATGAATCTGGAGCTCATTGACTTTTCTGGAAACACTCATATGGACTCATTGCCTGAAATTTCATCAGCAAGAAGCCTGAAGGTGCTTGTTCTTGATGGTTGTTCCAGCTTGAAGGATGTTGCATTGGAAAGAGCTCCTCCATTACTTGAGAGTTTTAGCTTCGATGGTTATGGCCCGGCAGATAATTGGACTCACCCAATACAACTGCCAAGAAAGGAATTGCGCCCAAAGTCTCGCGTCGATCGAATTGAAGAAGCCAAGGTGACAAAGATCTCCCTAGAGGGTTGTGCTCGACTGCATAGCATATTCTTGCGTGCATTGTTCAATCTAAAGGAGTTGGACCTATCATGTACAGCCATCAAAACAATTGATCTTGGTGCAATGGATGTCCCACAGCTTAAGAAGCTATTCCTACAGGATTGTGACCAACTCCGTAGGCTATTCTGGGATGGACGAAACCCGAGATTGGATGTGTTGTATGTAGACACTAATCAGGGGAAGACGGGATCAGGGGAATGCTGTGGAGAACAGAGGTCCGTTGACTTTGAAGCATGTATTTGTTGTACAGATGGAAGGTTTATTTGGTCGCCCATAGAGGCACTCTATGAGCGAACATCCGATGACTCCAAGGTGCACATCCATATCTCTTCTACAGTCCATAGCCAAGTCAACATCACTAAAAGTATAGAGGAGATTGGCCCAAGCCAGGAGGGTCTGGTTCCAACGGGGCCATTGTCACCTTACAGTGGCATCGTCCTTGCAAGGGATTTAACATGTCCGTCCTTAGTGTGGGACCACCAACAGCTTCATCCTTTGGACTGCCATATCGAGATTGGCCAAGGAAGCCATGATTTAGAGACTATGCTGATGGACAATGGTGATTTCAGCTACATCATTCGATCAATGCATGTGCATGACAATCCCTCACTCACGGCTATCCCGCAAACTCCAGTAGACTGGTACGAGTTAGAATGGTGTCATGCCGAGAGGTGCCCCAAACTGCTGGCTCTTTTTAATTCTGGATTTCAGGAATTCAGTTCTTTAAAGACACTTTCGGCGTCTGATCTCCCGATGGCCTATTGCATCTTGGGTAGAGGCCTTAGTAATGTCGGGGATTATACCTTGAAAGCACTACAACACATATACCTACACAATTGCCCCAGGCTGGTGTTCGTCATCCCCATCTCGGGCTTCACCTTGCCAAGCTTGGAAACCCTCCACATAGCATACTGCAGTAAGCTCCGACATGTTTTCCCATTGGATGGCAAGCACTCTGAAGAAATAGCATCTGGTGTCACATTCAATAAGCTGAAGCACATCAAGCTATACCATCTCCACAACCTAGAGCAGATATGTGAGGGTAGATTGACCGCGCAGGCGTTGGAAACCATCAGCCTCAGGGACTGCTCGGGCCTGAGGCGGCTACCGGCTGTAGGCTCTAAGGTGCCGATGGGGGACTGCGAGAAGGACTGGTGGGAGAGGCTGGAGTGGGATGGCTTGGAGGCCAACCATGACCCATCACTCTTCCAAACACGACACTCGGCTTACTACAAGAAGACACTCCCGAGGGTCTCCGTTCTAAGGTTTGTTGTACTACATGGAGTTCGTACATCAATATAGATAGATTGAGCGAGTTCAATTCCAAGTAATCTTTGTTTTTAATTTCATCTATTCATTTATCAGGTAATCGGGTGCACCGCTCAAGATGTCGGCTTTCATGGAGCATCGGTCTGCCGTACGTTGTCGCATGTTCTGATCTCTTAGCTCTCAAAGTGTTTCCCATTGCCTGTGTGTTTGATGTGTTTCTTACAATTTCTACTGTGTGGTGCGCGTGCAGGTTATATTGCTACTTGCACGGCCAATAAATGGTGTGTTTTCTTTTCACAAAGCTATCTTATCTGGGCATGCTTGGACTGGTGTGTTAAGCACTGGAGTGCTATAGCTTTCTCCAGCTTGGTGTGGCATTCACAACCTAGCTGGGTTGTGTTGATTTGCTGTCTACTTGTAATAAGAGGGTGTGCCTGTGTGCATCAACCTAGAGTTGTGTGATTGATGAACCATGAATTTAATTTGGTTCACTAAAGAACAATTGTTACTCTGATGATTTATTTATGTGGCTTGCAGTCTGTCATCTTCTAAATTGTTGAGCTAGCTTCCTATCATTTCAGTATATGGTTTTTTCAGCTGATTTTCTTAATTAGAAACAAACACGGTAGCTCTCAGCGATAAATTGATTCTTGTTTCCTGCTGTAGCAGCCAGGTAAGGTTGTGCTATCTAGATTTTTTTGCGGCCTGGATAAATCAAACTGTGATGAGAATCGATGCTAGATGGTTGGTCTGTAGTTGGGTAATCAGGGTCTCAATTTTACGGACAAATTACACATTAATTACTCTGTTACTGAGTATGCGGAATTTTATCAAGGTCAGTTTCTGCTCCCAGCTACTGCTAGTGCCAAGTTCACATCCTCTTAACTAGGGTCAGGTAAGGCGTCCTGCACTGCTGCTTTTGGAAGGGAACTACTCACTGTTCCCTGATTGAATAAATGAATGGTACAACTCCTCCTCTGTTTGGGGACAAATTGCTTGTGCCTCAAAATGCACTGTTAACTGTTCCCTGATTTTCTTCATTCAATTGTTTACAAGCCATGTAGGATGATTTTACCTTTTTGTACACTACATTTATCTGATATTTTTGCCAAAGAAAAATGGCTTCAGTAACAAAACTATTGCCAACTGAAACCATTGTTTATAACATCATCTTAGCTAGGTAAGCTCCTCTGGTACTGCCTACTTACTGTCCCCACGTGGAAAAAATATACTCTGTTAACAAACATCCTGACTAACTGCTCAAAGCACATGCCTATAAACTTGATTACTCAAACTCCCTAGAACTTGCTTTGTACTGGAGCAGAGCAGTACTGAGCCCCTTGGCAGCAGCAGCACTTAGAAGACAGAGATGCAAGTGTTTCCACCGGGTAAACAACTTCAACCTTCAGTACATGGAGCCACTTGGCAGCAGCAGCAGCAGCACTAAGGGACAGTAGCAGCTGGTTCTCTCGGTGTGAACCTGATCTGAGGGGCGGCAACATGAAGATTTCAGACAACCATAACAACTGGAGTACCAAATATCTGCAACATGTGAAGAAATAATGCAGACACGGTGGTAGCTGTAAAGAAGTTTGAAGAAGAAACATGTGTGAACTGTGAGCAAGCGCTCATATAACTAAGCAATTTGGAAGACCGCAGACTTCAAATGCACTGCCTGCAGATCAGCTAATTTGAGACAGCATCTGGTGTTTACGAAACAACACCTTAAAGGAACTGTATGTTTTGCTGTCTGTTTTCCGGCAGAATATTTTGTAGAATCTCAGCATCAATCACATCATTTTTTCTTTGCATGCAATATATTTATGTATGTAATACTTTGTTGATGCTCCTTTTGGAGCCAGATTATCCTACTGCAGTCAGCTAAACTGCTACCAACATCATTGAAACAGTCTCCTGAACACAGTTATATGGCAGAACGTTGAATGGAATACAGTAGGTAAAAATAACTAATATATGATTATCAAATAAGTAAGAAGATCGATGCAACTTCTACAGCGAACATCAATCACTTGGTCTTTTTAATCCATAGTAGTATAGTACTAGTATTATATTTAGAGGGCAGAGAAGTGTTAAGAGGTAAGAAATGACATTTCAAGTGGGCATGGGTCGCAGAGGTGTCCTGAACTCTTGTAAGTAGAAATATAGTAGCCACAATAGCATGTATCTGGATCTTCAACATGAACTGTTGGTGCATGTCGCTTCATCAGTCCAGACATTCTTCATCATTAAGCTCACTAGGGGCCTGATTAAGATCAAGAAGTCCACCTAGAGGCAAACCATGGTTGGTATTTTGCCCAACTGCATTGACCAGCATGCCACTGTTGTTACCCTGCTGAACAGAGAGAGCATTGTTGATATCTACAGGAAAGTTCGCCATGGGCTCGGTTCTGTCCGCCGATGAACAGGGTGGCCGGTGCAGGGCTCTATTGCAGAGAAGGGGCAAGTGCTAGTGCGAGGTGAAGGGAGGAAGGTGAAGAAGGGGCAAGCAGACAAGATAGTGCATTTGGGAGACGGGCCCTTTTTTTGAGTGACCCATTCCAGATCATTTCAGTGCTAAGTTGGTAAGTTTATTCAGTAGATGGATTTGCATGATTCATTTCAGTGTCTGTCCATACTGTATCTCAGTTTGGCTGGCTAGCTGCTCTCTTTCTGGAGCAAAGCAGTAGCTACACAGCCCACCCTACTCGACTCCACTTGTGTAGCTAGGCTAGGCAGCAGCAGCATCATCTGCTTATATTGATTTCCATTTAACCCTTTTGAGCAGGTTGTTCTTTCACTTTGCTGGATCAAATATAGTGTTGTATCAAATCTGTCGAATAAAGTTCATTTCTGTGCTTCCAGATTGCTGGTAGTCCTGCAGCTTTCACTTTGTCCTATTTTCAATCCATAGTAGAAAAATCCGTAGTATTGCACTAACAGGGCCCTAAAATGATATTACAGGTAAGAAACGGCATATCAAGTGGGCAAACACCGTGACCTTGTTGGACATGAGTTGCAGCAGATTAGGTGGCCTAAATTCTTATAAGTAGAAACACAGTAGCCACAGCATTTATCTGAATCTTCAACATTGACTGTTACGGTGTTACCACATAATATTGTAAACCTGCAGAACAAACTAGATTTTGTACCAAGAAAGGTCTGCCATTATCCATATTCTAATTCTTGTCCTGTGGCATGTATTTACTGGTTTTCTGATGTCTGTGCACTGCAGCAGCATCTTTCTGATATTGGTTGTCACTGTACTGAAACCTTCATCTGAGTTTGAGGTTATCCAACGATGCATTATTGTGAGTCTCTCAGCAAATCTTCTATCCCCATGTAAAAGGATTTTAACATTGCAGTACTTGAAGCACGCTGCAATGCTTTGTTATCAATTACTCCCTCAGTTCCATAGTAAGTGTCGTAGTTTTAGTTGAAATTTGAACTAAAACCACGACACTTATTACGGAGCAGAGGGAGTATTATGCCTAACGTTTATAGAGTCGCATACCATGATTGTTTCTGCCAGGATCCATCTTATGGTCCTGATATTAAGACATGTTTTTCTTTTTCTTGTCTTGGGCATTCTTTGGAGCATGGTGGTTGTAATTAATATTTTCTTAGATTCGGAAGAAGAGAAAAAAAAAATACAGTAGGTGTTCCAAGAATAATGTGCATCCCCGAATAGCAACAGCTCCTCATAAGCTACCATTTGTATCGAATAATACAATCATCGAGGGAGGCTGTCTAAGAGACGACCAAAAATGACACACCAATGTAACAACCCAGGCTCAGCAAAAATGGCAGAAACAACCCAGGCTCATGCGCTGGTCAAGAAAGATGCAGTGACGTGTGCTGAAGAAGAGGAAATGCAGAGTCCAGCTGAGAGAGAAAACACAAGGTGAGCAGGGGACGACTAGATCATGTAAAGTTATGTGGTAGCGCAGGACCCACAGGTAAGCGTGGGTGCCTTATGCTTTAAGAGGAGGGCCCTGGAGCAGATCACGCGAACAGCGGACCCTGCATGTTCCTAAAGAAGAAGTTTGAAGAGCTCTAGTTGCAGACCTTGTGGACCGGTTGTTCAAGATCTACAGGAGAACAGTGCTGATCGATGAGAAGCTCCGGAAGAAGACATTAGCTGTTCGTGGATCCTCCTTGCTTTCTTTCGACAAGGCAATCCATTGTGCCATTGTAAGCATGCGGTGCTCACTCTCCTTTGAGTCGCCGAAGCTGAGACAAATTCTCTTGTCGTGAGCCTTGAACCTTCTGACGAGATCCTCGACTATAAGAGTCTTTAGATTGAGGTATTGTGCGATTGACGTGACGATCTGGATGTAGCATGCCGGCGCGGCGCGCAAAAAATCATTGAACGATCGCAACTTTTTCTAGGGTTGAATCGTAGCCGCATATGCTGTTGACGAAGGTCTTGAGACGGGCGGCAAACTGATCAACCGTCTCACTTTCCTCCATCTTCAGGCACTCGTAGCTCCTCATCAGGGACTAGAGGTGTGCTTCCTTGACACGGTCATGACCCTGGTGCAGGATCTTATTGTCTCCCATGCCACCTTCACCGTTTTCTTTCTGACGAGGTGCTGCAGGACATCCTTCGGCATGGCAGAGTAGATCGGCGCTAATGCCTAACGGTCCTTCGGATACTTCGCCGCGCCCTTCGCGTACTCGGCGCCGCCGGGGTCGACGCTTCCCAGAGCTCTGCCCCCTCCGTCGCGACCTCCATGTTCATCACCCATAGTGTGTAGTCCTCTCGATCGAGACGAAGGAATTGCGACACCCCCACCATCGCCATCGGTGCTCCTGCTGCCATGATCTTCTGCTTACTTTCCGAAGATCACGACGATCCACCAAAGCTTTAGATATCAATTGTTGGCACAGGCCCTGGCTCGTACGTGGGACGTCGCTCGCAACGAGTACTTTTTGTCGAGAACACGTACGCGTACGTAGAGCCGCTAGCTTCGCTGGCTACCTGGACACGAGCACGTATACAAGGAAGCTGCCTGCTGGATCGATCCCTCCTTCTAGCTTAGCACATGCACGTAACAAACAAGTAGCAGCCGGGTTGATTGATCGATGCCTGACCTCAGGGCCGGGCCGGCGAAATCCGAGGCCCTGTGCCAAACTTTAAAATGGGCCCTAGCACAGTTCAGAATTCTTGGGAAGCCGAGGGCCATAATTTGTCAGCTACTGAGGTCCGAGCCAAACTGGATGCTCTAGCAAATAACCTTGGTGAGTGGTCAAAGTCTACTTTTGGGAGTGTCAGAGGCGAGATACGGAGTTTGAAGAAAGAACTAGATCGCATGCGCGGTGATCCAGTGAGAGTGGGTCCGTCCCATGCAGAAACAAAAATCAATGATTGCGTAATCGAGCTATATTTGTGCGAGGAATTAATGTGGAGGCAACGATCTCGTGTACAATGGCTCGCTGAGATTGATCGCAATTCACACTTCTTCCATATGAGAGCCTCGATGAGACACCGTAAAAATTTGATCAAGGACCTTCAACGTGCAGATGGGCAGCTAACGGAAGACTTGACCAAGATGCAACAGCTCGCACTGGAGTATTACAAGAATTTATACACATCGGAGGGAGTCCAAGGTGTGGCAGAAGTGCTAGAACATGTTCCTGTCAAGGTAACAGCGGCAATGAATGACATACTCTTGGCCCCTTATGATGCCAAGGAGGTAAAAACGGCGCTCTTCCAGATGTTCCCAACCAAAGCTCCGGGCCCAGATGGGTTCCCCGCACATTTTTTTTCAGAGGCATTGGGACATTTGCGGAGATACGGTAACAAAGGCAGTACTAGGTATTGTGAAAGGGGATGAGAATCCAGCTTGCATAAATGACACGTTGTTGGTACTTATTCCTAAGGTATCCAACCCCACTTTGCTTTCTCAATTTCGCCCTATCAGTTTATGTAATGTGTTCTACAAGATTGCCTCGATGGTACTTTCAAACCGTCTAAAGCAGATTCTTTCGGACATCATCTCTGAGGAGCAATCAACGTTCGTACCAGGGAGGTTAATCACCGACAACATAATTTCAGCTTATGAATGCCTGCATTTTATGAAGCGGAACAGAGCCAAAAGCAACAGTTTTGCTGAACTAAAACTAGATATGATGAAGGCATATGATCGTGTGGAATGGAGTTATCTTAGATCAATCATGGAGAAGCTGGGCTTTGCTGCACCGTGGGTTTCAGTAATCATGAATATGGTGAGCTCAGTATCGTTTTCAGTTATGTTTAATGGAGTTAAGTCAGAAGTGTTTCAACCAACACGAGGTATTCGACAGGGAGATCCTATCTCTCCATACCTTTTCCTGTTAGCAGCGGAGGGCCTTTCATATCTCTTAAAATCTCAGAACCAGTCGTCCCAGCTCAGCGGCATTAAGGTGGCACCGTCGGCCCCGGCGGTGAACCACCTTTTATTCGCGGACGACAGCCTACTGTTTTTCAGGGCGAGTGTTAATGGAGTGGAAGAGGTTTCAAACCTATTGGATACATATTGCATGGCCTCGGGGCAACGGATTAACAGAGATAAGTCCTCAATTTTTTTCAGTAGGGGCTGCCTGGAAATAGTTCGTGATGCTGTTAAAGGCTACCTACATGTCCCTAATGAATCTTTGAGCGACAGATACTTGGGCTTGCCAACAGATGTTGGACACTCTAAGAAAGGGACGTTTAAATACTTAAGCGACAGGGTTTGGGACAAGGTGAAAGGTTGGATGAGTAAATGCCTCTCAGCTGGTGGAAAAGACGTCCTCATCAAATCAGTGGCCCAGGCAATTCCAGTGTTTTCGATGTCTTGTTTTAAGCTCCCTAGGGGGTTATGCGACCACATAAAATCAATCATCTGGAAATTCTGGTGGGGATGCAAGCAAGGAGAACGCAAACCAGCATGGGTTTCTTGGGACTTGATGACCAGACCAAAGAATTTGGGTGGGCTCGGGTTCAAAGATCTTGAGATCTTCAATTTAGCTCTATTGGCAAGACAAGCTTGGAGATTAATGCAAGAACCAGACACCCTAAGTGCAAGGATCTTGAAGGGGGCCTACTTTCCAGAAAGTAATATTCTTGATGCTGAGCTGGGGTCTAGGCCTTCCCAAATCTGGAGGGCGATCCTAGAGGGGCGTGACCTGCTTAAGCAGGGGATAATACGACGGATTGGCAATGGTCAAAGCACGAACATTTGGACCGACAACTGGATCCCGAAGGAAACCAGGCCAATACCGATCACTTCTCTGGTGGAGAATCCAGCAAGAATGGTTTCGGAACTGCTGTCGCCAGCTACGGCAGGGTGGGATGAAGCTTTGGTGCGCTCGGTTTTCTTACCAATAGATGCGAATGCAATATTGAAGATACCCACATGCACTAATAACACTGAGGATTTTTGGGCTTGGTATCCAGATAAGAAAGGGAAGCTCTCAATGTCGTCGGCGTACAAGGTTTTGCTCAAAACGAAACTGCAGCGGGAGGAGTGGTTAGATGGACGAGGTGGATCATCTAACACCCAAAGGGATGAAAAATCATGGAGCTCTTTGTGGAATTTGAAGGTACCCTCTAAAGTTCGAATCTTCCTATGGCGACTTGCACACCACTCACTTCCTACCACTGATGTCTTGAAGAAACGCAACATGTCAGTCCAGGACGTTTGTCCGCTTTGTGGCTGTCAAGACTCATGGAGACACGCCCTAGTCTCTTGTACTATGTCCAGGTGTATATGGGCACTGACCGACGACGATCTTGTCTCACGCATGACAGCTAATGCAGAAACTAATGCAAGACTTTGGCTTTTTGAGCTCAGTGATGAACTTGATCAAGCGAGCTTCACACGGATGGCTGTCACCCCGTGGTCAATTTGGTACGCAAGATGTAAGGCAGTGTACGAGTCGTTATTTCAGAGCCCTCAACAAACTATCCGCTTTGTTGACAACTTTATTTCAGAATTGGGCCAGCTTGACAATGGGCAGGGACGTAGGGAGGCAAGAGCAATCCCACGGGTTCAGCCCAAACGATGGCTACCCCCACCCAATGGTTCTGTAAAGATTAATGTTGATGCTGCTATTGTAAGATCACAACGTGGAGGAGCTGTCGCGGCATTCTGCAGAGACCAAACGGGCCAATACTTGGGATCTTCGGCTGTGGTCTATCGAGGCATCAATGACCCTCTAATTCTGGAGACTTTTGCATGTCGTGAAGCGTTATCACTTGCAGATGATCTGGCCGTCCAGAATATTTGTGTGGCATCGGATTGCCAAGAAGCGGTGAATGATATTACCAAGGGGACAGGAGGTCCAAACGCGGCCATAGTACATGAAATTTTAAGCCGTTGTAATAGTTTGAATTCCAGTTCCTTTCTTTTTGAGGGTAGGAACTTTAATTTTGAGGCTCATAATCTTGCCAGGTTTGCTTGTAACCTAGGCGTAGGTAGACACGTGTGGTTGGGCAATCCTGATGACCCAAACCTTGTACATATGACCGTGGTTTTGGATGAATAAAGATGGCGAGATTTCTCAAAAAAAAGAAAAGGTGGATGTCGAAGATCGAATGATGATGAGGATTCGCCACTGTCGGCGCCAATGTTGTTGTTATGAAGACAACTTTCAACTACGGGGTATCTCGAGCTGTGTGGCTGATGAAAGTAAGTGCGAGGGTGTGTACAACGGCCTTATAGCGAAGGTTGCCGTACACTGGCAAAGTGACATGTCGATGTTTTTTGAATTGTTTTATTCTCCTTGTGGGAGCACAACCAACGTCCTATGTGAGTTGACGCGTCGATAGAAGTGATTGGCACACGGGACGTCGAGGATGTCGCCTCGTGGGAGCACGACCAATGTCCTATGAGAGTTGACACGTCGAGAGAAGTGCTTGGTGTCGTGGGAATTACTCTGACAGTGAGTACTGGGGTACGAACAAGGG
The DNA here is from genome assembly GCA_011799875.1 of Thinopyrum elongatum. Taxonomy (NCBI): domain Eukaryota; kingdom Viridiplantae; phylum Streptophyta; class Magnoliopsida; order Poales; family Poaceae; genus Thinopyrum; species Thinopyrum elongatum. The sequence goes on along the minus strand of CM022302.1, from coordinate 1,908,203 downwards.
CTGGTCCTAGCTACGGCGAGGGTGTGACACAAAGAATTTACGAGTTTGGGCCCCTCGCGGTGGAGGTAAAGACCCTACGTCTCGAGCTTCAGGTGATGTTTGTTTCTCTTGTGTATGAAGGATTACAATGGATGCTAACCCCCGTCCAAGTGCTACGGGGCGGCCTATATAGAGTGTGCCACCCCTTGGACTAGCTACGATAAAGAGGGCTTTGATGATGGGATTGATTGGCGGGTAATTACATATGATAACTGACTCATTGTTTACTAGTAACGCACGCAGACGTGCGCCCCTCGTGGCTTCAGATCCCACGATGTCCGTTCGCCGCCCTCCATTCGAGTGTTCGCATGGCGGCCAAGTGGATTAGTCGTAGCCGAGTGGATTTGCTGAAGCCGAGTGAATGAGTCCTATCCGAGTGAATGAACTGCAGCAGGTATCCGATTGGAATCACGACCCCGGGGTCTTGTTGTGTTGGTGTCATAGGCCCTCCATTTGGACTAGAATGTACCTCTTGTGATCCTACCCGTGGAAGGTAACCCCAACATTAGCCCCCGAATCGGTTAAGGTTTTGTAGACCGAGTCCAATAAGAACTTGATTTGGCCCGAGTACTGCGGGAGCACTCGGTGCCCGTCGTCAAGCTTAATCAACTCTGACTTGAACAAAACCTCAAGGGATTCTGGACTCAACGCTTCCCGATTGATCGAGGATATTTGACTGCGAGGGAAAACTTGGTGGCACTCATATATGTCTCAGAAGAGACTGACTAGGGATCCAAGAATGGATGTGCCATAAAAACCCGAGTAGCGATGCCAGCGCGTGGTCTGACTCTTCGGAAAGAAGCCGCTCATTATCCCAGAGAAACGCCGGCACAGGCTAACTCCAAGTCCATGTTCATGAAATTTACGCCCAGGAGCCTAGAAGAAGGGAAAGTGGATCCGTGGAGGAGCGTCGATCTCATCCTGTAGCAGTCCTGATGATGACTTCAGATTAAAGTTTTGAACATCTGTCTGTGTGGACGTTGATGTCTCAGTAATCCTTCGGTGGACCGAGTGTGCTTGAGCATCTGTCCGAGTGGGTGCTGATGCCTTTGCAATCTTTCAGCATACCAGATATCTTGGCCGATCAATCGGATTGATCTATGGCGAAATTCATGCGGTCAAAATCCCGCAAACGCCCTCGCGAAATTACCGCTGATCATGGGGGAGGTGGGGCACGGCGCCTTGATTTCAGCCCCAGAGGGCGCCACCTGTCCCACTTTCCCTGAACCGTGAGTTTTGCAGGCGCCGTTGGATGTTTGGATCAACGGCTGGGGCTCGCTTTGCTGGATTTACGCGGGGGTATAAATCTGGGAGTCGCTAGGGTAATTCTCAGATCCCCTTTCTCCCTTTCTAGTTACTCTCTCGAGCTCGTCTCTCATTCTCCGCTATATGCCAACGCCGTTCGCGGGAATGGGGAAAGGACAAAACCTCCAAGCTGGAGAAACAGAAGAAGGCGTGGAAGGGCTCGACGGCGAGCTCTGCCCCTCCATCTAGTTGGATTCAGGGCAACTGGATGCCGTCCAAGGTGACCGAGCAGCAGGTGCTCGAGATCGTCGCCGACAGCCTCGTCCTGGAGGAGGGGTGGAGGCTTGCCGAGGCTAGCGACGTTGAGCCTGCTCCGCATCCGGACGAGCGGGTGCTCCTCGTGATGCACGTCCGTCGAGGTATTTCCATGCGGCCGCACCCCTTTTTCTGTGGGTTTTTTAATTCCTTCGGGGCATAGCTGCACCACCTTCCTCGGAACGCCATAGTTAACCTATCAGCGTTCGTCTCTTTATGCAAAAATTTCTTTAGGTGCCATCCCCATTGGGCCATGTTCAAGCACATTTTCTCCTGCTGCTCTCAGACTATTAGGAAATCGTCTACAGACGAAGAGAAAACCAAGGTCATTCAATTGTGCGGTGGGTTAGGAATCCAGCTGAAAGGCTCAAGCGCTTTCCCATCCATCAACTTTCCCGATACTATCAAGATGTGTCAGAATTCATGGTTTTAATGATAAGATATTCTGAGTAGCGGCTCCGAAATAGGCCTTTCGATTTACAGCGGCGAGAGGGTTGAGGCTCTGAAAGCTCTTAGGGTCTCTAAGCCCGAGAAGGTCGAGGTCGATATCTTGGTCGAAATCCTGGTCGGCCTCAAGAGAGTGGGTGTAGATGGAATGGACCTGTTCGAAACCTTCATCAGTCATCGCATTCAACTGCTTCAGGAAAGGGTGAGGCCAATGTGGACATATGAGGGTCCGAGAGATTCCACCCGAGTGCATCCTCAAGCTCTGACAGGGACAGAAATCGAAGACCGAGTGAAACTTATCACATCAGCGCGTTACGATGCCCAAGGAGGTAGAAGGGTAGCTCCTTATGACCGAGAGCCACTACTAGAAAACAGGGCTTTGGTCCAGGCCTGAAAAGGGCATTAATCCCGGTTCACCTATGAACCGGGACCAAAGGGCGCATCAGTCCCGGTTCGTGAGGCCAGGGCGTCGGCCGGGCCTCGGGGGCCATTGGTCCCGGTTCGTCTGACCCCTTTGGTCCCGGTTCCAGGCACAAACCGGGACCAATGGGCCTCGCTCCTGGCCCACCACCTTTAGTCCCGGTTTGTGGCTGGAACCGGGACTAAATGGTGTCCTTTAGTCCCGGTTCTAGACACAAACAGGGACTAAAGAGAGGCCTATATATACCACCTGCCCGCGAGCAGAGCAGTGCACTGCTCTGTTTTTTTGGCCGGCCATGGGAGAGCTTTGTGGTGCTCTAGCTCACCTCCTATACACATGAGGTGTTCGATGAAATGCCCGAGCCACACTTAAGCTTTCTCCTCTCGAAGCTCCTTGTCCAAGCTCCATTTTCCTCAAGATTTGTCTAGGTTTGGCGGTCCGTCCTATCCCATCCCTGTCCTCATCGCCGTCGATCGCCCGCACCGATCTCGTCGCCGGCACCACCGTGGTGAGCCTCTTGTTCTTATCTTCTTTCTAAAAGAAAAAATTTCTTACTTGTATGATTTACATAGATACTTGTGTAATTTTCTTACTTTTATTATTGTTTGTTATTATATAGTGTGATGATTTTGGTATCCGTCTCCGGTGACCCTCGTCCTGTCTATGATTCGGATGTTGTATATATTATCTTTTATAACTATTTGGTTCATTTAGTGTTTATGACAATTATGTTGAGCAACGTGAAATAGATGTTTTTATCTAGGAGGTATGTGAACCGGAAATTCCAACCGACTCTATTGTCGAGAGGTTAAATTTAGTTGAAGAAGAAAACAATTACCTGTACTTTGGTTTTAATGTGATGATGAACTTCTATTAATTTGGTCACTTCTGTATTCATGATGTTCTGTAATAGTTTTTGACACACTTAATTATATATAATGCATGCAGATGAACCGGCAATGGATGTACGGTAACAGACGCACCTCCGAGTACATTAAGGGCGTGCATAATTTTCTCGAAGTGGCTGAGGCAAACAAGCAGAATGGTTTTATGTGCTGTCCATGCCCTATCTGTGGGAATATGATGTCTTACTCTGACTCGAAAACCCTTCACATCCACCTGCTTGAGAAGGGTTTCATGCCACACTATAATATTTGGACCAAGCACGGAGAAAGAGGGGTTATGATGGAAGACAGCGAAAAAGAAGAGGATGATGACAACTATGTCCCCCCTGAATACGGTGATGCTGCAACGGGGCAAGCTGAAGATCAAGAGGAACCATGTGCCCGATGATGATCTTCGCTGGGTCATTGTTGATGCAAAGAGACAATGCGAAATTGAAAATGAGAAGTTGAAGTTCGATCGCATGTTATAGGATCATAAAAAATGGTTGTACCCAAATTGCGAAGATGGCAACACAAAGCTCGGTACCACACTGGAATTGCTGCAGTGGAAGGCAGACAATGGTGTATCTGACAACAGATTTGAGAAGCTACTGAAAATATTGAAGAAGAAGCTTCCAAAGGATAACGAATTGCCCGACAGTACGTACGGATCAAAGAAGGTTCTATGCCCTCTAGGATTGGAGGTGCAGAAGATATATGCATGCCGTAATGACTGCATCCTCTACCGCGGTGCGTACGAGGATTTGAACGCATGCCCGGTATGCGGTGCATAGCGTTATAAGATCAGACGAGATGACCCTGGTGATGTTGACGGCGAGCGCCCCAGGAAGAGGGTTCCTGCCAAGGTGATGTGGTATGCTCCTATAATACCACGGTTGAAACGTCTATTCAGAAACAAAGAGCATGCCAAGTTGATGCGATGGCACAAAGATGACCGTAAGAAAGACGGGAAGTTGAGAACACCCACTGACGGGTCACAGTGGAGAAAAATCGAGAGAAAGTGGGGGGACTTTGCAGGTGACGTAAGGAACGTATGGTTTGGTTTAAGAGCGGATGGTATTAATCCTTTTGGGGAGCAGAGCAGCAATCATAGCACCTGGCCCGTGACTCTATGTATCTATAACATTCCTCCTTGGTTGTGCATGAAGCGGAAGTTCATTATGATGCCAGTTCTCATCCAAGGCCCTAAGCAACTCGGAAACGACATTGATGTGTACCTAACGCCATTAGTTGAAGAACATTTACAGCTGTGGAATGAAAAAGGTGTACGTGTGTGGGATGAGCAAGACCAGCAGGAATTTGACCTACATGCGTTGTTGTTTGTAACCATCAATGATTGGCTTGCTCTCAGTAATCTTTCAGGACAGACGAACAAGGGATACCACGCATGCACGCACTGTTTAGATGACACCGAAAGTATATATTTGGACAAATGCAGGAAGAATGTGTACCTGGGGCATCCTCGATTTCTTCTGACCAACCATCAATGTCGAAAGAAAGGCAAGCATTTCAATGGCGAGGCAGATCACCGGAGGAAGCCCGCCATCCGTACTGGTGATCACATACTTGCTATGGCCAATGATTTACAAGTAATCTTTGGAAAGGGTCCCGGCGGACTATCTGTTCCGAATGACGCTGAGGGACGCGCACCCATATGGAAAAAGTAATCTATATTTTGGGACCTACCCTATTGGAAAGACCTAGAGGTCTGCTCTGCAATCGACGTGATCTATTCAAAGCAAAAGGAATCAACTAAAAAAATCAATTAAAATATTCTGCTACGATCAACTAAAACAAAACTATAATATTCTTCAATCGCAAAAAGAATCAACTAAAAGGCTTTTATAAAACTCTAATAGCAAAAGGAATCAACTAAAACCATTTTATAAAATTCTAGTATTTTTGAAACTAAAAATATAAAAAATGTATGCAATTAAAATTATCAAATATTTTTTGTTCAAAACATTAATAGCAAAAAGAATTATCATAAAGAATTTTTTTGTTAGAAACTTTAATAGCAAAAGGAATTATCATAAAGAATTTTTTTTGTTAGAAACTAAAATAACAAAATCTATTTTTGAATATAATGATAAAACACAGTAATATTAAATAGCAGGAAAAAAAATCACTCAAAAATCTATTTTTATAGTAAAGTTATTCACAAACTAGTGATTCACACAAATTTCAAAGAATTCAAATTTAAACTATTCAAATTTGAAAACTAATGGCACTAACAAAAAGTTTATAATTTTTGTGACCTAACTGCAAAAAGAATTAAAAAAATAAAGCAAAAAACAAAAGAAAATAAATAATGCAAAAAATAAAACAAAAAAATGGAAAAAAATAAAAAAAAATGCCGCCTACTGGGCCACCACGGCCTGAATACGACTAGAAACCCAACCAGCCAGGTGAGCCAGGGTTCAGGCCCGCGGAAGGCCTAGTAGGCCCACAGGCATATACAGAGAGGTTAGGCGCGTAAGCCTGCTTTAGAAAGGAGCTCGAAGGCTCAGGCGCACCGCGCCTTTTAAACAGGTGCGCCACTCTCTCAACTAGTGAGGTGGGACTAAACTCCCACCACGCCGCTGTGCAAGCCCATTGGTCCTGGTTGGTGCCACGAACCGGGACCAATGCCCACCTTTGGTCCCGGTTCGTGGCACCAACCGGGACCATTGCCACCCTTTGGTCCCGGTTCGTGCCACCAACCGGGACAAAAGCCACCCTTTGGTCCCGGTTCGTGGCACAAACCGGGACCAAAGGTGTGGGTATATAACCCCACACTTAGAGAAATTTCCCCCCACCCCGTCATTCTTCTCTGAATGCCGCCAGGCTGCCCCTGCTTCCTCGACACCGTCGCCGCCCCGTGGTCGCCATCGCCATCGCCGCCCGCTCCTCGACGCCGTCGCCGCCCGCTCCTCGTCGCCGTCGCCCCGCGCCCCTGCCCTGCCCCGACGCGCCGCCCGGCCCGTGCCCCCTGCCTCGACGTACATCGGCCGCCCCGTGCTCCCTGCCTCGACGCCGGCCGCCCCGTGCCCCTGCCCCGACGCCGCCCCGCGCCCCCGGCCTACCCCGACCATGCCGCACCTCTCCTCGCCGTTCAGTCCGGCCGGCCTCCTCCTCTCTGTTTTTGTTTTTTTTAATATGATGATTTTTTTTGTTCATAGATGATATATATGCAGTGTATATGATGATATGTATGTGTGTATATATGATGATATGTCCTGTTTTTTCATTATTTTTGTTCATAGATTTTTTTTTGTCAATTGATGTATGCTTTTTTTGTTCATAGAAAGTTTTGTGTTCATAGAAAGTTTTTTGTCAATTGATGTATATGTTCATATATATGTGCATTTTTAGAAAAAAATTGTGTATGTATGTTCATATATGCAAAAGTTACATTTAAGAAAAAAAGAAAATGTATGTATTATGTTCATATGCAAAGAATATGCAAACGTTAGAATTTTTTTTGTAGTAGATGATGATGATGATGATGATATGATGATGTATGAAAACTTGGCCAATTTTTTTGTACTAGATGATGATGATGATGATATGATGATATATGAAAACTTGGTCAATTTTTTCTGTTGTAGATGTTTGAATGTATTAAAAGTTTGTCATATTGAAAAAAGTTTGAATGTTGCATATTTCACGATGCAACATTTGATCCAATGTAACTAGATGCAATAATTTTGATCATATGTCAAAGTTTGATCATATGTCAAAGTTTGAATTTTGACATATGCAACATTTGATCATATGTCAAAGTTTGAATTTTGACATATGCAACATTTGACCATATGTCGAAGTTTGAATTTTGACATATGCAACATTTAATAAGGGATTTATCAAGAATGCCCCCATTAATAAAAGATTTATCAAGATGCCCCCATTATGGATGTGCATAATTAAGTTGATCCATATTTTTCCTGATCTCATCTACGCTTCTATATGTGCACGTTCTCTTGTGTCAAAGTATTGAAGAAATCCATGGTTTCATAATTAGCCGGAAGTAACAGGCGCATGATGGTACAAAAGTTTCCCAAGTTGTTTTGGAACGGAGTCCTGATAGGATAATTCGCTTTTTGGTACGAAGTTCAGCAAAGGCCTTCCAAATAGCGATATTCGGAAGGCGCTTGCTGAACTTCGTACCAAAAAGCGAATTATCTTATCCGGGACTCCGTTCCAAAACAACTTTGGAGAGCTTCGTACCATCATGCGCCTGTTACTTTCAGCTAATGAAGAAGCCATGGTTTTCTTGAATCCTTTGACACTAGACAACGTGACATATAGAAGGGTAGATGAGATCAGGAAAATTATGGACCATTTTCTGCACATCCAGAATGGCGCCATTTTGTTAAATCCCTTGAAGGTTAAGAGAATCCCTTGTTTGACATTCATGAGAGAGGCGGTCCGGACATCGGACATTCATGAGAGAGGCGGTCCGGTCCGGTCGCCAGACATGTCATGTGATAGGTAGTTTTTTTTTGTTCATAGAAAACTCCGGTAACTCTTCAACATGAGGGGGGACGTCGATCAACCCCCTCTCGCCCGACCAAACCCTAGAAGCGTCGAGGCCACCCCAAACCCTAGAAGCGTCGAGGCCACCCAAATTTACCAAGTTAAAAAAGCATTGTCGAGGCCACCCCAAACCCTAGAAGCGTTGTCGAGGCCACCCCAAACCCTAGAAGTGTTGTCGAGGCCACCCCAAACCGTAGAAGCGTCGAGGCCACTAATATGATCCCTTGTAGTGATATTAGCTAGGTCTATGTTTGCCACTAATATATCCATCTCTCATGTTTGTATATTGCCATGTTGTAATATATATTTGCAGAAACTATGGAGCAAAGAGACTTGGAACAAGAACAGTTGTTGGGGGATATAATCCTCGGCGGAGGTGATGTATTATCGTTTCTCAATGACACCTATGTTGGAAATATGCCCTAGAGGCAATAATAAAGTGGTTATTATTATATTTCCTTGTTCATGATAATTGTCTATTGTTCATGCTATAATTGTGTTATCCGGAAATCGTAATGCATGTGTGAATACATAGACCACAACATGTCCCTAGTGAGCCTCTAGTTGACTAGCTCGTTAATCAATAGATGGTTACGGTTTCCTGACCATGGACATTGGATGTCGTAGATAACGGGATCACATCATTAGGAGAATGATGTGATGGACAAGACCCAATCCTAAGCATAGCACTAGATCGTGTAGTTCGTCTGCTAAAGCTTTTCTAATGTCAAGTATCATTTCCTTAGACCATGAGAATGTGCAACTCCCGGATACCGTAGGAATGCTTTGGGTGTATCAAACGTCACAACGTAACTGGGTGACCATAAAGGTGCACTACAGGTATCTCCGAAAGTGTCTGTTGGGTTGGCACGAATCGAGACTGGGATTTGTCACTCCGTATGACGGAGAGGTGTCTCTGGGCCCACTCGATAATGCATCATCATAATGAGCTCAATGTGACTAAAGAGTTAGCCACGGGATCATGCGTTACGGAACGAGTAAAGAGACTTGCCGGTAACGAGATTGAACAAGGTATAGGGATACCGACGATCGAATCTCGGGCAAGTATCATACCGGTAGACAAAGGGAGTTGTATACAGGATTGATTGAATCCTCGACATCGTGGTTCATCCGATGAAATCATCGTGGAACATGTGGGAGCCAACATGGGTATCCAGATCCCGCTGTTGGTTATTGGCCGGAGAGATGTCTCGGTCATGTCTGCATGGTTCCCGAACCCGTAGGGTCTACACACTTAAGGTTCGGTGACTCTTGGTTTGTTATGCGAAATAGTATGTGAATACCGAATGCTGTTCGGAGTCCCGGATGAGATCCCGGACGTCACGAGGAGTTCCGGACTGGTCCGGAGGTAAAGATTTATATATGGGAAGTTGTTATTGGGGTTCCGAAAAAAGTTCGGGTTTTTTCGGTATTGTACCAGGAAGCTTACGAAAGGTTCCGGAGGATTCCGGAGGGGTCCGGAAGTCCGGAAAGTGTTCCACCACGTCCAATACAGCAGCATGGGTTGTAAGGGGGCGCCCTAGCCTTAATGGGCTAGGGGAACCAGCCCCCCTAAGGCCCATGTGCATGAGAAGGGGAAACCCTAAAGGGGGAGGGCCTCCACTTGACTTGGGAGGCACTCCTCCCCCCCTTGGCCGCCGCCCCCAACCCTAGATGGGATCTAGGGGGCACTTAATTCGATCCTCCATTTGTTTCTTGAGCAGAGATTGCAGGCAATGACTTCTCTGGTTCCGACTGTCGATCGCAGCCCCGGAGACGTGCTGTCCGACAATAACCAGAGCGACAACGTGCCCCACAATACAGAGGATAGCTATGAGGGTGACGGTGATGATGATGAAGATAGTGATGATGGGGAGGAAGCAGAGTCTTCTCCCTCTGAGTATGTTGTTAAAGAGATCCACTCCAAGAGGACCCAAGATCCGAGTGCTCAAGCGCCGAGTGTTTCGGCTCCGACTGCGTGGACCTTGAAGCACGGTCGAGCAGGAACTTTGGAACCAGAAGCCAAGGTTCCCAAGTTGGCAAAACAATCGGCCAAAAAAGATACCAGCAAGCCCCGAAAGGCCATGGCTTTACCGATAATCAAGATGTCAGTGCCGATTGCCTTAGCGTAAGTGCCATAGCTACCTCTTTTACTTTACCATTCTATTCTGATCTTCTGACCAAATAAACTTGTTCGTGTAGTGTTGGTACGTCGACGACCAGCCCTGATTCTGATCCTGAAGCAGGCAAAGGACAAGAACAAGCTGAACTTGACACTGCCACTTCAAAAGGTATTGCTCACTTGGTTTTGAATTTTTGGTCAGAGGGATTTTCGTAATTAATGCATGTCGTTGGTGCGTGCTGACAGAGTGCCGACAGAACCACCAAAAGTGATTCACGTGGATGATGATGACAAGGTCATGGAAGATTGTGTCAATACCGATCCACCAAACCCTAAAGATGACCAGCAGACGGCAGATATCGCAGGGAACATTGTGCCAAAAATTGCAAGAAGTCATTCGAAAAAGAATCCTTTAGCGGAGGTTGCCACTGAGCCTGCAGGTCCAACTGCCTCAGCCATTGCTGGTACTAGGCTCGTGGTTCTGAGTGCTTGGGAGCGACTAGTACCGGGTCTGTGGGTCCGAGTACTTTGACAATTACAACACCAACTCCGCCGCCCGCATCATTCAACTTATTCAATTTGTCGAGGGTCCCAGAAGACTAGGTGGGAGCGAGCAAGGAGGTGATGATCCAAGTCAAGATGATGAACCAGCGTCTCAAGGAAGCCTACGATGCGAGTGAAGCACTGAAGATCCATGTCTGAGTAAGTGCCATTGTAAGTTTCTTTTTCATTCAGATGCATTTCCTTCCAGTGGGGGGCACGCTGGGTGCAACCCAGTGGGTGTAGTTCCCGAGATTGCAGCCAACTGCTTGCAGTTGGGTGGAGTCTTCGAGCCCTTTTTCCTTCGCGTTTTTAAGTCCGTGACTTCACACGGAGTTAGCACGACATGCCCGAGTGGATGTTTGTATTTTTTGCCTGTGGGTCTACACGGAGAACACCCACTGGGTGGCGTCAGTTTTTCTTCAAGTGGGGGCATGCTGAGTGCACCCACTAGGTGTAGTCCCCGAGACTACCATTGACTATTTGCAGTCGGTTGGGGTCTTAAAACTTAGGATTTTCTTTGAGCGCGTGATTTTACTCGGGGTTAACAGGTTCGCCCGAGTAGATATTTTCCAGTGGGTGCACGCTGAATGCACCCACTGGGTGTAGTCCTCGAGACTCCTATTGATTGCAAGCAATCGATTGGGGTCTTTAGAACTTGACTTTTGATGCTTTCCGTACTAGAAGTACTGTCTGTCACTCGGATGACCGAGTGGTTGATATGGTCTCTGGGACCTTAGTTGATGTAGAACTACTTGAGTATCTCATACTGAATGAGCTTGTTCCTTCCTTAGAAGGGTACTTGAGAATCTGGTACTGGTCAAGCTTGTTCCTCCCTTAGAAGGATATTTGAGTATCTGGTTCTAGTTAAGCTTGTTTCTTGTTTCATTTTTGTTGCCGACTAATCAACCTTTGTGTGTTCACTTTGAACTGAAAACTTGTGAGCTGGGAGCTCATCATGTAGCCCTGGAGCGAGAAGTGGCTAAGCTTCGCGTCAAGCTGGAGGTGGAAAAGAATAAGAATGCCGGGTTCGAATAGGAGAAGAAGGCCATGGTGGAGGGTAACGCAGCAGAAAACAAAAAATTTCCGCCCTACGCACCAGCCCAGGACCACTATGGAGACTGCATACAAGGTTTTGATCATTTCGTTACCGACTCGTAGCGCAGCGGAAGTAGAGTCGATGACGATCGTCGGTGCAGATCCCCGCAGCTAGGATTTACAACCTCCCAACCGCGAGGATGTATACCCTCATCCGCCACCCGGATAGCCCTCCGGGAGGCGGTCGGACAGTCCCCGGACAGTGTCGCGGACAGCCCTTCGGGAGGACTCACAGAACTCGGACCATCACATGGACAGCCCTTCGGGAGGCACTCACGAACAGCCCCACGGGCACTAAGATCGAAACTACGACCTCTCTACAGAGTTGCACACATACGGTGTCATCTATCCGGCAGGGCTTCGCCGTCCAGAACTAGTTCCCACCGGAACCCAGACAGCCTTTCGGCTCTACGAAACTCTTTTCGTGGGAGGGAGAGAGAATGCCAGATCATGCATGGCTTGAGTATGAGAGCAAGGGGATGAAGGATATGGCAGCCCCAACTCCTCCTTTTATAGGCCAAGGCAAGGGGTGGGGTGGGATGTTGAAATACCAAAATACCCAAGCTTCATGTCACACATGAAAGGGCATAATGGTAACACAAGGGGGGCACCAAGGGGACACCACCATGGCAGCCCTTGGGCCGGCCCACATCTTGTCCCCCCCCCCCCATGGGGGGCCCCCCCAACAAGCCACCAACATGTCTCCATGAAACATGCATGCTCCCTAGACAAAAAGCCACCAAACATGCAACCCCCGATTCGTGGGATCTTGTCCCCTCGTGCTGAGACAAGATGTTTTCCGCGAAACTTTTTCTGAAAAATTCCAGAAGGTCCCAGAACATTTCTAGCACCCTCTAAAATTATTCTGAGCACGATCCGAAACATTTTCGGTGCGGTGGTTTTTATCAGCGGAAAGCATCAACAGCGGTTACGGCAGTTTCGGAACATTTCCGGTTTTTCTCTCTAAAAATTCCCAGACCAATTCTGGCATCCTCTGAAAATTTTCAGGCGGTGCCGAAACCCTTTTTGACCAAATAATATATTCCGAAACAACTTTTCAATTTTACCAAAACTCTTTCGGTGTTCTCTCTCTCGGAACTCTTCCGTTGTCTCCGAAACATTTTCGGTGACTTCCTCTCAGATTCCCTGTCTAGCGTTCAACAGATAGATGACCCTTAAGCGTGTGACCCGATAGGTTCGGTGAAGTATAGACATGACCGGAACTCTTTCCGATCAATGATCAACATGGGAGCCGTGGACACCCATATTGACCCCTATACCCACACGAATAAATATTCGAGTGAACCTCCAGTTGCCGTGTGCTATTCCTGTTGCTTCGCGATATGTTACAAATACCCGAGGTGAGACATGTTGGCATTCCCGTGGATCAACAAATTTTCCACTATGCTAGTTACCTCGTTACCGGTATTGTTCTCTTTACTCGTTACCGTGTTCCGGCATCCCCGTGATCAAATCACAAAGTGTCTGGCCAGACGATGATGGATACCATAACACCGAGAGGGCCCAGAGATATCTCTCCATCGTCGGAGGAGCAAATCCCAATCTTGAGCTATCAAGTTACTTGACATACTTTTCCATGAACCCGTAAGCCGCCGTAATAGCCACCCATTTACGGATGACGTTTAACAAACCCCAAAGTTCATGAAGCAAGCATGAAGAAACTCGATACTCTCATGGTCTAAGGAATCATGCAAACATTAACCATCTCTGTGTTATTAACCATTAACTTGTGACGAATGTATCTCATAGCATAACATCAATCGGGTCGATTCAACACAAATGTTCTTCTAACATTGTGCCCTCAAAGTTGCTGGCATAGACATGCCCATGATCAGGAAAACAGAACCATCATGCAACACTTGAGCTAGTCATAGAGGCTTGACTAGGAATACATTTTATCGTTTATTATCCCACACGTGCATATGAGTTTTCCTCCAAGCCTCGTTTTATTGCAGACCCGAGAACCATAGCAGTTATAGCATGGAACATAAACCTAATTATGAACAGGGAGATAATCAATAACATTTATTACTGCCTCTAGGGCATATCTCCTACAGACTCCCACTTGCACTAGAGTCAATAATCTAGTTAATGCTAATGCACTTTACACCTGTGGCACACCGGTGTAAATATGCTTCGCTTGTGGTATAGCCTGATGTCCAACGAATCTGACAACTTCAGATCCGTGTGTATCTTTGCATATCCTCGCGTTTTCACGCTTTCACAAAATTCATATTTTGTGTGGACTTGGTTTTGTATGTATGTGAATCACAGGACGAACCTGGATTCCTCAGACTGAGTTATGGAGCAACTACCTGCAGTAGTGTCCCATTGACAAAAGCCATCTTGGAACCATACTAAGTTCATGAATGAACTATATGATTCAACATCTTCTTTGTCGCTTTTAAAAGCGGCAACATACTTCACCTATGTTATAGAATTCGTCACAGTAACTTGTTTGGAACAAATTCCAACTAACTATGCCACCATATTGTGTGTTACACAAAAAACCCTTAATTTAAATCGAAAATCGCATGGAGAAATGATGAAGACTGTATCGATGTAACCTTTTACAACGAACTCTTCATGATCTCCACTTGCGAGAAAACATGTCATCAGTGCTACTATAGTACTCAATGACCCTTTTTCACTGTTGTCCCATGATCAGTACTTTTGATCACTTTGGTATCTATACTCGCAACAACTTTGGAGTATTGGACATATCTGGTTGTTTTACATACCATGGAATACATGATTAATCCAAACACAAGAGTGTGTGGAATCTCCATCATGTATTTTGCTCATCAGTGTTTAGGGACACCTAGTCTTGCAAAAACTCTTTCCACGTGACTTCGGCAAGAATCACTCCTTGGCGTTTTAAATGCTAAAAAGTTTTAGCATCTTGTTAATATGTATCTTTGCTTAGCCCCATCAGGTAAATCTATCTCCATAGATCATCATGCCTAATATCGAGGCTATTTAGCCTAAGTACTTCATCCAAAAACTATTTTCAAATGAAGTCCTAATTCATGTCAAGAAATTTATTTCCAATTAACAATGTGTCAAGCACAAAACGTTTTTAGAAATATTATTATGCTCCCACTTACTTTCTTGAATCACAAGCATCTTCGTTACCCATTGATGAAGTCAAAAACCCTTTTGACCATTTCATCAAATCACGAAGATTCCAACTCCACTTTGCTCTCTTCTGTCCATTGCTGGAACTCTGAAGTTTGCATACTTACTAGCATCCTCTGGACTGACAAAATACCTTGGACTATAACACATGCAAGTCCTTGGTTTTATTTCCATCATATGGAAATCCTATTGTCATCCATGTTTCATATCTCATGACTGAAATATGTATTAATTGCTAGTTCAACCCAAACCGACTTTAAGCATCGCTACGGTGAAACAACCTCATCGTAGTCAATTCCTTGAACTTGTTATTGCAACAAGTCGAGCTTTATGGATAAAACATTTTTATCCGTATCAGTTTTAAGTTTCATAAAATTCGTTAGACTCTAAGTCTTCCGAAAGGTGTATCAAGATTTTAATCTTGAAACATTTATATGGAAACTATCTCGGATTGTATTGGCATTTAGCCAATTCCGGAGTCAGGGCCCATCAACGCTTCCTTGTGTATCGTAGGTATACTGTTGTCCAAAAACAATATCTCGTCTGCGCACCTGATAGGTTTGCACGAGCTTTGCCTACGTGGTTCAGCTGCAAGTTCGACCGAAGTCCATCCATTTTATTGTAGAGACTTCCGTATCAGTCGCAGTAGGAAACCTGGAATTACTTCCAAGGTCTCTTTCCTTTGATCTGATGACGAAGATACTGTTTATCTTGTCGAGTTGCACTATTCGCCCACTCACCTTTTTGAAAGAACCATTTTCTTCAAAAAGCATACCGTTCTTTGTGGCAAACCTATTTGCCTCGGTATAGTGACGGAGGAATACCCAATGACTTGGGATAACCTACAAAGTAGCACTTGTCTGATTTGGAATAGGTTTGTAACCTTTTACACAAGCCCCATATTCCAAATGTTAAGAAAAGATATAACATGGTTAGGCGTACCATACCATGGTGTCATTTCAACAGACCCGATGGAGCTCTTTTCAGTGTAAAAGCCGCAGTCTCTAAAGCATCACTCTTTAAAAGGGATAATGGCAAATTTATTTATGTCGTCTTTGATCTTACCATGTCATAAATGGTTCTATTACACCTTCACGGACTTTTCACTCACAGTGGTGTTCCGGGAGGTGTAAGTTATGAAACTCTTTTCACAACTCATCAGACATTCGCTAAACTTGTAACTCAATTATTCCTTTCTGCAATTGAATTGTAGAAACATAATTCTTTTGTTACAATAACTTCTACTTCATTTTTGAAAACCTTTCGAATGAATTCAAAAGATCCAGACTTACGTCTCATCAAGTAAATATCCACATATCTACTTGAGTCATTTCTGAAGATAGATAAATCCACTACTAACAACATTTATCGGACTACACACATCAAATGTATGATCACCGATAAGTTTGTTGTCCGTTCCTTATGGCCTGTGAACGGTATTTCAGTCACTTCACTTTTCGGAGGAAAGTTGCAAGTGTCAGATGATTCAAAATCAAAGGACTTCAAAAAATCCATCATAATGGAATTTATCCATGCGGGTTTCTCCAATGTGACCAAATGTAGTGCCACACTTGTGTGGTATTCTCTTAGTCTTACGACATTTAGCGTCAGTGTTACGGATGTATCATATTACCATCAATATTCATAACATACGTCCCATTTTGGATGGAAGCATGGCCCTTCATGTTATTCATAATACTGAACAACAATTGTTGTTTTTATGAACAACTCTTTTGCAACAAACATTGTGCAATGGCTAGAGTGTGTAAAACTCTAAAATGAATTATGAAAGTAAATACTAAGGTAATGTATTATTATCAATATTCATACATCTCATTCTCAATGAAAGTATGGCCCTTATGTTATTCATAACATCGAACATAAAAAGTTCTCTTATGAACAACCTTTTTGCAAGATACCTTATGCAAAGGGCTAGAGTGTATGAAACTCTAAAATGAATTATGAATACATAGGGAATACACCGATGGAAGGTATAGTAACTATTACTATGTTTCCAGTGTGTATCAAAACCTCATTCCTGGCTAGTCTTTCAGGCCACAATAGTCCTTACATCGAGTTGCAACAGAATGCAATCGAGCGGGTATCTTTGTGATTGTCTCACAATACCCAAGGATTTGTGATTAACAATTTAATCATAATTCCCAAGGACTATATCTTTGACCAGCCTTCTAAACATCAAAAACTTGTATGACATTCATACATGAGCTGGATATTCCAGTCTTCTTTCTTATTGCCTTTATACTTCTAATAGTTTAACTTTTAGTATTTCTCCTACTTCCCAAAGAAGCACCCAACTTAAGAGTGGCGTTAGCCCCGGACTTCCTAGGCGTGAAAGTTTCACTAACACCCTTCAGACACTTCCTTTCTCTTTAAGTTGTTGTTTTATTCACCTTTCATCATATGACAGGCGTTCTTCTGGATCCCTTTCTTATCAGTCTAATGCATAGTAAACTCCTTTACTAATAGTTTGCAAACAAACACTGCTTTGGATATCTCATATCTTTTAGCCTTTGTTTGTCCCTGAAAATGATTTTCAGATTCCATGAATATCACATAACTATCCAAACTTTCGAAGTTCGGGTCTCATGGAAGCAAACATATTGCACTTGACTAAAATGGAATTCTAGCTTTTGGATCAAAGGACGAGAGTCACATGATCCATAGCATAAGCGAGAGAATACCGAAAGTATGCGATAGGACAATGTCCTTCTCGGCACTCTTGAGGACAATCCTCACATTACGTTACCAACCGTAAAGTTTTAACCAGATATTTAATAGCTATTCAATTTTAACAGGGAAGGTGGAAACGCGAGCCATTATTCTACAACTATTTTGCAAATCACACTTAGACAGAGTTCATAATTAATTGCACTAAGAATTAAACAAGTCAATTCAAAAGTGCGCTCCCACTCAAATCACTATCTCTCATAATTGATTGTGAGTGATTCAAGATCCACATTTCAATTCAACGCCATTGACGGGTTCATCACTGATGACGTGAATTTCAATCGGTAGGCAAACTTGCCAATCACATCTCTATGTGACTCTTGTCCATCTTTCGATGCGTGTGTTCCGAACTCAGGACTGTCCTGCCTGAACGTCAAGATAACCAAGTGATCATGCAGTGAGGTCTGACCTTCACCCGCCTTACACCTCTCTAATCGTTCGTGCTCATGTGTACATGGCGCACCCCGAAGAGATACGTGTTGTAGACGGTGCTACACTTGGGAGAACACTAACTACTTGATATTTTTGTGAGAGATCACCCTAATAAAAGCGACTACCGCGCAATTAAGAAGGGTGCATCATAAGGGATAAACATCTCAAGCAATTCATAATAGCATGATATGGTATAGCCCTTTCTGACGGAGAAGTCTTGTATTTCTTCGTCTTCGGCATTTGCGTCGGTGTTCACCTTCGCGAAGATTGCCACCACCTTGTCGATGCACAAGATAATATTGCTATCTCTATAGCTAATAAAATAATGCATTACACAAGATTGACACACAGGTCATTTAAAGTGCAATCATATGGCTCCAGCCATCATGCCAAATCATGACACGCAGGTCATGTTAATCAATTTACATGATATAGACATCTCATACATAATCAAATTATTATGAGCACTGCTATACCACATCATATGCACATGCAAACCGTCCTGCAAAACCAAGTTAGACGCCTCTAATCGGTTCATGCAAAAACTTGTTTTTCGTGGCTTCTAAGGTTTCGAAACAAACCGAAGCTACCAACGTCCATCATCAAGTATGATAATTCAAGCGCTAGATTAACAATGCGGGGTGTATGAAAACCGAGATAATAAAATCTCGAGCCCCATACTGAACTTCATCATACGCATGACCCCCGTGCAGATCATATCTGCATTGCCCTTTCGTCTGCGAAACATCCATCTTTTATTGACTAAAGTGGAACCCAAAGAACTGTTAGCACTTCGTTGATCTGTCAATCAGCATACTCAGGAGCAGCATGAAAGGATCGCGGATTGCCAGAACTTTGTCAGATTCCACAATGCTGTCAAGATCAGGACTACGCAAATTCGAGGGAAGCAACAAGAACATCGGGTAACAGATTTCATCTGCGACCCGCACAAATAATTTTCAGTAATAGAACTCATCTACTACCTAATTATTTTGTGCAACACCCATATATCTCTATGTATTCTAGATCGCAACCTGCATCTACGCATAGCACGGCTCATGATGCCACTGTAGGGTAACGCAGCAGAAAACAAAAATTTTCCGCCCTACGCACCAGCCCAGGACCACTATGGAGACTGCATACAAGGTTTTGATCATTTCGTTACCGACTCGTAGCGCAGCGGAAGTAGAGTCGATGACGATCGTCGGTGCAGATCCCCGCAGCTAGGATTTACAACCTCCCAACCGCGAGGATGTATACCCTCATCCGCCACCCGGACAGCCCTCCGGGAGGCGGTCGGACAGTCCCCGGACGGTGTCGCGGACAGCCCTTCGGGAGGACTCACAGAACTCGGACCGTCACATGGACAGCCCTTCGGGAGGCACTCACGAACAGCCCCACGGTCACTAAGATCGAAACTACGACCTCTCTACAGAGTTGCACACATACGGTGTCATCCATCCGGCAGGGCTTCGCCGTCCAGAACTAGTTCCCACCGGAACCCAGACAGCCTTTCGGCTCTACGAAACTCTTTTCGTGGGAGGGAGAGAGAATGCTAGATCATGCATGGCTTGAGTATGAGAGCAAGGGGATGAAGGAGATGGCAGCCCCAACTCCTCCTTTTATAGGCCAAGGCAAGGGGTGGGGTGGGATGTTGAAATACCAAAATACCCAAGCTTCATGTCACACATGAAAGGGCATAATGGTAACACAAGGGGGGCACCAAGGGGACACCACCATGGCAGCCCTTGGGCCGGCCCACATCTTGTCCCCCCCCAACAAGCCACCAACATGTCTCCATGAAACATGCATGCTCCCTAGACAAAAAGCCACCAAACATGCAACCCCCGATTCGTGGGATCTTGTCCCCTCGCGCTGAGACAAGATGTTTTCCGCGAAACTTTTTCTGAAAAATTCCAGAAGGTCCCAGAACATTTCTAGCACCCTCTAAAATTATTCTGGGCACGATCCGAAACATTTTCGGTGCGGTGGTTTTTATCAGCGGAAAGCATCAACAGCGGTTACGGCAGTTTCGGAACATTTCCGGTTTTTCTCTCTGAAAATTCCCAGAAGTTCCCAGACCAATTCTGGCATCCTCTGAAAATTTCCAGGTGGTGCCGAAACCCTTTTTGACCAAATAATATATTCCGAAACAACTTTTCGATTTTACCGAAACTCTTTCGATGTTCTCTCTCTCGGAACTCTTCCGTTGTCTCCGAAACATTTTCGGTGACTTTCTCTCAGACTCCCTGTCTAGCGTTCAACAGATAGATGACCCTTAAGCGTGTGACCCTATAGGTTCGGTGAAGTATAGACATGACCGGAACTCTTTCCGATCAATGATCAACATCGGAGCCGTGGACACCCATATTGACCCCTATACCCACACGAATAAATATTCGAGTGAACCTCCAGTTGCCGTGTGCTATTCCTGTTGCTTCGCGATATGTTACAAATACCCGAGGTGAGACATGTTGGCATTCCCGTGGATCAACAAATTTTCCACTATGCTAGTTACCTCGTTACCGGTATTGTTCTCTTTTCTCGTTACCGTGTTCTGGCATCCCCGTGATCAAATCACAAAGTGTCTGGCCAGACGATGATGGATACCATAACACCGACAGGGCCCAGAGATATCTCTCCATCGTCGGAGGAGCAAATCCCAATCTTGAGCTATCAAGTTACTTGACATACTTTTCCATGAACCCGTAAGCCGCCGTAATAGCCACCCATTTACGGATGACGTTTAACAAACCCCAAAGTTCATGAAGCAAGCATGAAGAAACTCAATACTCTCATGGTCTAAGGAATCATGCAAACATTAACCATCTCTGTGTTATTAACCATTAACTTGTGACGAATGTATCTCATAGCATAACATCAATCGGGTCGATTCAACACAAATGTTCTTCTAACATTGTGCCCTCAAAGTTGCTGGCATAGACATGCCCATGATCAGGAAAACAGAACCATCATGCAACACTTGAGCTAGTCATAGAGGCTTGACTAGGAATACATTTTATCGTTTATTATCCCACACGTGCATATGAGTTTTCCTCCAAGCCTCGTTTTATTGCAGACCCGAGAACCATAGCAGTTATAGCATGGAACATAAACCTAATTATGAACAGGGAGATAATCAATAACATTTATTATTGCCTCTAGGGCATATCTCCTACACATGGGAGGTAGGACCCTGGACCTGAGTGCTTTTGAAAACCTTGTTTTTCCTTTGATCCAAGCAACTTTTACTTTAACAGATGTTCGGAAAGAGAATTCTCTTCTGCAAAAAAGGCTCAACAACTGTATTTCTGTAGAAACCATGAAGAAATCTCTCAACGACAAAGACACCGAGCTTGCAGAGGCTTGGAAGAAGGCCAAGGCAAAAACCATACTAGCAGAGGATTCCCTGAAGGGCACCGAGGAGCTTAAGAAGACCAATGAGTCCTTAAAGAAGGCCGCCACCGCCATGAAAGGGGAGATCGCCAAGCAGAAGAAAAGTTACGCCGAGTGGGAAAAGAAGTTTAAGGACAAATCGGACGCCTCAGCGAAGGACAAAAAGGAGCTTAGCGACAAGATTGCTGAGCTGCTCCAGAAGAGGACAGAGCTTGAACAATTCGTTGAGGAAGAAGTTGATGCGGTGGACGTAAAGCTTGAAGGTATGATGTTTCTGTCCAAATGCTTCCTGCTTGCTTTAAGGTACCTTTTCTTGATCAGATTCTGTTTCTTCCTTGCATCCAGGATTTTGCGCAGATGCTGAAGAGGAGATTGAGAAGATCCATAAGGACCTTGACCCTTCAAGGCTACTTCTGCGTGACAGCACTGCCTTGTGGCTTCTTCGACTGGACGAGCGTCTTGAGACAGTAATGAAGTACATGATCCATCTGAAGGAGGCTATGCGAAAGGTTGAAGACAAGCTATTCCCAGGGGAAGATCTTGAGGAGGATGTGGAGTCCCAGCTTGACAGACTGAAAGAGATTCCCGGCCGAGTGGATGCTTGGAATAAATCTATAGCTCGTTGTGGGGCGGACGTGGCCCTTTCACTTTTCCGTGTCCACTTCAATACGGTTGATGAGGAGAAACTGAAGACCCTCAAGGTTGCCAACACCAAAGAGCTCAAATTCCAAGACTTCCTCGCAACATTTATTGAAACTGCAACTCGGATCACAGATGCCATCGACCTGGACATTTTCATCAAACTAGTCAGTATTGCGAAGGGTGCTGGGCATGACTGTGGAAAAGCCTAAAGAACCTGATGTCCGAATAAATTTGCCTCAGAATGCCGAGTGGATTTGTAATCATAATACTTGATCGAGCTTGGGGCTCGTGCACTGTTTGCTTAAGACTGTTTAATTTGATCAGTATTTTGAACCTCTGCGTGGTTTGTTTCCTGATATTTTATCTAGGCAAATTGATTTGTGGCGAAGTCTTTGAGCTAGGAGAACGGATCTCACTCGGATGATTTTATACTTAGGAAAACTGATCTGCAGCTAAGTCTCTGAATTTTCAGTCGGGTAGAATTTGTACTTAGACAAACTGATTTGCGACTAAGTCTTCGAGATGAGAGGGATGCTCTTACTCGGATAGATTTTACACCCACTAGGGGTGTTTTACTTGTGCTACAGAGGCGCGCCTAGTCTGACTGAGGCATGACTCCAGAGAGCTTTAGCGTCCGATTGGAATGTAGTCCCTAAGTGTAACGTTGTCCTTGGGCATAGCCCCCGGGTGTGCTGCAATGTCCGAGTGGAATGCAGCCCTCGAGTGTAGCATATCCTTTGGGCGTAGCCCCCGAGTGTGCTACATTGTCCGAGTGGAGCATAGCTCTTGATGCATTAGATAAATTGCAAAAAAGAAAAACTTTATTCGTCGAGGTTCACTCGGCAAAGTCCCTAGCGGGATTCCAGCAGTGACATGTTTATGTATAGAATCTACGAAGCAGATCGGCAATCCAAGCACGGATCTTCTACCTTTTTGCTGAGATTCTAGAGCAAGTATGCTCCATTATTTAACACTTTTGACAACACATAGGGTCCGTCCCACAGGGGGGCTAGTTTGTGGGGCTTCTGTTGATCCAGTCGGAGGACCAAATCACCCTCCTGAAAGGCACGACCGCGCACTTGATTGCCGTGATACCTCCACAAATTCTGCTGATAGACGGTGGACCTTGTTAGAGTGAGTTCTCGCTCCTCCTCGAGAAGATCGAGGCCATCTTGACGTGCAACTTCGGCTTCTGCTTCCGGTAAAATTCCACTCGGGAGAATTATGCTGCAAGTCACTCGGGAGTACAACTTATGCACCGTATACCATGAAGAAAGGGGTGAACTCCGTGGAACGGTTTGGTGTCATTCGCAGGCCCCATAAGACTGACAGTAACTCGGTGACCCAGGCTCCTGCCGAGTGTTCTAGATCGCACATGAGGCAAGGTTTTATTCCTTGAAGAACCATCTCATTTGCTCTTTCAACTTGGTCACTGGACTGTGGGTGAGCCACAGAGGCGTAATAAACCCGAGTGCCTTGGGAATAGCAGAAAGCCCGAAACTCATCTGAGTCAACATTTGAGCCGTTATCAGTAATGATGCCGTGGGGGACCCCAAACCTGAAAATTATCTCCTTCATAAACTTGATGGTTGTTGTCGAGTCTAACTTCTTGATAGGTTTAGCTTCTATCCACTTGGTGAATTTATCCACTATCACTAACAAATGCGTGAATCCACTAGCTCCAGTCTGGAGTGGACCGACCATATCAAGACACCAAACTGCAAAAGGCGATGTGAGCACTGATGCTGGCTTGTGTGATTGGTTGGCATAAAATTGACATCCAGCACACTGTTCCACAATCTCTTTAGCTGCTTCATCGGCACGGGACTAGAAGAAACCTGCACGAAATGCTTTGGTGACTAGAGTTAGAGAGGATGCATGATGCGCACACGTTCCCGAGTGGATTTCTGGCAATATCTGCCGCCCCTCTTCTGGTGAGATACATCGTTGCAGTACACCAAAGACACTCTTCTTGTAAAGTTGATCCCCTCCGATGGTATAGGCCATTGATCGGCGGATGATCTGTCGGACCTCAACTTCGTCCACAGGGAGCTCTTGCCTCAACAAATAGGCTATGTATGGGGCTGTCCACTCGGGCGTGATTACTAATATTTCTTGGACCAAATCAATCATGGCTGGAACTTCTACCTCAGCTGAATTTGATGGTCCGACTGGCTGTGGGGGCTCTTCCTTGAAGGGATCTTCTTTAATTGTTGGAGAATGAAGGTGATAAAGAAATATATTTTTGGGCATCTCCTTCCGAGTGGAACCTAGCTTGGCCAAATCATCGGCCGCCTAATTCTGGTCTCGTAGCACATGGTGCAGCTCTAACCCTTCGAAATGTTTTTCCTGTTTTCTAACTGCGTTGCAGTAAGCAGTCATTGCTGGGCTGCGGATGTCCCATTCTTTCATCACTTGGTTAACAACAAGATCTGAATCTCCATAAACCATTAGGCGGCGGATACCGAGTGAAACAGACATGCGCAATCCATACAACAGAGCTTCGTATTCTGCTTCATTGTTGGAGGAATCAAAATGAATCTGTAGCACATAACTGAGCCGGTCTCCTCTGGGGAAGATTAGAACTACTCCAGCCCCCAAGCCATTCAGCATCTTAGAGCCGCCGAAGAACATGGTCCAATGCTTGGGGAGACTAAGAATCGGCTGCTGGTGCTTAGTCCACTCGTCTAGGAAATCCACTAGGGCTTGTGACTTGATTGCTCTTTTTGCCTCGAATCTGATATCAGGGGGTAATAATTCAATGGCCCATTTAGCCACTCGGCCGGTAGCATCTCTATTGTTTAGGATTTCTGATAAAGGCGCGTTACTGACCAGCGTGACCGAGTGCCCTTGGAAATAGTGAGCCACCTTCTTTGCTGTCAAATATATACCATAAACCAGCTTCTGGTAATGTGGGTATAGCTGCTTCGAAGGAGTCAGCACTTCCGAGATGTAGTACACAGGCCTCTGAACTTTTAAGGTTTTGCCTTGTTCTTCTCATTCGCCTGTGAGTACTACGCTGACCACTTGGCTTGTAGCTGCTATATATAACAATAGCGGCTCTTTGTTGTTCGGAGCCGCAAGCACCGGCTGGGTGGAAAGCATAGTTTTCAGTTCGTCAAACGCAACCTGTGCTTCATCTGACCATACAAATTTATCAGATTTCTTCATCAGTCAGTAAAGCGGCAGGGCTTTTTCACCGAGTATAGAAATGAATCTGCTTAGAGCTGCCAGGCAGCCTGTGAGTCTTTGGACATCATGGAGACGTTCTGGCTTTTTCATTCAGACGATGGTGCCAATTTTTTCAGGATTGGCCTCTATTCCTCGCTCGGAAATGAGAAACACGAGTAACTTGCCAGCTGGGACCCCAAAAACACAGTTGGCAGGATTGAGCTTGATCCCATAAGCGTGAAGGTTTTTGAAAGTTTCAGTGAGGTCCGCCAGGAGGTCGGAACCTTTCCTGGATTTGACCACGATGTCGTCCATGTATGCCTCTACATTCCAATTGATTTGCTTGCGCAAACAAGCTATGATCATGCCCTGAAAAGTCACGCCTGCATTTTTTAGTCCGAATGGCATCGTGATATAACAAAAACACCTGAAAGGGGTGACGAAGGCTGTTTTTATTTCATCCGCCCATACATTCGGATCTGGTGGTACCCGGAGTACGCATCCAGAAAGCAGCGCCGCTCACAGCCAAGAGTGGAGTCCACTATCTGGTCAATGCGAGGGAGAGGAAAATGATCTTTCGGACAGGCCTTGCTGATGTGCTTAAAATCTGTACACATTCTAAGAGAATTATTTTTTCTTTGGCACCATGACTACGTTGGCAAGCCACTCGGAGTGGTAGACTTCAGGGATGACTCGGCAGCCATTAGCCAAGCAATTTCCTCACCAATTGCCTTGCACTTTTCTTTCGAGTAGCACTGCAGGTGCTCTTTCACCCGTTTTGCCTTGGGATCAATATGGAGTTGGTGCTCAGCCAATTTCCTAGGAACACCCAGCATGTCAGAGGGCTTCCACGCAAAGATGTCCCAGTTCTCACAGAGAAATTGGATGAGCTCGCCTTCCTATTTGATGTCCAAGGTTGTGGAGATATTGGTAGGTTGAGCATTCGAATCATCTGGGTGAATATGTACTTTCTTGGTTTCACCAGCCGACTGAAATGCGGAGTCAACCGCTGGCTTCTTTGAGTTCAATAATTCACTCAGATTGACCACCTTCTTGTACTCTTCCAGCTCAGCCACTGCCATTTGCGCGTCAACAGTAATGGAACTTTGCTTCAGACATTCCTCGGCCCTCTGCCTGTCCCCTGAGATGGTGATCACGCCATTCGAACCAGGCAGCTTCAACTTGAGGTACACGTAACATGGTCTGGCCATGAAATGTGCGTAGGCAGGCCTACCCAAGATAGCGTGATAGGCACTCCAAAAATCTACCACTTCAAAAACCCGCTTCTCTTCTCTGAAATTCTTTTTGTCACCGAACACGAGATCCAGGGAGATCTGTCCGAGTGACCTTGCCTTCTTGCCGGGGATGACCCCATGAAATTGCATGGTGCTTTTGCTCAGCTTGGAGATACGGATGCCCATTTCTTTCAATGTATCAGCATACAAGATGTTCAAACCACTACCACCATCCATGAGGACTTTGCGCAGTCAGACTCCACTAATGAGTGGTCGACCACCAAAGCTAGCCACCCAGGGGTCGGTATGTGCGCTGGATGGTCCGACTGGTCAAAAGTGATGGGTATTTCGGCCCAATCCAGGTACTTGGTGGTGGCTAGCATCACCATACTGAATTCTCGATTGATCACCTTCAGCTTTCGTTTGCATTCTGGATCAGCAAAGATCATCAGGACTTTCTCCACCGTAGGAAATCCTCCAGAAGGTCTCTTGCCTCCGTCGCTATCGTCCTGTTCTTTGCCGTCTGATTGGTCGTCCTTCAAGAACTTCTTCAAGTGCCTGCACTCCTGAGTGGTGTGCTTGGGCAGAATCAAATTGCACTCCTCATCTTTCTTCGTGTGAATCTGACACGGATGGTCGAGGATATCACCTTCCGAGTCATTCTTCTTTTTTGGGATCCACTCCTTCTTTTGTTTCTGTGGCCCTTTGCCTTTTGTCTGTCCGGCCAGGGCCGCAAGTTTCGCATTGTCCACTGCTTCAGCCTTGCGTTTTTGCTTGCCGCAGTGCTGGCCCGACTGGTTCACGTCTCCACCCCGTCCCTTGCCACTCCTCAATCGATCATCCTCCTCACCATTCGCATACCGGTTTGCTATTTCCTTCATCCAGCCCAGAGTCGGAACATCTGTGCGGCTGAATTTGAGGGTTAGCTCTCAGTATGTGACACCTTGCTTGAAGGCGCAAATGGCTTGGTGTTCGATGACATTTTAAACCAAGTTGTGCAGGGTGGTCCATCTCTGAATATACTCCCGCAAGGTTTCATTACTTTTTTGCACACAATGCCGTAACTCAGCAAGCCCTCCTGGCAGCTTGTAGGTTCCTTCAAAGTTCTTGATGAACACTCGAGAGAGGTCCTCCCAATTGAAAATGCTATTGGGGGGCAACTGGTTCAACCATGCCCGAGCAGACCCCTCCAGCATGATAGGAAGGTATTTCATTGCGACATAATCATTGCTGCCGCCGATTTGAACTAACACTCGGTAGTCATCCAGCCATGTATCCGGCTTGGTTTCACTTGTGAACTTGCTGATTCCCGCAGCCAACCTGAAGTTTGCAGGAATTTCCGCCGCGCGGATTTATCTGCTGAAACATGTTGGACCTGAGGAGCTTGATCCACTCGGATAATCCCGCTCATAGTCCATGTGGGCTCGGCCTCGATAAACCAGATTTTTCGCAAGGAGTGACCGCGCATTGAACTGCGGGTCACAGTAATCCATGTCCTCTCGGTCGCGGGGGTAGTACCTTTCTGGAAGGTGAGGCGGACTTGGCCTTCGGTCGTCATAACGGTGATGTCTGTCCCTCGGGGGCCTCATCTGACTGCGGTAACGATCATCCTGCTACCGATCTCCATGCTGGAAAGGGCGTTCTGGTCGCCGAATGTATGTTGCATATCCCAGGGGAGGTGATTCTCTGCATCTGCGAGGCACAAGGGGGCTATGAGCCTACTGAATTGTGTCCGCTTGGACTAACTTGCTGTGGATGCTGTTTTGCGATTGGGACACGCTGAATTTTGTGCCATGGCTACCTTCAGGAGCGCTTGTATTTGACGCAAGCCTTCCGCTACCGGCCCTGATGGCTGAATAGAATCAGCGATCCACGTTGCAGCAGCCAAGTTCTGCAACGGAGTGTGTAGTACTCGGTAATTCTGTGCATTGTTGTTCGGAAACAACTGCCTTCTTTTCCGACTGGAACTGGGGAGGCTGCGAAGCCGATCCTGAAGAGCTTTTTCCCGCTGCTCGAGCCGGGTCCGTTCGGCTAGAGTGACCAATCGTGCCGATTCTAAGGCAAGAGCCTCCGGGGTTGTCGCCGTGATCGGTGTGTTCAGGGTTTGCACGATCACCCGGTTGATCTCCTCGATCTGTTCCCGAGTGAGAGGCAGTGCCCCGTCGACCCGAGCACCCGCACCAAGTGCAGCATCAGCTGCTTCATGAGTCTCATGGCCAAGACCATCCTGGTTGTTCGGGAAACAAGGTGGGCAGTTATCTGTATCGGCCATCAAAACTTCTGCTGAGGATTCAACACTTTCGCAACTGTCTTCATCCTCTGATCCCAATGGAGGGAGGCGAACAGATAATGGAATGGTTCTTCAGGTTGGAGAACAGCCACCCGTTTGGCTGATACTTGAAGGGAAACCGCGTGCTTGATCCACCGCTGGAGCCGTGACCGTCCGGAGCGCTTGCGGCGTGGGTTTTGGCATGATGCTGCTAGACGAGAAGGGCCCGACGGACGTGATCTTCCTTGTTAAACTTTTTTTTGGGAAGAAACATTAGTCAGAGACGCTGGAAACATCCAGAACCAGTACAGATGTGCTTACAAAGTGCAAAAAGGCCCCTGAAGAAGAGGAAATTACAACACAGCCCAAAAGGAGCCAAATCGCCAGCGCCATCGCATGAAGTTCGCCGGAGCACCGCCGGGCGACGGCGCCTTGGTGCAACCCTTACCGAAGGCGAACGATCCTGTTCTTCAGGGAGACACCCTCGTGGAGTAGAAGAGGACAACACCTCGTTTGATCCGCACCAACGGCCGGGGACTACTCCACCCGGTGCCACGAGGGCCGGCCGTCGCCGGCGGCCGCCACCAGCGACGAAGGACGGCAACAGCACAAACGCGAACAAGGACACCAGCGCCGCACCTGCATAGAGGAGAAATCCAGCCGATCCGAGCAAAGCCATTTCAAGCATGAACTACCCCCGCCGCCGTCATCGCTACGCCAACCACGCGAAGAGGCAGCCATCGGCGAGCCCCTGTACACCACCTCCAAAGCTCCCCAACGACAGCAAAGCAGACGTCACTGGATCGGCGGAGCCCGAGGAGCAAATGCCACTCTGAGGTTGCCGCCGCCGCTCCGACCTCGCCCGGCACACCCACCACCCAGATCCAAGGCCAACAGCCACCGGAGAAGCCGCGTCGGAGCAGGATCTAGAGACAAATTATTCGGCGCCGCCGTCAACATCACCGGAGCGATACGACGCACGGCCGAAAACCTAGCTACGATCTCTAGTCCAAGTCTACAGCTATACATGGCCGCCTACCGGATCCAACGACCCCCCCCCCCCCCCCCCCCCCCCCCCCCCCCCCCCCCCCCCCCTCCCTCGACGAGCCCGAGGCCCTCGGGGGAGAGGAATAGCCGGAGCCAACGCCGGCAAACTTGTCGCCTCCCGGGTCGTCTCTTCCTGTAGCGAGGGGAAGAGGGGGGAGAGCGAAAGTCAGCTAGCTCGAGCAAGCCTGATCTTCCTTGTTAATTAACACCCATCGAATTACTACACAGAAATTAATCAAGGGAAAAAAAGTAATAGAACACACGACCGGTCGATCAATCCTGTGTTACTTCCTCGTGGCACATTGGGTGATCTCTCATCTCATCTCTCTGGCTGTTGATATAACTGTTAGGTCACAGACAGGAAACACACGCGATCACGGTGGCGGCGAGAGATGCACACGGTAGAGCGACACAAGGAAGCAGATGATTTTGTGCCGCGTAACCTCCTCGGCTTTTCCTTCTCTTTCCTTTTATTCAACGAGAAAACAAACTGGGATTGAGATCCTGTAGTTACGCCACAACTCCAGATGAATCGTGCCA
Organism: Thinopyrum elongatum; assembly: GCA_011799875.1. NCBI lineage: Eukaryota > Viridiplantae > Streptophyta > Magnoliopsida > Poales > Poaceae > Thinopyrum > Thinopyrum elongatum. Next base: position 1,877,914 of record CM022302.1, on the reverse strand, counting down.
TCCCACGACTCGGCGTTGTGGCCCAACAACACACACGACCCGGCCAAACGTGTACTCTCACGTCAGCCCATAACTAAGGCATGCAGCACGTTACATGTGCCGTGCCATCTACATGCAAACTCAACACAAAAACAGAAGAAAAAAGCAAACCTGAACGTGAACGAGCACGTTTCAGGCTACAAGTTGAAAACACATGCATGTACAAACTAGTCTACACAACTAGTTCATGGAGCTAAGGACTAATACAATATCTGAACCAGAACTTGTAACAAGATTAGCACCAACAATCACCTCCCTAATCTTGTTACTCAATTTATTTCTTTGCATACCGAGAACCTTCATGCCGGCTCGACGTCCGCGCCGCGACAAGTAGAACCTCCGCTCTCTACTGCTGTTGTCGTAGCTGAATCAGATATGCCCGCCGTTTTCTTCAGATTCAGCACATAGAGCCGATTCTTGGTTTTCGTCGCTCTGGCTAGCAGCTTCCCTGAGCGATCAAACACACTCAGGAACCCATGGCACAGCACTGATTTGCATCCTTCCTCATCGAGCTGCCCAAGACTCACTTTGCCAAGAATCTTCACCACAGAATCATCACCAAATTTGACACTTCCTTTTATGGACTCATCCAGCACAACAAAACTTCCTCGGCAGCCGGTCATGTGGTTACTCGCACCACCAGAGGCTAGTTTTGGCTTCACTTTCTCTTTATGTAGGAAGATCCTCTCTCGATCTGCTACAGGATACACCTCCACTTTGCATAACTCAGATATGGATGGTACTAGCTGTTGGGTGTTACCTCGTTTTCCAAGAGAATCAGCACCCCCTTTCTCTGGCGCTGGACACTCTAAGCCGGTATGAGTCACTGCTGTTGCAACCGGCGCTGTTACCCCCGGCGCCGCTGTCACCGGCGCCGTTGTCGCCGGCGTCGCCGTACCAGCTTGCACAGCCATTGGCAGTGCCTTCTTCATCTCATCATTCTCTTTCCTTGCCTGTTGCATCTCCTTCTCGTAAGCATGCACAGACTCCATGAAGAGCAAGTACTCTTCATCACCACTTGTGCCCATTGCATCCTTCGCCTCTGCCTTGCACAAATGGGACACAGCGTGCAACTTTGCTTCGGCTGCGGCCAGCTCCACACGCAGCCTGTCGGCCTCGGCCTTGTCAGCTTCCAACTCCTCCATGGATGCACCAAAGGGATTGATCTCAGCCTCCTTCTCTTTTGGCGCTGGCCAGCGCGCGCCCATTTTCTGCATCGAGTGCGGTCCTCCCTAAATTCGTATACCCAAAATCTAGAGCCTACCCAAAAGCTAGAGGCTACGAGCGCTGCATGCAGAGACTTTTTGGCAACTATTCGTTCTGCGGCAGATCCCTAGAACTTTCTGCTAATTAATATTTAAACTGAAATGCTTTAGACCCAGAAATTTAAATGTCTATGTACCGTTTGAACCGAGCATCGGATTTAGAATCTGTTCAAACCATCATGTTACTGACGACGATAGCTTCAAAACAAGACCAAAATTCAATAGATTTATCATGTTATAAGCAATTAAGCGCGGTATTAGGTAACAAAATCAATGTCGTTAGACAAATGCGAGTACCCAGGATATGGTTTGGGAAACATGGCATAGTTGTTAGGTAAAACTAGTATCGTTGTTAGGCAACAATACCTGCTAGTACAAAATAATATGGTGGGCAACTTAGCATAGTGTTAGACAAAACTAAGAGCAGTGTTGGGCAAGTTATCTATTCTTTGATTAGAGATAGCAGGCAACTTAGTATAGTGTTAGATAAAATTAAGATCAGTTTTAGGCAAGTTATCTATTCTTCGATCAGAGATAGTAGGCAACTTAGCAGCAGCAATAGGTAACAAAAAGCAATGTTGTTAGACAACTTAGCAAAAGTATTAGATTGCAAAAAACAATGATGTTAGGCAAATTAGCAGCAGCATTATGTAAGAAAACTAATGTTGCTAGGCATCTTAACAGAATATTTGGCAGCAAAATCAATGTTGTTAGGCAAATTCATAGGTGCTAGCATGATGATATGTTATAGGAAACCTCGCATAATTTTTAGGCAAAAATAGCATTGTTGTTAGGCAAATCGATATGAGTTACTATAAAATAATACAACATGGTTAGACAAGCTAGCATGCTATGCAAGTACTAATCAATGTGAGTGTGTTGATAGAAACAATTTTGAAGGCCACTTATAGACGCCGAGGACAATAATTAGGCAATTTCCAAGTAGTATTGGAACTTTTTAAAATATCTTGTAGGGTCGTGACATTTCAAATAATCTTAAAGAGTAGAAGGTTGATATGAACTGAGCGTAGCTCGGATGGTTAGGTTTCTTGTGGTGGAACCAGCCCACCAGAGTTCAAGTCCTAGATTTGACAATGGTGCTCGCATTTTCCTGAATTTATTTCAAGCTTTCCGGCGATGTTCGTTCAGTGGGTAGAGACGTTCCCGTCAACTACGAGGCGCCTGTAGTGACTTCGTCAATCTCAAGATGTCACTACTAGGGAAAAGCCTAGCAGTAGCGCTGGTTTTTGGCCTATCAGTAGTGCGGGGTGCCGCGCTACTGATACGGCGCTACAGTTAAATATTAGCAGTAGCGTTGGTGTATACACGCTACTGCTATACGTACTTAGTAGTAGCGCGTTTTGCAGAAAGCGCTACTGGTAAATACTAGCAGCGCGCTTCTGTGCCCGCGCTACTACTATTATTGCGTATTCTATTTCTTTTCATTTTATGTCGTATTCATACACCATTATACAAGTTTTCATACAGTAGCAATTTAGATATTGTTTTTACATCATAATGAGTTATTACATCACTAGGTGAAAGAACCGTGGACTAGTTTCAAGTGGATGGATCCATCCACTTGAAACTAATCATATCATTAACAACTTATCATCATAATACATCATTGTCATATAACAACTCCTCATGATCATCATTTTCATCAATGAGACATCATATAGCAAGTTGGTCACTAGTCATAATCACAACTCCTCATCATCATCATCAACTCTAACACATTGTAGCACATAATAACACATTGTACCTAGGACCTACTCCTCTCTCATAGGACCTACTACCCACTTTTAGGTAAAATATCATAAAACAAGATAGGCCCTGACTCTTCATTATGGAGAATGGAGATTATCCTGTCTCCAATTCTTGCGCTTCGAACAATGTTGCTTCCAAGTAGCTCCGTACGATTGATCATACATTTTTTCCAATCTTTGATTGTCATGTCTTCATCGGAGGAGTGAGGCAGCGGGGAGTGAGGGGAGGAAGAAGATGGTCGGGCGCGGCGGAGGAAAATTTGGGGATAAGGCACCCATAGCAGTAGCACGGGGCCAGAAAAAGCGCTACTGCTAAGACCAATAGCAGTAGCGTTGGTTGTAGACCAGCGCTACTACTATACCTAGCCTGCCGGCAACGGTGTGGCAGTTATAGTAGTATACCTGGGCCGCGCTACTGCTACTTATGTAGTAGTAGCGGGATTGTATACACAGCGCTACTGGTAGGTAGCAGCAGCGCATTGTTTTGACCCACGCTAGTGGTAAGCTTCTGTGTATAAGGTTTTCCCTAGTAGTGTGTGTACCGGCTCAGTCTGTCGAACATGCTTATAGGAGTAGGGTGTATATGCGTGTATGTGAGCGTCTGCGTTTGTACTGTGTTTATAAAAAAAAGGTACACGGGCAGCTAGGATTCACGCGTGCGCGCCTAATCTCGCGTTGGATGGACGGCTGTCGCGCGGCCGCTGGGGAGCCATGGATTGTGCGCGCTCTCTTTGGAGCAATTGGGTTAGTTTATTAATGGTTGGGGATTGCCTACTACTAACGGCTAGTGCTAATTCTTGAGTTTTAAATTCTCCAGTCATCCGCTTATCAAACATGCATGTCGGACTCCATTAGCCGGCCATGCCTGACCATTATCACTCATCAGCAAGACAAAAACAAAAGGATATTGAGTAACGTCATTACTCAGCTGCTTTCATGACCAAGTTGACATAAAAAAGTTAGTTAACATTTGCTCAGCACTGTTCATTGCATCTGATGATCGATCGTCTCCTTTCACCACTAGCAATGTAGTTTTGTGTTGTCATAGATTCGATAAGAACTTCCATACTCTTTGTCAGATTATTTAGGTTTTTCCATCAGCACACTTGCTAGGTTTAATTAGTCAGATAAGAAAGATTGTTACCTCAAATATTTTACAGGTCTTTAGGATATTATTATAAGATGTACAATTCTATCTGAAGATGCCAAACATCATTAACTTGACTGAAAGAACAAAGTTTGAGTCTGAATAATTAAAGTTCAGTAGTATATGACACAACATTGGAATATTGACCATGCAATAACGACACATCATATTAAGGTACTTTATGATCATTGCAGGCAGAGTAGCAATACGCAAAGGTTGATGTGATGGTAACTAACGCTAATTAAGTGGCTTCTTTGTTCAAGTTGTGTTTGCGTATGCAAGACTACTCATATCTGATGCATTTGATTTGTCTGATGTTCTTTTTTGTCCAAAAGATGCTTCCCTCCTCGCTTTTAAGGGAGGGGATGGTAGTTGAGTGCGAACCATGCAAGTAATGCTCTAAGGATCGTATCTTAATTAGACATGTTCTTGTTAATTTAGCCATAGTTATGCAAAACAACCAGAGCTTATCATCTTGAGCCTAACTCACCTCAATCCGACGTATGCTTTGTCTGCACTATTGTGGTGGGGAGGGGGGGGGGGGGGGGGGGGGGGGGGGGGGGGGTGATGGATGTGAATGTTTGCCACAACGTTAGCTAAACAATGTTTAACTTGCGAACTTTGTATTTTACTGGATTAATGTTTCGAGTATTTCTATGGGCCAGTTCTTTTCGGCTTCTACAACAGCTTCGAGGCAAAAAAAAGTTCTAGACGAAAAGATCACGATTTTAACCCTTCCACCCCCCCCCCCCCCCCCCCCCCCCCACACACACCAAAATCCTTCTCATGAAAATAAGCTGCCTAGAGGGCACCAACCCTTAAGTCTTTATTCTCCAACTTGGTAGTCTAATTATGATAGAAATGCCATAGGGTACTTATCACTGGAAAAAAGGTCCGACCCCCCACCCCCAACCCAAAGTGCGCACCCATGCCCCTCTCTCTCTCTCTCTCTCTCAGCTCTAACATCCTCCTCTCCCGGTCTCCCCCTGAGCTAGGGTTTCCTCCCCGCCCCCCCCCCCCCCCCCAACCCCCCGTGCAGCTCCTCGCATCTCCCGGCCTAGCCGAACCTAGGTCCTCTCGCCACCAACCATAACATCTCCTGCTGTTGACCCCAGCTCCTCCTTCGCCGACCCCAGTTACTCCATCTTAGGCTTATACTCATGAGGCCAGCCCGAAAATGGGAGTCCCTAGGTTTCCCTCAGTATGAGTAAGTGTTTTGGATCCCAAGTATTTACTGCGGATAAGTTCCTAGCACATACTTGGGTAACTTAAATAACCATTTTTCCAACATACTGACATTTTTTGTTGCAAGGTTATGGATGCTGAGACCTTCTTGATTTTTTTTTGAAAATCACTTTGCTAATAAAATCTAGACCTAAAATAACCTACCGTTTTAGCATCCCTTTAGGGACGTGTAAGAAAGGAAGCATGTACATCGGTAAAATAAGAACTGAATTAATGAGGACAAGCCTACCCTCAGGGGATAATTGCTTGCTTTTTCAGCAATTTAGTGATTTTTGTAACGTTTTTATTTCCCACCAATCCGAGTTGCGGATACGACGAGCGTGAATTAGAATTCACGAGGTACTGAAATGGAAGTGAACCATCTTCACAGCCAAATATCCGAAATAGGATTTCGCCCCGCTATATTAATATAGCAACCACACGGTACAACTGCTGGTGCCTCAGCACAAGCACGCCCAAACGAAACAAAAGAGAAACAACAAAGAAAATAATGCCAACAACGTCGAATCGATGAAAACGATGATGACCCGCAACCGCTGCGCCCACCGGAGAATTCCCACCATGCTCGTAGCACTCCGAAACACCGCATACCAAGCAACACCTTCAAGAAGGAATGAGACGACGACGACGCTGTTGCCCGGACTTGTCCTAGGGTTTCCCCTGGTACGCGGAGGGGCGTGGGGAAGGGGTATACCCGACGCCCTTCAGGAAGGCACGGCAGCGCCCACGGGCGTCACCGCGTCGGTGCCGGTCAAGCCGATAAGGATTTCTCCCGACCGCCAACCAACCACGACCCCGGACGATCCATCGCGCTCCACCAAACTTGCCGCCCACCAACACGCGCCACCATGATCTTACAGTCACCATCGCCGTCTCACCGTGGCAAGCGTTGCGAGACCGGTGGGACCGAGACGAAGCAGCCAGGAACGAGGAGTGGCAGAATCAGCAGCCACACGGGAGGGGACAACCTCCACCGCGATCGGCGGTAACCGACCGGACGCAACGTCAAGAACAAACCAGGCACCCTTGGCCTGGCTGAGCCCGAAACGGGCTCGTGAAGCTCCCGTCGCAGCACTGCAGTAGGTGTGCCGCAATCTCCGCCGGCCCCAGCATGAGCTGCACCCCCGTTCGCTGGAGGTGGCATAGCCAAGCCCCGGCCTGGCCCGCTCAGACCCAAATGGGGCCCAAAAGGGCGCAGATCTGGGCCGGGAGGGCGCCGCCGCCAGCCACCGTGCTGCGCCGCAGCCAAGCAGCCGCACCATCGCCACCTCACCACCCGGCGTTGCGCCACCCGAGACGGCGTGCGGCCGCACCAGTCGACGACCTAGGAGCACCGCCGCCAGTAGCCACCTCCCGAGCAGGAGCTCCGCGCGCGGGGAAAGTCGGGGCTGCCGCCGCCGACACCACGCGAGCAAGGCCCGGTGGCGCACGCCGGCGGCGGCGTGGGGGGGGGGGGGGGTGAGGGGGAGGGGAGGGGAGCCCCCGGTCGCCTCACTCGGGGGGACCACACGGGTGACGCCGGGGACGCCTTCACAGCCAAATAGACCTAGCTTTCCGAGCAATGCACCGGTCGACACCACAAATACGAAGCTCAGCTAAAAGTCATCAAATTAGTAACCCTCTTTCGTAAAATGTAAGGCACGCTTGACTTTTTACCATCTTCGATGCACTACTTTGACAACAAAAATATATACCAAAGTATATGGAATGGACATCCGTGTACTTGTCTTGCAAAATACTTTTATGTCAGGTCTTTATACTAATTTTCTAGGCATATTATAAGTGAAAATCATATTCAAAGTCGTACATAAAAAGTCTTATATTTTGGGGGAAGCTGGAGCTAATTGGGAGCAGCGCGTGCAGCCGGCATGAAGTGATGAAGCCAAACCTTGTACGCACTCAGACACATACATGCATGATTACGATCAGCACTGTCTCTCCCTGCTCGTTGGCTAATTAGGATTTCCCATGAGATCGTATCCAAACCACCAGACCCCACGTGTCCAAAACATGGCGCGACGGCAGTTAGGCATGTTTCTCCTTTAAAATCCGGCCCGCGCTGTGCAGCAAACCTTGCTATCACCATCACCAACCCGTCTTGCTTCGCTCTCATGGCCATGGCGGCCAGGCCAACCATGGTACTCATCTTCACATTTATCCTCTTCTTCCTCCTCCACAGCGCAGCCAGCGTCGACGGCGTGTCGGAAGAGGATGACTGCTCCGTGCTTTTAGTCTTCAATGCCGTTGTGTCCGCCGACCCCAAGGGAGCGCTCGCTGGCTGTGGCACGCCAGACGTGTGCAACTTGACCGGCGTCGCTTGTGACGCGGTGACTCGCCGTGTCATCAAGTTAATACTGAGTGAACAGAAGCTCTCTGCCGACCTCTCGCCAGCGCTCGGCAACCTTTCGCACCTTAGGACACTCAACCTCTCCAGCAACCACTTCCCCGGCAGCGTCCCGCCGGAGCTGGGCAACCTCTCCAGCCTCAAGTTTCTCGACGTGTCGTTCAACACGCTCAATGGGACGATCCCGGCAGAGCTTGGCAACCTCGCGAGACTCAGCTCCCTCGATCTCTCCGGGAACGTCTTTGCCGGGGCAGTCCTGCCAGAACTCGGCAACCTCTCCCACCTGATGTTTCTCGACGTGTCGTCGAACAAGCTCGTCGGGACGGTCCCACCAAAGCTAGGCAACCTCTCCCGCCTGTTGTTTCTCGAGACTCAGCTACCTCGATCTCTCCGGGAACTTCTTTGCCGGGGCGCTGCCGCCGCAGCTCCGGAAGCTCTCCCAACTGGAGGACCTCAGCTTCGGAGGAAACCAATTGGAGGGCTCGATTCCGGTGGAGCTCACGCATATCCGGAGCCTGGTGTACCTCAATCTCGGTGAGAACAACCTCTTCGGGCAAATCCGGTCGGCCATCTTCTGCAACCTCTCCGCCTTGCAGTACATTGATATGTCGAATAACTCTCTTGACGGCGAGATCCCCATCCGAGCGGATTGCCCTCTCCCCGAGCTGGAGTACCTCGTGCTGTGGTCCAACAACTTCTCCGGCCGCATCCCCTGTTCGCTGTCCAACTCGACGAAGCTCCAGTGGCTGCTGCTGCAGGATAACTTCCTCGTCGGTGAGCTGCCATCCAACGACATGTTCGGCGGCATGAGGAGCCTCGAGTTTCTGTACCTATCATTCAACTTCCTCATGAGCCCGCGGAACAACACCAGCCTCGAGCCATTCTTTGCCTCGCTTACCAACTGCACTGGCTTGAAGGAGCTCGGCGTTGCCGGGAACGACCTCGCCGGCACGATCCCGCCTGTCATCGGTCGCCTCTCCTCTGGCCTCATGCAGCTCCACCTTGAGTTCAACAAAATCTTTGGTCCGATCCCGGCGAACCTCTCTAACCTCGCCAACCTTGCCGCCCTCAACCTCTCCCGTAACCTCCTCAACGGCTCCATCCCACCGGGCATCACCGGCATGCGGCAGCTCGAGCGACTGCACCTCTCAAACAACCTGCTCTCCGGTGACATCCCGCCTTCCCTGGGCACGATCCCGCGGCTCGGGCTCATCGATTTTTTGCAGAACCGACTCTCCGGCACCATTCCTCCAAACATGGTGCATTGCGTGACCCTACGAAATCTCGATCTCTCCTACAACATGCTGCGAGGCGAGATCCCAGCTGGCTTGTCGAGGCTGAGCGGGTTGCTCTACCTGAACCTCGCCGGCAACCTGCTGTCCGGCATGATCCCGGCGACCATCGGCGAGATGGTTATGCTGCAGGTGCTCAACCTGTCGTCAAACCAGCTCCGGCACGATCCCACCGCAGCTCGGCAGCTGCGTCGAGCTCGAATACCTCGACGTATCCTGCAATGGCCTCACGGGAGCCCTGCCTCTGACCTTGGAGAAGGCTGCATCTCTACGGCATGTTAACTTTTCCTTCAACGGCTTCTCCGGCGAGGTGCCGAGAGGCGGGGCCTTTGTGGGGTTCCGGGCGGATGCATTCATCGGTGATGCCGGGCTGTGCGTGGGGACAGCGTCGATGGCGCCCGGCTTGGCTAGCTGCAGCAGCACAAAGCGCAGCGTGCTCCACAACCGGTGGGTGGTGTTTCCCATCGTACTCATGGTCGCGAGCTTCACGATGGCTATCATTGGGCTTGCCTTGTGCTGGTGCCGCGCCACAGGACGAGACGGGCGGCGCTCTCCGCTGCTAGCGTGCGAACCGAGCAAGAGGGGGGACCACCCAAGAATCTCTTAGCTGGAACTCTCCGAGGCGACGGGCGGGTTCGAGCAGTCGAGGCTGATCGGCGCAGGGCGGTTCGGGCGCGTGTACCAGGGGACGCTCCACGATGGCACACATGCTGCCATCAAGTTGCTCGACCCGATGACCGGAGGTGGCGAGGTCTCCCGAAGCTTCAAGCGTGAGTGCGATGTGCTGCGGCGGACACGGCACCGGAACCTGGTGCGCGTGATCACCACATGCAGCCAACCGGACTTCCACGCGATCGTGCTCCCGCTGATGACCAACGGTAGCCTCGAGAGCCGCATCTACCCACGTGATGGCGACCCCGGATGTGGCATGGACCTCTAACAGCTGGTCGCCATCGCCGGCAACATAGCCGAGGGGCTCACCTAGCTTCACCACTACGCCCCTGTCCGTGTTGTACACTGCGACCTCAAGCCTAGCAGCGTGCTCCTCGACGACGACATGACGGCCCTCGTGGCTGACTTCGGCATCGCGCGGCTGGCCAAGGACATGTGCGACGACGATATCACCAGCTCTGCTGATCCATGCTACTGCTATACCGGATTGTTGCAAGGTTCCGTGGGCTACATTGCACCAGGTAATTTACAAGACAATTGAATTAACCCAGCATACGAGTAAATGCATGTGACGTTCTTCTCTTAACATTTTCATGGTTTTCTTGTTGCGTGGTTTTAGAGTACGGACTAGGAGGCCACCCTTCGATGGAAGGTGACGTGTACAGCTTCGGCGTGATGATGCTCGAGCTGATCACCGGGAAGCGGCAGACTGATGTGCTGTTCCAAGACGGACTCACACTACATGACTCGGTCAGGCGGCTCCACCCGCATGACGTCACCGCCATAGTTGTTAGAATTAATGGGGTAGGCCCATAGCAATTTCTGAAATCTCAAAGCCCATGTGTAAAATGGCAAGTGGTGGTACTAAAGTTTAGTCCCATCCCAGAAGTTGAAGAAGAGTTGGACCTCTTTATATATTGGATTCGCTCCACTACTCTAAGTGGTGTATGAGAAGAGAAAGGGAAGACCACACCCGCGCGCTCGCTCGCCTCGCCTAGCGTGGCGAGGCGTACGTGCGACATGCACGTGAATGGTCCGCCAAAATCCAGTCCATCTCTTTGCAGGGGCGCAACTTCCTTTTGCCGTTTTATTTTTATGTCTTGGCAGACAAGTTTTTTTATTTCTTGTCCGGTAAGTATACGAATTAGAAACCGAGTCGGTTTGGGATTGTGATCGCGACACAATACCGCCTCTGGTCCTAATATATTTACAGCTACCGGCTGCGGCCAAAGACACACCGAAAACACCTAGGGTTTTGCCTCATCTCGCAACTTGCGCCGCCGTCGTAGTCTACTCTATCCCAAACGCCGGCGTGCATCGGCGCGTGGGAGAGCAGGTCTCCGGAACCGTTCGTATTTGCGATCCTGCACCGGGAGAGGACGAATTAGGTTTTTGGGAAGCGCTCTGCGCGACTGCTCAAATTCGTCATCACGGGTCGTCTTCCATCCAAGTCGGGCAGTGCTTCTCATCGTCGTATTCATCGCCGTCAGCAGCAGATCGTCACCAACATCGTCATCAACACCATCGCACCCACAATACACTAGTAGAAAACAGGGCTTTGGTCCAGGCCAGCCCAGCCCATTAGTCCCGGTTCAGTCAGGAACCGGGACACATGGGGGCATACGTCCCGGTTCGTGCGCCCAGGGGGCCGGCCGGGGCTTGTGGGGCATTGGTCCCGGTTCGTCTGGACCCTTTGGTCCCGGTTCCAGACACGAAACGGGACCAATGGGCCTCGCTCCTGGCCCACATCCATTGGTCCCGGTTCGTGGCTGGAACCGGGACCAAAGGCCACCCTTTGGTCCCGGTTCCAGCCACGAACCGGGACCAATGTTGTGCCTATATATACCCCTCGCCCGCGAGCAGAGCACTCCACTACTCTATTTTTTCTGGCCGGCGAGGGGAGGTGTTTGTGGTGCTCTAGCTCACCTCCTATGCACATGAGGTGTTCGATGAAATGCCCGAGCAACACTACTTAAGCTTTCTCCTCTCCAAACTCAACCTTCAAGCTCCATTTTCCTCAAGATTTGTCTAGGTTTAGCGGTCCGTCACGTCCCGTCCCCGTCTTCACCGCCGTCGATCGCCCGCGCCGATCTCGTCGCCGGCATAACCGTGGTGAGCCTCTTGTTCTTATCTTCTTTCTAAAAGAAAAAAATTCTTACTTGTATGATTTACATAGATACTTGTATAATTTTCTTACTTTTATTATTGTTTGTTATTATATAGTGCGATGCTTTTGGTATCCGCCCCTGTCGGCCCTCGTCCTGTCTATGATTCGGATGTGGTATATATTATATTTTATAACTATTTGGTTCATTTGTTGTTTATGACAATTATGCCGACCAATGTGACATAGATTTTTTTTATCTAGGAGGTATGTGAACTGGAAATTCCAACCGACCCTATTGTCGAGAGGTTAAATTTAGTTGAAGAAGAAAACAATTACTTGAAGGAAAAATTGAGGAGGAGAAGATGATATTGGAGTTGCATGTTGCGGATGTCGTCGATGATCACAAGATCAAGATGGATGCAATGCGCTTCAAGATTAGAAAGTATAGAAAATATGCCATTCATACCGAGGCTTGGTATCATTATGCCGTTGGATCAATTGTTACCTTGGTTGCGATTATGATCGCATTTGTTGTTGCATTGAAATGTTTTACGTAGTTTCAATAATGTATGGTTTAATTAGATGCTCTGAAGAGCTATATGTTGTTCAATGAGAACTATGTATGTACTTTGGTTTTAATGTGATGATGAACTTCTATTAATTTGGTCACTTATCTATTCATGATGTTTTGTAATGGTTTTTGACACACTTAATTATATATAATGCACGCAGATGAACCGGCAATGGATGTACGGTGACAGACGCACCTCCGAGTACATTAAGGGCGTGCATAATTTTCTCGAAGTGGCTGAGGCAAACAAGCAGAATGGTTTTATGTGTTGTCCATGCCCTATATGTGGGAATACGAAGTCTTACTATGACCGAAAAATCCTTCACACCCACCTGCTTTATAAGGGTTTCATGCCACACTATAATGTTTGGACCAGGCACGGAGAAATAGGGGTTATGATGGAAGACAGCGAAGAAGAAGAGGACGATGACAACTATGTGCCCCCTGAATACGATGATGCTGCAAAGGGGGAAGCTGAAGATCAAGAGGAACCAGACGATGTGCCCGATGATGATCTCCGCCGGGTCATTGTTGATGCAAGGAGACAGTGCGAAAGTGAAAAGGAGAAGCTGAAATTCGATCGCATGTTAGAGGATCACCAAAAAGGGTTGTACCCCAATTGCGAAGATGGCAACACAAAGCTCGGTACCGTACTGGAATTGCTGCAGTGGAAGGCAGAGAATGATGTGCCTAACAAAGGATTTGAGAAGCTACTGAAAATATTGAAGAAGCTTCCAAAGGATAACGAATTGCCCGACAGTACGTACGCAGCAAAGAAGGTTGTATGCCCTCTAGGATTGGAGGTGCAGAAGATACATGCATGCCCTAATGACTGCATCCTGTACCGCGGTGCGTACGAGGATTTGAACGCATGCCCGGTATGCGGTGCATTGCGGTATAAGATCAGACGAGATGACCCTGGTGATGTTGACGGTGAGCCCCCCAGGAAGAGGGTTCCTGCCAAGGTGATGTGGTATGCTCCTATAATACCACGGTTGAAACGTCTGTTCAGAAACAAAGAGCATGCCAAGTTGATGCGATGGCACAGAGAGGATCGTAAGAAAGACGGGAAGTTGAGAGCAACTGCTGACGGGTCGCAGTGGAGAAAAATCGAGAGAAAGTACCGGACTGAGTTTGCAGGTGACCCAAGGAACGTATGGTTTGGTTTAAGCGCGGATGGCATTAATCCTTTCGGGGAGCAGAGCAGCAATCACAGCACCTGGCCCGTGACTCTATGTATCTATAACCTTCCTCCTTGGCTGTGCATGAAGCGGAAGTTCATTATGATGCCAGTACTCATCCAAGGCCCTAAGCAACCAGGCAACGACATTGATGTGTACCTAAGGCCATTAGTTGAAGAACTTTTACAGCTGTGGAATGGAAACGGTGTACGTGTGTGGGATGAGCACAGACAGGAGGAATTTGACCTGCATGCGTTGCTGTTTGTAACCATCAATGATTGGCCTGCTCTCAGTAACCTTTCAGGACAGACAAACAAGGGATACCACGCATGCACGCACTGTTTAGCTGACACTTAAAGTATATACCAGGACAAATGCAGGAAGAATGTGTACCTGGGGCATCGTCGATTTCTTCCGACCAACCATCAATGTTGAAAGAAAGGCAAGCATTTCAAAGGCGAGGCAGATCACCGGAAGAAGCCCGCCATGCGTACCGGTGATCACGTACTTGCTATGGTCAATGATTTACACGTAATCTTTGGAAAGGGTCCCGGCGGACTATCTGTTCCGAATGACACTGAGGGACGCGCTCCCATGTGGAAGAAGAAATCTATATTTTGGGACCTACCCTACTGGAAAGACCTAGAGGTCCGCTCTTCAATCGACGTGATGCATGTGACAAAGAACCTTTGCGTGAACCTGCTAGGCTTCTTGGGCGTGTATGGAAAGACAAAAGATACACCGGAAGTACGGGAGGACCAGCAACGTTGGCACGAAAAAGACGGCATGCCTCCAAAGCAGTATGAAGGTCCTGCCAGCTACGCTCTTACCAAAGAAGAGAAGGAAATCTTCTTTGAATGCCTGCTCAGTATGAAGGTCCCGTCTGGCTTCTCGTCGAATATAAAGGGAATAATAAATATGGCAGAGAAAAAGTTTCAGAACCTAAAGTCTCATGACTGCCACGTGATTATGACGCAACTGCTTCCGGTTGCATTGAGGGGGCTTCTACCGGAAAACGTTCGATTAGCCATTGTGAAGCTATGTGCATTCCTCAATGTAATCTCTCAGAAGGTGATCGATCCAGAAATCATACCAAGGCTAAGGAGTGATGTGGCGCAATGTCTTGTCAGTTTCGAGCTGGTGTTCCCACCATCCTTCTTCAATATCATGACGCACGTCCTAGTTCATCTAGTCGACGAGATTGTCGTTCTCGGCCCCGTATTTCTACACAATATGTTCCCCTTTAAGAGGTTCACGGGAGTCCTAAAGAAATATGTCTGTAACCGCGCTAGGCCAGAAGGAAGCATCTCCATGGGCCATCAAACAGAGGATGTCATTGGGTTTTGTGTTGACTTCATTCCTGACCTTAAGAAGATTGGTCTCCCTCAATCGCGGTTTGAGGGGAGACTGACTGGAAAAGGCACGCTAGGAGGGGACTCAATAATATGCAGGGACGGGCATTCTTGGTCTCAAGCACACTACACAGTTCTACAGAACTCTACCTTGGTGACCCCGTATGTCGATGAACACAAGAACATTCTGCGCTCCAAACACCCGGAGCAGTGTGACGACTGGATTACATGTGAACACATCAGGACTTTCGGCAGTTGGTTGGAAACACATCTCAGAGGTGACAACACTGTTTCTGATGAGCTGTACTCGTTGTCCAGGGGACCATCTTCGACTGTATTGACTTACAAAGGATACGAGATAAATGGGAATACATATTACACGATAGCCCAAGATCAAAAGAGCACTAACCAAAACAATGGTGTCCGCTTTGATGCAGCAACCAAGAGGGGAAAGGATACATATTATGGTTACATAGTGGACATATGGGAACTTGACTACGGACATGATTTTAAGGTCCCTTTGTTTAAGTGCAAATGGGTCAATCTGTCAGGAGGCGGGGTACAGGTAGAGCCACATTACGGAATGACAACAGTGGATCTGAACAATCTTGGGTACACAGACGAACCATTCGTCCTAGCCAATGATGTGGCGCAGGTTTTCTATGTGAAGGACATATCTACCAAACCGAGAAAAAGAAAAGATAAGAAAGCGAATACATCATACGATGAGCCAAAGCGCCACATAGTTCTTTCAGGGAAAAGAGACATCGTGGGAGTGGAGGGTAAGACAGACATGTCTGAAGATTATGAAAAGTTTCATAAAATTCCTCCCTTCAAAGTCAAGGCTGACCCAAGCACCCTGTTAAGCGATGAAGAATATCCATGGTTACGGCGCAATAAGCAAAGGACACAAGCGAAGAAAAAGTGAAGACAGATGAAGTCAGATAGGGTTGAAAATTGATGATGTGGCTTTGAATGGTTCATTTTGAGCACACAAAAAGTCTGGAGTTCAAATTAGTTCAAAAAAATGAAATCTCTTTGTAACAGGTGAGTTTTTGTCCGAAACCCTGATACTTCGAAAGAGATTGTCCATTTTGTACATGAAGTGCATCCAGTTTTTGCCGTAACCCTGTCAACTTTTTAGCACATGCTATGTGGGTGAAATGATGATATCATGCCAATTTTCAACCTCTTCAGAGTTTCATTTGAAGTGCTTTTCAATTTCAGTGTCATTTGGCTCAAAAAAATCAGTAAATGCAAGAAAAATAATAGATGAACTCAGAAAGGGTTGAAAATTGATGATGCTGCTTTAAATGGTTCATTTTGAGCAGACAAAAAGTGTGGAGTTCAAATAAGTTAAAAAAATGAAATCCCTTTGTAACAGATGAGTTTTCGTCCGAAACCCTGATACTTCGAAAGAGATTGTCCATTTTGTACACGAAGTGCATCCAGTTTTTGTCGTAACCCTCTCAACTTTTTGGCACATGCTATGTGGGTGAAATGATGATATCATGCTCATTTTCAACCTCTTCAGAGTTCATTTGAAGTGCTTTTCAATTTCAGGGTCATTTAGCTCAAAAAAATCAGTAAATGCATGAAAAATAACAGATGAAGTCAGAAAGGGTTGAAAATTGATGATGTTGCTTTGAATGGTTCATTTTGAGCACACAAAAAGTCTGGAGTTCAAATAAGTTCAAAAAAATAAAATCCCTTTGTAATAGATGAGTTTTCGTCCGAAACCCTGATACTTCGAAAGAGATTGTCCATTTTGTACACGAAGTTCATACAGTTTTTGCCGTAACCCTCTCAACTTTTACGAAAACTCTAATAGCAAAAATAATAAACTAAAAGAATGAAATAGAAAACTTTGATGAAACTCTAATAGAAAAAGAATGAACTAGAAAACTTTAATGAAACTTTAATAGCTAAAGGAATCAACTAAAAAACTTTTTAAACCTCTTGTATTATTGAAACTAAAATTATATAAAATTTATGCAACTAAAATTATCAAAGTATTTTCTCTTCAAAACATTAAAAGAAAAAGAATTTTCATAAAATAAATAAAAAAAGCAAAAAAGAAAATAAAATAAATAAGTAGAAACAAAATAAAATAAATAAGTAGAAACAAAATAAACTTTAATAAATAAGTAGAAACAAAATAAAATAAAATAAAATTTAATAAAATAAATAAAAATAGCAACAGTAAGTATTTTGTTGTAAGTAGAAACAAAATAAAATAAATAAAGCAACAAAGAAAACAAAATAAAAATAAAAAAAGTGCCGCCTACTGGGCCACCACGGCCTGAATACGACTAGAAAACCCAACCATGGCCAGGATTCAGGCCCGCAGCAGGCCCAGTAGGCCCACAGGCACATAGTGCGAGTTAGGCCAAAGCCTGCAGTTGAGAGGAGCTCGAGAGAGTGGTTGCAGCAACGCTTATAAACCACTCTCGAGCTCTCTCAACTAGCGAGGTGGGACTAAACTTTTGGCCGCGACGCGGCAGCACAAGGCTTTGTCCTGGTGGTGGCACCAACCGGGACTAAAGGGGTGCATTGGTACCGGTTCGTGGCACCAACCGGGACCAATGCACGCCCTTTAGTCCCGGTTGGTGCCACCAACCGGGACCAAAGGTCCCTGCTTCCCGCCCTTGGGCTGCTGAAAAGAGACCTTTGGGGCCCGGTTGGTGGCACAACCGGGACTAAAGGGGTCATTAGCCCGGTTGGTGTCAGAACGGGACCAATGCTTCGTTGTATAAAGCAAGACTTGTGAAGAATTTCAGTTTCATCGCAGTCCCCGACGCCGCCAGGCTGCCCCGATGCCGTCGCGTCGCCGTGCCCCTGCCCCGTCCCCGAGCCCACGCCGACGCGTCCGCCGCCACGCCGTCGCCGTCCGCCGCCCCCGAGCGCTCCCTGCGGCCCGGCCCGCCCCCACCGTCGCCGTCGCCGTCCGCCGCCCCGAGCGCGCCCGGCCGCGCCCTGCGCCCGGCCCGCCCACCGCCCCCACCGTCGCCGCCCTCGCCGCCCCCGCCGTCGCCCTCGCCAGCCGCCCCCGCTGTGAGTTGCCGCCGCCCCGGCTCTGTGTATATGATGATTTTTTTTTCATAATTTATATGATGAATTTTTTGTTCATATATATATAATGTATATATGTATGTATGTGGCTATATGTACGTATGGATGTTCATATATTTATTAATTTTTTTGTTCAGAGCATTCTTTTGTTCATATATGTATTTTTTGTTCATATGTGTATTAATTTTTTGTTCATATATGTATTTTTTTCATAGCATTTTTTCCATGTATATATGTATGTGGCTATGTATGTATAGATGGATATCATTTTTTTCCATGTATGTATGTCGTTGTCGATATACCCCCTCCCTGATAACATTTTTTTCCTTGTATGTATGTCGTTGTCGATATACCCCCTCCCCGATAACTTCAACATGAGGGGGGAGGGTCGATATACCCCTTCCCCGATAACATTTTTTTTATATGTATGTGGCTCTATGTATGTCGTTGTCGATATAGCCCCTCCCCGATAACTTTGACATGAGGGGGGGGGGTCGATATACCCCCTCCCCGAAACATTTTTTTCTAAGTTACTAAGGTAAAATGTTCCACCCCCTCTCGATATACCCCCTCCCCGATAACTTCAACATGGGGGGGGGGGGTCGATATACCCCTTCCCCGATCACATTTTTTTTATATTATGTGGCTATATGTATGTCGTTGTCGATATAGCCCCTCCCCGATAACTTTGACATGAGGGGGGGGGGGGTCGATATACCCCCTCCCCGATAACATTTTTTTTCTAAGTTACTAAGGTAAAATGTTCACCCCCCCTCTCGATATACTGGGCGACCAACTCTCGAGGCCACCCAAACCCTAGAAAAAAAGCGTTGTCGATCTCCTACCCCTTCCCGCCCCTACACGACAAACTCTCGAGGCCACCCAAACCACTAGAAGATAACTCCGGTAACTTCGACATGAGGGGGGACGTCGATCAACCCCCTCTCGCCCGAACAAGTCTATGTATTATTTTATATCGCGGTGGACATATATCAAAGTTTGAATTTTGACATATGCAACATTTGATCATATGTCAAAGTTTGATCATATGTCAAAGTTTGAATTTTGACATATGCAACATTTGATCATATGTCAAAGTTTGATCATATGTCAAAGTTTGAATTTTGACATATATAGATTTATCAAGAATGCCCCCATTATGGATGTGCACAAGTTGATCCAATTTTTTTTCTGATCTCATATATATATATATATTCTTCTATATGTCACGTTGTCTGTCAAAGTATTGAAGAAATCCATGGCTTCATCATTAGTCGGAAGTAACAGGCGTATGATGCTATGAAGCTCTTCAAAGTTGTTTTGGAACGGAGTTCCGGATAGAATAATTCGCCTTTTGGTATGAATTTCAGCAAAGGCCTTCCAAATAGCGATATTCGGAAGGCTCTTTGCTGAACTTTGTACCAAAAAGCGAATTATTCTATCGGGAACTCCGTTCCAAAACAACTTTGAAGAGCTTCGTACCATTATACGCCTGTCATTTCCGGCTAATGATGAAGTCATGGTTTTCTTGAATTCTTTGACACTAGACAACGTGACATATAGAAGGGTAGATGAGATCGGGAAAAATATGGAACATTTTCTGCACATCCAGAATGGCGTCATTTTGTTAAATCCCTTGTCGGTCCGGACGTCGGACATTCATGAGAGAGGCGGTACAGTTTGCACTAATATATCCAACTGTCATGTTTGTATATTAATTGCCATGTTGTAATATTGGCAGAAACTATGGAGCACCGAGACATCGAAGCAGAACCGTTGTTGGGGGACATAATCCTCGGCGGAGGTGATATCTTGTCGTATCTCAACGACACCGATGGTCTGGAAGGAGAGGGTGAAGCAGGATCCGGTGATCGAACAATGGAGGTGGAAGGACATGATTATGATGGCTCCGAGGAGCAAACGGAGGAAGGAGCTGTTGCAAAGTCCGGCGAGGTATATATATTAATTAAGCCTGTGCTGACTAGCTAATTGATGCATTAATTGTTTTGGTATGTACACATATTAACTCTCTTCTTTCTTCTTTTCTAGCCCTCCGGATCGAGCCAAACTTCGGTAACGAGACGAGGCCCAAAGAAAAGGTTGCGCCAGGATGAAAGGTTCACGATCACAGCAATCAAGGGCGATGGCCAACCGATTGAACCCAGCCGGACCAAGGAAGCATTTTTTGCTCAGTGCGGGGTTCTTGTTAGGGACATGATCCCGATCAGCATCCACCAATGGAATAAGCCTAAGAGCGAAGACCCTCAAGTGTCTTTTGTCAATGATAGACAGAAAGATGATCTTTGGACCGCGCTGAAGGCAAATTTCACCCTACCGCCAGAGGAGGATCCGGATAAGCCAGTTATAGAGCCATTGGTTAAGGCTCATGCTCTTAAGAAGATGGCAGATCTATTCAGGAGGTGGAAGAATGAGCTGAAATCAACGTTTATCGACAAAGGGAAGACTCTAGAATTCACCGGCCGATTTGAGAAGATAAGAGATCACTGGCCCGCATTTGTGGCCCACAAGACATCGGAGAAGAGTAAGAAGATGTCAGCTACAAACAAGAAAAATGCTGCAAAGAAGGAGTATCACCATCGCACGGGGTCAGGTGGCTACCTCAAAGCCCGGCCGTTGTGGGACAAGGCTGAGAAGGACCTGCTTGATAAAGGGGTCGAACCAGAGACATTGAACTGGCCAGACCGTTCAAGGACTTGGTTCTTCGGGGTTGGGGGAACCTTGGACCCTGAAACAGGGAAGTGCCATTGGACGAAGGAGCAACTTGAAATACCCGTCAAGAAGCTTCAGAAGTATATCGCCGCAGCGCAGGAAGGGACGTTCGTTCCCGACAGAGAGAACGACGAGCTCACACAGGCCCTCGGGAATCCTGAGCACCCAGGACGAACACGAGGCACTGCAGGCTCCGTTGCGTGGAAGGTTGGGTTTCCCAGCGCAGGCAGTTACAAAACCCGGGAGAGGAGGAGGAAAGTGGAGCAGACGGAACTGCAGTCGCTAAATGCAAGGGTACGAGCGCTAGAGGAACAAGCACTACTAGTTCAGAGCCAGCAACCTGCCGGAGCTACCCCAGAAGCTACCCCTCCATCTCAGCGGAGAAGCAGCGTGGCTTCCACCGAGGTCCTTCAGCAGCCTGACTTCACGGCTCCCAGCTACCCCGTGGATGCTATCACGGAGGCTCAACATTGCCACCTTATGACGCCATGGCAGCACCTCAAAGTCAAGGCGGCTGTCGGCTCTGTTACACCTCCTCAACCTGGCGCAACTTTTCACTGCCTTCCGATTCCACAAGGCTATGCTGTTGTGATGGTCGATGAAATAACGGAGGGATTTGAGGAGCTCCAGCTTGACCACCCTACCGGTGAAGGGGAGACTCAGCTGGGTCTTGCTCTGAAGACTCCATGTCTATGGCGGAAGGAGCTCATCAACCTTCCGAACTGGACGCCTCCGCCTCCTCCTCCGGCGAGTCAGGGCACTCCGCCTCCTCCTCTGGCGAGTGATCAGGGCACTCCGCCTCCTTCTCCGGCTGCTTCGGCGCGTGGCGGCACTCCGCCTCCTTCTCCGCCTGCGCCGGCGCTTCCGAGCAGCCCGCCTCCTTCTCCGCCTCGTCAGCAACAGCGGAAGACAGCCGCCGCCGCTCTGGCTGCTCCGGCGCGTCGTAGCACTCCGCCTCCTTCTCCGCCTCGTAAGCAACGAAGGAAGACAGCCGCAGCAACTCCGACTGCTCTGCCGTCTAGCAGTACAGCCAGAGGCGGGAGGCAAGACAGATTCGGTCCGACTCTCACGCCTCTAGAGAAGTTACCATACGAGATGACCGACGAGGAAAACGCGGAGATCTGTAAAGCCCAAGTGAGGGACTTTTTTGCAAAGAAAAATCCACCTCCGGAGGAGAAGATGGATCCGGTGAAATTGAAGCGCACTGTGAAGAACCTGAAGCGACCACCACCGCCTCCGCCGGATGACAACCATGACCACGCTCTTAAAAAGGCAGTGGAAGGAGCACGCAGGTCGGGAACTACTTCAACTGACAAAAGGTTACAAGAACGAAGAAGTGGGAACAAAATTCCCCAGCTCGGCGAACAGGCAAACCAATCGTGCCCCCCGCTCAAGGTGTCTAGCGATATCGTCGCAAATCTGCCGGGGATGCTACCCGGTACCAATCCTGGTTATTACCTGCCTGACGATGCACATTTTGATACAATGGAGGTGGACGAACACAAATACCAGTACGGGAAGCCTCTCATCAGACCTGGTGATCCTCCTCTAACAACGATGATGCGAAGATTCCATAAGTGGTACATGGACACCTGCAAGTCCGGGAAGGATATTTTGACGCTGAGAGTTAAAGAGGAGCACGACCTCGTTGGAATTGATCTGTTGTCTGTTCCATTTGAGGAGTTCTTCCAGTTTTTCAATCAAAAGGCCCTCGATAAAATAATCATCACTTGCTACTGTCTGTAAGTACTATACTTCTGTAATTAAGTCTCTATATATAGCTCAGCTCTTTCATTGCATGTATATATAATTATCCTCACTATATTATGCAGATTGAAGATCGTCGAATGCAGAAATGCACAAATATATGATATTGGGTTCATTAACACAAATCTCATAGAACAATGGACGGTTAAATATAATCCGAAAGAAACCGAGGCCAACTTGCTACAATCGTTGCTTAAAAATCAAAACAAAGATAAAATACTCTTTCCTTACAACTTCAAGTAAGTGTTACTGTCTTCTGCATATTCGGTTTCCATTATTACTCGAGGTTATAGTAATGTAATTGATGAGTTATGCATGCGTGTGCAGCTTCCACTTTATTCTCCTAGAGATTAAGCTTGAGCAGGGACTAGTAACCGTCTTAGACTCAAAACGAAAAGATCCCAAGGAGTATGCGGCCATGACTAAAATGCTCAAGAAGTAAGTTCAATCGATCATTATCGCACCATATCAGCAACTTTGTTCATTTCCTGATATCAAGTAATTATTTTCTTTGTCTCGCAGGGTTTGGAAAGTGTTCACCGCAGAAGTTCCGGGACTGCTGGGGGATCTGCGATTTACACACCCAAAAGTAAGTACTACTAGCTAGTTCCGCGCATCTCCCATTGATTCTAGCTAGTTTCATCAATACCATTTATAATGCTTGATTATCAGTTTGATTGACCTCTATTTCTCGTAAAGTGGTTGTGGCAGGAAGGCGGGAATAATTTTTGTGGATACTACGTTTGCGAGTACATCTACAACGCAACGACCTCTAAGCGGGGCTACTCTGAAAAAAAATATGAAGTGCGTAAGCAATAATATTCACAATTTCATTTTATTACCATCATTTGTGTTGAGTTTCATTCATATATATGTATTGACCCCCTTCTTCAAATTAGATTTGGCAGATGCGGGATGAACTCCTACCACAAGATCGCTTAAAGGCAATTCAAGAGGAATTGGCTGGATTCTTTCTTAACCACGTCATCAATCCAGCCGGAGAATACCATGTGGAACTTGACATCAGATGTTAGGGATCTTATATTGTATATATGTAGCTAGTAGCGTCGGATAGATATACGAAAACTTGTTGTTCGACCAATCTCTCGGAGAAGGAGGAGGTCGATCACTTCTCTCTGTATATGTTCATGACGATCTTGTGTACTTAATGGTGTCCTTCTTTTGCTTACTAGCTAGCGTGTCGAGTCCTCTCTATGCGTATAGTACGTAGCATCGACCAAGCACGGAGATAAGAGAGGACACTTCTCTCTATTAGCTAGCTAACACAATATATGAAACCCCTAAATTAACCCTACAAAACCCCTAAACCCCCCCCCCTTTCAAAAAAAAACAAAAACCCCAGCTCCTGAGCTGCTGACACGTGGATGATCTTTGGTCCCGGTTGGTGTTACCAACCGGGACTAAAGGCCCTCCTCTCTGGGCTCGCCGCAGCGGCCACGTGGAGCCCCATCTGTCCCGGTTCGTATAAGAACCGGGACTAAAGATGTTGGGCTTTAGTCCCGAACCTTTAGTCCCGGTTCCCGAACTGGGACAAATGGGCCTTATGAACCGGGACAAATGGGCCTTTTTCTACTAGTGATAGCTAACGAACAGTACGTCCAACATTATCTGTTCATGTCTGTCTTTGCAGCTATTATTTCGTGTTCGCTGCTGTTATGCATGTCTTGCTGTTCTTCTAGTTTGCTAGATTGTTGCATGCTAATATCTGTTCTAGTCATGAATTATTTACTGGAATTAATTATGAAGTTGCCTAATTTTCCAACAATCCAAAAACCGAATTGTAGGCAATTTCCTGAGTTAACTATGGCTGGATTCGCTGATGCACTGAGGCCGGATAAATTTACTGGTGTGCACTTTAAGAGGTGGCAGGTGAAGACCACGCTCTAGCTTACTGCTCTGAAAGTTTTCCATGTTAGCGTTGGTGCTCCAGAGGGAATGTCTGACGAAAATCAGAGAAAATTCCAGGAAGCCAATACTATGTTTGTGGGATGCATTCTGTGTGTTCTTGCTGGCCGTCTGTGTGATGTGTACATGCACATAGATGACGGAAAGACTCTGTGGGATGCACTGAATGCAAAATTCGGTGCAACAGATGCAGGCAGTGAACTGTACATCATGAAGAGTTTTCATGACTACAAGATGGTGAATAACCGTTCTGTGGTTGAACAAGCTCATGAGATACAGTGCATTGTGAAAGAACTTGAACTCCTTAAGTGTGTTCTACCCGACAAATTCGTGGCTAGGTGCATGATTGCAAAGTTGCCTCCTTCATGGAGGAATTTCGCCACAACTATGAAACATAAGAGACAGGAGATATCAGTTGAAAATCTGATTGCACCTCTTGATGTTGAAGAAAAAGCTCGGGCTAAAGACACTACTGAGAAAGGAGGTGAGGTTCAGCCTACCGCCAATATGGTGCAGAGGTACCCACAGAACAAGAACAAAGGAAAGAACAAACCTGTTTTCAACAAGCCTACCAAGACTACTACCTTCAAGAAGAAGAAGTTCAACAAGGCTGAGCTAGAGTGCTACGCCTGTGGGAAGCCAGGACACTTTTCCAAGGAATGCCCTGAACGTGTAGACCGCAGAGGGAAAACGAGCTCCAAGACTATCAACATGGTGACCGCTAGCAATACTGATGGGTATGGTAATTTACCTATTGTACTTTCAGTATTTCAATCATCTTCGTGGTGGATTGATTCGGGGGCTAACGTTCATGTGTGTGCTGATGTCTCCCTGTTTACTTCTTATCAGGTCGCAAGGGATTCTTCTGTCCTAATGGGGAATGGGTCACATGCTTCTGTTCGTGGCATTGGCACGGTGGATCTGAAGTTTACTTCGGGAAAGATCGTGCAACTAAGGAACGTGCAGCATGTCCCTACTATGAACAAGAATCTAGTTAGCGGCTCCCTTCTATGTCGAGATGGGTTTAAGGTTGTTTTAGAGTCGAATAAAGTAATCGTCTCAAGATTTGGACAATTTATAGGCAAAGGCTATGAGTGCGGAGGCTTGTTCCGCTTTTCCCTTTCTGATTTTTGCAATAAGTCAGTAAACCAAATTTGTGCTAGTGTTAATGATGATGCAAGTATTTGGCACTCTCGTTTATGTCATATTAATTTTGGTTTAATGTCTCGGCTATCTGGTATTTGTTTAATTCCGAATTTCACCGTTGCCAAGTGCCATAGTTGTGTGCAATCAAAGCAACCTCGAAAGCCTCATAAGGCTGACGAGGAGAGAAACTTGGCACCTCTAGAACTCATACATTCTGATCTTTGTGAGATGAATGGTGTGTTGACAAAAGGTGGAAAGAGATATTTCATGACTTTGATTGATGATGCGACTAGATTTTGCTATGTTTATTTGTTGAAAACTAAAGATGAAGCATTAGACTACTTTAAAATCTATAAAGCTGAAGTTGAAAATCAACTAGAGAGAAAGATCAAGCGTCTTAGGTCCGATCGTGGTGGAGAGTATTTTCCCAAAGTATTTGATGAATTTTGTGAGGAACATTGTATTATTCATGAGAGGACGCCTCCCTATTCACCCCAATCAAATGGAGTTACCGAGAGGAAAAACCGCACATTGACTGATTTGGTGAATGCCATGTTAGACACTGCTGGTTTATCTAACGCATGGTGGGGGAGGCTCTATTGACTTCATGTCATGTCTTGAATAGAGTTCCTAACAATAATAAGGAGAAAACCCCTTATGAGGAGTGGGTTGGGAGAAAACCATCACTTTCTTATTTGCGCACTTGGGGATGTTTGGCAAAGGTCAATATTCCTATTCCTAAGAAACGCAAACTTGGACCAAAGACAGTGGATTGTGTCTTTCTAGGGTATGCTCAACGGAGCATTGCTTATAGATTTTTAGTGGTAAAATCTGAAGTACCTGATATGCATGTTGATACTATAATGGAATCTCGTGATGCAACATTTTTTGAGAACATATTTCCTATGAAAGATATGCATAGCATTACTAGATTTTCTTCTGAGATAATTCCAGAATCTAGTACAACTGATGAATATTTCGAACAATCACATGAGAAAGTCCTTGAGAAGGATAACAATGAAGTTCCTATAAGGAACAAGAGACAAAGGATTACAAAATCCTTTGGTGATGATTTCATTGTATACCTTGTGGACGACACACCCAAGTCGATTGCAGAGGCATATGCATCTCCGGATGTAGATGATTGGAAAGAAGCTGTTCATAATGAGATGGACTCAATTCTTTCTAATGGAACTTGGGAACTAACTGATAGACCATATGGTTGTAAACCTGTGGGCTGTAAGTGGGTGTTCAAAAAGAAGCTAAAGCCTGATGGTACTATTGATAAGTACAAGGCGCGGCTAGTGGCCAAGGGCTACACTCAGAAAGAAGGCGAAGATTACTTTGACACCTATTCACCCGTTGCTAGAATGACCACCATTCGAGTGTTACTTTCCTTGGCTGCCTCTTATGGTCGTATCATTCATCAAATGGATCTAAAGACAGCTTTCCTCAATGGAGAGTTGGAAGAGGAAATCTATATGGATCAGCCTGACGGGTTTGTGGTAAAGGGTGAAGAAAGAAAGGTGTGCAAGTTGTTAAAATCTTTGTATGGCCTGAAACAGGCACCTAAGCAATGGCATGAGAAGTTTGAAAGAACTCCGACATCTGCAGGATTTGTCATTAACGAGGCTGATAGGTGTGTTTACTATCGCCATGGTGGGGGCAATAGTGTCATATTATGTTTGTATGTGGACGACATACTAATCTTTGGCACAAACATTAATGCAATTAATGAGGTCAAGTCTTTTCTATCAAAAAGTTTTGACATGAAAGATCTGGGAGAAGCCGATGTAATTCTAAACATCAAACTTATTAAGGATGAGAATGAGATTACGTTAACGCAATCTCACTATGTTGAGAAGGTCTTGAACCGATTCGGTTTTAGGGATAGCAAGCCTTCTCCAACACCTTATGATCCTAGTCTGACACTTGGAAAGAACAAGAAAGAAACGAGAGATCAATTAAGATACTCTCAAATTATCGGTTCACTCATGTACTTAGCTAGCACTACAAGACCAGATATCTCTTTTGCTGTGAGCAAACTGAGTAGGTTCATGTCCAACCCGGGTGATGATCATTGGCATGCACTAGAAAGGGTCTTGCGCTATCTGAGAGGTACTGTGAGTTACGGAATTACTTATTCAGGGCATCCTGCTGTGCTAGAAGGATATAGTGATTCAAATTGGATCTCTGATGTTGATGTACTCTACGCAACAAGTGGGTATGTATTTACTCATGGAGGTGGCGCAGTGTCATGGAGGTCTTACAAGCAAACCATGTTGACGAGGTCAACTATGGAAGCAGAACTAACTGCTTTGGACACAGCTACTGTTGAGGCAGAATGGCTGCGTGAGCTCTTGATGGACTTGCCTGTGGTTGAAAAACCTGTACCGGTTATTCTTATGAATTGTGACAACCAAACGGTTATCGCTAAAGTGAACAATTCTAAAGATAATGCGAAGTCATCAAGACACATGAAGAGACGTCTGAAGTCTGTTAGGAAGTTGAGAAACTCCGGAGTAATAACTGTTACGTATATTCAAACAGACAAAATCCTGGCAGATCCCTTTACAAAGGGACTATCACGAAATGTGATAGATATTGCATCGAGAGAGATGGGTATGAGACCCATAGATGTTACACCATAGTAGTAACCCAACCTTTGTTATCGGAGATCCCGTGAATTAGATCTGGGAAGAACAAGCTATTGGTTAACTGAGGAGAGTAATAACTAATGACCGTCTCTAAGTGAAGATGCAAAACTCTCAGAGCTGTAATGCTCAGAGTTGTAAGGCAGGTTGGCAACATGCCTTAATGTGGTTCTATTGGCTATAATTAGCAAAGATGCTGTCCTACAGAGCAGTCTTGAAAGAACACACCTATATTAGTTCTGACTATAAACGTCGCAGTCTATGAGATTTGGGTGATCTCTAGTAAGCTCACGAAGAGACCAGGGAGTATGACGTATAAGCTCCAAACCGCGGGGTAGCCTACTGGCGGTCAGGTACTGGTTAAGACTTTGAGTGAAACCTGTTCACACAAAACTAGCAATTCAAGGCATAGTCCATTTGTCAAGTTGTGAATGGATGTAGCTTAAAGTTCTAGGCAGAAGTTCAACTTAACAGTCTCTGCTGAAACACTGGTATATTAAACAAGTGGTGAGAGAAGGCAAATCTCTAAATGGGTATTTGAGATCTAGTGAGGGAGTGTTAGAGTTAATGGGCTAGGCCCATAGCAATTTCTGAAATCTCAAAGCCCACGTGTAAAATGGCAAATGGTGGTGCTAAAGTTTAGTCCCACCCCGGAAGTTGAAGAAGAGTTGGACCTCTTTATATAGTGGGTTCTCTCCACCACTCTAAGTGGTGTATGAGAAGAGAAAGGGAAGACCACACGCGCGCGCTCGCTCGCCTCGCCTCGCCTGGCCTGGCCTGGCGGCGCGTACGTGCGACATACGCGTGAATGGTCCGCCGAAATCCGGTCCATCTCCTTGCAGGGGCGCAGCTTCCTTTTGCCGTTTTATTTTTATGTCTTGGCAGACAAGTTTTTGATTTCTTGGGATTGTGATCGCGACACAATACCGCCTCTGGTCCTAATATATATACAGCTACCGGCTGTGGCCAAAGACACACCGAAAACACTTAGGGTTTTGCCTCAACTCGCAACTTGCGCCGCCGTCGTAGTCTACTCCATCCCAAACGCCGGCGTGCATCGGCGCGTGGGAGAGTAGGTCTCCGGAACCGTTCGTCTTTGCGATCCTGCACCGGGAGAGGATGAATTAGGTTTTTGAAAGCGCTCTGCGCGACTGCTCAAATTCGTCATCACAGGTCATCTTCCATCCAAGTCGGGCGGTGCTTCTCATCGTCATATTCATCGCCGTGAGCAGCAGATCATCACCAACATCGTCATCAACACCGTCGCACCCACAATAGCTAACGAACAGTACGTACAACATCATCTGTTCATGTCTGTCTCTACAGCTATTGTTTCGTGTTCGCTGCTGTTATGCATGTCTTGCTGTTCTTCTAGTTTGCTAGATTGTTGCATGCTAGTATCTGTTCTAGTCATGAATTATTTACTGGAATTAATTATGAACTTGCCTAATTTTTTAAAAATCGTCGCACACTCAAGGCTGGCGGCCGCAGACATAGTGTTGTCGGCGGTACAAGCGGACGACATCGTCGTCAAGCTGATCGACCTTGGGATCGCATGCACTCAGCACTCGCATCTGGTGTGGCCCACCATGGTGGAGGTGTGCCACACGATTGCCCTCCTCAAGGATTCATCTTTTTCGCATGTGGTTACGCATTCAGGATATATACTGTCGTAGCATCGAGATTAGACAATAAACTTGTGACACCCCCCATCCGGATACGAAGACCGTCGCCGGGTGCGTGGAAAACTCGATGGGGAGACGCGCGTTCGCGTACGTCCACTACCCGATGTGAGGATATGTGCAAGCAACAAGAAGACAATGGGCGTGGCAAAGGAGACCTTGTACGTTGATGATATTGAGTGTGTTTTTTAT
Source organism: Thinopyrum elongatum (assembly GCA_011799875.1). NCBI lineage: Eukaryota > Viridiplantae > Streptophyta > Magnoliopsida > Poales > Poaceae > Thinopyrum > Thinopyrum elongatum. The sequence goes on along the minus strand of CM022302.1, from coordinate 1,847,761 downwards.
CCTAATTAAACTGTTAAACCGGGGCTTGATGCAATTGTATAAGCAGATACCCGGTGGTGTTTTCGGTCATCTATAGTGCTGCAACTTGATAAGCAGCAGAGTAGTAGAGGCATGGCATGCGAGCGCTTGGTGTAGCTCGACATGGGCTGAGACGGCGTACTATTATGCACGTCCTGGTACTGCTGCATCGACAGCAGTGTTGTAAAAGGGTGACGTGCGTTGTGTAGCATCCAACCCAAGCCTATTCACTCTGAAAAGAATAGAAAGAGAAAAGGAAGGCTCCCAGAAAGGGGGCTGGACCCAAATACTTTGTCTCGGCTCTGATTCTTCGATCTCTGTCTCTCCGACGAGCTGTGTGTGTGTGTGTCCACCTGAGTCCATCGTTCAAAGTGAGTGCGAGTGAGACTCTGGGACTCAGGGAGGACACAACGCTCTCTCTTGCCGAGACCTATCCGCACCTGCGATGCAATGCATCCATGCATGCAAGTGAGATTGACGGATCTTGATGCATGCATGCATGCAACTAGGTGTGTACCGAACATGCATGCTGATGAGGGACCTGCGGATCTTCTCTAGCTAGCACAACGGGCGGCGCCCTGCATGGTAGCTTCTTTATCCCCGAAAGTGCTCTTGTGAGCTCCTCACATGCACCATTTGCTACAGTAAAATCAAAAAAATATTTAAGAAGTTCAAAAAAATCTGACTTTTTTTGACAACAAACATTAATGTCTTTTTCACGTGCGTGCAAAATTTCATGACAAAATGACATTCATGCATGTCTCGGTGAAAAAACAAAATCGATGCTCCTAAATGCTTCCAAAAACAGTTTTTTTCGAGCATGATTTTGTCTTTTTTGCCGAGGCCTCCAGAAATGTCATTTCATCACGAAAATTGGCACCCATGTGTAACACACATCATTGTTTGTTGCCAAAAAAATTCAGATTTTTTTGAACTTTTTAAATATTTTTTTTTATTTTACTGTAGCAAAAGGTGCATGTGAGCTCGAGCTCACATACTCCATGTCCCTTTATCCCAGAGTGTGAGAAATCTCTCCCTCTAAAGCCGCCTCCAAAGTTTTAGCTGCTGCCTATAAACATTGCACCTGCTGCGTCCAATCCCAAAAAGCTTAGCATCGACGCGATGACTAGAGGCCGCCTCCAACCTTTCATAAGTAGTAAAATAATGCATGGGCCCTCCTTGTCAGATGGTGGATGAGGCGAGAGGAGGAGAAATGGTGCATGGCAGTTCCGATATCAAATACTACTTTGAAACTACAACACCAAATAAATGGTGCCTCCTTTCATTCATCAACTACAACACCAAAGAAAGAGTTGTACCAATTTGTAAGATTAGGGTTTGAAACTCTACTCATACTTCTAGAGAGATTGAGATCGGTTTGATCATTCGTACTATTGTGGATCTTTTGCAATATTATCGATATGATTCTTCCCTTTCTGATCTCTGTGTTTATTGGTTATCCCCCTCTCATGCATGAGTAATTCCCCATAGGCGTGGGAGATCTAGGGGATTGGGGAGATTCATTTAGTGCCCATTCTATATGTTGTTATTTGTGAAACTACTACTATGATTGATTACTAAGTTGTTTATCTGTGGCAAGCGTAATGCGTGTTGTCCAATTTAAGGGCCCAGACAACGTGATCTATAGACCTATACACAGGTAACACGTATCGTTCAGCGAATCTGTGACCTCCAAGCGACACGTGTTGGTATCTACGAGGAGTGAAAACAATATGAGGATAACATGAATCCACCAAACTAAGCGCTGGTCCGGTCTCACGACCTTAATTGATGAAACGACCATGCATATGGCAACGTTGATGCAGGACAATAGAGGAGAACGATCCCTGCATGGAGGAGTTTGACTACTCAAGTGTGAACCGCCTATCAAACATATAATCAATGAAGTAGAATCACATGAAAAGGTAACTAGTATTACCACCGCATGGGCACACTTGATGAACACCATGATCCGAAGTTTCCCCGCGCTTAATCTCTCTAATACAGCAAAAGAAAACCATTTATTTTCCGTCTTTACTTTTCCTGCTGTTTACTTTTATGTTTTTTTACCTTCCTTTCTCTGCAACCAATTATAAACCCCCTCTAGTATATTTGTGCATCCGAAACAATTCTAATCCCTGTCGGTTTACAGACAGTTACTTCGCACAAGACCTGTGACAACTTGTGTGCGACAGAAACGACAAGATTAATACTGTCCTCCGACAAAAACATAATTGATAGGATATTTACTCGAATTTTGCTAAACGATCATGTGTGTCTTGGAGGACATTGTAGGAGATATGCCCTAGAGGCAATAATAAATGTTATTGATTATCTCCCTGTTCATAATTAGGTTTATGTTCCATGCTATAACTGCTATGGTTCTCGAGTCTACAAATAAAACGAGGCTCGGAGGAAGACTCATATGCACGTGTGGAATAATAAATGATAAAATGTATTCCTAGTCTGGCCTCTAAGACTAGCTTAAGTGTTGCATGATGGTTCTGTTTTCCTGATCATGGTCATGTCTATGCCAGCAACTTTGAGGGCACAATGTTAGAAGAACATTTGTGTTGAATCGACCCGAATTGATGTTATGCTATGAGTTACATTCATCACAAGTTAATGGTTAATAACACAGAGATGGTTAACATTTGCATGATTCCTTAGACCATGAGAGTATCGAGTTTCTTCATGCTTGCTTCATGAACTTTGGGGTTTGTTAAACGTCATCCGTAAATGGGTGGCTATTACGGCGGCTTACGGGTTCATGGAAAAGTGTGTCAAGTAACTTGATAGCTCAAGATTGGGATTTGCTCCTCCGGCGATGGAGAGATATCTCTAGGCCCTCTCGGTGTTACGGTATCCATCATCGTCTGGCCAGACACAATGTGATTTGATCACAGGGATGCCGGAACACGGTAACGAGAAAAGAGAACACTACCGATAACGAGGTAACTAGCATAGTGGACAAGCTGTTGATCCACGGGAATGCCAACATGTCTCACCTCGGGTATTTGTAACATATCGCGAAGCAACAGGAATAGCACACGGCAACTGGAGGTTCACTCGAATATTCATTCGTGTGGGTATAGGGGTCAATATGGGTGTCCACGGCTCCGATGCTGATCATTGATCGGAAAGTGTTCCGGTCATGTCTATACTTCACCGAACCTATAGGGTCACACGCTTAAGGGTCATCTATCTGCTGAATATTAGACAAGGAGTCCGAGAGAAAGTCACTGGAAAAGTTTCAGAGACAACGGAAAAGTTCCGGAGAGAACACCGAAAAAGTTTCGGTAAAACTGAAAAGTTGTTTCGGATAAAACCATTGATCCAAAAAGGTTTCGGCAAGCACCGGGAATGTTTTGGAGGTTGCCAGATTGGTCTGGTAATTTCTGGAATTTTTCAGGAGAGAAAAACCAAAAAAAAGTTTCGGAGCTGCCGGAGTTGTTTACCGGGTAAACAAAGATGATTTTAAATTAAACCACCATACTCGAAATGTTCCAGAGCGCGTCCAGATAATTTTAGAGGGTGCCGGAAATGTTCTGGGACCTTCCGGAATTTTTTAGAAATAATAGTCGCGGAAAAAATCTTGTCCCAGCGTGAGGGGACAAGATCCCACGGATCGTGGGGGCTGTTTTTGGGGGCGCCCCCTTTAGGGGGCAGCCCCTTGTGGCTGGACAAAATGTTGGGGGGGCCCCCATGGTGGGGGGCAGCCCCCACAAATGGTGGAGAGTGTTGGGAGGAAGGTGGGGCCCCTTGGGGGAACACCATGGACAAGGGAACATGTTTTCTCCTTGTTTGGTGAGAACATGTTTTCCTTGTTTGGTGGGTGCATGTTTAGTGGGCTGAATTTCAGCCCCCTCCACCCCTTCCACCACTATATAAGGAGGAGGAGAGGTGCTCTCCAACTCCACTCCAACTCTCTCACACAAGTCATGCATGATCTGGCATTCTTTCTCCCTCCCACGAAATAGTTTCGTAGTGCCGAAAGGCTGTCTGGGTTCCGGTGGGATCTAGTTCTTGACGGCGAAGCCCTGCCGGATAGATGACACCGTATGTGTGCAACTCTGTAGAGAGGTCGTAGTTTCGTCCTTTTGCCCGAGGGGCTGTTCGAGTGTCCTCCCGAAGGGCTGTCCGAGTAACCGTCCGAGTTTCGAGGGTCCTCCCGAAGGGCTGTCCATGACACCGTCCGAGGGACTGTCCGACCGCCTCCCGGAGGGCTGTTCGAGGGGCAGATGAGGGAGTACATCCTCGCGGTTGGGAGGTTGTAAATCCTAGCTGCGGGGATCTGCACCGACGATCGTCATCGACTCTACTTCCGCTGCGCTATGAGTCGGTAACAAAAATGATCAAACCTTGTATGCAGTCTCCATAGTGTTCCTGGGCTGGTGCGTAGGTCGGAAATTTTTTGTTTTCTGCTGCGTTACCCTACAGTGGCATCATGAGCCATGCTATGCGTAGATGCAGGTTGCGATCTAGAATACATGAGATGTATGGGTGTTGCACAATATAATTAGGTAGTAGATGAGTTCTATTACTGAAAATTATTTGTGCGGGTAGCAGATGAAATCTGTTACCCGATGTTCTTGTTACTTCCCTTGAATTTGCGTAGTCCTGATCTTGACAGCATTGTGGAATCTCACAAAGTTCTGGCAATCCGTGATCCTTTCATGCTGCTCCTGAGTATGCTGATTGACAGATCAACGAAGTGCTAACAGTTCTTTGGGTTCCACTTTAGTTAAAGAAAGATGGATGTTTCGCAGACGAAAGGGCAATGCAGATATGATCTGCACGGGGGTCATGCGTATGACGAAGTTTAGTATGGGGCTCGAGATTTTATTATCTCGGTTTTCATATACCCTGGAAAGTTAATCTAGCGACTTGAATTATCATACTTGATGATGGACGTTGGTAGCTTCGGTTTGTTTCGAAACCTTAGAAGCCACGTAAAACAAGTTTTTGCATGAACCGATTAGAGGCGTCTAACTTGGTTTTGCAGGAGGGTTTGCATGTGCATATGATGTGGTATAGCAGTGCTCATATAAATTTGATTATGTATGAGATGACTATATGATGTAAATTGATTAACATGACCTGCGTGTCATGATTTAGCATGATGGCTGGAGCCATATGATTGCACTTTAAATGACCTGTGTGTCAACCTTGTTGTAATGCATTATTTTATTAGCTATAGAGATAGCAATATTATCTGGTGCGTCGACAAGGTGGTGCCAATCTTCGCAAAGGTAAACACCGACGCGAATGCCGAAGACGAAGAAATACAAGACTTCTCCGTCAGAAAGGGCTATACCATATCATGCTATTATGAATTGCCTGAGATGTTTATCCCTTATGATGCACCCTTCTTGATTGCGCGGTAGTCGCTTTTTATTAGGGTGATCTCTCACAAAATATCAAGTAGTTAGTGTTCTCCCAAGTGTAGCACCGTCACGGCACCTAACTTTTCGGGGCATCGCAAGATCTCCCTGGGTGCGAACGATTAGGGATGTGTGAGGCGGGTGAGTTGAGACCTCGCAGCGAGATCACTTGGTTGTCTTGACGTTCTGGACGGATCTCCCTGAGCTCGGAACAAGCCCATCGAAAGATGAACAAGAGTCACATAGAGATGTGATCGGCAAGTTTGCCTACCGATTGAAGTTCGCGCGATCAGTGTTCATCTCGTTCAATGGCATTGAATGGAAATGTGGGTGTTGAATCACTCACAATCAATTATGAGAGATATTGATTTGAGTGGGAGCTCACTGTTGAATTAACTTGTTTAATTCTCAGTGCAATTAATTGTGGACACTGTCTAAGTGTTATATGCATAATAGTTGTAGAATAATGGCTCGCATTTCCACCTTCCCTATTTAAAATTGAATAGCTGTTAAATATCTGGTTAAAACTTTACGGTTGGTAACGTAATATGAGGATTGTCCTCGAGAGTGCCGAGAAGGACTTTGTCCTATCGCATACTTTGGTATTCTCTCGCTTATGCTATGGATCATGTGACTCTCGTCCTTCGATCCAAAAGCTAGAATTCCGTTTCAGTCAAGTGCAATACATTTGCTTCCATGAGACCTGAACTTCGAAAGTTTGGATAGTTATGTGATATTCATGGAATCTGAAAATCATTTTCAGAGACAGACAAAGGCTAAAAGATATGAGATATGCAAAGCAATGTTTGTTTCCAAACTATTAGTAAAGGAGTTTACTATGCATTAGACTGATAAGAGAGGGATCCAGAAGAACGCCTGTCATATGATGAAAGGTGAATAAAACAACAACTTAAAGAGAAAGGAAGTGTCCGAAGGATGTTAGTGTGACTTACACACCTAGGAAGTCCGGGGCTAACGTCACTCTTAAGTTCGGTGCTTCTTCTAAGAGTAGGAGAAATACTAAAAGTTAAACTGTTAGAAGTATAATGGCAAAAAGGAAAGAAGACTGAAATATCCAGCTCATGTATGAATGTCATACAAGTTTTTGATGTATAGAAGGCTGGTCAAAGATATAGTTCTTGGGAATTATGGTTAAACATGTTAATCACTAATTTTTGGGTATTGTGAGTTAATCACAAAGATACCCGCTCGATTGCATTCTGTTGCAACTCGATGTAAGAACTACTATGGCCTGAAAGACTAGCCAGAAATGAGTTTTAGGTATACACAGGGAACATAGTAAATGTTACTATACCTTCCATCGGTGTATTACCGTCTGTATTTATTTTTATAATTCATTTGGAGTTTCACAAACTCTAGCCCATTGCATAAGGTATCTTGTAAGAAGGTTGTTTATAAGAGAACTTTTGATGTTCGATGTTATGAATAACATAAGGGCCATACTTTCATTATGAATGAGATGTATGTTATGAATATTGATAATAATACATTACCTCTGGGTTTACTTTCATAATTCATTTTAGAGTTTCATACACTCTAGCCCATTGCACAATGTTTGTTGCAAAAGAGTTGTTCATAAAAACAACAATTGTCGTTCAGTATTATGAATAACATGAAGGGACATGCTTCCATCCTAGATGGGATGTATGTTATGAATATTGATGGTAATATGATACATCCATAACACTGACGCTAAATGTCGCAAGACTAAAAGAATACCACACAAGTGTGGCACTGCATTTGGTCACATTGGAGAAACCCGCATGGATAAATTCCATTATGATGGATTTTGAAGTCGTTTGATTTTGAATCATCTGACACTTGCAACTTTCCTCCGAAAAGAGAAGTGACTGAAATACCGTTCACAGGCCATAAGGAACGGACAACAAACTTATTGGTGATCATACATTTGATGTGTGTAGTCCGATAAAGGTTGTTGCAAGTAGTGGATTTATCTATCTTCAGAAATGACTCAAGTAGATATGTGGATATTTACTTGATGAGACGTAAGTCTGGATCTTTTGAAATCATTTGAAAGGTTTTCAAATATGAAGTAGAAGTTATTGTAACAAGAAAATTATGTTTCTACAATTCGATTGCAGAAAGAAATATTTGAGTTAAGAGTTTAGCGAATGTCTGATGAGTTGTGAAAGGGGTTTCATAACTTGCACCTCCCGGAACACCACTGCAAGTGGAAAGTCCGTGAAGATGTAATCGAACCATTTATGATATGGTGAGATCAAAGATGACCTAAATAAATTTGGCATTATCCCTTTTAAAAGTGATGCTTTAGAGACTGCGGCTTTTACACTGAAAAGTGCTTCATCAGGTCTGTTGAAATGACGCAATGGTATGGTACGCCCAACCATGTTATATCTTTTCTTAACATTTGGAATATGGGGCTTGTGTAAATGGTTACAAACCTATTCCAAATCAGACAAGTGCAACTTTGTAGGTAATCCCAAGTCATTGGGTATTCCCCCACCACTATACCGAGGCAAAGGTTTTCGTCACAAAACGGTATGCCTTTAAAGAGAATAGTTCTTACAAAAGGTGAGTGGGAGGACAGTGCAACTCGACGAGATAACCAGTATCTTCGTCATCAGGTCAAAGGAAAGAGACCTTGGAAGTAATTCCAGAGTTTCCTACTGCGACTGATACGGAAGTCTCTACAATAAAATGTATGGACTTCGGTCGAACTTGCAGCTGAACCACGTAGGCAAGGCTCGTGCTAACCTCTCAGGTGCGCAAACGAGATATTGTTGTTAGACAACAATATACCTACGATACACAAGGAAGCGTTGATGGGCCCTGACTCCGGAATTGGCTAAATGCCAATGCAACCCGAGTTAGTTTCCACATAAGTGATTCAAGATTAAAACCTTGATACACCTTTCGAAAGACTTAGAGTCTAACGAATATTTATGGAACTTAAAACTGATACGGATAAAAATGTTTTATCCATAAAGCTCGACTTGTTGCAATAACAAGTTCAAAGAGTTGACTACGATGAGATTGTCTCACCGTAGCGATGCTTAAAGTCGGTTCGGGTTGAACTAGCAATTAATACATATTTCAATCATGAGATATGAAACATGCATGACAAAAGGATTTCCATCTGATGGAAATAAAACCTAGGACTTGTATGTGATACAGTCCAAAGTAATTTGTCGATCCAGAGGATGCTAGTAGGTATGCAAACTTCAGAGTTCCAGCGATGGACAGAAGAGAGCAAAATGGAGTCGGAATCTTCGTGTTTTGATGAAATGGTCAAAGGGGTTTGACTTCATCAATGGGTAACGAAGATGCTTGTAATTCAAGAAAGTAAGTGGGAGCATAATAATATTTCTAAAAAGCTTGTGTGCTTGACACATTGGTAATTGGAAATAAATTTCTTGACACGAATTAGGACTTCGTTTGAAAATAGTTTTTTGATGAAGTGCTTAGGCTAAATAGCCTCAATATTAGGCATGATGATCAATGGAGATAGATTTACCTAATGGGGCTAAGCAATGAATACATATTGACAAGGTGCTAAAACCTTTTAGCATTTAAAACACCAAGGAGTGATTCTTGCCGAAGTCACATGGAAAGAGTTTTTACAAGACTCGGTGTCTCAAAACACTGATGAGTAAAATACATGATGGAGATTCCACACACCTTCATGTTTGGATTAATCATGTATTCCATGGTATGTAAAACAACTAGATATGTCTAATACTCCCAAGGTGTTGCGAGTATGGATACCAAGGTGATCAAAAGTACTGATCATGGGACAAAGGGTCATTGAGTACTATAGTAGCACTGATGACATGTTTTCTCGCAAGCGGAGATCATGAAGAGTTCATTGTAAAAGGTTACATCGATACAGTCTTCATCCATGCTCCAAGCGATTTTCAATTTAAATTAAGGGTTTTGTGTAACACACAATGTGGTGGCACAGTTAGTTGGAAAATGTTCCAAACAAGTTACTGTGGCGAATTCTATAACAGAGGCGAAGTATGTTGCCGCCTTTAAAGTGACAAAGAAGATGTTGAATCATATAGTTCATTCATGAACTTAGTATGGTTCCAAGATGGCTTTTGTCAATGGGACACTACTGCAAGTAGTTGCTCCATAACTCAGTCTGAGGAATCCAGGTTCAACCTGTGATTCGCATACATACCAAGCCAAGTCCACACAAAATATGAATTTTGTGAAAGCGTGAAAACGCGAGGATATGCAAAGATACACACGGAGCTGAAGTCGTCAGATCCGTTGGACATTCAGGCTATACCACAAGCGAAGCATATTTACACCAGTGTGCCACAGGTGTAAAGTGCATTAGCATTGACTAGATTATTGACTCTAGTGCAAGTGGGAGTCTGTAGGAGATATGCCCTAGAGGCAATAATAAATGTTATTGATTATCTCCCTGTTCATAATTAGGTTTATGTTCCATGCTATAACTGCTATGGTTCTCGAGTCTACAAATAAAACGAGGCTCGGAGGAAGACTCATATGCACGTGTGGAATAATAAATGATAAAATGTATTCCTAGTCTGGCCTCTAAGACTAGCTCAAGTGTTGCATGATGGTTCTGTTTTCCTGATCATGGTCATGTCTATGCCAGCAACTTTGAGGGCACAATGTTAGAAGAACATTTGTGTTGAATCGACCCGAATTGATGTTATGCTATGAGTTACATTCGTCACAAGTTAATGGTTAATAACACAGAGATGGTTAACGTTTGCATGATTCCTTAGACCATGAGAGTATCGAGTTTCTTCATGCTTGCTTCATGAACTTTGGGGTTTGTTAAACGTCATCCGTAAATGGGTGGCTATTACGGCGGCTTACAGGTTCATGGAAAAGTGTGTCAAGTAACTTGATAGTTCAAGATTGAGATTTGCTCCTCCGGCGATGGAGAGATATCTCTGGGCCCTCTCGGTGTTACGGTATCCATCATCGTCTGGCCAGACACAATGTGATTTGATCACAGGGATGCCGGAACACGGTAACGAGAAAAGAGAACACTACCGGTAACGAGGTAACTAGCATAGTGGACAAGTTGTTGATCCACGGGAATGCCAACATGTCTCACCTCGGGTATTTGTAATATATCGCGAAGCAACAGGAATAGCACACGGCAACTGGAGGTTCACTCGAATATTCATTCGTGTGGGTATAGGGGTCAATATGGGTGTCCACGGCTCCGATGCTGATCATTGATCGGAAAGTGTTCCGGTCATGTCTATACTTCACCGAACCTATAGGGTCACACGCTTAAGGGTCATCTATCTGCTGAATACTAGACAAGGAGTCCGAGAGAAAGTCACTGGAAAAGTTTCAGAGACAACGGAAAAGTTCCGGAGAGAACACCGAAAAAGTTTCGGTAAAACTGAAAAGTTGTTTCGGATAAAACCATTGATCCAAAAAGGTTTCGGCAAGCACCGGGAATGTTTTGGAGGTTGCCAGATTGGTCTGGTAATTTCTGGAATTTTTCTGGAGAGAAAAATCGAAAAAAAAGTTTCGGAGCTGCCGGAGATGTTTACCGGGTAAACAAAGATGGTTTTAAATTAAACCACCATACTGGAAATGTTCCAGAGCGCGTCCAGATAATTTTAGAGGGTGCCGGAAATGTTCTGGGACCTTCCAGAATTTTTTAGAAATAATAGTCGCGGAAAACATCTTGTCCCAGCGTGAGGGTACAAGATCCCACGGATCGTGGGGGCTGTTTTTGGGGGCGCCCCCTTTAGGGGGCAGCCCCTTGTGGCTGGGCAAAATGTTGGGGGGGCCCCCCATAGTGGGGGGCAGCCCCCACAAATGGTGGAGAGTGTTGGGAGGAAGGTGGGGCCCCTTGGGGGAACACCATGGACAAGGGAACATGTTTTCTCCATGTTTGGTGGGAACATGTTTTCCTTGTTTGGTGGGTGCATGTTTAGTGGGCTGAATTTCAGCCCCCTCCACCCCTTCCACCACTATATAATGAGGAGGAGAGGTGCTCTCCAACTCCACTTCAACTCTCTCACACAAGCCATGCATGATCTGGCATTCTTTCTCCCTCCCACGAAATAGTTTCGTAGTGCCGAAAGGCTATCTGGGTTCCGGTGGGAACTAGTTCTGGACGGCGAAGCCCTGCCGGATAGATGACACCGTATGTGTGCAACTCTGTAGAGAGGTCGTAGTTTCGTCCTTTTGCCCGAGGGGCTGTTCGAGTGTCCTCCCGAAGGGCTGTCCGAGTAACCGTCCGAGTTTCGAGGGTCCTCCCGAAGGGCTGTCCGTGACACCGTCCGAGGGACTGTCTGACCGCCTCCCGGAGGGCTGTTCGAGGGGCAGATGAGGGATTACATCCTCGCGGTTGGGAGGTTGTAAATCCTAGCTGCGGGGATCTGCACCGACGATCGTCATCGACTCTACTTCCGCTACGCTATGAGTCGGTAACAAAAATGATCAAACCTTGTATGCAGTCTCCATAGTGTTCCTGGGCTGGTGCGTAGGTAGGAAAAATTTTGTTTTCTGCTGCGATACCCTACAGACATCACCTTCCCATGCCATCCAGTGAGTCGTGGCCCACCGACGACCCACGCCAGTGCCAGCAATGGCCTGCCGCCGGCAGCCTCCACCACTCCTGCCGGCCCCTCCGCCATGACGCGTCAGCTCGGGGCAGCGCCCACTGCCCGAGCCGCCCCGCCACCTCGGCCCGTCAACGCGTCTCCCCGGACACCTCTCCACACAGGGCCGGCCGCCTCTCTCAGTCTCATCTCCCAGCCGTGTGGGGGATCAACAACTTCGTGATGATCTTCTTGAGCATTTATGGCACTTCTTTGTCAATAAACTTCTTCATGTTATGTTTTACTTCGAATGATTTGGACAATTTGTTATGTTTACTTTGAATATTTTGGACCATTTGTTATGTTTGAATTTGATTTTGAATTTCAAATCAATATTCATAAATTATGATTTTGAAATGATGTTTAATTATGCTTGTTCGAGATAACATTATTTGAATTATTATGTTGATAGAATAAACATGGATATGCCATTTGTATGTTATTTTAAGGAGAAATTGAAAAGAAAAACAGGTTTTAAGCGGAGATGATTGGGTACCTGATAAAGCACCTCACTTGCAAACCTCTCCTAAATTATATGGACAGCCCGTAAAACTACTTTTAGGGGGAGTTTTTAAATGGACTTGTTGGAGATGCTCTAAACGTACTAAGCCAGATACTAGACGTGGATCTTAAGCAAAGGAAAACAGTGAACATGCTCTATAAAGTTTACAAATAAATATGGTCTCAGCAATATAACAAGCACTCCAAAATAATAAACAAACAACACCCTATATAACCTCAAAGACAAACAAACTTAACGAGGGTATCTTGCAGATAACGCGAACTCCTCTTCTTGGCGGTGCTGTCTGCTCACTTCATTCAAGCTTATACTTGTTTTATTCGATGGATAACTTGTTGCGGTATATTTATCTTCATTTTTTTCTAGTCGTAAACCATATGGGGCACGCTCCTTGCTTGCTAGGAGGCCTTCCAGCACCATCTCTACTTGCCTCATGGTTGGTCTTTCCTCTCCATTTAACTTTGTACACGATGCTGCTAGGGCACACACTTCTTTGACTTCACAACCTCCCTCCTCTACAACCTGTGAATCTAGTATTTCAACTAGATTTCCTTGTTCAAGTAGTTCAACAAATTGCACAACAAGACCATCACCTTCCGGGGACCTATACTTGATTGGCATCTTTCTCGTAAGCAACTCAACAAGAAGGACTCCGAAGCTATAAACATCACTCTGTTTCGATAGCCGTCTTGTGTAATAGTACATAGGATCCAGATATCCTATAGTTCCCTGCACCGCAGTTGCTGTTATACCCACCTCATCGATTGGAATGTATCTTGAGGCACCAAAGTCTGATACCTTTGCTGTCAAGGCATCATCAAGAAGTATGTTGGATGATTTGATATCTCTATGTATAATAGGTATTGAAACAGCAAAATGAAGGTAAGCAATAGCTTTGCCTACTTCACTTGATATCCTTAGCCTATCTCCCCAAGGTATTGATCTTAGTGATGCATGATGAAGATGGTCACAGAGGGTTCCATTAGAAATGAACTCGTAGGCTAACAATGGGACTTCTGTCTCAAGACAACATCCATGAATTTTGACGACATTCCTATGGTTGATCTGTGACAGTATGGCTACCTCATTTATGAAGTCATCAATCTCCCTTTGAACCATGATATTTGACTTTTTGATAGCGACGACATGTAAGTCTGATAATATTCCTTTGTAGACTGTACCATGACCTCCTCCGCCGAGCTTACGACTTTCATCAAAGTTGTTTGTGGCCTTCTCTAGATCCATTAGAGGGATGATCATCCTTTCTCCAATGTCAGACCTTTGAGATATCAGTTGTTGCAACAACTGCCCATGATTTTGATTGAAGAACTTCAGTTTTAGCCTTTTGGCCCTGTAATGCTTGAGCTTACGTGATATTAATATTCCACCGAGAACCAAAAGCATGACACATGGGATGGTAGAAACCGATAGACCAATAATTAAACCTACAAAATAAATAAATAAATAAATATATATATATATATCTTTGTTAATTTCTATTGGAAGTATTGATGAACAAAATATTTAGTGTTGGAGTATACAATAAAATCATAATGATCACTAAGCTACTTGCTGCTGGTGCAACTAGATTAAAGAACGTATCTAGTTAAGGTTGTCGAACAATATCCTAGCAATACATCGGGGAGCGAAAAGAAGAACAAAGTTTGCACATATATAATAACTGATTTTGTGTGGCACATGCTGCTCACCTAAGTTCTTCACGGTTTTGACGCATCCATTTGGCTCATTGGCATTCCCATCAAATCCTTGTTGGCACCAGCAGTCGAAAGATCCGATCTTATTGGCGCACTCACCAAAACACCCATAATTTTCTGGGTGCTTGCATTCATTAATATCTACACAGACCACATAGGCACCGAAATTCAGTCGTCAGAAATTATTGACAACACGCATAGTAGCATAATTAAGCTAGAGTAGTGAATACTATTACATTTTAAAATACAGTACATATAGTCTACATGTATTCTCGGAAAAAAATCTACGGGTACAAGCAACATGCTGACAACAACATTTATACGACTGTATTATTATCTATATACTATAAAAGCACAATATGAAGGAAACAAATAGGAGATAGGCCAGAAAATCCCATAAAAATGGAGAACATCTGGCTGTTAATCTGGCATACCAATATCATTACTACATAGATTTTCATAAACCAATAAAGGTGAGAGAGCTATTTCTGTACAAAGATTTCGATCAACGATGCACACATGGTATTATTATATGACGTGCTCTACCTTTGGATCCTCCCCTCACATCGCCTCTCCCCTGTCTCCCTCCCACACCGCCACCTCACCCATTTATCAACACATCTTCCTCCGTCTTCCCCCTCCACCTTTGCCCTCCTGTCCTCAGCAGCGGTAGCAGCGTCTCTTGCTATCAGCAGCATTGGGAGCAATTTCTCCATCCACCTCGCTGCATCCATGATGCTGGAGGCTGCTCACTGTAGCAACCTTACCGGCTTGCCTTGTTCTCGATGAACTGCAGAAAATGCTGAGACCATCCTTATTGCACATGCCTTCCAAGTCTAGGTTCCGGTCGCCCTAATATCCTCCTGCAACAGCTCTACTTGATTGCCCTCTCTCTCTCTCTCTCTCTCTCTCTCTCTCTCCTCGATCTCTCTCTCTTCTCTCTGCTCTCTCCTCTCTCCTCTCTCTCTCTCTCTCTCTCCCTCTCTCTCCCTCTCTCTCCCCCTCTTTCTCTGCCTCTCTCTCTCGTCTCCCATCTCTCTTCCTCTGCTCTCTCATCTCTCTCTCTCTCTTGAAGCCCCTCCTATGTCACGACGCTATATAGACATCATTTCATCAGGTGACCTGTAGCCTGTAGGTGCGTACCAGCTTCATCTGTATCTCTACATCTTTCCCTATATTAATCACGTTTCAGATATTTTTATTGGTTTGTAAATCGTTTGATTTTGGGAGGTGGTTGCATCGGTCATAAGAGAGCTTAATATCTCTTACACTTCGCCTATAATTTTTTTATTTTGTTGCTGCAACCTAACTTGATCAGTTTTGTTTGTGAGAAGGCGCCATCTGAGTTTGTGGAGTAAAGGGAACGACCACCCGCCTGGGAAGGTCAAGATCGAGATGGTAGATGCCTATTGTTGTTTGTTAATTGTATCTTGAAATCTCAAGGTAACAATTTATGCCTGATGGAAGAGATAGAGACACACTTCATAAGTGATAACGGAGGTGCCCAGCCATATTGTTATGTGTATGGTTATTTTTTGTCCAGGTTTCAAGTGGGAACAAGATACTACACTACTTTGTTGCTAAACTTGAGACATGTGGAAGTCAGTTACATTCCAATAATGCCAAAATATAAGAGAAGCTGCAATAATGTACCTTTTGGTAAAATAAAACTATTACATGTCACTGGAGAAGATGATATTGCTCATATATTGCCACTATGCTCAGTATAGATGGTGGGTAACTTGACGCTTATAAATTTGAATCCATACGCCTGCAAGGCAACTTTCTATTTTCTTCGATTCTTACTATTAGTGTAATTACCTGCAAATAAAGAGACTATGAACATTGATGTAATTCCCATGCATTTGTGTTTTCGCGGCCACCTAAAGTTTAAAAGCTTGGCTTTAATATTTTCTTAAGTATCATTGTCAATTATCTCCTATCGACATTAGTTGAGTGTGTTATGTTTCTCGCCAATTTAGGTGGGATAATCATGAGACCTGTGATTATTTGGAACTCTGCCATCAAACAATTATGCGATCGATTTGCTTTGATGTAGACTATATAAGCATTTGTTCTTTGATCTCAAAAAGATAAGACACTAGTTATTCCGAGGCAAGTGCTGGTCTTAGAAAGATAGATAACTAGAGTATCTCGATCAAGGATTAGTACCACAATCCTATTTTTTATGATTAATGTCTGGAATCTGCGGTTCAACTTCTGTTGGAACACTACTAAATAGACTTCATTCGAGAGCAACCACTAAATAAGATTGTTTTTCTTTGGTATCCACACTGTATTTTTTGTGTTGGTTAGACTTTGTTATTTGCTTGTGATTATTTAATGAAGGTTACCTCCATCTATATTAACGTTGAACAATTGTGTTATGTAGTTAATGCAATTAGCGATGTACAATGTTGGCAAAGAAAATATTTAGACAACTTTTGGATATATGCAAGCACATATAGAGCTAGATGTGACATTTGAGATAGGCAACCTATTTTATTAGATATTTCGAAGTTAATCCATAGATGCATGGAGGTGTAAAAGAGATGGTTCCCATCTCTACCTTTGTATATAATTGGAGCTCCTAGTTGTCCTGATGATTAGTGAAACAATGTTGTATCAGTGCTTTATAAGGAAATTATTTGTTGGTAGGTTTGTTAATGCAAGGTGATTTGTGTCCAACTATCCAGTAGTCCAAATTCAGGAATAAATTAGTTGCACTACTGAAAAGGTCGACTAATGAGATTTTTCATTTTTTTTATTACAACAATAAAAACAACGAAGCCTTTTGTCCCAAGCAAGTTCAAGTAGGCTAGAGACCGCCAGAAACATGTAACAACCCATAAGACAAGATAGAAAGTAAAAGTAAACAAAGTACATGTAAGTAAATTAAGATTCTCGCATGTGGATTACTGATTTCCATGCAGTTCTATCAAGAGCCAGATCACTGGGTACATTCTAGTCCTTCAAGTCTCGTTTTACTTCCTCGCCCCCTGTCATATTTGGTCACCTCCTACCCCTCCTAGTATTTTCTTTACTCATTAGAATATTGTTTTTCGTTGTTGATTGAAAATTACAATTATTAACATAATTAAACAAGTGACTTACCTTTAGCCCAAACTAGAAAGCGTGCAAACCAATCCAAGTTGAACTAGACATAGTTTAAAACGTGTGTAATAACACCTCGAAAACTGTATTTTACATAGAAATCATGAGATACATGGTCTCAAATCATCCACATGGCACTACAATTTTGGTCTAGACAAGAAATGTGAGTTAATTGTTGACTAATATAACTATAGAGTTTAATGGAAATGACAAATAATTTATCCTTCTAAAGGTTACATGACAGTTATGCCCCAGCTTATTGCTGCCTTTTCAGGTCTAGACCTCACATTAAAATGTTTAAAATCTGCAGTACAATATGTATAAGGTGTTCCATTCTTGACTATTAAATGTATGGTTATCATGTGATTGTTTGTAGAGTTTGTCCTTCCAAAGCCGCAAACTAAAAACAAATTCATTTTCTCAAACTAATTCGATTCACTTTATCAACTAAAGCTTCTTGCGTGCAGTAATGAGTTGTCAGGCAAACAATACATAGGGACCCACTTAAAAAAATAGGAATATCTATTAGCTATTGTTAAGATCTAAATTTCTATTTGGAAAAATGATTCTCAGGTAAGTCGTATATCCTTGCATTTTATCATAGCTCCAAACTTTCAGAGGGTGGTCCTACTTTTGAAATATGCATCCATATCCGGGGTAGAATTGTGCTCATTGTTATTATGTAAACTTGTCCTGGTACAAATATATTATATATTTCAACTATTCTAAGATTATGGTGCCTTATTTACATTCACATGCTTCATTGTTGCGAGCTGTGTGGCAACATACCTTCCCTTCACTTCTGTCTTAATATGATATTTGCATATGTTATTATTTGTTTATAATGATGCTTATTTATTGCTCTTTTATCAGTCACAATACCAACAATGTGGTCCTGATATTTTTTTCTGTTTTACATAATGTAAGAACAGAGGTCTAAGAGAGACCAGGTGGAAACATGTTGAACTTTCGGAGCTCGGTTGGTATTGGATGATTTAGATGGATATCATTATATTTTGAATACAATTAGGACTGTTCCAAGTTTATAGAGATTGACTCCTCAATTGTTTTGGAACTTAAAATATAAGACATATTTATTGTTTGGGAAAATTAAATATAGAAAATATAATTTTTTTCCACAACTATATTCGTTCGTAGGTCCAACATGCAATATTTGAATTTGTCATTTACATATGATAGCGAACAATACTTGGCAGTCTCGCCAAGTTGGGCATGCATATAGGCCCATTTTGTCAATAAATATGATACAGGATAATTTTTTATTTTGATCTGGGAATATTTTAGGTGGTTGGCGATAAAAATGTTCCCATATCAAATTTATGAAACTTAGGAAATCAAAATGATATTGTAAGCCACTGTGCTAGTTCAGAAACGAAATACTCTGCTATCTAATGTACTTGAGAACGGAGAGACTAGTAGGTACCTTGGCATCCGCCGGCGACGTAGGGGTTGCCCTCATAGCCAGCCTCACAGACACACCAGTAGAGAGCTTCTTCATTGGCTGTGCTGCAGTTGGTGTTTGCGCTGACCGAGGCGTTGCAAGATCCGTCGTTGAGGCAATCCCATCCCAAAAAAACAGGAAACTGCAACAGATTTTCATCCTTCTGCTTGGGCCTTGGTTTTTCCAGTTTCATCAGATGAACGGCCACGTCGTCACTGAACCATGCCACCTCGGCGATGAGCACGTAGACGGGCACATCGTTGTTGATGGTAGCGTTGCTGAGCCGTTTGAGTTCCACGTCGTAGTACGTTCGGTACGTGTTGATGGTGGCGGTACAGTAGCCGGCTTGGGTGCCGGAGTCGCGGACGTCCTGGGCGTTGAGGGGGGCATCGTCGGTGCAGTGGGTGGAGCAGCCAACAATGGCGGTGGCCTCGCCATGGGTCTTGGTGAGCAGCGTCGCCTGGACGTTGCACCCCGTTACCGCCAACAGATTTGGACTCGGGTAACCCTCCAGCGCCATGTTGGAACCCTCCATGGTGTACTGCATGAGGTCGTCACGGAGCCCTCCGCCGCCCCAAGACCCTGTCATGGTGGCGCCGGAGCGGCTGATGTTCCTGGCGGCGTCGCCGAAGATAGGGGGTCTTACCACGCGCACCGCCTGTTGTTCCAGGAAGATCTCCTTGACCTCGAACATGCCGCCGTCGCCGAGGAGCAGCCGGGGCGCAGTACCAGGACGCGTAGTAGTGTTGTCGCAGGTTAGGTTGAAACCTGGCCCCGCGGAGCAGCTGGCCGGCCCGAAGCCAAACGGGAACCACACGCTCACGTTGCCGCACCTGGTCTCGCAGCCGGGCCTCCCTATCGGCGCCGGCACCGCCACAGGTGGTGGTGGAGCTCCTGCTGGTCGACCAGCGGTGGAAACGGACGGCAAAGCTATCACGAGTAGTGCCGCCACCACTGCCATCGAGAGTGACGAGATGGGTCTATCGTACTGCAGCGCCATTGATTGAGCACTAGTGTTACCGTGGTAATGGCATAATGGGTAATGGCCTAATGGCACACTCTCGTCGACTTTATAATAGGTTGCCCCCCGTAGCCCGCGTTCAGATCTCACCTACTGCCTTTAATTTCATGCTGTCAAATGAGAGCCGGTTTAGCATTTTTGGTTAACGAAGTGTGCGTATAGTTTTAGTCAAGCTTTACGTCGCCAGCACGTTGCTAGCAAGCTGCACTCACGAGTACTGCATTTTTTAATGGACGCCACTACATATAGCGGCGCCGCATCTGTGCGCTCCCGTGCGGCGGCTAAACCAACCATTGTCTGGCAAAAATCCTACAACCTCACGTGGCCTGCTCGGCCCGATAGGCGCGCGCATGCGAGACCCTGGTTGCCGAACGTCGCTTTCACCCTCCTGTACATACAGCTTAGAAGGGAATCTTCCCATCCCAGTCAAAAAGTAAAGTATTGCTACGAAAATAAAAAAGACATTTTTTTACCGTACGCGGTATAAGTACGGTAACAACTCATGTCTCATGTATGAGCTATCCATGGGCAGCGGGTGCATGCTCAAGTAGTAGCGATGCCTGGCCCGTAGGAGCATCTCCAATAGATGATGTAGATATATAAATAACCACTTTTTATATCACCGAGGCTTAAAAACGGTGCTTTAACAGATGATGTAGATGTATAAATTTTTACATCATCTGTTCCTCTAGATGTAAAATATAACACTTGGATATGCAAATATACATCACCAGCCTCCGCCTGATGTAAAATGGCCGGCCGCGCGCGAAGCCCCAACTGCCACTGGGAAAGTTCCAGCCGCCCGCCCGCTCGCCCACGTGCCTCCCGCCGCCGCCGATTTCTGCTCAGAAACGCCGCAGCCGCCGCCCAAGATGGAGCACTTTTGTGAACCCAATCAAAAGCCCTCAAGGTAAGAAAGAACTCTATCTTTACAATGCTCAAGCGGCGGCTAGAAAAAATGTTGAGATGGCATTTGGAATTTTGCAATCCCAATTTGTTATCGTGTGAGGACCAGCTAGGTTTTGGGATCAGAAGAACCTTTCGTACATCATGACTGCTTGCGTGATCATGCACAACATGATCATTGAGAATGAGTGTGGGCAGAATTTGGATTACACCTTCTGTGATCTTATGGGCGTACACGTTAGGCCGATTAGAAGAGAGAACCGAATCACACGTTTCATGGAGGTGTACCATGACATTACAAACGTCGATACACACATTGATCTTCAGAAAGATGTGATGGAGGAGTACTGAAAATGGCATGGCGAACAAACCTCCTAGTTTCATTCTTTGTTTGTTCTATTTGTGCAAGAACTTTGTTGTAATTGTGTTGCATTTGATGTTGTGGATTTGATGAATTATGTAATAATTTGATATTGTGGACTGATGAAATTTTATGTTTTAATTTGGGATTTTTTTATTTGAAATTGTGTGGCTAGAGTGCGGCTGAAGTGCTTCTGTACAGCGGCAGTAGCACTGTTTTTACGTCATATGTTGGAGCACTAGTATTACATCATCAAATATACATCATCTGTTGAAGTTGGGTCTTTTTGGGTGATGTAAAAAGCACTTTTTGGTGATGTAAATTATACATCTAGCACTTTTACATCTCCAAATTTACATCATCTATTGGAGATGCTCTAAGTAGTACTAGCATGTTCAGGCAGGATTCCATATTTTAACCACTTGCCATTATACTTAGTATTTGTCAAATCTTTATACTTGCTTGCAATATTAACAGTATAACTGTGTCATTAGCCATTTACTTGTCGAATTTATTGTGCTTATTTGTCATATTACAGTTTAATTGTGCCACTTGCCATTATAGTTACTTATCGGATTTATTTTGCTTGCTTGCCATATTAACGGTTTTACTGTGCCACTTGGCACTATACTTACTTGTCGGATTTATTATGCTTACTTGCCTTATTAACAGTTTAACAGTGTCATTTACCACTATACTTACTTGTCAAATTTATTAAGCGTACTTGCCTTATTAACAGTTTAACCGTGTCATTTGCCACTATACTTACTTGTTGAATTTATTATGCGTACTTGCCCTATCAACAGTTTAACCATGCCATTTGCCACTATACTTACTTGTCGGATTTATTGTGCTTACTTGCCATATTGAAAGTTAACCGTGCCACTTGTCATTATATTGTGCTTATTTGCCACATTTACAGCTACCACGTTGTTTTGATACAGTTGCCACATTTTTTACGGACAATTACCAGATTGTTTTGATACAGTTACCTGGTTCTTTAGAAAGCAATTGAAAAAAAATCTCGATGCAAAAAATAAATAAATAAAATTGACAAAAAAACTTTGATACAGTTACCGATTTAAAAATACAATTACCAAAAATTCGGTGAGCAAATTGCCAAATTGTTCGACGCAACTACCAGTTTGTTTATTGATAGCTACCGGCTTTTTTAAAGTGAGAAGGAACTCACAACTAAATTTTGGTTACAAACAACTTGTGAGTTCCTGTTCTCTAATTTCTGCCGTATGTAATCCTTAGTGAGCAGGGTTCAAGCACAAAACTTATTCGCTATCTAGTTGTGTGATGCTAGCCATCCGTTTTGGAGTATTACACTTGAAAGATTTGTGCTCGTCTATCAAACTTTTGATGCTGTTACGATCTACTAGTTGTTTGTAGCATCTACATTTTATGAAAATGCAGTACTTGTCAAAATACTTGTTCTAGAACAAACTGGGCATATATTCTATAAATAGATTCTGTGCCATTTTACTCGGACTACTAAAGAACTTTAACTTTGGAGACAGTGACCGCGCTTGCAACGCCAGCCTCCTCATGTAACCGCCACCTCTCCAACAAAATTAGGGTTCCTCTGCCTCCCGCCGGGGTCGCCGCCGGTCCGCCTCATCTCCAGTAGCCTTAGAGCCATGGCGGCGCGGTGGATCCCGGCCCTTGCCGGTGGGGGGCTCCATTTTTAGACGTTTCTTCGAATTTTGTTAGGGTTTGTGTCCTGCTTAGTAAGGCGAGACGGCGGCGGTCACCTGAAAATGGAATAAGGTTCTCCCTGTCTAGCCCCGTTCCGGTGGTGCGTCTAGCATCATCGATGGGCGTGTGGAAGTGTGTTTTCGGCGGATTTATCTTTGGTGGATTTGCTCGGATCTGGCTGTCGTTCGACTTCGTTCACGTGTTTTTAGATTGGATCCTTCCGATCTACGCTAATCTTCATCGGCGGTTGTTGGTGTTCTGGTGCGCTGGTCCTATGGGGCCTTATCGCGACGACTTCCTGACTGTCTACTACAACAAGTTTTGCCCGGCTTCGGCGAGGGAGATGCGATGACAGCGGCGCGTCGTCGCTAGGTGGTCTACGGATTTGGATGTAATTTTTATTATTTCTGGTGTTAGTTGTATTGCCATGATTGAAGATGAATAGATCGAAAGTTTTTCCGAAATTTTTTTTATTCTAGAACCGGATATAACAACAAAGGGAGAGTTTGTGCGTGTCCCTAGCGTTAACATGCAACTTTACTACAGCGGAAAGCAGAGCAACGCAATGTAGCATCCCTGTCGCCGCTCTGCATCAGAGCAACCCACTGTAGTAGCACTTATGTACTGTAGCACTTTATACCGTTCTACAAAGTAGAAAATGTCACACCACTTGATCACACGCCTATAAGAAATCCGACGTGTGGCTTTAAAAAAAGAAAAAGAAAAAGTAATCGGACGTGGGTGGGCAGTCGCCGCATCTGGAACGCAGCGGTGCGCACGCTGCAGATTAGATTTTCCCTTTTTTAATTATTATAGTTGGTGGCGTCAAACGTATGCAGGCATCTCAAAATTTTGATGGGTTAGCCATAGACCCCAGCATCAGCATCAGCATGTGCATTTTTTTCTAAAGATGGACAAACTTTGGCATCTGCATATGCACATAGTTATCTATCGATCTATCTAGCTATCATATCATATTATTAAAATAAAAGACAAACAAGGCACCACGCTCATCTATATAGGTCAAAATATCTACACCGGCATGTTATGGTGGACCCTCATATTGAAATTAGAATTTTGCTTGCACAAAAACATATTCTTAAAATGGTCTCAAATGAAAAAAATAACTCCGCCTATGTCTTATAGGCATGGTCGGTCCCAAGCCCGGGTAAAGCAGGAGAGTTGTGTTAGGCTTAGCGAGCCAACGTAAAAACTAGCCATTCCCATGGGTATGAACTGCATTTGAGCGAGAGTAATATTAGGATCGGTGACCTCCTGAGAAGTCCTTGTGAAAGGGTTTCATATCTAAGGATTATGATAGGTTTGGCGAGCCAACGTAAAAACTAGCCAATCCTTTGGGTATGAAACTCATTTGGGCGAGAGTAGTATTAGGATGGGTGACCTCCTGGGAAGTCCTCGTGAAAGGTTTTTATATCTAGCCTATCCAACTTGTTTGGGACAAAAGGCTTAGTAAAGTAAGCGGTCTCAAATGAAAAAAATATTCAACATGAAAGTTGAGCGTATCATAGAAAAGATCAACGTTGCTTTTTGGGTTATCTCCATCCAAAGTCCTATGCAACTTATATAGCAAAAACAGTGCCCTGCACAAGAAGAATTTGTAGATGGCCGGACTGCCCAGCCCAATCGCACAAACAGCCGCAGCAAGGCTGAGAAGGCATGCACAATAGCTGGATGGGACTTGTCCGAACCTCATTATCTAGTTGGACCAGCTAAAGGTTGTGCGACTTCACCTTCAAGATCATCTTCAAAGTACTTCAAAGTAAAAAAATGCTCAACATGAAAGTTGTGTGCGAGTTAAAAAAAAAATTTTGGATCATTTCGATCCCATGTCATATGCGACTTTTGGAGACAAAAAAACCCACACTATTATAGGAGGATCTGAGAGCCGGGGGGCGGGGCGGGGGGGGGGGGGGGGGGTGTTATGCTGACCTAGGGTAGCCCATAGCCGCGCTCACCCTAACGGGGTCCATCCCGAACGTGTGGTGTTTTGGGTGTTCAAAAGTTCTCGCCGTCGTGTCTTGTGTCACATTCTCCCAGTGGGAGTCCTCCGACAACATTGTCTTGCGTACCGTGCTCAACGTAGGAGACGTGTGCAAATAACTGATTATAACAAGTTAGATTTATTGTAAGCATATTCGGCAATTGAGAATCGGTTAGGATATAGTAATGCGATTCATTCAACATTATTTTAATTTATGATGTCATTGCTCAAATCATTTATGTGCCATCATAAAAGAGTTTTGTTTTGAGCGAAATCATAAAGGAGGTGGGCTACCATTTTTGTGTGTGTGTCTGTAATTAAAGAGACACTACTGGGAAAAACCTTACAGGTGGACTCACATTAGTGGCGGGCGCACTCTAGCAACTAGGCGCAAAACGACCACTACAATTTGCTTACCAGTGGCGGGCGCCAGTTTGCGCCTGCCATTGGTAACATCTATCCAGATTGGCAGGCACAAAACTGCGCCCGCCACTGGTACTTGAGTTACCAGTGACAGGCAGCAATACTTGCCTGCCACTGGTATTTTTGGTCCCTTGACTATTCTGACCTAACATACTACTGGTCGGCCCATATTGTTGCCCGCCACTGGTAACTCAAGTAGCAGTGGTGGGTGTGGTTTTGTGCCCGCCACTAGTAATTTTTTTCCACCCGCCACTAGTAACTCAAGTACCAGTGGTAGGCGCTTTTCTTGTGCCGGCCACTGGTATATTTTTTCTGCATTTTTTTTGTAATGTTAGGGTTTTAGTGTTTTAGGTTTAGGCTTACGGGTAAAAAAATTCTATAATAAAGGTACATCATTTAATGTTTTATGTAAGAGTTTGGCCCTTTTTACTGTTAATTAGCTATTTTTAAGACATTAAATAGATTTCTAGGTATTTAATGGAGGTAAATGTACTTAAAGGCTTAAATATAGCAGACAGACCAAAAACAATGTCAAATTTTGGCATGTCACATATAATGATGTATGTTGAGTGCGGAAATAGTTTGAACAACAACCGAGAAAGGAGCGGTCGCTTCTGATGCAAACCGGTTTATTTCAAATGTCTAGAAATGCATTTAATTGCTTAAATATAGCAACCGGATCCCAGAAAATGCCAAATTTTAACATGATACATGTAATGGTGTGTATTGGGTGTGCTTTTTTTTTCAAGGTCAACCGACAAAGCAGCGCTCGATTCACATGCAAATTTGACCCGTTCCCTCTCGAAACCTAGTTTCTTCCTTGGAGATGGTCCGTTTTGTAAGCAATCTGCGTGATAACTTTTGCGAAACATTCTCGATTTTTTTACCACAATCTCTATGGGTCATATCATGACACCATGCCAAGTGTCGTGATTTTCGTGGTAAAGTCGCAGAGTAAGTACTAAGTGGCAAGAGTGGTAAAGTTGTAGAGTAAGTAATTTATTGGGTTATGCAGTGGCGGGTGTACTGGCTTGCCCGCCACTGGTAATACAGATACCAGTGGCAGGGGCAGTCTAGAGCCCTCTACTGATACTTCCGTGATCCGGCTTGGACAAAATGGTTCCTTATGATTGATCGAAACGACCCTCCCACGGATTGATGACGTGGCTCGCATCCGCACGTCCACACCCATCTGTGCTTTGTCTGATTGGTGGAGAGGAGAGGAGCCATAGGCTCACCGGCCACAACCACGTTTCTCCCTCGATCTCTTTCTCACTCTGAAGCTCTGATCCCCTTTTCGCCTCCGTCTTCACCTGTCGATCTCGGCTGGCTCTGGCCATCTCCCCTGGCGCCAAGCACGCTCCAGCACCGCCACGGTCTCCTCTCTCTTCCTCACCAAACTGAATCACCGATTGTCTCCTTCCCGCGTTGCGTCGGTTAACCCTACCCGCCTCTGTCCGTGCAGATGAGATGGTGCTCCGGTCCATGCGGGCGATGATGCTCCGATGGCGGTGCCGAGGTCGCGTGCAACCTGCTCGACCGTAGGACTGTCGGTGCCGAGGAGGTTGAGCGGCGCGTGGATGGAGGGCGGAAGGGCGCGCGGAGGAGAGGCCAGCCCGGGCGCGGGGTGGCGGATCTAGCACGCGCGGCGGCGGTGCCAGCCTAGACGATGTTGCTTGCGTGCGTGTCTGCGTACTGCGTGCGTGCGTGCTCGGCATTGTCTACCCGAGCAGCTACATGCCCGCATCATGGAGTGCCGCTACTGCGCTGCCGGGAGGTGCATCCTTTTTTTTTAATTTCTAAAATCATACCAATGACAGGTGGAAAAAAGGACCGCCACAAGTACGTTTCCCTGTCAGTGGCGGGTGACCCCCGCCATTGGTAGTGCGCGCTATCAGTGGCGGGCGCTATGTAAAGCCCGCCACTGATAGGACCTTTACCAGTGGCGGGCGGCGCACCCGCCACTGCTGACCTGTTAGCAGTGGTGGGCGCCCCTGACAGCCATGCCCGCCACTAATGGGCTTTTTGGGCCTGCCACTGCTAGCCAGTTCTGCATTGTGAGATGGGCTACCAATTTCAATTTCTTCAATCACAGCAAATACGTGTGCCATTTAGAGTCGGATAGCGGATATCTCTTCAACTATCAACAGCAAGCCCATCATCACTGGGGAGACCTAGATTTTGGCCGATCTCCCCGGGAACAGTGGAGTATCAAATAGATAGACCTAGATGTTGTCTGTTCGAAAGCTAGATGCATGGAGTCGCACTTTGGAACTCATTACACGCTCTTGTATTATGAGAAATGAGCGGTTGCACACGGTGGCAGCTGCTCCATGTCTATCAAGGGTGGTGCTAACTTTAAGATCCAGGGATGAGTGCTTCCTACGTATTGCTAGAAGAAAATATGTTTTCACGAGTGGGCTACCTATGCATTCACATGTAAAGTCACACATTCTCAAGGGGTACGTCGACGAATGGGCCAGTCATAACTCCCAACGTCCCCCTATCCCCAAAAAGTGAATGCCTCAGTTCTTCTCATCTTTCACTTCCCTGCACTTACTAGGACCATTAGTATTAGATAGGTAAAATGAAAAGTTAAACATGAGCCACATAATTACATGCATGTACTTGTAGAGAAATTACCATTAAAGATTGTGCCATTTGCAAAGCATCATGCATTCCAAAAGACGGACATCAAAATGTAATTTTAGGTCCATTAAAAAATAAAATAAAAGGATTGTTTAGGTTTGCTTGATTGGTCACGTCATTATGCAAAAATACATGCGGTACTCACAATATTGACTGTGTGTCAAATCTAGTACAAATCTCCAAGGGGAATCTCGACAGATCGTGCACTGATTTTTTTTTCTCTATATTACCCGCAGAGTTATATATAGAACGTTTTTGGGCTTAGCCAGCCAAATAAATTACCTCACCAGTTAACACACTCAAAATCTACTTCAATTCACGTAAAACTAAAACAAAAACCTACTCGTATAGTCTGGGGCATGCTAGGATGGTAAAATCCTGGATAAGCCAATCATGGCATCTTGAATTTGAAGGTTTGTGCTTACCCATTGAGCGGTGCCAATCTCTGGTTAACCCGAGACCAGACATTTCACTACCCTAGCCGCTAGCTTCATGTTCAGCACTAACAGTATCACTGCTACTGTACATGACAAATTGACAATGTTCCGGGCTGCCCGCTAGCTGACGAGTGAACTGCAGAGCAGAGTGCAGACCAACGACTTGACGACCGGCCGGGCACATCCACGAGGAACACGCTTACCGCCGAACCCACACTCGTACTATATCGACTACTAGGTACGTACGGTCCATGGATGCATGCACGCAATAGTTTCCGGCCGTCTCCACGCGGAAATTTACTTGAAAGCATGCAAACGCTGCACCATTGCACATGCATGCATGCCAGCTCCATGGTCCCACGTACTTTAGCATTCATGACACCACTCGCTTGCCTTCGTACGTGATCATGCAGCGGCTGAAGATAATTTCAGGCCATCTCCAACGCGGTCCTCTAAAACGGGCATACTATTTGACCGTGGCAGACACCGGCCATCGAACCGTATTCCCTAAACGTCTGCCTAGGTTCGACCAATTTTATTTCAAATGCATAGCAATATGAGCAAATTAAAGGGTGGTGTTTACAGGGCCTGATCACAACGAAAAAGAGGTGGATGTTTATAGTTTTTACATATGCCCGATCACAAAAGTTCCAGTCCGGCAGTCCGTGCAAAAAAGGGATTTTTTGCCCTCCCAGACCGGCTGTTCGAGCCTCCTCGCTCACTCTGCCGCCTGCTCCTCCGCATTGGCCGCCTCCTTCTCCTCCGCCAAGCGCTTCAACATCCTAACACGGACGGCTCGCACGACCATCGCCGCATCGTCGTCCAACTCGTCCATCCTCATCATCAACATCTTGGTTGGGTGTACGTGCCCGGCTGCTGGGTGTACGTGCCTCCGCATTGGCGCTTCAACATCCTAACTCGTCCATCCTTGCAATGAGTCCGGCTGCTGGGTGTACGTGCCTCCGCATTGGCGCTTCAACATCCTAACTCGTCCATCCTTGCAATGAGTCCGGCTGCTGGGTGTACGTGCTTGGCGACTGGGCATGCACCTCCGGCTCCGAGTCATCCATTTGTCCGTCCTCGTAGCAACCTCCGCCTCCATCTCTGTCGTGGATCATCTCCATCAACTGTCGCCTAGGGATACAAATCCTAGTCGGCTACGTAGGGGAAGGCAGAGTCCTCCACAATCCCAACTTCTTGTCTTCCACGCCAAGTCTTCTGGAATCTTCATGTAATCCATCATGGGCCGCCCAAAGTGGCCCAAGACGGAACCGACTTAGGGCTCCTCAGCCCGGCCCATCAGGCCGGGAACTGACGTGGCGAGAGGCCCCTTAGCTGGGACACCGTCACCCCCTATGTGAACTGCACCCAAATTTTGTAGTTCACTTGCCCCTCTCTTGCGATTCGTCCATTTCGGGATCAGTGAACTGCATTAGCGCCCGCTGTTCGGTTAATCGTCAGATGCGGTTCACATGGGTGTGACAAAAAAAATTGCAAAATTCAACTCAAGATTAAAGTTTTGTTCTAAACTCCATTTAAACCGTAAGGAATAAGGAAGAGTGCTCTACATGAAAAAGTTTCGCCTCGTCGATATCTTTCCAATGGTGTATCATTTGCATCATTTCGACGAGCGATTTGAAAAAATTCATGAAAATAAACTCTATGCCACTCGACGGGTACCGCACCATTTTCAAAATTACTTTAAACTCGTTAGGAATCTCAAAAGGTGTTCTACATGATTTTTTTTTTGCCCAATCCATAGCTTTTCAACGGTATATCATACACGTCATTTTCACAAATGATTCAAAAATTGTCTCAAAAACTGTACCAAAAAAACCACGTGCGGTTCCCTCTGTTAGGATTGCAATTTGGTTGCATGTCGAATGCAATTCACTTGTCGATTTTGGGATCCGGCAAAAAAAAGACGTCTACCTTTTTGTATTTTCAAAATTTCTCTTCAACCGCAAGGAATTTGAGAGAGTATTCTACATGAAAAAGTTTTGCCTCGTTGATATCTTTTCAACAGTATTTCATTTGCATCATTCCAACAAACGGTTTGAAGAATTTCAAGAAAATGCGCTCTATGCCACTCGACGGGTACCGCACCGTTTTCAAAACAGCTCTTAAACTATATGGAATCTCGAAAAGTGTTCTACATGAAAAAGTTTCGCCTAATCCATAACTTTCCATGGTATATCACATGCGTCGATCCGTTAAACAGTTTGAAAATTGTGACAAAAACAGTATTGGAAATCGCATGTAGTTCACAGGTTTTGCACTATGCCGTTCGGGGATCTCTCTCTGCAGTCCTTTTGATGTATAGAATAACTATTCTACAAGCGCTTGTAGAATAGATGGGCTGTATTTATATATATAGGAAAGAGCAAAAGCATGTATGGACCTACATGTGATAGGCTAGAGCAGAGCAAAATAGGAGGATGGAGAAAGCGAGGCCACACATACAAAGGCACAATGGACAATGCTGCAAGCAGATTTTGAACCGAAGCGATCCCGATGCAGAGGTCACGAGCGGCGGCGGCGCGTGCACAGGCCCACGGACCCGCCAAGGGTTAGCCACAATGGCATGAGGGTGGTGAGGTGGCGTCTGGGAGAGTTGGGATCAGGCCGACGAGAGGAGAGGACGCCGGCACCGATTGGTGGTGCAGCGGCCGGCCGGAATTTAGTAGTGGGGGATCTTTTATTTTTTCTCTTTGAGACTATTATTATTCAACATGTGTGTGCATGCGTGCATTGGGTTGGGCTAGGCCGAAAAACGCACGAGTGAGAGTGCATGTTTCGCATGGGCTTTTCTGCACTCATTAGTTTAGTTCCATTGTCACCTTTTTCGTTTGTCAAAAACATGTCAATCATTTAGGATATCTCCAGTAATCTGTTCTTTGTTGGTAATCAAGTTCGTGCAGGTGAACGGGTGGCAGTATCGCTGCTCCAATCCAATTGCAGCCTCTTTAGTGAAGTCCTGGCAGTATTTCGTCTTGCGAAGATTGATACCACGGAGAAGATGTCTCCAAGAGATCTCATTGTAATTCTTAGTTGTAGGAGTTACTTTGTAATTTCTTGGATCTTCGATCCAAAACAGTCTACCTGTAATGGTTGCGAGTATGAATAGTTACAGGTGTTTCTAAAAAAAAGATATCTCCAATAATCGAGAAGACCTCCATAAAAATCTTTTATGCCCTCCATGTCTTGTAGAAAAGACAATATTGTACAGTGAAATATCTCCTAGCATCTTCTATAGCAATTAATGCTTGTGGTGTATATGCAGCAATCTATTTATGTATAATTAAAACAATAGAAAAAGAAGCCACCACGTTTATCCATATGGTCTAGAAATATATACTCCGTCGATTTGAATTATAACGGTTGAGAATTAAAAGATATATTACGTACAATAGAATAACATGTTGCAATGTTTGGCATCTGTCACATCAACATAGGAAAAGAAGGTCCAGCGCATGTATATGTTGCCCAGCTAAAAGTTAAAACACATATGCTTTTTTTTTTAGATCCCCTTGGCTTAATACAGCTGTAGTATCTAAACTCACGCCCTTATACACACCACACACACTCACGCCACACACACGCCACCAGGGCGCAAGCTAAGATCAAACAGACTATATCTAAGCACCTGAGCCCGCGAGCCTAGTTCATACGCCAGGGACAATCCCTGTGGTGGTGGGCACACCACACTACCTCTTACAGAACCGCGTGGGGAATGGCTCTATTACCTTGTAGGGAAAGGCTGGCTACTGGGCCCAGCTAACTATCTATAGGATAGTCCCTCCAGCTGGCCACTGCTACTCCTTGCCACTGACCTATCACTCAGTTCTCAAAAAACATATGTGTTGGTACATATCAAATCGGACAGAATCACATCAAATCAATCGTATTCTGGTCGGATAAGGCTGATTGATAAAGGATGATGTCATGCTGATGTACATGGACTAAAGATGCATGTCGGGGCTGAAATCACTGTTCTGACCTTGTCAGAAATCTTCAGCACAAAATGATATCTCCCGGGATTTATTTCACGATTTGAAACTTTTCAGACATTCATGGCTCGCGGTGTTTCTGCCCTACGTAGAAACGTTGAACCGCCCGGCGTGACTGGCCTGGCCCACCAACTTGCCGAGCTGGCGTCGTCTGCCTACGTGGCAGCTAGAAACGCCAAACCGCCAGGCGTTTGTAGAAACGCCATTGACCCCGGCATTTCTTACCTGAATAGGTAAGTGGTCACGGGGCCGTGGTGGGACCCAACCCACTTGCAGTCCCACGGGTTCGTCTTCCACATCTCGCCCCGAAGAACAGAGGCGGCGCCCTCTCTCCCCTCTTCACCAAATCCTCCCCAAATCCATTCATTTGACCGTAAAAATCCATGTATCTGAGGTTCCATAAGTTGGTTGAGGTATTCTCCCTCTATTCCTCCAATTATTTTCTGTCAAAACTTGCTATGCAGTTGCATTTTTTGGTACTTGGTGGAACCCTAAGATTAGCTTTTCCTAATTAGTTTGAAGAGATTGCTTGGGCTATGTTTGGTTGAGATGCAATATTTAGTTGTTGTGGTAATGTATTTGGTATTGTGTACTAATGGATTGAGAGAGAAATTTTTTAAGCATTGTGTATGCATGTGTTTTTTTGTGTGTGTGAAATATCTATGTATGTGACTTTAGATATAATTTTTATAGGGATTGTGTATATGCTTGTGACTTTAGATAGAATTTTTCAAATGTGTATGTGACTTTAGATATAACGCGGTAATGTATTTGATATTTGCTAATGTGTACTCATGCCCTTAATGAAAAAAACTATAGTGATTGTGTATGTATATATGTGAATGAGGTGAAATTTTTAAGCATTGTGTAAAATGCAAGTGGATTTAGAGAGAAATTTTATAGCGATTGTATAAATGTATTTATGATTGTTCAAATGTATTAATGATTTTCCTAATGTTAGTGGCATTGTTTGTAGTTTGTATATGTCTTTTTTTAACTTGTATGGCATGATTGTTATGATAGTTGGTATTAATGTCCCTATATGTATTTTTTGGTACATGGTGTAACCCTATATGAACATTGTTTGGGTTACATTTGGCATTAACTGTTGGGGAACGTAGCATGCAATTTCAAAAAAATTCCTACGCTCACGCAAGATCTTTCTAGGAGATGCACAGCAATGAGAGGGGGAGAGTTTGTCCACGTACCCTCGTAGACCGAAAGCGGAAGCGTTTGACAACGTGGTTGATATAGTCGAACTTCTTCTCGTTCCGACCGATCAAGCACCGAACGTACGGCACCTCCGAGTTCTGCACACATTCAGCTCGATGACGTCCCTCGAACTCTTGATCCAGCAAAGTGTCAATGGAGAGTTCCGTCAGCACGACGGCGTGGTGACGGTGATGGCGAAGTGATCCGCGCAGGGCTTCGCCTAAGCACTTCGTGAATATGACCGGAGGCGTAAACTGTGGAGGGGGGCACCGCACCTATCATATAATATAAAATCGTCATCGAACGCTAAGCGTGCGGACCCTACGGGTTCGAGAACTATGTAGACATGACCGAGACACCTCTCCGGTCAATAACCAACAGCGGAACCTGGATGCTCATATTGGTTCTCACATATTCTACGAAGATCTTTATCATTGCTACTATCAACATAGATTTCCAAATACTACAAAGACTAAGTTCATGATAAATTAAGTTCAATTAATCATATTACTTAAGAACTCCCACTTAGATAGACATCCCTTGAGTCATCTAAATGATCATGTGATACAAATCAACTAAACCATGTCCAATCATCACGTGAGATTGAGTAGTTTTCAATGGTGAACATCTCTATGTTGATCATATCTACTATATGATTCACGTTCGACCTTTCGGTCTCCAGTGTTCCGAGGCCATGTCTGTACATGCTAGGCTCGTCAAGTTTAACCCGAGTATTCCGCATGTGCAAAACTGTCTTGCACCTGTTGTATATGAACGTAGAGCCTATCACACCCGATCATCACGTGGTGTCTCAGGACGACGAACTGTCGCAACGGTGCATACTCAGGGAGAACACTTATACCTTGAAATTTTAGTAAGGGAACATCTTATAATGCTACCACCGTACTAAGCAAAATAAGATGCATAAAAGATAAACATCACATGCAATCAAAATATGTGACATGATATGGCCATCATCATCTTGTGCCTTTGATCTCCATCTCCAAAGTACCGTCATGATCTCCATCGTCACCGGCTTGACACCTTGATCTCCATCGTAGCGTCGTTGTCGTCTCGCCAACTATTGCTTCGACAACTATCGCTAACGCATAGTGATAAAGTAAAGCATTTACATGGCGTTTGCATTTCATACAATAAAGCGACAACCATAAGGCTCCTACCAGTTGCCGATAACTTTTACAAAACATGATCATCTCATACAACAACGTATATCGCATCATGTATTGACCATATCACATCACAACATGCCCTGAAAAAACAAGATAGACGTCCTCTACTTTGTTGTTGCAAGTTTTACATGGCTGCTACGGGCTTCTAGCAAGAACTGTTCTTACCTACGTATCAAAACCACAACGGTGTTTCATCAAGTTTGCTGTTTTAACCTTCAACAAGGACCAGCCGTAGTCAAATTCGATTCAACTAAAGTTGGAGAAACAGACACCCGCCAGCCACCTTTATGCAAAACTAGTTGCATTTCTGTCGGTGGAACCGGTCTCATGAACGTGGTCATGTAAGGTTGGTCCGGGCCGCTTGATCCAACAATACCGCCGAATCAAAATAAGATGTTGGTGGTAAGCAGTATAACTATCACCGCCCACAACTCTTTGTGTTCTACTCGTGCATATCATCTACGCATAGACCTTGCTCGGATGCCACTGTTGGGGAACGTAGCACGCAATTTTAAAAAAATTCCTACGCTCACGGAAGATCTATCTAGGAGATGCATAGCAACGAGAGGAGGAGAGTGTGTCCACGTACCCTCCTAGACCGAAAGCGGAAGCGTTTGACAGCGCGGTTGATGTGGTCGAACTTCTTCTCGTTCCGACCGAGCAAGCACCGAACGTACGGCACCTCCGAGTTCTACACATGTTCAGCTCGATGACGTCCCTCGAACTATCTAGCAAAGTGTCGAGGGAGAGTTCCGTCATCACGACGGCGTGGTGACGGTGATGGTGAAGTGATCCGCGCAGGGCTTCGCCTAAGCACTACATGAATATGACCGGAGGCGTAAACTGTGGAGGGTGGCGCCGCACACGGCTAACAATTGTTGGTGTGTGTTCTAGCGGTGCGCCCCTCATATATATAGGTTGGAGGGGAGAAGAGGCAGCCAAGGGGGCACCCCAAGTAGGAGGAATCCTACTTGGGCGCCTCCCAATTCGGCCTCCCCCCTTACCATATCCACCGGAGGGGGAAGGAAAGAGGAGGGAGGAGGGAAGGAAGGGGGAGGCCGAATCCCTCCCCTTCCTTCTCTCTTCTCCCCTTTCCTTTCCCTCAGGTGCGGCCCATATGGGGGTCACAGCAACCCCTGCCGGCTGCTGCGTTTCCGCTCTTGGCCCATTAGGCCCATATCTTTGCCGGGGGGTGCCCGGAACCCCTTCCGGTGACCCGATATGTACCCGGTACCCCAGGAACACTTCCGGTGTCCGAATATCATCGTACTACATATGAATCTTTACCTCTCGACCATTTCAAGACACCTCGTCATGTCCGTGATCTCATCCGGGACTCCGAACAACATTCGGTCACCAAATCACATAACTCATATAATATAAAATCGTCATCTAACGCTAAGCGTGCGGACCCCACGGGTTCGAGAACTATGTAGACATGACCGAGACACCTCTCCAGTCAATAACCACATATTCTGCGAAGATCTTTATCGGTCGTACCGTAATGACAACATACTTTATTCCCTTTGTCATCGGTATGTTACTTGCCCAAGATTCGATCGTCGGTATCTTCATACCTAGTTCAATCTCGTTACCGGCAAGTCTCTTTACTCGTTCCGTAATACATCATCCTGCAACTAACTCATTAGTTACTTTGCTTGCAAGGCTTCTTATGATGTGCATTACTGAGAGGGCCCAGAGATACCTCTCCGATACTCGGAGTGACAAACCGTAATCTCGATCTATGCCAACCCAACAGACACCTTCGGAGATACCTGTAGAGCATCTTTATAATCACTGAGTTACGTTGTGACGTTTGATAGCACACAAGGCATTGCTCCGGTATCCGGGAGTTGCATAATCTCATAGTCGAAGGAATATGTATTTGACATGAAGAAAGCAATAGCAATAAAACTGAACGATCATTATGCTGAGCTAACGGATGGGTCTTGTCCATCACATCATTCTCCTAATGATGTGATCCCGTTATCAAATGACAACTCAAGTCCATGGTTAGGAAACTTCACCATCTTTGATTAACGAGCTAGTCTAGTAGAGGCTTACTAGGGACTCGGTGTTTTGTCTATGTATCCACACATGTATTAAGTTTCCGGTTAATACAATTCTAGCATGAATAATAAACATTTATCATGATATAAGGAACTATAAAATAACAACTTTATTATTGCCTCTAGGGCATATTTCCTTCATTAACTAGTCTTGAATGTATTATGTAGGATGTTTGACCCTGATAAATACCCTGGCCTTGATGATGCCTATGAAGCAAAGCACCGTGCAGTGCTTGTGGAAAGAGGGGAGGTAACTATCTCAATTGTTGAATTCTTGTTATTGTTTATAAGTTGAAAGGAAGTAACGAGTTGTTTGTTTGAACTTTGTTGGTTCCTCCACTTAATCGTTTGAGGGGCCATAATCCTAGTGAAGCCCTGCGATATGACAGTCACTACGAGCCCTATTTCAGAAGATTGGATCTTCTCCCATTTGTTCTCAACTTTAAAGGCACACCGCCCCGTATGAACTCCACGACCATTACCGCCCTTTTGGACCGTTGGAGGTCGGAGATGCACTATTTCCACCTACCCTTGGTGAGATGATAATCACTTTGAAGGATTTTGCGATGATCACCGCCCTTCCTATCGAGGACAGGGCTCTTACTGGGAAGGTGAAGTCCCAAGGGTGGCGACGATGGGTGGCGGGATTGGTTGGTGTTGAACCTGACCCGTGGAATGATGAAACCAAGAAGGATCCTAGGCCATCTGGTGTCTTGTACTCATGGCTACGAGAATATTTTTGGTAGTGCCCTGAGGATGCCAATGAAGCGCTTCTGGAGAAGTAAGCCAGGGCATATTTGTGGAACCTCTTGACTTTTGTGGTGTTTCCAGATGGCGTAAAGGACACCGCGTCCTAGATGTACATGGACGCTCTACGTGACATGCACCAGAAGTGGAGTTGGGGGTCAGCGGGACTAGCTTAATTGTATCGTCAGGTAATACCTTGTGGGATCCATTTTCATTGTATGAACTTAATGATTGTGTGTGATGATTTAACATGTTTTTGAATGTGCAGATGGACGAGGCATGTATAAGGAAGAAGCCGACCTCCTGTGTTGGTGGTTTTGTGTGGGCCCTGTAGATTTGGATGCAGGAATGTATCCCTGTTGGCCGTTCAGTCACCGTTCCTCCCCCGCAACCTTGGCAGTGGCCTTTTGACAGGGATGACGAGCGCTATCCCTCTATCACGCACACATGGGCTTTCATCAAAGGTCCACTATGGCCTCAATGGGGCAATACAAAGCGTACATCGATGAGCTCGACATGTTGACTTACAATCAGGTAATTCTTCATGAATAATTGCCCCCATTGCTGAAAATGTTTTGTACATAAGTGACGTGGTGTGATGTAGGTCAACTGGAGGCCGTACACAGTCATGAGCAGTTTCCTTCTAACAAGCTATGCCTACGTGACCGGCACCTTTGGCGTGTGTGCTACTTGTAGCTTGCGTTGGTATTTCCCCGAAGAGGAAGAGATGATGCAGCACAGTAGAGATAAGTATTTCCCTTGATTATGAAACCAAGGTTATCTAACCAGTAGGAGAATCACGCAACACCTCGTTAAAACAGCACCTGCACAAAAATAACAAATCCTTGCACCCAACGCAAACAAGGGGTTGTCAATCCCTTGGCGGTAAGATTGCAAGATTAAATTGTATTTGATAGATTGATAGATTGAAATAAAAATATAAAATAAAATAGAAAACAAAAGATGGCAGCAATATTTTTAGGGTTTTAGTAATATGAGATTGATAAGACCCGGGGGCCATAGGTTTCACTAGAGGCTTCTCTCGAGAAAATAGCATACGGTGGGTAGACAAATTACTGTTGGGCAATTGATAGAAAAGCAAATAATCATGACGATATCCAAGGCAATGATCATGTATATAGGCATCACGTCCAAGATTAGTAGACCGACTCCTGCCTGCATCTACTACTATTACTCCACACATCGATGGGCTAGCCAGCATGCATCTAGTGTATTAAGTCCATAAGAACGGAGTAATGTCTTAAGAACGATGACATGATGTAGACAAGACAAACTCACGAATTAATAAACCCAATGAATAGATCCCACCTTGTTATCCTTAGTAGCAACGATACATACGTGTCATGTCCCTTTCTGTCACTAGGATTGAGCACCACAAGATCGAACCCACTACAAAGCACCTCTTCCCATTGCAAGACAAATCAACTTAGTTGGCCAAACCAAATCAATAGATCGGAGAAGAAATACGAGGCTATAATAATCATGCATAAAAGAGATCAGAAAAGTCTCAAATAATATTCATGGATAATCTGATCAAAAACTCACAATTCATCGGATCCCAACAAACACACCGCAAAATGAGATTACATTGGATAGATCTCCAAGATCATCAAGGAGAACATTGTATTGAAGATCAAAAAGAGAGAAGAAGCCATCTAGCTACTAACTATGGACCCGTAGGTCTGTGGTAAACTACTCACGCATCATCGGAAGGGCAGCAAGGTTGATGTAGAGCCCCTCCGTGATCGATTCCCCCTCCGGCAGATTACCGGAGAAGGACCCCAGATGGGATCTCTCTGGAACAGAAGCTTGCGGCGGCGTAAAAATTATATCATGGACTCCCCTAAGGGTTTCTGATTTTTTGGGAATTTATAGTGCTGGAATTAGGTCAAACGGGGCTTGGTGTGGCTCACGAGGCACCAGGGCGCGCCTGGCCGCCCCAGGCGTGCCCTGGTGGCTCGTGGGGCCCACCAAGGTCTTCTGGCATCCTCCTGAAGCTTCCAGTATTCTTCATGCCCAAGAAAAAATCTCCAAAAAGTTTCACCGTATTTGGACTTCGTTTGATATTGACTTTCTGTGAAACAAAAACAGGGTAGAAAACAGCAACTGGCACTGGGCACTGGGCACTAGGTTAATAGGTTAGTCTCCAAAAATGATATAAAATTGATGTAAATGATTATAAAAACATCCAAGATTGATATTATAACAGCATGGAACAATAAAAAATTATAGATACGTTGGAGATGTATCAGCATCCCAAGCTTAATTCCTGCTCTTTCACAAGTAGGTAAATGATAAAAACAGAATTTTTGATGTGGAATGCTGCCTAACATATTCTTTTCTTTTGCAGCATGGACATTGGACTTATATGATTCAAAGCAATAGTCAATAGTTTGACATGAAAACATAAATACTCAAGCATGCTAACAAGCAACCATGCCTTTCAAAATATCAACGCTAAATAATGTTATCCCTAGCCCATTATGCGCAATCATTGATCCATTCATGAAACACATTCGAATATTAGCTACATCCAATGCACAAGTATGACAATAGTGCTCTCTAGTTGGTGCTTTTGTAAGAGAAGATGGAGACTTAAGAAAAATAAAAATTGGATAAAAGTAAATAGATTGGCCCTTCGCAGAGGGAAGCAGAGATTTGTCAAATGTGCCAGAGCTCATAGCTGAAAAAAGAGATAAAAACATTTTGGGAGGCATGCTTTTCCTATCAACAAAAACGAACGAGAGTTCCCAATATCTTCCATGCTACATAAAATCATAGGTGGTTTCCAAACAGAAAATAAAGTTTATTCCTTTTCCACCATTCTTTCACAATCCATGGCTAGCCGTATCCACGGGTGCCCTCCATACCATCACTTTCCAAGGAATTTATTATTGTGATCACATAAGATTTTTCATTTCACAATTCGGGACTGGGCATCCCTAATACCGCCATACTCTCATGCAATGACAAGTGAATAAACACTCATCGTGAGAATAACCCACCTAACATGGAAGATACTGGCTACCCCCTTCTGCCTCATGAGCGGTACGGGCACACAAAACACAAATTCAGAGTTGGCACACGGAAATTTACTTAGAACGGCATTGAAATACCGCATATAGGTAGATATAGTGGACTCATATGGCAAAACTGGGTTTAAGGATTTTGGATGCACAAGCAGTTTTCCGCTTAGTACAAGTGAAGGCTAGCAAAAGATTGAGAAGCAACCAACCAAAAAACAAATACGGTCATAAACATGCATTAAACATAACTAACACTGAATAATGCACCATAAGTAGGATGTAACTTCATTGCATAACTATTGACTTAACGTGCATGCATAGGGAATCACAAACCATAACACGAATATTCTTACTAAAGCACAATTACTCACCAACATGGCATCACATATTATCATTTCCATATCGCAAAACTATTGCAAGGAATCACACTCATCATAACCAATGATCTATATGAAAGTTTTTATCTATATCGCTCTTGAATATTCATCACTTTAGGTCCAATTGCATAACATGTGCAAATTACCATTACTATCATCACTATGTCAACTCTCAAAAAGATTTAAGTGAAGCATGAGAGTGCAAATATTTCTTCAAAATTTTCATCTTAACAATTCTCAAAATAATATAAGTGAAGCATGAGAATAAATTTCTTCAAAATATAGTCAACTCTCAAAATAATATAAGTGAAGCATGAGAGTTTATTTCTACAAAATTTTCAGCCACCGTGCTCAGAAAGATTTAAGTGAAGCACTAGAGCAACTGCCTAGCTCAAAAAATTTAAGTGAAGCACATAGAGTATTCTAACAAATTATGATGATAACGTGTGGCTCTTCTCAAGAAAGGTGTGTGCAGCAAGATGATTGTGACAAACTAAAACAGCAAAAAAAGCAAAGACTCATATCATACAAGATGCTCCAAGCAAAACACATATCATGTGACGAATAAAAATATAGCCTCAAGTAAAATTACCGATGGTCGGTAGAATAAAGAGGGGATGCCTTCCGGGGCATCCCCAAGCTTAGATGCTTGAGTCTTCCTTGAATATTACCTTGGGGTGCCTCGGACATCCCCAAGCTTAGGCTTTTGCTACTTCCGTATTCCTTCATCCATTGTGATCTCATCCAAAACTTGAAAACTTCAATCACACAAAACTTAACAAAACCCTCGTGAGATCCGTTAGTATAACAAAATAAATCACTACTATAAGTACTGTTGCAAACCCATTCATATTTTATTTTGGCATTATACCTACTGTACTCTAACTTCACTATGGCTTATACCCCCCGATACAATCCATAGATTCATCAAAACAAGCAAGTAGTGCATCAAAAACAGATTCTGTCAAAAAACAGAACAGTCTGTAGCAAGCGAT
The DNA here is from genome assembly GCA_011799875.1 of Thinopyrum elongatum. NCBI lineage: Eukaryota > Viridiplantae > Streptophyta > Magnoliopsida > Poales > Poaceae > Thinopyrum > Thinopyrum elongatum. The sequence continues at coordinate 1,805,784 of CM022302.1, read as the reverse complement.
TTAAAATCCATACTTTTGTAACTCCAAAAATTCTGAAAAATTAGGAAAACGTGGGAAATTCATATACCAATACTTTGTAAAAATTTAAGATTTTTTGGACGCTCCAGTCCAGAACCAAAATTTCTGCACTTGACGCAAAACTTTCTGTTTTCCAAACAGCATCAATTATACTATCTTCCAAATCATCCCAAAGGCATTACTTTGCACAAACACTAATTAAAAACATAAAAACACCATCATACTAGTAGCATGACAGTAAAAACACACCATAACTGAAACTTTAAAAATAATTTATTTTATTCATTGGGTTGCCTCCCAACAAGCGCTATTGTTTTATGCCCCTAGCTAGGCATCAAGCATAATCTTAAGTATTATCATCCTTCAAGTTGATTCCATAAGTGGCCCTCATAATAGATTCATATGGTGCTTTAATTCTTTTCCTAGGAAAATGTTCCATACCTTTCTTTAGTGGAAACTGAAATTTTATATTCCCTTCTTTTATATCAATAACGGCACCTATAGCTCGTAGGAACGGTCTACCAACTATAATTGGGCAAGAAGAATTGCATTCAATATCAAGGACAATAAAATCAATGGGCACATATTTTCTATTTGCAAGAATAAGCACATCACTCATTCTACCCATAGGCTTTTTAATAGTAGAATCTGCCAAGTGCAAATTAAGAGAACATTCATCTATATTGGTAAATCCAAGCACATCACATAAAGATTTTGGAATTGTGGAAACACTAGCACCCAAATCACACAAAGCATTGTGCTCATAATTTTTAATCTTAACTTTAATGGTAGGTTCCCATTCATCATATAATTTTCTGGGAATTGAAACTTCTAGTTTAAGCTTTTCTTCTAACGCTTTCATCATTGCTTCTACGATATGTTTAGTAAAAGCTTTGTTTTGCTCATAAGCATTGGGTGAATTTAACATGGATTACAGCAAGGAAATACACTCAATCAAGGAACAATTATCATAATTAAAGCCTTTGTAATCAAAGAGAGTGGGCACATCGCTATTTAAAGTTTTTACCTCTCCAAACCAACTTTTAGTAACTTTCTCATCAAGATTTTCACCCTCCGAATTATGGGAATTTTTACTAAGTAAAGTTGACTCGTCTTCAGTCCCTTTTTCATCAAATTTAATATTGCTAAACAGAGAATCAATAGATGAAACACCAATCATTTTAATATCCTCATCATTGCTACGATAGAAACCGGGAGGAATCACTTTTTCTCAAAATTCTCGTTTAGCTCTTAACATGGCGGTTCGTTTCTTACTTTCATCCATAGAAACATGTAAATCTTTAATTGATTCACTCATATCAATTTTAGATGGCAAAATTTTAGTCTTAAGATTTTCCACATCACGAATAATTCTATCAATGCTCCTAGACATATCATCAATCTTACTCAATTTGTCTTCTATCGTAGTATTGAAAACTTTTTCAGCATTAATAAATTCTTTAATATTACTTTCAAGATCAGAAGGTATCCTATTATTATTGTAGGAATTACCATAAGGATTGCCATAACTATTAGAGGAATTTCCGGGAAACGTTCTAGCATTGAAATTACCTCTATAAGCAGTGTTGTTGAAATTGTTTCGCGAGACAAAATTCACATCTACGGGATCATTATTTTGCTCAATCAAAGTAGACAATGGCACATCATTAGGATCAATATTAGCATTTTTGCTAGCAACCAATTTCATAAGCGCATCAACTTTATCATTCAAAGTATTAATTTCTTCAATAGAATTCACCTATTTACTAGTAGGAGTTCTTTCGGTATGCCATTGTGAATAATTTGCCATAATATCATCAGGCAATTTAGTAGCTTCACCCAAAGTAATTCCCATAAACGTACCACCCGCGGCGGAATCTACAAGATTTCTAGAAACAAAATTCAATCCCGCATAAAAATTTTGTATGATCATCCATAAATTTAAAGCATGAGTAGGGCAATTTCTTATCATTAATTTCATCCTTTCCCAAGATTGGGCAACATGTTCATGATCAAGTTGTTTAGAATTCATAATCTGATTTCTTAGAGAAATATTTTTCACTGGTGGAAAATACTTGGTAATAAAAGAAACTTTACACTTATCCCAAGAATCGATACTATTTCGTTGTAAAGATGAAAACCAAATTTTAGCACGATCCCGCAATGAGAACGGGAATAATTTTAATTTCACAATATCATTATCCACATCTTTTTTCTTTTGCATGTCGCATAATTCTACGAAAGTATTAAGATGGGATGCGGCATTTTCATTAGGACTACCGGAAAATTGATCTTTCATAACAAGATTCAGCAAAGCGGCATTAATATCACAAGTCTCCGCACTAGTGGAGGGAGGAGCAATCGGAGTACTAATAAAATCATTATTATTAGTATTGGAAAAATCACACAATTTTGTATTTTCTTGAGACATCGTGACTACGCAAACAAGAAAGCAAACAAGCAAACAAGCAAACGAGAAAAAGGCAAAAAGGCAAACGGAAAATATTTTTGTATTTTTGTAAAAACATTTTAGAAGTGGGGGAGATGAAAACAAGAGGCAAATAGCAAATAAAGTAAATGCAAGGAGATGAGATTTGTGCAAAGGTACTTGGATGATGTTGATGATGTCTCCCCGGCAACGGCGTCAGAAATTCTTCCTGCTACTTGTAGCTTGCGTTGGTATTTCCCCGAAGAGGAAGGGATGATGCAGCACAGTAGAGATATGTATTTCCCTCGATTATGAAATCAAGGTTATCGAACCAGTAGGAGAATCACGCAACACCTCATTAAAACAGCACCTGCACACAAATAACAAATCCTTGCACCCAACGCAAACAAGGGGTTGTCAATCCCTTGGCGGTAAGATTGCAAGATTAAATTATATTTGATAGATTGAAATAAAAATACAAAATAAAATAGAAAAATAAAATGGCAGCAATATTTTTAGGATTTTTGTAATATGAGATTGATAAGACCCGGGGGCCATAGGTTTCACTAGAGGCTTCTCTCGAGAAAATAGCATACAGTGGGTAGACAAATTACTGTTGGGCAATTGATAGAAAAGCAAATAATCATGACGATATCCAAGGCAATGATCATGTATATAGGCATCACGTCCAAGATTAGTAGACCGACTACTGCTTGCTTCTACTACTATTACTCCACACATCGATGGGCTATCCAGCATGCATCTAGTGTATTAAGTCCATAAGAACGGAGTAATGCCTTAAGAACGATGACATGATGTAGACAAGACAAACTCACGAATTAATAAACCCAATGAATAGATCCCATCTTGTTACCCTTAGTAGCAATGATACATACGTGTCATGTCCCTTTCTGTCACTGGGATTGAGCACCGCAAGATCGAACCCACTACAAAGCACCTCTTCCCATTGCAACACAAATCAACTTAGTTGGCCAAACCAAATCAATAGATCAGAGAAGAAATACGAGGCTATATTAATCATGCATAAAAGAGATCAGAAAAGACTCAAATAATATTCATGGATAATCTGATCATAAATTCACAATTCATCGGATCCCAACAAACACACCGCAAAATGAGACTACATCGGATAGATCTCCAAGAACATCAAGGAGAACATTGTATTGAAGATCAAAAAGAGAGAAGAAGCCATCTAGCTACTAAATATGGACCCGTAGGTCTGTGGTAGACTACGCACGCATTATCGGAAGGGCAGCAAGGTTGATGTAGAGCCCCTCCGGCAGATTACTGGAGAAGGACCCTAGATGGGATCTCTCTGGAACAGAAGCTTGCAGCGGCGTAAAAAGTATATCGTGGACTCCCCTGAGGGTTTCTGATTTTTTGGAAATTTATAGTGCTGGAATTAGGTCAAAGGGGGCTTGGTGGGGCCCACGAGGCACCAGGGCGTGCCTGGCACCCCCAGGTGCGCCCTGGTGGCATGTGGGGCACACCAAGGTCTTCTGGCCTGCTCCCAAAACTTCCAGTATTCTTCATGCCCAAGAAAAAATCTCCAAAAAGTTTCACTGTATTTGGACTTCGTTTGATATTGATTTTCTGTGAAACAAAAATAGGGCAGAAAACAGCAACTGGCACTGGGCACTAGGTTAATAGGTTAATCTCCAAAAATGATATAAAATTGCTGTAAATGACTATAAAAATATCCAAGATTGATATTATAACAACATGGAACAATAAAAAATTATAGATACGTTAGAGACGTATCAGTGTGCGGTGCCCCATGGTATGCTTCTATGCGGTCGAGTGGCATGTCCCACATCGCATGACAACGCAATTTGGAGTAAGGCTACAAACCCCACTGGACTACGTGGAGATAAGTGTGAAGCTCCATAAGGGAGAAAACATTTCTGGTATACGATAGTCATGCTAAATTCAATAAATGTTAATGCTTTATTCTTCTCATGGTTTGTAGGACGAACCGGAAGAACGTGAAGAATGTCATGACTTGGGAGGAGCACCACATTATGTGGGTGGACATGAGGAATGTGCATAGAAGAGATCAAGTTGAAATGGACAACACACCCGACAACGACGACTAGGGGTACTTGAGGTATCTGGAGTGGCTTCGAAGAGAGTACCGTCTTATCCACAAGGGTGCTTGTAGTTGGGCTGGTTGGTTGGACTTAATGCCAAGTGCGGCTGCTGATGGTGCATTCAACAATGCTATCAGGGAGACCATTGCAGATCACCTCGAATATGCCCTATGCATGACCGAGTGGTATGTCACTCTACCGAAACCCAAACATGTGTATATAGAATGATTAGTTTGTGACGTATGTCCTTTGTAGGGCACGGAGGTATTCATATGTATTAATGAGGATCGAGTAGTGCTCTCACATGCCCCTGGTCCGGAGGCGGACAAACTTGTTAGGACTATTCTTTAGGTTCGTAGATATGCACATTTTTTTCTGTCATATTTGAGATGCATATTGACATGTCACTCTCGTTGCTCATGCAGAAGGTCCTGAATTGGTGCTGCACACTCGCAAGTTTGCATTCACTACGGGAAACAACTAGTTTGCCGTTTGTGAAGCATTTTGCCATCAGCATTTCATCAGGGCAGACGGCAAAGACCAATTTTGCCGACTGCTGCTGACGGCAAAGAACAGCAGATGGCAAAACATACTTTGCCGTTTGCGTTTTTTATTACAGACGGGTACTTTGCCGTCTGTATTTTTTATTACAGATGGCAAAGTATGCGACATCATGAGGATAGATCCCACAGATCGATGACATGGCACGATCCGGGGTGCCCGCGCAAGCCTCTCTCTCTCACCACGCGTGCCCCACCCACCCACCTCCTGGCCCACCAACCACTCCCCCTGTGCCTTGTCCTCTCCTCTCCCCACCCCTCGCTCTCTCGCTCGATGCACTCATCCTCGTCGTCGCCACCGCCCGCGCCGTCCGCCTGCCGCCCGCGCCGTCCGCCTGCCGCCCGCGCCATCTGCCTGCCGCCTGCGCCATCCGCCTGCCGCCCGCGCTGTGCGCCTGCCTCCGCTGCCGCCCGTGCATGTCGCCCGCGCTGTCAGCTCGCGTCACCCGCCGTCGCCCGCACCCGCCGCCCGCCATTGCCCGCGCTCGCCGCTCGCACCGTCCGCTCGTGGCACCCGCCGACGCCGGCCGCTCGCGCCGTTCGCTCGCGGCACCCGCCGTCGCAGGGAGCAGCGCCCGACGCGGAGGGCCACTGCCGTGCGCCCCTGCGTCCGCGCGCCCCCCGCTCGCTGGAGCCCGCCCTCATGCTCGCCACCGGCCACCGTCGTTCACGCCATCGGCCGTCGCAGGGAGCAGCGCCCGACGCGGGGCCACTGCCATGCGCCCCTGCATCCACCCTCGTCCGTGCACCACCCGCCTGTGCCAGCGCCGTTTGCCCGCCTGTGCCCGCGCTGTTTGCTCGCCTAACAAGTCTGCTCCACTCCGGCGAATAGCTCTACTTCGGCGAGCCCCGCCTCGATCCGATTTGGATCGACTACGGCTGTTGGGCAAGATGCTCTGTCCCGACATCATTTAAAAAAAACATCCTTTGACATCTGTAGTTTAGTCCGGCAGACGGCAAAGCACATGTTTTGACTAACGGCAAAGACCACCTTCTTTGCCATCTGTTATTTTTTTGGCAGACGACAAAGCAATAGTGTTAACTGCAAAATCTTTGCCGTCTGCCCGAAAAAAAGATGATGGCAAAATACTCTTTGCCAACTTCGGCTTTGCCGTCAGCTGGTTGACGGCAATCTCTTTGCCGTCTGTATATCAGCCTTTGTCGTCTGTTATTGCCTGACGGCAAACTGCCTGATTCCTGTAGTGTTTCTTGCCACGGTGGTCCATCCATGGACGTCCGAGCACCTGCATCTTTAATGGTGGATGTTCCTTCTTCCAGCCGAGCACGTCCTTCTTCCAGCTGTGCACGAAATGTGGATCCCGAGGAGGAGGCGGAAGAGGAAGAGGAAACAGAAGTGGAAGAGAGAAGGGATCCAAACTTTATGGAGTTTGGTGCTTCGTAGATGGAAGATGCCCCGCAGCCATCTCAACCATCACACGAATTATGCCCAGCCAGCAAAAGAAATGCTGGACATCCAGGATGGATGGCAAATCCACAGGGCTATGTCATCAACAAAGGGAAGCAGCCAGCCAAAAGAGGAAGGAAGTGAACTTATGAGGTTGTGATGTCTTTATCCTTATGATGTAGTGAAGATGTGCACTGTTCTTATGATGTTGTGGACTTGTTGAATTCTTAGGATGTTGTGCACTTGTTAAATTCTTAGGATTATGTTGTGGACTTGTGAAATTTGATGTTGTGCACTTCAACTCTGGTTTGTGAAATTTAGTATGTTATGAACTTTGGTGTTGTCAAATTTAGTATGTTGTGAACTTTGATGTTGTCAAATTTAGTATGTTGTGAGCTTTACTTGTGTTTCTGACTGTATGTTTCCGTGGTGACTATATGTGCTGAATATATAGCTTTACTTGTGAAAAATGGTGGGAAAGAGAAATCTCCAAGTTTCTGTGTAAGCCAGAAATGCCAAGCTGCCTGGAGTGTCTATCTGGGGCAGAAACGCCAGGTCTGATGGCGTTTCTGCCCCACATATAAACGCTTGCGCAGTAGCACTTGCAAGTGTTCGGTTAATCAGCAATGCCATACGTTGCTGACTTGGCCAAAAACGCCAGGGCTGACGGCATTTCTGCCCTACATACAAACGCTTCCGCAGTAGCACTTTCAAGTGTTCTGTTAATCAGAAACATAGTGTTTTAGTCTTGGCCATCAATGTCAGTGCTTTTGATGTTTCATGCTTCATCGAAACTTGGTTATTCTTTTTTCCTTCTTGTTTGCATGTGTACAAATTTGTTTGACAAGTGGGGGTTATTGTTACCTTGTCTCAAGCACACAAATACACACACACACACACACACACACATAAAGTCTCAAAGCGCACAACTTCATAGCTAGTCTCAAGCACATTCATAGCTAGTCTCAAGCACTCAAATATGAAGTCTTAATCACACTAATTCATAACTAGTCTCAGGCATACAAGTTCATAATAGTCTCAAGCATCTAATAGTCTCAACCAACAAGTTCATGACAAGTCTCAAATGAGTAGGCTCAAATGACAAGATCACTAAGACAACCGGGGCCCTTTTTCCTTATTGTCGCGTGCTTCATCTTTCGCACATGCAATGTGAGCCCTCACGAGCTTTCTTGCCCTATCCGCCTCTCGAGCCTCGTTTGCTTTGCGCTCCCTGTCCATCTCGCGCTTCTGTCGCTCCTCCATCTCCTTCTTTCGAGCCTCCGCCTCCTCCATTCGATGAAACTATTCCTCAAACTGATGCAGCTTCCAGAGGCACTCTCGCAATTGATGATCTTCAACTTCTTTTGGCACCTTGTCATCTATCCAGGAGAAGTACTTGCAAAGAGGAGGAGGTGACTACAAAAATTATATTATATGTGCTAGTCGTACGCAATCAAAATTGAGAGGATATGGTGCCATTGTACTTAACATACCGGTGAGCGATCATAGACTTAAGTTGGATGCTTCCGATCATACGCATAGTTGGGACACACGAAAAACCTTCGACCTTCTATCCAGGCCTTCTTTAGGTCCTTGGAGACCTTCACAAGACACTCATCTTCTCACCAACATGTTCAAATCTTTCTTCGTGATCTTGTCCAAGCTCGCACACATCCGCATATTTGGCAGGTCAACCTGGTCAGCGAAAGGCGTCCTAGTCATGGAACCGAATGAAGCCATGTCTACAAAAAATGTAGTGTTAGCAAAAGACAATAATCATTACAACATAACATGCATGCATTTAATAATAGCTAATATTTACCATATAGAATGATCCATCTAGATTATGTAAGTAAACAAACATAGAAGCATGATTACCCCTCCCACCACCACCACCCATGAAACCTCCTCTACCCATGAAACCTCCTCTACCACGACCACCCGAACCTCTACCTCTGCCACGACCACCAGAAACTCTACCTCTGCCACGAACACGACCACTACCACCACCGGGACCTCTACCACCACCACTACCACCACCGGCACCTCTACCACCACCACTACCACCACCGGCACCTCTACCACCAACACCACCACCATCAAGACCACCAGCGGAAACTCTGCCACCACTATCACAACCACTAGCACCTCTCCCACCACCACCACGACCACTACCACTACCACCACCGGCACCTCTACCACGACCACTACCACAACCGGTGTAGGAAATATGCCCTAGAGTCAATAATAAATGTTATTATTTATTTCCATGTTCATAATTATGTTTATATTCCGTGCTATAAGCATTATGGTTCTCGAGTCTGCAATAACCACGAGGCTCGGAGGAAGACTCATATGCACGTGTGGAATAATAAATGGATAAATATAATGTATTACTAGTCATGCATCTAAGATTAGCTCAAGTGTTGCATGATGATTATGCTTTCCTGATCATGGGCATGTCTATGCCGGTGACTTTGAGGACACAATGTTAGAAGAACACTTGTGTTGAATTGACCCGATTGATGTTATGCTATGAGATACATTCGTCATAAGTTAATGGTTAATAACATAGAGGAAGTTTATGTTTGCATAATTCCTTAGACCATGAGAGTATCGAGTTCCTTCACACTTGCTTCATGAACTTTGGGATTTGTTAAACGTCATCCATAAAAGGGTGGCTATTACGGCGGCTTACGTGTTCATGGAAAATTATGACAAGGAAGTAGGTAGCTCAAGATTGGGATTTGCTCCTCCGACGATGGAGAGATATGGCCCTCTCAGTGTCACGGTATCCATCATCGTCTGGCCAGACACAGCGTGATTTGATCACGGGGATGCCGGAACATGGTGATACGTCTCCAACGTATTTATAATTTATGAAGTATTCATGCCATATTTATAACAATTCTATATGGTTTTGGTATGATTTGATTAGAACTAACCCGGACTGACGCTGTTTTTAGCAGAACTACCGTGGTGTTGTTTTTTGTGCAAAAATGAAAGTTCTCCAAATGAGCTGAAACTTTTTGGTGATTTTTTATGGAGGAAGTAAACAATACTGGAACCAAGACCCAGTGGAAGGGGGCCACCCAGTGCCCATGAGGCACCAGGGCGCGCCACCCCGCAGGCACGCCCTGGTACCTCGTGGGGCCCACGTGGCTCCGTTTCGCGTGATTCCAACAATGAAAAATCATATATATTCAGAAACCCCCGAAAGATAACCTAGATTAGTTTTTACGCCCCGCAAGCCTCTTTACCTCCACGATCTCATCTACAGCCCTTTTCCGGCACCCTGCCGGAGGGGGGAAGGCATCACCGGAGGCCATCTTCATCATTCCGGCGGCCTCCATGACGAGGAGGGAGTAGTTCACCCTCGGGACAGACGGTTTGTACCAGTAGCTATGTGTTTGACCTCTCTCTCTCTCTCTCGTGTTCTTGAGATGGCACGATCTTGATGTATCGCGAGCTTTGTTGATATAGATGAATCATATGGAGTTTCCCCTCTCTATCTTCTTGTGATGAATTGAGTTTTCCCTTTGAAGTTTTCTTATCGGATTGAGTCTTTAAGGATTTGAGAACACTTGATGTATGTCTTGCATATGGATATCTGTGGTGACAATGGGGTATTCACTTGAGTCACTTGATGTATGTTTTAGTGACCAACTTGCGGGTTCCGTGACCTTGGGGATTTATGCATAAGGGTTGGCACACGTTTTCGTCTTGACTTTCCGGTAGAAATTTTGGGGCACTCTTTGAAGTTCTTTGTGTTGGTTTGAATAGATGAATCTGTGATTGTGTGATGCATATCATATAATCAAACCCGTGAGTACCCGTGGTGACATTGGAGTGCCTAGGTGACATTAGGGTTTTGGTTGATGTGTATCTTAAGGTGTTATTCTAGTACGAACTCTAGGGCTGTTCGTGACAATTAATGGGGATGGCTCATAAGATTGATCGGGAAGGATAGCTTTGAGGTGGTTTCGTACCCTACAACAATTTCTTCGTTTGTTCTCCGCTATTTGTGACTTTGGAGTGAACTCTTTGTCGCACATGAGGGATTTACATATGATTCAACTATGTCAACATTGTTGAGGGAATGCACTGGCGAAAGTATGAACCCCAGGCCTTGTTTCTAAGCATTGCAATGCCTTTTTATGCACGTTTACCTTTTGCTACCTTGCTGTTTTTATATTTTCAGATTACAAAAACCTATATCTACTATCGATACTACACTTTTATCATCATCTCTTCGCCGAACTAGTGCACCTATACAATTTACCATTGTATTGGGTGTGTTGGGGACACAAGAGATTTCTTGTATTTGGTTGCAGGGTTGTTTGAGAAAGACCATCTTCATCCTATGCCTCCCACGGATTGATAAACCTTAGGTCATCCACTTGAGGGAAAAGTTGCTACTATCCTACAAACCTCTGCGCTTCGAGGCCCAACACGAGTCTACAAGAATAAGTTGTGTAGTAGACATCAAGCTCTTTTCTGGCGCCGTTGCCGGGGAGGTGAGTGCTTGAAGGTATATCTTTAGATCTTGCAATCGAATCTTTTAGTTTCTTGTTTATCACTAGTTTGGTTTTATAAAAAGAAAACTCCAAAAAAAATGGAATTGTGATTGCCTCATATTATTCGTCTTTATCATGTCTTTCGTGAAAAGGATGGAAAGGAAAATTGTGCTCAATTGATAGAAGAAGAATTCAATAAAATGTTTGGCATAAAATATTTGAATGATGAGCATGATTGCAATGTTGCTAGTATGAATTCTTTGAATATCCATGATGCTAATGATATGCAAAACTACAAGCTTGGGGATGCTATGTTTGATGAAGATGATATTTTTAGCCCCCCAATTTTGATGAGAAAATTGATTATGATGAAAGTATTGTTGGGGGGATAGACCCCGGGTAGCCTCATCAGCGCTTAACCATATTTCAAGACATCGGGGCTGGCCGAGCCCCTCAGTCCGACTGGTCGTAAGACCGGCCTCCGGGGCCGGACGGGACTGGAGGGCCGCCTCCTAGAAGGCAGCGCGTTCCAGAAGATGGCGCACTCCAGAAGGCGGCGGGGGTACGGGCCGGCTTCTAGCTGGCGGCCCGCCCTTTCCTTTGGAGTCTGAGCCTGACCAGGCGACCAGCTGGGGCATGGCCACAGTGCACCATGCCTCCCCCAAATCACGACCGTATGGCTACAGTAGGCGCCGCCAGGCGGCCGCCGACCCGCCCAGCGCGGCGCTGTGGCCATGGCGCGCCCGACACGGACTCCGTCAGCGCGGACGGCGCCACAGTGAAGAGCCGTCAGCGGGGCCCGCAGGCGGCGGGCCCCACCTGCCGGCCGGTTCCTCGGCAGCCGACAGGGCCCAGCAGAGGCGAGCCCCAGCAGCCGGCGGAGAACCCGGCCCCCATAGACACTGATAGCCGGGGCCTACCACCCGGCCATATTACCATTGTACCCCTGGGGGGTTAGCCTATAAAACACCCCAGGCCACACCCATGCAAAGGGTTCCTCTCATGTTCCACCTTAGTTCTACACACACCATAGCCAGGGAGAGGAGAGAGCTAGCCTTGCCCTTCTTCCTCCTCTGGCCGAACAGCTCCAGGAGCACCATTGTACTCTTTGCTTCATAGTGATCATGCGGAGACCCCGCAGAGCAGGAGTAGGGGTTTCATCTCTTAGGAGAGCCCTGAACCTGGGTAGATCTCATGTCCATCCGAGCTTGTGCCGACTCTCGCTTCCAGGACCCGACGACGATCTTATGGCCCCAACCATGATAAGCCACCCCCTGGCATCTGTCGAGATATTACCACGACAGTTGGCGCCCACCGTGGGGCCAGCAGCGACGTCGGCCGGAGACACGTTCTGGATGGGAACCTTGTTCCTCTTTGGCGAGTGTGCTGCGGCTGGTGAGATCAGCCAGCCCGATGCGCCCGCCCGCACCGGCCTTGGCGCATCGCCTGACGCGGGAGCCGCCTTCCCCGCGGGTCGCCTCTCCGACCTCTTCGGCGAGCCCGCCGCCGATGCAGGAGCGGCCGACTCCCTCACCGAGCTCTTCGGGAAGCTCGCTCTCATCGACACGGCCTCCATTGATGACTTCCCCAGCTACGTGGAGATCATCGACGATCCCCTCCCTCCTGCTGCCAGCGACGCTCCTGTCGGTGCGCTCAACGCCAGCCCCTTCGCGGAGGTGATGGTCATCGGCGACGGCCTGGGCGCTTGCGGATCCAACTAGGATCCGCTAGACGCGACCATACACGCCCTGGCGACGCCTCCTTCCCCTGGCGCCAGCCAGGAGGAGCTGGAGGAGTTCCGCGTCAAGCTTTTCGATAGCGCCTCCAAGATGGCGGCGCTGAAGCACCGCGCTGAAGCCACTCAGCGCGAGATCGACCGCGTGGTCGGTGGGACGCCGGCTGCGGCTGAGCCTAGCCGGGCCGACGCCATCCGGCAACTTGGCACTGCGATTGCCAGCATGCTGGGAGTTGAACGCCCGGTCTACGAGACCCCAGCACAGAACATGCGTGCCGCCCAGGCGGCCGCAGACGAGCTCAAGCACTTACAGGGCGACGAGCTACGCAAGCAACTGGAGCGCCTCCAGCAGCTCATCGACGCCGCGAATGCACAGCAGGACACGGGCAACCGTGTGGTGGGAGCAGGCCGACGGGTCGACACCCACGTGCTCCGCCGCGAGACCGACACGACCTCTCGGTCCCCTAGCGGCGGAGGCCGCGTGTAGCCGTGAGACCCAGAGCCGGCTGCTAGCAACAACCAGCGTACGCGCCGCACGATAGCGGACAACCACCAAGTATTCCAGAACCTGGAGCCTCGATGCCGGCTGGAAGAGCGCTTGCCCCCTCGGAGGGAGAGGGCGGCCACTCCCGCGCCGCCGCCTGAACACCCGATGCTCAGCGGCCAGCTCGGTCCCCGCGAAGCAGTTGGCGAAAACGACGCAGGCCACCGGATCGAGCGGCTGGCTCAGTCCCAGTTGTTGGAAGAGGAGCGCACAATCGGGCCGACCTGCTTTGGCCCCCGCATCCGCGATGAGCCCTTTCCCAAAGGGTTCACGCTCCCGAGAGACACGCCCAAGTACAACGGCATCGTGAAGCCGGAAGACTGGCTAATCGACTACTCCACAGCAGTCGGCATCGCCAACGGCAACAAGCGCGTCGCCGTCAAATACATCCCGCTCATGCTTCAGGGCACGGCCTGGACGTGGATGAACAGCCTCAAGCCCAACAGCATCAACAGCTGGGTAGATTTCAGTGACGCCTTCATCCGCAACTTCACCAGTACGTACAAGCGGACCCCCAAGCCACAACAACTCTCCATGTGCATTCAGGGGCTGACCGAGTCTACTCGCGACTACTTGACGTGTTGGGGCGAGCTGTGCAACTCCTGCGAGGGGGTCCATGAGGTGCAGGCCATCGAGTACTTCACCGCCGGGTGTAGAGAGGGCACTCTGCTCAAGCACAAGTTCTTGTGCGACGAGCCGACAACCTTGGACGAGCTCTTGGTCGTGGCCGACAAGTACACCACCGCCGAGTCCTCCATGAACTCGGAGATCCGGGTTGGCAGGGTGGTCCAGCCGGGTGCCCAAACTCCGGCTGGTGACACCAACCGGCGCAAGCAACCGAACGACAACAAGCGCAAGGCCCCACAGCCGGCTTCCAACAACCGACAGGTGGCCACTGTCGAGGATCAGCAGCCGGCCAGGCAGCCCGGCCCCAAGCGTCAGCGAGGCGGCAAGGGTGCCTGGCAGCCCGCCTTCTCCTTTGAGCAAGCCCTCGATGCCCCGTGCAAGTTCCATAGCGGCGCAAAACCGTCCAACCACACCACCCGGAAGTGCAACTGGCTTGCCCGGATTGCCAAGGGCGAGGACCTGCCGCCTCCTCCACCAGCCGGCCAGGTAGCTCCGGCTGTTCAGCAACTGGCCCGAGCTGCCGGCATGCTCCAAGATGAGTTCCCCGAAGAGAACGCCACCTACGTCGTCTTCACGAGCCAAGCCGACGACAAGCACATCAGACGGCAGCAGCACCGCGAGGTGAATGCTGTCAGCTCAGAGGTCCCCACCTTCATGCACTGGTCCGAGGGGCCCATCACCTGGAGCCAAGCTGACCACCCGGCTGTGATGCCCTCGCCGGGTGCATATGCCTTAGTGCTGGAATCAACATTCTCAACAGAGAGGCGGACTTGCCGCTTCGGCCGAGTTCTTGTAGATGGCGGTAGCAGCATCAACATCCTGTACCGCGAGACCATGGAGCGGTTGGACATCAAGTTCAAGTAGCTTCAGCCCAGCCGGACTGTCTTCCACGGCATAGTTTTCGGCCTTTCCTGCTCTCCAATCGGCAAGATCAAGATCGATGTCCTGTTCGGCGACAAGAACCACTTCCGCCGCGAGCCAATCTGGTTCGAGGTGGTCGATCTGGCAGCCCCTACCACGCGCTCTTGGGCCGCCCGGTGCTGGCCAAATTCATGATGGTCCCGCACTACTCCTACCTGAAGGCCAAGATGCCGGGTACCAAGGGCATCATCACTGTTGCCGCCGACTACCAGAAGTCGCTGGATTGCGCCACCGCCAGCAGCCGGCTGGCCGAGTCCCTCGTCATCGCTCAAGAGAAGCGTCTCCTTGACCGGATGGTAGCCATGGCCAGCGAGAAGCCGGCCATGCCGGCTGATCCCAAGGATACAGAAGCAGGAGCCTCCTTCCCGCCGGCCAAGGAAACCAAGAAGATCGCCTTGGACCCGTCGCACCCGGAGAGGTTTGCTGTCGTAGGGACCAACCTCGACAGAAAATAGGAAGGCGAGCTCGTCGATTTCCTCCGTGAGAACCAAGACATCTTCGCATGGTCCCCCAAAGACATGCCGGGTGTCCCAACGGATTTCGCCGAGCACAAACTACATGTGAGGCCGGATGCTAAGCCGGTCAAGCAACCCCTCCGCCGCCTATCAGAAGAGAAGAGAAGGATCGTTGGTGAAGAAATCGCCCAGCTTCTGGCAGTCCGCTTCATCATGGAAGTGCTCTACCCGGACTGCCTTGCCAACCCAGTCCTCGTCTTGAAGAAGAACAACAAGTGGCGCATGTGTATCGACTACACGAGCCTTAACAAGGCCTGCCCCAAGGATCCGTTTGCCCTACCATGGATCGACCAAGTGATAGACTCCACGGCCGGCTGCGAGCTGCTATCCTTCTTGGACGCATACTCCGGCTACCACCAGATCAAGCTAGATCCGGCTGACCGCTTGAAGACTGCCTTTATCACACCATTTCGCACCTTCTGCTACATCACCATGACGTTCGGCTTGAGGAATGCCGGCGCTACCTTCCAACGATGCATGCAGAAGTGCTTGTTGAAGCAACTCGGCCGCAATGCCCATGTCTATGTCGATGACATTGTGGTGAATACGGAGAAGCGCGGCACCCTTCTAGAGGATCTCAAGGAGACCTTCGAAAATCTGCGTCGTTTTTAAATCAAACTCAACCCAGAGAAGTGCATCTTCGGAGTACCAGCCGGCCAGCTCCTCGGCTTCCTTGTCCCTGAATGCGGCATCGAGTGCAACCCCGTGAAGATCAAGGCCATCGAGCAGATGGAGAGACCCACCAAGCTGCGTGACGTCCAAAAGTTCACCCGGTGCCTGGCATCCCTCAGCCGCTTAATCAGTCGGCTGGGCGAGAAGGCGCTCCCCCAGTACCAGCTCATGAAGAAAACCACTTGCTTCGAGTGGAACGACCAGGCGGACGAAGCTTTTCGTCAGCTCAAGCGCATGATGTCCACGCCGCCTATCCTGGCGGCTCCGGCTGCCAAGGAACCGATGCTCCTCTACATCGCCGCCACCAGCCGAGTCATCAGCACGGTGATTGTGGTCGAGCGCCCAGAAGCCGACAAGGTGCAGCCGGTCCAGAGGCCAGTGTATTATCTGAGCGAGGTCTTGTCCGCCTCCAAGCAGAACTACCCCCGCTACCAGAAGATGTGCTACGGCGTGTACTTTGCCGCCAAGAAGCTAAAGCATTATTTCCAAGAGCACTCCATCACGGTTGTCTGCACCGCCACCCTTGCCGAGATCATGGGCAACAGAGATGCCTCAGGCCGGGTGGCCAAATGGGCCATCGAGCTGGCTCCCCATACCATCCTCTACCAGCCCCGCACCGCCATCAAGTCCCAAGCACTGGCCGACTTCTTAGTCGACTGGGCCGAGTCCCAGTACCTGCCGCCTGCTCCGGATTCTACGCATTGGCGGGTGCACTTTGACGGCTCAAAGATGCGCTCCAGCTTGGGAGCCGGCATCTTCCTCACCTCTCCCAAGGGCGACAAGCTAAAGTACACACTGCAGATCCACTTCGCCGCCTCCAACAACGTAGCCGAGTACGAGGCGCTCATCTTTGGGCTCCGACAGGCCAAGGAGATCGGCATCCGCGGCATCCTCTGCCACGGCGACTCGGACTTGGTGGTCCAGCAGTCGTCCGGTGACTGGGACGCCAAGGGCGCCAACATGGCAAGCTACCGCTTTCTCGTCCAGCAGATGAGTGGGCACTTCGATGGGTGCGAGTTCCTCCACGTGCCAAGAGCCGACAACGACGCAGCGGACGCCCTTGCCCGCATTGGTTCCACCCGGCAGGCCATACCAACTGGCGTCTCCCTCGAGTGTCTGCGCAAGCCGTCTATCAAGCCGTCGCCAGAGTCCGACTCCATCTTCATGCCGGCTGGCCCCGGAGCAGTCGGATCCTGCTCGGGGACTTCAGCAGCCGGCCCAGGGACTTCAGCAGTCGGCCCGGGGACTTCAGCGGGTGGCCCGGGGGCTGCACCACCAGCACCCGGCCCAGGAATTCCAGCAGGCGGCCTGGGGACTGCAGCAGTCGGCCCGGGGACTTCATCGACACTACCGGGAGCGGCCGGCTCCGGCCTGCCGCCTCCCAACCCGGCCACCCTCGTGCCAGTTGCCGTCTTCACAGTGGTGGTGGCCCCATCTTGGGCACAGCCCATCCGCGACTATCTGGTAAGCCGTGTGCTACCAACAGACAAAGTGCTAGCCCGACAGATCAAACGTCGGGCAGGCGCCTACACCATCATCGACAGAGAGCTCGCCAGGCGGAGCTTGACCGACGTTTATCAGCGCTGAGTGGAGCCGGAGAAGGGCCGTTTGACTGCGGATGGGCAACGGACGCTAGGTCCAGTCGGATACCCTGGTTTGCGCAGAAACGGGCCAAGGCGCCTTTGGCGAAGTTGGTGCCGTTGTCGGTGATGATGCTGTGGGGAACGCCGTATCGGACGGTGATGTCGGCGATGAACGTGACGGCAGTCGGACCGTTCAGCTTCTTGATTGGCTTGGCCTCTATCCATTAGGTGAATTTGTCCACGGTGACCAGCAAATGAGTCATGCCGTCGCGTGCTGTCTTGAAAGGGCCCACCATGTCCAAACCCCACACGGAAAACGGCCAGGTGATGGGGATGGTCTTGAGGACAGACGCCGGCTGGTGTTGCTTGGTGCTGAACTTCTGGCACCCTTTGCACTTCTTGACCAACTCCTTTGCGTCGTCCAATGCAGTCAGCCAGAAGAAACCATGGCGGAAGGCTTTGGCTACGAGGGACCTAGAGGCGGCATGGTGGCCACATTCGCCTTGGTGGATGTCTCTGAGGATCTCCATGTACATGGAGGCGGAAGCAAAGGAGGCGCGAGAAGACGGCATTGACCTGCTGGAAGAGGCCCGGCTGCTAGCGTGCAGCCGGTCCGCCATCTACCAGCAGAGCCTGCGCCGCTACCACAACAAGAAGGTCAAGCCGCGTACATTCCGCGAAGGCGACCTTGTGCTCTGCCTGATCCAGCAATCAGCCGGCCAGCACAAGCTCGCAGCACCTTGGGAAGGCCCCTTCATCGTCAGCAAGGCCTTGGGCAACGACTCGTACTACATCATCGACGCCCAAATGCCCAGGGCACGCAAGCGAAGCACAGCCGGCGAAGAGACGGAGCGGCCATGGAACGCGAACCTACGCCGTCCGTTTTACAGTTAAAGCGAGTGTATGTACCACGCCAACTTTTGTATTAAGTAAAGAACTCAGGTCCCCCGAGATGTACTCAGGGGCTACCTTTTTATCCACGAGATAAGCTTATACCATGAATAGAGTTTTTTTATATATTCTTGCCCCGTCCAGGTTCCAGTCAGCCGACATGGGGGCTCGCCGTCTTGGCCTAAGTCCGCACCAGCCGGAGCCGACTAGTAGTGTGCCGATGCCAAAGCCCTCACTTCGCTCCATGTCGCAGCTCGCAGCGCGGCTGTCCGACTGGCAAGAGTCAAAGGCCAGAAACATTGTCCACACGAAAAAGACTAAGGAAAACGCCGACTACGGCCAAGCCGGCCTCTCGCCTCCCTCGTCCGGCTGCTCAGCAGTCGGCAGGCGGGCTTCTCGCTCGACTAAGCTACGCTCTAAGCGGCTGAAGTAACTTGCCCGTTCTAAAACGACCAAGTCCCTGACCCAGCCACAGACCGCAGCGCGGCTGTCCGGCTGGCAGGGAGGCGGCCAAGGGAACGCGGCAAAGGAAAAAGCCAAAGAGGGCAAAAGCAAACTCAAGCTAGAACCCAGCAACACATACAAAATGTGGGGATTTAAACTTTGTACATTGCAAAAGGGCCCAAGGCCAGCATTCATCAAGTTTAAATATACACCCCCAGTGGGTGGAACTGTGCATAACTGACATTGTTTTCAAGCACGAGACACAAAAACTCAAAAAATGATAACAGGCCATCTAGGCGGACGGCCCCTCGAGATGCACGGACTGGTCGGCGGCAGGCGTAGCTCCGGCTGGTGGGGCCTCCGGCTGCAGAGTCTCGGCCTGGCGGTCGGCGGCGGCTGACGTGGTCTTCGGCTGGTCGCCAGTCGGCGCCGGGTCGGGCTGAGTCCGGCTGGTCGCTCCGCCACCTGGTGCAGCATAGCTGCCGCCCTCGTCCTCGTCGTCCTCATAGCCTTCATCGCTGGAGGCAATCTCCTGCGTCGAGTCCTCCCCGTCCGACGGGTTCAGGCCGAATCAAGACGGGGGCACTTCGGCACCGTTGTTTTCCCACTCCGGGATGAAGACGCTGACATCAGCGTAGTCGGCAAGAGCCTACGCTCGGATGGCGATGGCGTCGCGCTCTGCCGCCAGCTCCGGCAGCGCCTCCTGGCGGAAGGTGGCCAGCTGCGCCAGGCGCAAGTCGGGGTACCAGGCCTTGACGAACTCCAGCGCCTTCGCAGCCCCAGACCGCGACGCGGAGCTCTTCCAGGCTTCAAGCCGGTCGGCCGCCACCTCCATCCAGTCGGCCGTCCGACTGGGAGTCCGCGGGATCCGAGTACCCGGCCACAAGCCCTCCAAGACCTGCGACCCAACCCGCTGAAGCCGGCAGAGTAGGCGGCGCGTTGGCTCGAGGCACATCCGGACGGCCATGAGCTGTTCGCGCAAGGTCCGAGGCCGGTCCTGCGCGATCTCCTTGCCCCGCTGCCTACACTCCTCATGCTGGGCCTCGATAGCCATGCAAACGGCGACAGAGTGGCCCGAGAGGAACTCTGATTCAAAAAAAAAAGACAAACGTGTTAGAAGACGACTTCCATCAACAGCCAGCAGACAGCAGTCGGCAACAAAAAGAAAGGGACGCACCATCGAGCAGATCCTTGATCACGGTGTAGCCGTCCTGAAGGATCTTCTCCTTCTTGGACCAGTCCGACCGCTGGATCTCAAACTTGGCCGTGAGGTTTTCCTCGTCCGCGTTCAGCTGCCGGACCCGCTCCACGTTCCGCTCGGCCTAGTCCGCCAGCTCCTTCTCCAACCGGCCGCGCGCTGAGGCCACCTGGTCGCGCTCCTGTACCACAACCCGGAGCTGGCCCTCGAGCTCGGCCACGCGCTCCCTCAGCTGGGCGGCAGCCGCTGAAACAAGCAAGAGACGTCACCATCTACTCCAACAAGAATAAGCCGCCTGAGAAGATCCCGCCCGATTGCTCAGCAGTCGGCCCGAATCTCGGGGGCTACACCCAGTGGGTGTGCTGGCGCGCCCCCCACTGGAAGCCGGCTTACGTACCTCGGCTCTGAGTCAGCTCAGTGGTCCGGGCGGTGAGCGTCCGGTTCTACGTATTGTAGGCGGCCGCCCGCATGTTGTGGTAGTCCTGCAACAAAAACAAGCATTTCAGCAAACAAAAAAAATACCTTTGAGTTCCAACCCGCTTGCTCAGCAGCCGGCTCAGAACTCAGGGGCTACACCCAGTGGGTGCGCTGGCGCACCCCCACGGAAGGTTACAAGACGAAAAAAGCAAAAGCAAGATGCGCCTACCCGGACGGACGACCGCAGCGCCAGCAGCTCTCCCATTGCCTTCAGGAGAGTCGCGTTGTGGGCGAGGAACTGGTCCTCCACGTCCCGCACCGCCAGGTTCAGGGCGGCTAGGCCGGCCCCTGCCACCCAACCTGAAGGAGCAACGCTCGTAGCCCCGGTGATGGAGCCCCGCGAGCTCGAGGCCGCGGCCTCCACCCGCCTTGGCTCTGAGGTCGCTCGCGCAGGAACACATGTCGCAAAGACCCGGCCCGCCGCCTACCCCCCGCCGGCTTGCAGCACCTCCGACTAGCCGGGCCCGCCACCTCCTCGACCGCCAGCATCCGGCGCACGCCGAACCTCCTCCACCTCCGGGACGGCGGCGTTGGTGACCACCAGCCCCAGCACCGACTGGTCAGCTCCGACTGCCCCAGGCAGCATTCGGTTCTCCGCCACCAGCACTTCCGGCTGCTCAAGAGTGATGGTCTCCGGGACCTCACCAACAGCCGGATCCACCATAGCCCTGGCGTCGGCCTCCACCTGCGCCTTGGGCGCGGCTTCCGCCTGCGCCTTCATCGCCGCCTCCGCCTCCGCCCTCGCCGCAGCCTTGGCCTCTGCCTGCGCTGCTTCCTCCGCCCGGGCGTCGGCCCGCGCCTTCTCCGCGGCCTCCTGCTCCTCACGCACCTCCCGCGCGTTCCTCGCCGTCGCCTCTTGAAGAGCGGCAGCCGGATCCACGTGCCTGGCCTCCTTGGAGCCGCCCGCTATGTCCATCAGTGAGGCGGACAGAGCCCGCGTGGTGACGCAGGCCGTCCTGCTCAACAAGAAAGCAAAGATGAGGAAACCCCCAGGGGAGAAGAAAAATGTGAAGTCAGGGCAGCAAGTGCGCTTACCCGGACGTGTACGGCATGGGCTTGGGCCCCTTCCGGGCGGCGGCCATCTTCAGGGCCTCTTGCCGCCTGGTCGCGTCCGCCTGCTTGGCCTTCTTCGCCGGGTGGCTGCCAAACCTCCCCGCGAGGCGGCATTTTTGTCCGCCGGCTGAAGCAGCCGGCCGCGGCCCAGAAGGGCCGGCTCCCGGCCCCGCGCCTCAGCCAGGTCGGCGCCGCTCCTCGTCGTCCTCATCGTCGTCCAGCCAAGACCGGACGTCGCCGACTCCTCCACCTCCCGAGGAGCCGCCTGCTCCGGCGCTGCCTTCTCCGATGGCCTCGTCATCGCCACCTTCCTCCATGGCGGCCGCCCCCAGCTCGGGGTAGCCCACGTCGCTGTTTTCGCGGTCTGGCATCCACAGTCGGTCTGCAGCCGGCCCGCCTTGGCCCGGGAAGCGCTGCCTCAAGGCCGGCTGGTCAGGACGGAGGAAAGGAGAGCATTATAAGTAAAGCAGCCGGACCTGGTACTTACCGCTGGGGGCGGGTTGGCCCGACTGTATGGCTCCTTGCCGATGTGCCACTCCTCCTCGCTGAGCTTGCAGTTGGAGAAGTAGTTCACATGGCGGACCACCTCCACCTCCGGCATCTCCTTGGTGGACATCCGGCATGGGTCCCGACGGCCGCTCATCTTGCTGATGAGATGCGGCCGAAGTTGGACGGGCGACACCCGGCGGCCGCTCATCTCGCTGATGAGATGCGGCGCATGATGAAGCCAGCCAGCATGTCGGCCGGCTTGAGCCCCTCCCGGTCAGTCATCTCTTGAAGCCGGGCGAGGTCGCTGACGATGAGGGCCGGCAGGCGCTTGGGCGGCTGCTGTTGCCAGTTGTCCCGCGGCCCAGCAGGCGGCCCGGGACACGAAAGCCGGCAGGTTGATGAAGTCGTTGACCCGGTGGAGATTTCGGACGTAGAAATAGGACCTCTGCCAGAGCTTGGTCGACTCGTGCAGAGGGATGACCGGGAAGCGGGTGCCGCCTCCTGAGCGCCTCACGGCGACGCATGCCCTGCACTGGGCCGGCTCATCCTTCGCCGACGTGCCCAGCTTGAGGTAGACGAATCTACCCCAGAGCTCAAGCGTGGGCAAGACGCCGAGGTACCCCTCGCAGAGCGTGACGAAGGCCGCCATGAGCACCACCGTGTTGGGGGTGAGGTGATACGGTTGCAGGCGGTAGAAGTCGAGGAAGGCCTGGAAGAAGTTGCTAACCGGGAGCCCGAAGCCGCGAAGGAAGTGCGTGTGGAAAACAACGAACTCATCGTGCTCCGGCCGCGGCGAGATCTCCTGCTCAGGGGGGAGACGCACGCCCACATTATCGGCGTGGGGAAGCCTCCGCGTCGCGCGGAGGAAGTCAATGTGGACTTCATGTACATTGGAGCCTAGCCAGCCGCTCTTTGCCATGGCTTGAGGATGGCGAGGAGAATCTCGGGGACAAGAACGACAGGCGACGCTGCGGCGGCGCAGGCCAACAGGGGCGTCACGATGGCCGCGGCAGAGCAGTGGCTGCGGCGGAGCGGCAGCGGAAGAGCAGCAGCAGCGGCGGCGAGAGGAAGAAGAGGGAGTAGGAGGGGGTGCATGTGCGCCCCGCCGCCCCTCCTCCTCCCCATATTTATAGCCGGCGGTGGCGAATCCGAGGCGATGTGGGGGCGTGGGATTAACTGCGCCCCACGCCCCGCACACCCTCGTGCATCCCGCGCGGTAAAGGCGCATTAATCGCGCTGCAGAAGGGCAACCGCCCCCTCCGGCCGCAGCGGATCCTCGCGCGGGCCGAGGCCCTGTAGTGGCGGGCCCCGGCCTGCGGCGACGTCCCGTCGCGCATGTGGGCTGGCAGGCCGGCTTGACCCGCTGGCACCACGTGGCGCGCGCGTGGCAGGCGGCGCCACCCCAGATCCCGCCTCATCGATTTGAATCCGCCAGGCAGCCGCCGCCGCGGCCGGCTACTGGCGTCCGGCTCCTCCCAGCCAGACGGAGCAGAAGGAGGAAGATCTCTCGAAGGGGAAACTGCTGAGGCACTTCGCCAGTCAGCCGTAGAGCCTCACCAGCTTCGGGGACTACTGTCGGGGGGATAGACCCCGGGTAGCCTCATAAGCACTAACCATATTTCAAGACATCGGGGCTGGCCGAGCCCCTCAGTCCGACTGGTCGTAAGACCGGCCTCCGAGGCCGGACGGGACCGGAGGGCCGCCTCCTAGAAGACGGCGCGTTCCAGAAGACAGCGCACTCCAGAAGGCGGCGGGGGTACGGGCCGGCTTCCAGCTGGCGGCCCGCCCTTTCCCTCAGAGTCTGAGCCCGACCAGGCGACCAGCTGGGGTTTGGCCACAGTGCGCCATGCCTCCCCCAAATCACGGCCGTATGGCTACAGTAG
Organism: Thinopyrum elongatum; assembly: GCA_011799875.1. Taxonomy (NCBI): domain Eukaryota; kingdom Viridiplantae; phylum Streptophyta; class Magnoliopsida; order Poales; family Poaceae; genus Thinopyrum; species Thinopyrum elongatum. The sequence goes on along the minus strand of CM022302.1, from coordinate 1,781,713 downwards.
GCACCGCCAGGCGGCCGCCGACCCGCCCGGCGCGGCGCTGTAGCCATGGCGTGCCGGACACGGCCTCCGTCTGCGCGGACGGCGCCACAGTGAAGAGCCTTCAGTGGGGCCCGCAGGGGGCTTGCCCCACCTGCCGGCCAGTTCCTCGGCAGCCGACAGGGCCCAGCAGAGGCGGGCCCCAGCAGCCGGCGGAGAACCCGACCCCCATAGACACTGGCAGCCGGGGCCTACCACCCGGCCATATTACCATTGTACCCCTGGTGGGGTTAGCCTATAAAACCCCCCAGTCCACACCCATGCAAAGGGTTCCTCTCATGTTCCACCTCAGTTCTACACACACCATAGCCAGGGAGAGGAGAGAGCTAGCCTTGCCCTTCTTCCTCCTCTGGCCGAACAGGTCCAGGAGCACCATTGTACTCTTTGCTTCATAGTGATCATGCGGAGACCCCGCAGAGTAGGAGTAGGGGTTTCATCTCTTAGGAGAGCCCTGAACCTGGGTAGATCTCGTGTCCATCCGAGCTTGTGCCCACTCCCACTTCCAGGACCCGACGACGATCTTATGGCCCCAACCATGATAAGCCACCCCCTGGCATCTGTCGAGATATTACCACGACAAGTATGCCTCCTATTTATGATGATTATTGTGATGACATCTATGTTATAAAGAATAATGATAACTATGAAACTTGTCATCATGATTTTAATTTTCAATTGGATTATGCCAATCAAGTATCTCATGATAGTTATTTTGTTGAGTTTGCTCCCACTATTATGAACGAGAGGAAAATTGCTTGTGTGGAGAGTAATAAAAATTCTATGCTTACGTATCATGACAAGAATGCTTTATGTGATGGATATATTGTTGAATTTCTTCATGATGCTACTGAAAATTATTTTGAGAGAGGAATATATGCTTCTACATATTTCAACAACATCAAGTTTCCTCTCTATGTGTTGAAAGTTTTGAAGTCATGCTTGTTTTGCCTTCCTATGCTAGTTGATTCTTACTCCCATAAACTATTTGCTCATAAATTCCCTATGCATAGGAAGTGGGTTTGGCTTAAATGTGTTTGATATATTTCTCATGATGCTCCCTTTTTGTTTCCATTCTTTACTTCTATGTGAGCATCATTCAAAATCATCATGCCTAGCTAAAAGGCATTAAATAAAAGCTCTTGATGGGAGACAACCCAGTACTTATACCTACTGTTTTTGTGTGTCCACATGATTTAGCTACTGTAGTAATCATTGTTTATATGTTTTCTTTCAATAATGTGCCAAGTAAAGCCTTTAGGATAGTGTGGATACTTGTTGATTCAATTCTGTGCAAAAACAGAAACTTTTGCCTCCAGTGTTTAATTTCTCAGATTTTACTGGAGCGTCAAAAAATTCTGAAATTTTAACACATTAGTGATATGCAAATTTTTTACGTTTTCCTAATGGTTCAGAATTTTTAGAGTTATAGAAGTATGGTAGTTGCTCAGATCATTACAGACTATTCTGTTTTTGACAGATTCTGTTTTCAATGCATACTTTGCTTGTTTTAATGTTTCCATAGCTTATATTATCAGATATAAATTGTGGGAATGATAGAATACAGTAGGCATTATATGGGAACAATTGTGAATCTTGTCTTGGACAGTACCTAAGTGATGGTTTATTATTTATCATACTAACCGTTCTCCCGAAGTTCCGTTAAGTTTTGTGTGATTGAAGTTTTCATGTTTTGGGTGAGAAATAGATATGAGGAGAATAAGGAGTGGCAAGAACCTAAGCTTGGAGATGCCCAAGGCACCCCAAGATAATATTCAAGAAAGACCCAAGCAACTATGCTTGGGGATGCCCCGGAAGGCATCCCCTCTTTTGTCTTCAACATTATCGGTAACCTCACTTGGAGCTATATTTTTATTCGTCACATAATATGAGTTTTGCTTGGAGCATCATTTTCTTCTGTTGATATTTGCTTGCTGCTATCAATAATCAAGTTTTGTATCTTTTAGTTCAATAAAATGCCAATTATAGTCTTTACCATGCTCAGTTTGCAAATTCATGTGTTGCTGTTTGAAAACAGAAAGTTTTCTGTTATGTCCAGAATATTCTTGAATAGTCAGAATAGGATAAAAATCTGAAATTTTTACACAGTAAGTATGCATGAGTTCTCTATCACGTGGTAATTTTTCAGAATTTTTGGAGTTAGGGAAGTATGGATTCGTATTGACCCTTTACATACTGTTCTGTTTTGGCAGATTGTTGTTATAGTTGCATTGTTTGCATATGTTTGCGTGTTTAATGTTTTTTTTGTGGATAGGAGTATTAAATATTAAGAGGCATTTAGTATGCAATGTTTAATTATAATTTTTGTTATTTGCTACAGTAGAGAATGTTAAGGTTTTGTGTTGATTTATACTAACTTATCTTACGAGTTCTTGTTCAGTTTTGTGTGGATGAAGTTTTTAAGATTTATAGAAACCATAATATGAGAGGAATTAAGGAGACACAAAATCTCAAGCTTGGGTATGCCCAAGGCATCCCAATATAATATTTCAAGAAGTCTCAAGCATCTAAGCTTGGGGATGCCCCGGTTGGCATCCCACCTTTCTTCTTCAACAACTATCGGTCAGTTTTGATTGAGCCTAAGTTTTTGCTTCTTCACATGATATGTGCTATTCTTAGAATGTCATTTTATTTTCTTTTGTTTGATGTTTTAATAAATTATCAAGATCTGAAACTTTTTAATGAGAGAGAGTCCTCACATAGCTACCTAATTGTTTAGCTACTCATTCGGTCTTCACTTATATCTTTTTGGAGTAGTTTGTCATTTACTCTTTTTCTTCACTTATATACTATGAGTAAATTGTTGAAATTAATTTAATATCATAAAATTTAAATTTATATGCTTGATATGCTTATCCCAAGGGGAGTAATGACATTACATAAGAAAAGTATAAGTGGTAAATTTTATTGGAGGTTAACAAGCATAGCATTAGTCCATGATGTAATTCATGAAAAAGTTAATAAGGGAAGAGAAGATTCACATGCAAATATACTATCTTGGACATCTTTTATGATTGTGAGCCCCCATTAAGTATTTTATGTCAAAATGTTGACGTTGGATGAGGAAGACAACGTAATGAATTATGTTTGTTCATATTCACATAGAAGTTATATTGTTATAGATCCTCCAACATGTGGTGCTTGCCCAATATCTTTGCTAGCCAAAAATCCGCACCAAGTAGAGATACTGCTTGTGCATCCAAAACCCTTAAACCTAGTTTCTTGCCACGAGAGTCCACCATACCTACCTATGGATTGAATAAGATCCTTCAAGTAAGTTGTCATCGGTGCAAAAAGCAATAAAAATTGCTCCTTAAATATGTATGATCTTTTATTGTAAGGGAAATAAGCGATGTACGAACTTGTGATGGTAAAGAAATAAAAGCGACAGACTGCATAATAAAGGTTGCTATCACAAGGGGCAATATAACATGACGTTCCTTTGCATTAAGGGCTTGACATCCAAAAATAAAAAGTGCATGACAACCTCTCCTTCCCTCTGTGAAGGGCCTATATTTTACTTTTATGCATTTACTTTTATGAAATTACTTTTATGCAAGAGTCAATAGTGTTCTCCTCTATTCCTTTTTCTTTTTCTTTTTTGCAAGCATCATGTGGTGGGGAAAGATCTAGGCACATATATCCAGTTGGATATGAGTGATCATGAGTTATTATTGTTGACATCGCCCTTGAGGTGAATAAGTTGGGAGGCGAAATCACAAGCCCCTATCTTTCTATGTGTCTGGCTCAAACTTTTGCTCCATATATATGTTGTGAGTGTTAGCAATCATAGAAGACTAAATGATGGTTGAGTATGTGGACTTGCTAAAAAGCTCCTACATGAGACCCTTCCTGAAAATATGATGAATTACAATTGCATTGTTGACTAGAATAGTTTGTTAGTTTCCAAGATAGTTTATGCCTTATACTTCATTGTTGTGATGAATTGTTACTTGCTCATGAGAAGTTTTATGATAATAAATATTGCTGTTATAATAATGATCTTACTTTGAATCATTCTAGTCCAAATGTCCATGCAACAAAAGAGAAGATTATATGATGATTGTGATAGGTAGCATTCCACATCAAAATTTCTTTTTAATTGCTACTCTATCATGATGACTTTTATATGAGAAAGTTGCTGTTATGATGCTAGGAAAAGTGATTGAAATTATTATTGATCAAACTTACGCACTATGCTAGCATTCACACTTCATAAATTATTTCTTTTATCATTTACCTACTCGAGGACGAGTAGGAATTAAGCTTGGGGATGCTGATATGTCTCCAACGTATCTATAATTTATGAAGTATTCATGCCATATTTATAACAATTCTATATGGTTTTGGTATGATTTGATTAGAACTAACCCGGACTGATGCTGTTTTAAGCAGAACTACCGTGGTGTTGTTTTTTGTGCAGAAATGAAAGTTCTCCAAATGAGCTGAAACTTTTTGGTGATTTTTTATGGAGGAATTAAACAATACTGGAACCAAGACCCACTGGAGGGGGGCCACCCAGTGCCCATGAGGCACCAAGGCATGCCACCCCCCTGGCGCGCCCTAGTACCTCGTGGGGCCCACGTGGCTCCGTTTCGCGTGATTCCAACGCTGAAAAATAATATATATTCAGAAACTCCCGAAAGTTAACCTAGATGAGTTTTTACGCCGCCACAAGCCTCTGTACCTCCACGATCTCATCTACAGCCTGTTTCCGGCACCCTGCCAGAGGGGGGAAGGCAGCACCGGAGGCCATCTTCATCATCCCGGCGGTCTCCATGATGAGGAGGGAGTAGTTAACCCCCGGGGCAGAGGGTTTGTACCTGTAGCTATGTGTTTGATCTCTCTCTCTCTCGTGTTCTTGAGATGGCACGATCTTGATGTATCGCGAGCTTTGTTGATATAGATGAATCATATGGAGTTTCCCCTCTATATCTTCTTGTGATGAATTGAGTTTTCCCTTTGAAGTTTTCTTATAGGATCGAGTCTTTAAGGATTTGAGAACACTTGATGTATGCCTTGCATATGGATATCTGTGGTGACAATGGCATATTCACTTGAGTCACTTGATGTATGTTTTGGTGATCAACTTGCGTGTTCCGTGACCTTGGGGATTTATGCATAAGGGTTGGCACACGTTTTCGTCTTGACTTTCTGGTAGGAACTTTGGGGCACTCTTTGAAGTTCTTTGTGTTGGTTTGAATAGATGAATCTGAGATTGTGTGATGCATATCGTATAATCAATCTTGTGGTGACATTCGAGTGCCTAGGTGACATTAGGGTTTTGGTTGATGTGTATCTTAAGGTGTTATTCTAGTACTAACTCTAGGGCTGTTCGTGAAAATTAATGGGGATGGCTCATAATATTGATCGGGAGGGATAACTTTGAGGTGGTTTTGTACCCTACAACAATTTCTTTGTTTGTTCTCCGCTATTTGTGACTTTGCAGTGAACTCTTTGTCGCACGTGAGGGATTTACATATGATTCAACTATGTCAACATTGTTGAGAGATTGCACTAGCGAAAGTATGAACCCTAGGCCTTGTTTCTAAGCATTGCAATACCTTTTTTATGCCCGTTTACCTTTTGCTACCTTGCTGTTTTTATATTTTCAGATTACAAAAATCTATATCTACTATCCATACTACACTTTTATCATCATCTCTTCGCCGAACTAGTGCACCTATACAATTTACCATTGTATTGGGTGTGTTGGGGACACAAGAGATTTCTTTTATTTGGTTGCAGGGTTGTTTGAGAGAGACCATCTTCATCCTATGCCTCCCACGGATTGATAAACCTTAGGTCATCCACTTGAGGGAAAAGTTGCTACTGTCCTACAAACCTCTGCGCTTGGAGGCCCAACACGAGCCTACAAGAATAAGTTGTGTAGTAGACATCACACGGGAACGAGAAAAGAGAACAAAACCGGTAACGAGGAAACTGGCATAGTGGACAAAGTTTTTGATCCATGGGGATGCCGATAAATCTCACCTCGGGTTTTTGTAACATATCGTGAAGCAACTGGAATTGCACATGGCAACTACATGTTCACTCAAATAATCATTCGTGTGGGTATAGGGATCAATATGGATGTCCACGGTTCTGCTATTGATCATTGATTGGAAAGAGTTCCGGTCATGTCTATATTTCACCAAACCTACTGGGTCAGACACTTAAGGGTCATCTATCTGCTGAATACTAGACAGGGAGTCTGAGAGAAAGTCACTGGAAAAGTTTCAGAGGCAACGGAAAAGTTCCGGAGAGAAAACCGGAAGTGTTTCGGAGCTACCGGAATTGTTTCAGAGAAAACGAAAATGTTTCAGAATAAAACAATCATACTAGAAATGTTTCAGAACACGTCTAGAATAATTTTGGAGGGTGCGGAAAATGCTCTGGGACCTTCCAGAATTTTTTCGAAGAAATAGTCGCGGAAAACATCTTATCCCAGCGTGAGGGGACAAGATCCCTGAATCATGGGGCTGATTTTAGGGGCGCCCCCTTTAGGGGGCAGCCTCTTGTGGCTGGACAAAGTGTTCGGGGGGGGGGGGGGCATGGTGTGGGGAAGCCCCTCCAAATGGTGGAGAGTGTTGGGGAGGAGGCGCCCCCATGGGGGAACCCAATGTTGGGGCCAGCCATGGTGTTGGGGGTCCCCCCATGAGGCAACTCCCCACCTTTGGTGGGAGCTTGTTTTGTGGGAGGCCCCACTCCTTTTGGTGGCTGAAATTTTCGGCCTCTCCACCACTCCGTCCCACTATAAAAGGAGGAGAAGAGTGCTCTCCAAAATCAATCTCAAGTTCTCACAAAATGGCATCCATAATTTGCCTTTCTTTCTCTCTCACACGAAATAGTTTCATACAACCGCTAGGCTGTCTAGTTTCCGGTAGGGATTAGCTTTGGGTGGTGAAGCCCTACTGGATAGGTGACACCGTATGTGTGCAATCAAGTAGAGAGGTCATATGTTCGATCTTCTATCCGAGGGACTATTCGAGGGGCCTCTCGAAGGACTGTCCAAGGGACCGTCCGAGAAATAGTTCGAGGGCCTCCCGAAGGGCTGTCCGAGGGACCGTCCGAGGGACTGCTGAAGTGCCTCTCGAAGAGCTGTCCGAGGGACCATCCAAGGGGCTGTTCGATGGCCTACTAGAGGGCTGTCCGGGGGACCATCTGATGAGCTGTCAGAGGGAGAGAATCCTCGCAGTTGGGAGGTTGTAAATTCCTAGCTGCGGGGATCTGCACCGACGATCTTCACCGACTCTACTTCCGTTGTGCTTTGAATTGGTAATGATCAGATCAAAAACCTTATATGCATCTTCATAGTGGTCCTGGGCGTGTTCCTAGTGCGGATTTTTTTTTTGTTTTTTGCTACATTACCCAACAACCGGCACCTCTACCACCACCACTACAACCACCGGCACCTCTACCACCAACACCACCAACACCAAGACCACCAACGGAACCTCTACGACCGGCTTGGGTAGTACTAGGATTGTGCCCTTTAAAAGTCCTTGTATTGTGTGCCAGATCATTGCAATCACCGCATTGGTTTGTGTCACATGGCTCCATGTAATGCCCGCTACCAAATTCTCTTGTGCTCGTGAGTTCATCCATATCATTCTGGATCCGGCCTAATGTTGGGGCCGTGATACTCAGGCCACTATGACTAGTCCAGAAAAGGGTTGAATCTGGACGCCCATGTTAACCAATGAGTTTGCAAATTGAATTCATGCAACCTCACGGTTATTCCATCAGAAATAGGCACATTCCTCATGTTTGTCGCCGTCATCAAGTGCGAGTATGGCCAGTGGTACTTACTGGGCCGCTCACTTGTGCAGTGGCGTGTCAGAAGAGACAACTCAAATGAGCGACCACCATATGTTTGCCCATCTCTTGTTATCCCACCTAGCTCATCCACTTCGTATTTCAACCCGACATTGTCAAAACAAGTGGTTTGTTGTACGGCCGATTTGTCTCTCTGGAACTCCAGCCACTCCGCAACCTTTTTCGAATAAAACTCATTGGGAGGCAACTCACTATCAGCAATTGATGACCCACAAGTATAGGGGATCAATCGTAGTCCTTTTGATAAGTAATAGTGTCGAACCCAACGAGGAGCAGAAGGAAATGACAAGCGGTTTTTAGCAAGGTATTATCTGCAAGTACTGAAAGTAGCGGTGACAGATAGTTTTGTAGTAGGATAATTCATAACAAGTAACAAGTAGCAATAGTAACAAGGGTGCAGCAAGGTGGCCCAATCCTTTTTATAGAAAAGGACAAGCTAGAAAGTTATCTTATATAAGGCAAAGTGCTCTCGAGGACACATGGGAATTCTCGTCTAGTCACGTTCATCATGTATAGTTGATTCACGTTCGATACTTTGATAATTTGATATGTGGATGGACCGATGCTTTGGTGCTGTTCTTACTTTAACAAGCAACCCTCTTATGATTACCCCCTCTCGCAAGCATCCACAACTATGAAAGAAGAATTAAGATAAATCTAACCATAGGATGAAACATACGGATCCAAATCAGCCCCTTACAAAATAACGCAAAAACTAGGGTTTAAGTTTCTGTCAATTTCGCAACCCATTATATACTTATTACTTCCCAATGCCTTCCCCTAGGCTCAAATATGGTGAAGTGTCATGTAGTCGACGTTCACACGACACCACTAGAGGAAAGACAACATACATATCATCAAAATATCTAACGAATACCAACTTCACAAGATTACTTATAACAAGACTTCTCCCATGTCCTCAAGAACAAAAGTAACTACTCACAAATCATATTCATGTTCAAGATCACAGGTGTATTGAATATGCTTAAGGATCTGAACATATAATCTTCCACCAAATAAACCAACTAGCATCAACTACAAGATGTAATCAACACTACTAGGAACCCACAGGTACCAATCTGAGATTTTGGGACAAAGATTGAATGCAAGAGATGAACTCAAGTTTGAGATGAGATGGTGCTGGTGAAGATGTTGATGAAGATTGGTCCTCCCACAATGAGAGGATTGTTGGTGATGACGATGTCTTCGATTTTCCACTCCCGAAGGGAAGTATCCCCGGCAGAATCGCTCCACTGGAGAGCAAAAGTGCTCCTGCCCAGGTTCCACCTCGAGGTGGTGGCGCTTCATCCCGAAAGTCCTCTCCTTATTTTTTTCTAGGGAAATTGCCTCATATAGCAGAAGATGGGCATCGGAGGCCAGCTATGGGCCCCACAAGGCATCAGGGTGCGCCTTGGGGGGTGGGCGCGCCCTGTTGCCCTGTGAGCAACAGGTGGCCCCCTCTGGTATATCTTTATTCCAATATTTTTTATATATTCATGTTAAAAAATCTCCGTGAAGTTTCAGGTCATTTGGGGCTCCGTAGAGTAGCTATCTCTGCTATAGCTCTTTTAGGTCCAGAACTCCAGCTGCCGGTAATCTCCCTCTTCACGTAATTCTTGCAAATTAAGAGAGAAAAGGCATTAGAATTGCATCATAAAAGTGAAATAATGACCAAAAACATTGTAAATAACAGTAGGAAAACATGATGCAAAATGGACGTATCAACTCCCCCAAGATTAGAGATCGCTTGTCCTCAAGCGAAAGCCGAACTCGATAATCATGACCAGATGTTTAGAGAGAGAGGCGTCGGTAAAATAAAATACGGACCTGATAGCATCATGATCATTATCATAGCAGCAAATATTCATCATATAGCTTCTCATAAATAAGTAACAATTCAATCACAATATTCAAGTATGAAGCATAAACTTTCTTGAAATAAACAAACAATGCTCTCGGTCATTGAAAACAATTACAATCCATCATAATTCTAGGAAGAGTCTATGTAAGAGCTTTTGTTTTAGCAAGTCCACATACTCAACCATCATATACTCTTTTATGATTGCTAACACTCAAAGCATATTTTTGGGAACAAACGTTTCCGTCGGACACATAGGAAGATGGGGGTTTATTGTGTTCAACTCCCAATGTATTTACCTCAAGGATAATGTCAACAATAATAACTCATGATTCCCAACATCCAACTGGATATATGTGCCTGGATCTTTCCCCACCACATGATGCTTGCCAAGTAGAGAGTATTAAGAACAGAATAAGGGTGTTCACTATTGACTCTTGCATAAAAGTAAATACCGAAAAGTAAAAGATAGGCCCTTCACAAAGGGAAGCAGAGGCTGTCATGCGCTTCTTGGTTTTAGAATGTGCAAGCTCTTATTGGAAAGGAACATCACTTTACAATGTCCCTTGTGATAGCAACCTTTATTACGCAGTCCGTCACTTTTATTTATTTACCATCACAAGATCGTACAAAGCTTATTTTCCCTTACAATAAAAGATCATGCATATTTAGGAGCAATTTTATTGCTTTTTGCGCCGATGACAACTTAATTGAAGGATCTTATTCAATCCATAGGTAGATATGGTGGACTCTCATGAAAAGAAACTGGGTTTGAGGGATTTGGATGCACAAGTAGTATCTCTACTTAGTGCAAAGTGTTGGCTAGCAAAAGATTACGAGCAAGCACCACATGTTAGAGGTTCCATGACAATATAAATTCTATGTGAATATAAACAAACATAACTTATTACGTTGTCTTCCTTGTCCCACATAAACTATTTGACCAAGCAGAAAATATTTGATGGGGGCTCACAATCATAAAAGATGTCCAAGATAGTATATTTATATGTGAATCCTCTCTTCCTTTATTAATCTTGCATGAATTGCATCAATGACCAATGCTATGTTTGTTAATCTCCAATAAATTTTATCAACCATACTCTTTCTATGTGAAGATATTACTCCCCATGGGATTAGCATATGATCATTTAATTCCTTTTATTGCTAAGATTGAAACAACAAAGTAAAGAAGCAAAACTCAAACTACTCTTTATTATATAACTCTCAAACATTATTACATAGATAGATAGATCAAGAAACAAATACTCAAAACTAAATCATACTAAACTTTATTCTACTAGATCATGAAATAATTAAGGATCGAACAAAGATAGATAACGATAGTAAAAAGTGATGGTGATACGATACCGGGGCACCTCCCCCAAGCTTGGAACAAGACAAGGGTGGTGCCCATACCCGTGTACTCAAGTTTCTTTCTCCAGTGGTGGTGGTGATGAAGTGAACTTGTCCTCTGTCTTCCAAGGCATAGGCTCCCCATCATAAAAGGATGAACGCGTTTCCGGAATCCTGAAACTTGCAGCCAAGCTCATGCCTTTAAACCTAGACTCATACTCAAAATTTTGGTTTTGAAGGTAAAAAAATTGGGATTGAAGATGATCAATCCGGTCATTGAGCTTGAAGATGGCATCTCCAATTTCCTTGCTGTCCCACTTGTGCTCATGAACAAACTCGGTAATCATGGAGTGATTGGCATTGAGCCCGCGCTCCACAATCCCTTGACACCTAAAGATTTCCTACTCCATCGCCTCAAGCCTGGCCTTCTTGCTTCCCTCCTTCTTTGGCCCTTGAACATCCCGGATGTGAAGCACCCCCTCACACATCTCCTTGGTTTGAGAGTGTTTCATCACCGCCTGAAGATATGGGTTGATGACCTTCTCTAAGAAATTGTCCTTGGTTGAACTTGGCGGTGACATGGCTATCTAGATCTGTTAGAAAAACAGCCCAAAATAAGAACAAAGGAGAAACTTGCGATGCGGTGGTCAAATCAGCTGGGAGTATATATAATGAATTTTTATCTTGCAAAACACATATTCTGGAAGAAAACGGAGTCGGGAAGGCACACGAGGGGCCCACAAGGCAACCCGGCGTGCCCTGGGGGTAGGGCGCGCCCTGTTGCCTTGTGACCTCCCCATGGGTCCTCTCGGCTGGTTCTTATTTTTTTTAATTTTTTCTAATATTCCAAAACGGACATAAATTATTTTTATGGGATTTTTGGAGTCGGTTCACTTACTGTATCACATACCTATTCCTTTTCAAGGTTCTGGAGCATCCCGGAAGGTCTCGTTTATGTGTTCCTCCGGTGTCATTGTTTGAATAATATTAGTTTCAACATTAATGGGCGTACCTGAGATATAACGTTTAATTCTTTGCCCATTAACCACTCTTGGATTATTGCCCTCGGCATTGTTGATCTTGATTGCTCCGGAGCGATAAACCTCTTCAACAATATAAAGTCCTTCCCATTTAGAGAGAAGTTTTCCTGCAAACAATCTGAAATGAGAGTTGTACAATAGAACTACATCACCTACTTTAAATTCTTATTTTTTGATTCTTTTGTCATGCCATCTTTTAATTTTTTCTTTAAACAACTTGGCATTTTCATAGGCTTGGGTTCTCCATTCATCTAGAGAGCTAATATCGAATAACCTGTTTTCACCGACAAGTTTAAAATCATAGTTAAGTTCTTTAATTGCCCAATAAGCTTTATGTTCTAATTCAAGTGGTAAATGACACGCTTTTCCATAGACCATTTTATATGGAGACATACCCATAGGATTTTTATAAGCGGTTCTATAAGCCCATAATGCATCATCAAGTTTCTTAGACCAATTCTTCCTGCTTCTATTAACGGTCTATTGCAAAATTAATTGTATTTCTCTATTGCTCAATTCAATTTAACCACTAGACTAGGGATGATAAGGTGATGCTATTCTATGGTTGACATCATATTTAGCGAGAAGTTTACGGGATGCACCATGAATAAAATGTGAACCACCATCGGTCATTAAATATCTAGGGACTCCAAACCTCGGAAAGATAACTTCTTTGAGCTTTTTAGTAGAGGTGTTGTGGTCAGCACTACTAGTTGGAATAGCTTCTACCCACTTACTGACATAATCAACAGCAACTAAAATATGAGTATACCCATTAGAGGAAGGAAAAGGTCCCATATAATCAAAGCCTCAAATATCAAATGGTTCAATAACAAGTGAATAATTCATAGGCATTTTCTGACGTCTACAAATATTACCAATTATTTGACATTCATCACAATAAAGGACAAACTTACATGCATCCTTGAAGAGAGTAGGCCAATAAAAACCAGACTGTAATACCTTATGTGCAGTTCTGTCTCCAGCATGGTGCCCTCCGTATTCTTCGGAATGACACTTTCGGAGGATTTGTTCCTGTTCATGCTCAGGTACACAACGTCTAATAACACCATCTAATCCTTTATATAGATGTGGGTCATCCCAAATGTAATGTCTTAAATCAAAGAAGAACTTTTTCTTTTGTTGGTATGTGTAACTAGGTGGTATATATTTAGCAAAAATGTAATTAGCATAGTCTGCATACCAAGGATTATTACAGGAGTCATTTATAATAGCTAATTGTTCATCAGGAAACTACCATCAATAGGCAGTGGGTCATCAAGAACGTTTTTCATCCTTGACAAGTTATCTGCTACAGGATTTTCAGCCCCTTTTCTATCAATAGTATGCAAATCAAACTCTTGTAATAAAAGAACCTACCTAATCAATCTAGGTTTAGCATCTTTCTTTTCCATAACATATTTAATAGCAGTATGATCGGTGTGAATAGTAACTTTGGAATCAACAATATAAGGTCTGAATTTATCACATGCAAACACAACCGCTAAAAATCCTTTCTCAGTAGTGGCATAATTTCTTTGAGCAATGTCTAAAGTCTTACTATCATAATGAATAACATTCAATTTCTTATCAACTCTTTGACCAAGAACAACACCTATAGCATAGTCACTAGCATCACACATAATTTCAAAGGGTAAGTTTTAATCAAGTGGTTGAATAATAGGTGCAGAAATTAAGGCTTTCTTAAGTATTTCAAAGGCTTCTACATAATTATCATAAAAAACAAATGGAACATCTTTTTGCAACAGATTAGTAAAAGGGCTAGAAATTTTAGAGAAGTCTTTTATAAACCTTCTATAGAAACCAGCATGACCAAGGAAACTTCTTATACCTTTGATATCTTTAGGACATGGCATTTTCTCAATTGCATCAACTTTGGCTTTATCTACCACAATACCTCATTCAGAAATTTTGTACCCAAGGACTATACCTTCATTTACCATAAAGTCACACTTCTCCTAGTTCAAGACAAGATTAGTTTCTTCACACCTCTGCAAAACTTGATCAAGCTTGCTTAAGCAATCATCAAAAGAGGTCCGGTAAACGAAATAAATCATCAATGAATACCTCAACAATCTTTTCACAAAAATCAGAGAATATAGCAGTCATACATCTTTGAAAGGTAGTAGGTGCATTGCATAAACCAAAAGGCATATGTCTATAAGCATAAGTTCCAAAAGGTACCAACTAGCATCAACCACAAGATGTAATCAACACTACTAGCAACCCACAGGTACCAATCTGAGGTTTGGGACAAAGATTGAATATAAGAGATGGACTAGGGTTTGAGATGAGATGGTGCTGGTGAAGATGTTGATGAAGATTGGTCCTCCCACGATGAGAGGATCATTGGAGATGTTGATGGCTTCGATTTCTGCCTCCCGGAGAGAAGTATCCCCGGCGGAACCGCTCCACCGGAGAGCAAAAGTGCTCCTGCCAAGGTTCGGCCTCGAGACAGCGGCGCTTCATCCCGAAAGTCCTCTCCTTATTTTTTATCTAGGACAAATAGCCTCATATAGCAGAAGATGGGCACCGGAGGCCAGCTGTGGGCCCCACAAGGCATCAGGGCGGCCCTGGGGGGTGGGCGCGCCCTGTTGCCTTGTGAGCAATAGGAGGCCCCCTCTTTGGTATTTCTTTATTCCAGTATTTTTTATATATTCAATAAAAAATCTCCGTGAAGTTTCAGGTCATTCGGAGCTCCGTAGAATAGCTATCTCTGTTGTAGCTCTTTTAGGACCAGAATTCCAGCTGCCGGCAATCTCCCTCTTCATGTAATTCTTGCAAATAAAAAGAGAAAAGGCATTAGAATTGCATCATAAAGTGAAATAATGACCAAAAACATTGTAAATAACAATAGGGAAACCTGATGCAAAATGGACGTATCATAATCAATTTGTCCATTTCTTCGGAATGCTTCAGAAAATACTCATTTAGCTTGTAAAACGTATATTCCACCATTGCCGTCACCAGCAACTGATGGGCATCCTTCAGCACAAAGTTGAAGCATTCAACCAGGTTGCTTGTCATGTCCTCATATCTCATGCCTCCTTCGTCGCAAGCGCATGACCACTTGTCCCTCTCATCAATATTCTGACATAGGAATTCTAGCCCACCTTCATTCACCTTCTGCTAGATTTTGGTCAAGCATTTCTCAAACGCCTCAATGGAGAAGACCACACACGCAGAGGTCAGATCCTTGCAATGATCCTTGTTCTTACATGCCCTGTAAAAGTTTGCCATGAAGTGCCTCATGCACCATTGGTGGTGCAGCTTCGCATGCCCTGAAATGCCAATATCCACGGCCTTTAGTATGCCTTGCTGTCGGTCCGATATGATGCATACCTCCCTATCCGGAGGAATGACCGTCCTCCTAACCAGTGTCATGAACCATTCCCAGTTGTCTTGATTCTCGGCTGACACCAAAGCAAATGCCACAGGCAACACCTGATCATTAGTGTGATGTGCCATTGCTATCATGAGCGTGCCCTTGTATTTGCCTGTCAAGAATGTTCCATCTATAGACGAAATCGGACGACAATGTTGAAAAGCCGCAATGCATAGGCCGAACATCCAAAAGGCACGATGGAACACTCCATCAATATCCTGGACAAAGTGATACATTCCCGGGTTCTTATAGGCCATCGCTCCCAACAACCTAGCGAGAATGTTGTATGCTTCTTCCCATAAACCGTACAACATTATACGAGCGACTTGCTTGGCCTTCCATGTCTTCCCGTACTTCACTTTATATCCAAACTTATCGTCTACCCAACTCATCATCAACTTGGCCTTAATGGTTAGATCCTTGACTATATGTTTCTTGTATTTATAACCGATGAATTTAGAGGTTAGCTGACAGTGTGTCTTGCGTGCCTCATCGGATGGTAGTTTGCATTGGTGAGTGGCTTTGCAATTAGTTATCTTCCACCATTCATCTTTCATGAGTCTTCCATGAGCATCCTTTTGCCTCACATTTCACGGTGTATCGCTTCTTGCAATCCGAGTGAACAACTATGAAAGGCCTATGGTGCTTAACAGTGTACTCACACAACCACATCTTCTATTCTAGCATGTGCTCAAACATCAAACCTTTCCTTAGGTAAGATTTATTGGACTCGTCGAATGTACTATTCAGGGATGATCTAGGCTCAATTGTCTTACTCATGCCACCATCAACTATAGCCTTATGGGCAAGGCTAACATCACAAAACAATGGTACTCGGTGATCCCGTCCGGTCATTTTTGCGTACCACTCTGCTTCTTTCTCCGTGAATCCATCCTTGTCCAAATCATTCGCCGGACCATTATCATCCGAGTCATCCGCACAAGCAAGCTGATAGATGATGTCATGGTCGATGTCCTTATGCCTGACTTGAGCCTCTATGTCACCAAGATCGTTGTCATGACCATCATCCTTTTTCTCGGAGTCATGACCATCATCATTCATTGGTGCACCACTCTCAAACTCATATTGGGGATCCACATTGGCATAATCAACTTGTTCGTTGACATGTTGAATATCTTTCACCTCAAATTCATTTGATTGGCTAATAGGAGTTTGGCTCATTGCATTGGCGGCTTGCACTTCAACTCTTTGCTCATCAATTGAATCGGGCTCATATCATCTAATAAGGTTTGGTTCAAGTCAACATGAAAGAGAGGACCTTTGACCTTAGTGGCAAACACTTTGAGTGCTTTGACTTCCGAGGATGCAACAACCTCCTTATATGCACCCCATTGCAAATTTGACTTCATAGACATCGTCTTCATTCGACACTTGTGTCACGTCCCAACATCATATCTTCTTACTAGTTGAACTTGGTCACTTGGATCCATACAATTTAATATAATCCATGTTTCTTCCACAACCTCATCATAACTAGGACTTGTAAGAAATGTCAACACCTCCTTATCCT
The DNA here is from genome assembly GCA_011799875.1 of Thinopyrum elongatum. Taxonomy (NCBI): domain Eukaryota; kingdom Viridiplantae; phylum Streptophyta; class Magnoliopsida; order Poales; family Poaceae; genus Thinopyrum; species Thinopyrum elongatum. The sequence continues at coordinate 1,764,632 of CM022302.1, read as the reverse complement.
TGTCAACAATCTCGACATTCATAAATGCCGCCTTGTCAACATAATAAACATTCACGATCCTCTCCATCTAAAAATCAATGCCACCATAAGTACTTAAGAGGAGCAATGAGAAATCTACCATACGACATAGAAAACAAGTTTGAACAATTTGTAATACTAACCCTAACCCTAAATCCTAACATTAACCCTAAGCCCATCCACATAATAAATCACCATTATTTGACCAAGCATACTCATTAGTAAACATCACAAACATCATATTATTTGAGGGAGAAATCTTCATAACTAGGGCTAGGAGTCACATGAACAAATTCATCCAAATACACAAACCCAACCAATCAAAACTTGGGAGATGAAGGAGGATACCTCAAGGGAAGGAAAAGACACCGCATCCACGGATAAATGCCACCGATTTGAAAGGATTTGAAGGAGGGTTGAGTGGAGGTGACAATGGGGAAGAGGGCTGCAGCTCGGGGTGGCCAATGAGGAGGAAGAGGGTGGGGGTGAGTGGTGGGTGGGAGCCCCACCGCGGCCCCGCGACCACTTACCTATTGAGGTAAGAAAGGCCGGGGTCAATGGCGTTTCTAGAAATACCTGACGGTTTGGCGTTTCAGGCTGCCACGTAAGCAGACCACGCTAGCTCGGCAAGTTGGCGGGCCATGACGTAGGGCAGAAATGCCGCGCGCCATGGCGTGTCTGAAAAGGGTGAAATCATGAAATAAATTCCAGGAGAGGTCATTTCGTGCTGAAGATTTCTGACAAGGTCAGAACAGTGATTACAGCCACATGTCGGTTGGTAGACTTAGCGCGAAGGAGTCCAAGAAGAACACTATGCATGCATTAATTAACGCACCTGCCAATTAATGCTCGATTCTAATTCCAATACTAACGAAGGAAACTTCAAATTTTTTATACTCCCTCTGATCCATATTAATTGTCGCTCATTTAGTACAAAGTAGCCACAATTAATATGGATCGCATGGAGTATTTTTTCTTATTTCCAGCCAGACTGCGTTAGGTGCTTCCATGCATGGCATGCACAACACAGCGGTGTATGGTGCATGGAATGCTTGCATGCATTGGAACATTGTACGTATGGTACATAAGTATTATCGCCGGTCAGTTAGCTAGGATACTTACATGTCTAATACCCATTTTTGTGTGAGACGACCAAGGATGAGAAGCAACAAATTCGAACCGAACCGCGGTACATTAGGACGTAAATATATCAGGAAAATAATACAAATTCATCATATAAGCCTATAAACGGCTTCTCGCCATAATGCATCGTATGCATGCACCTTAATTATGAAAGCAAGAGAATATTTAAAAAACATAAAAGTACAGATAAATCTAAACAACGCCAACACCTTAAGAATGTTGCGTGTGGCATTGCGCGGACAATGATAGTCCCGTCCGTCCTACTGCTCTTCACCTACTTAAGTGTCTGTTTGTATGCCTTTGGCTACTGTTGTGTCTAATATTCTAATACAAATTATAAATTGATCACAACACAACAGAATTTGGCAACCGCAACCTGAGCCTAAATATCTTTCCCGATATGTGCTATTACGGTGGATGGAAGTGGCAGAGAAGCAAGATTGAGAAGAATAAAACTTTATAAGGACCGTGTAGATGTCATCCACACAATTGGGCAGGAAAAAAATGAGAGGGTCGAAGCCAATGTGTTATGTCTGCAAGCAGCATAAAGCCCTGAAGGGGCAAAACAATGTTGTGGGTGCAAGTAAAGGTTGAAAGCAACAAGTCATGCCAAGTGTAATAAATCATTTCAGTTGTGTACAACAAATATGTGCACAATATTAAGAACAAGCTTTAACGAGAGTGGACGAGAATGTTGTACCCTAAAAGGCCAAGTGATAGGGATCATGTAGTAAGTTTGTGGCAAGGCTTACCATGGTGAAGTCTAGCCAACACGTAGGCACCATGTTGCTCGAGAAGTCACTTTTGAATGGAAACATTTTGAGCCTTTGAGGGATAAATTACACAATATTGATAGTGGATAAACTTTGGGTGGAGTTTGTATTTATGGGTGGTTGTTGCACCAGGCAAAATAGCTGAGAGATGGAAAACACACCTCGAGATGGACCTTTCTAATAAGTTCAAAAATAATGGTACAAAAACTATAATCAGTGGTGCTACTACAATACTGCTAAAGATGAGGCGTATGGAGGAACATAACAAAAGGTTTAAATAGCCACAAGTGTTTCGAAATAATTATTTTTTGTTTGTGGGGGTTGGGGGGGGGGGGGGGGGATTTTATCGAGTGATACGGAGAAAAACAAATTTAGTACAATTATGTGCGACGATCCACGGAACACAGTGCCTTCACAATTTCGTTGAAGCATATTCATATGAAAAATAATTGTAAAGTTGTGTACTCGAGATCCTATTAGAGTCTGAATTATGATGTGTAAAGATATCAAGAAAATTGAACCGTGCAAATGCACTGGTCACCATGAAAATGAATCAAGAAAGAAATGAAAGAAATTGTAAATTCTTTTAGTATGAATCATTGTAGAGTCCAAAAATAATGAATTTTTGTAATAACTTATAAAAAAGGAGCGGTTGATTTCATAGAATATAACTATTTTATAATAAACTTTTGGAAAATAGAAGTATGCAAGAGAGGTCTTGAATCAGTGAGTGGTGCGTAAAGATTGTCTTAACAACTTTTTATGAGTACGCACCACATATTACATTGTATTAGATGGGCGGTGATAGAGGAAATTAGAGTAAGGTGAACATGTATGTGGGCGCATTTGAATCCATGGGATTACAAGTCGGATAACATAACTTCATAATCGCCAATGATGAGACAGGTGAAAGAAAAGGACTCAAGTTTAGATATGAGCAATCATTGCTTAGAGAAAAGTATTATTTTATTCGTAATGGATATTTATTATTAGTCGTAACACAATCATTTAATTTGGCCATAGGCATGTACTTTGAAAATCTAAACACATACATAACAATTTGTAAGAAATCTAGCCGTGCAATTGGGTGGGCCACACTGCTAGTTAAAATTAAACCGAAAACGTGTGACAATGGGATGGCATCTTATACGAAGGTGAAAATAGCCATCTCTTAGGTGTAAACAGATCTTCCCTTCACAAAGTGAAACTAACTTTTTTTCCTTATTCTCTCTCCTCCAACTCAGCAAAATTAAAATCCACCTCAAACAAAAGACTGACATCCTACCATTCATTGTGGATTCCCACTTGATTTCTTTTCTTTCAATATAGTTGATTTCGCTTGGGAAAAGGCTTTCGATTAGTGACATTATGTCAAGCTTTGCACCGGGACGAGAGATAATTAAGGCGCAAGCTCCCAAGTCCAAGCAAATTAGCACCGAATGACTATTGTGACTCAGTGATGCAAGTAAGCATGCATATGACACACATTAGAATATACTAGTACGTCAGCCGTAGAGGCAGGTAGGGACTAAATAAATAGGGCAATTTTTCGTGTTTGGACGGACCTCACCTTGCCTACCATTGCTTGCTGTCCTGCTTCTTCTGTGAGCTCATACAAACAGTAGCAAGCTGTAGAGGTTCACTGTGCGTACTGATGACCTGATTCTCTCTACATTGGGCAGTCATGCTACCAAAGGATCTGATTCCGGTGGCCTGATATGGTGATGGAATTTTCACTTTGTGACTCAAGTCGATGTCCCCAAGCAATGGGCCTGTATGCAAATGGCTGCCAGCAAGCAAGCATCCAAAGTTGGGAAGAAACAAAGGCTGATATCTCGTGACTAATCTAAACACTATAAAAAACAAATAGCTTCAAAGCACATGTGCATCAGTGTGCACAGCGCAAAAGCATCGCATTATAACCATGTGTGCTAGCGGAGTTCTACTACTTAATTGCGATAATTAATACTAGCTGTTTGTAATCGATCAAGTTGTTCAAGTTGCCAATAGTGAGTTGTGATGTACTAGTAGCTTAGTGCTATCTATTACGCTGATGTATCGTTGTGTTTTAGAGCATCTCCAACAGGTGATGTATCATGGGCACACTAAAAGTAGTTTTACATCACCAAAAAGTGCATTATGCATCACCTGGATTTATTTTGCTCCAACAGATGATGCAAAATACGGCACCATTTTGCTCGACCAGATGATGTATATTGGGCACCAACCACACCATTTGCACCACAATTGCATATATATTGAAACACAAACATGAACTTTCCATATAAATTTAAACTTTTCAACACACGAATGCTCATATCAAATTTAACATGAAATGCACATAGCAAATTTAACTTCGAATCCACATATCAAATTCAAATGCAAATAATCCATCATAGTGCATAGAACATAAATCTCTCAACTCTCAACTCTCATCACCTCCGTTGTCACTTGGGCTTGCATTGTCTCCACGGCTTGCATTGACCTCATTTTCACCATCGTTGTCTTTCTCGCCATCACCTCCTCCCATGCCATCACCACCCCCCATAGCACCACCTCCTCCCATGCCAACACCTCCTCCCATGAAACAACTCATGCCACCACCCATGAAACAACTCATGCCACCACCCAAAGCACCACCTCCTCCCATGCCACCACTCATGCCACCACCTCCCATGGCTGCTCGCATGGCATCCATGAACCCTCCTCCCATGGAACCAATGCCACCACCCATGGCACCAATGCCTCCACCGAAACCTCCACCCATGCCACCACCCATCATGTTCATCATGCTCATATGCTTCATTGCCAAGACTTGATCACGACAAAGCTCCACCCATGCCTTGGCCTTCTCATCGAGACCACCTGTATCCATCTAAATTTTTTGTTCTTGTTCATTGGCCAACCTCCTCTCCTCGGCCGCCACATCCTCTCCTCTCCTCGGCCGCCGCTCGCCTCTCCTCGGGCACCTCCCGCCTCTCCTCGGCTAAAGACTTTTCCTCCATTTGCTTCAACTTCAAAGCTTTTCTTTCTTCGGCCGCCTCTTTTCTTGCAATCATGAGGGCGTCCAATGATTCTTTCATATCATTGTTGCCTGACTTTGTTCCCTTTTCTTTCACATTTTTTCTTCCACCTCCAATGGGCCTTTTGAAGGGAGGAACCGAGGCAGGAGTGAGGCTTCGCTTCCCTTCTCCATCACTTGATGTATCATCATCATCCAAATCAAGTGCAAATGAGTTCTTGGAGTTCTTCTTATTGGACATCTCATATGCTTCCTAGTTCCTCCGCTTCTTCTCATTTTGAAGCTCCGTCCAACAATGGTGGAATGTAAACGGTTTGCCATTCTTCTTCCTTTTTTCCAGTTCTTTCCTTTTACCATGAACAAAGATTGGGCAATATTTTTCCACAAATGACAAATAAGACATGAGAGAAAAAAGTTAGGCACCCACATTTCAATGCATACAAGACATGAGAGGAACAAGTGGATGATGCAATTTTAGCAAAAAATTATCCTATCTTGATCATTTGTACCACTAGGGTTCAAACGATCGACATTTGTCAAGCACGATGACCACTTTTGGCATTCCATGGAGATGGTGCCACACCGGTGGCGAAGAGAAATGGCCATTTGATCATAGTCACTATTGTTGCGTTCATCAAAGAATTCCTTCATCCTCTTCCAATAGGTGCTCATCGGTTGCTCGCAACCCACGGCGGCATCAAGACTAATTTTTTTCCATGCCAAACATAGCAATTTATCCTCATCCACCGTGTAGTTCCCCATTCTTCCGCTCGGAGCATCCAAGAAACCTTCGCCATCATCGTCAAGAAGTTCCTCTTCCTCCCATTGATCTTCATCATCTTGAGACGGCGTTTCTTGAGAGACAAAATCTTGTGATGCGACATTTGTGTAGTGCAAGAAGGTTTCATCGTCGACACTACATTGACACACATCACCTCACAATTGAATTGAAGCAAATGATTTAGAGAAAAAAGACGAGGAAAAATTGTATACCTTTGGGACATTTCGTCAAACATGTTGGGGGTGCTGGTGACCGTGGCGATGGGTGACGATCGCGGCTCCTCCACGGACGGCGGCGGCATGAAAGAAGGCTGGGGAGGTGGAGGGGGGGGGGGAACTGTAACACCCCCGGTGATTAGCAACAGTAATCACTTTTGATAATGACATGTTAGCATGATTAACAGTGCATAATCATCATTTGCATCATATTGCATTTCAACTTCTAACTCAAATTCAAATTTTAAATGAAAGTGAAATATAAAAGTTGACCAACATAAAAACTAAAATGTTCAGTAAATAACAAATATTGCAGAGACCATTCTAAAATTGTAACCAACAGTTAATAAATTAATTAGGTGACCCAAACCTCTTTTAAAAGTGGCTGAAAATAATATCTACAAGCCTTTTAATTAATCTAGATCGAATATGAAATGATGTTTTGCCCAAACTAGTTTTTGGTGTTAGGGTATATTGCACTGGTATTTAAGGACTAGCTCCCACTTTTTACAAAATCCATTTGGGGCCTAAACAATTAACAGAACAGAAAAGAAAAAGAAACAGGAAAGAGAAAAAGGGAAAAGGCCTAAATGATCTACTGTACACTCGGCCTATCGCTACAGTCGCGGCCCAGCCCACCCCCCCGCGCCGTCCCTCACCTCGCACTGCTCACCTTGCCGCGTTGTCGCCCACGCCCGCGCTCACCGCCCCGGCCCCCCTCGCCTTTGCTCAACAACGAGCACTGCGGCGCTGCGGACGCCTATATGGACCCCCCCCTCGACCCCGCGGACGAACCCTAGCCGCCCCCTTTGCCCCTCTTCCCCCGTCCCCCACCTCGCCCGACGCCGCCATGGTCGGCCACCGCTGAAGCTCGCGGCCACCGTGCCCCGTTCGCCTCCCCGTTGTGTCCACGAGCTCCGCCGCAACGCGCCGTCCTCCTCGACCACGAGCCTGAGCTCCGGGAGCCCTGCATCGCCCCCACGTCGCCGTCTTCTTCCTCGGGTCGCCGCCGCACTCTGTCGTTGATTCCGGCTACTCCAGGCCTTCCCCGAGCCCACTTTGACCGGCTACGCCCCACTGTGAGCTCCTGCTCCTCCTCCCCCTCTCCATTAGCTTGCTAGCGTACCGTAGCCACCGCTCCGCGTTAGGCCGCGCCCACCGCCGCGGACCTCGTCGCCGGTGACCGTCCGGCGACCATTTGGTCATGTGCTGCTGCCCATTTGCTTCGCCGCGTCGCATGGACCCCGCCTAGCTCCTCACGACGCTTGAACGAGCGCCGTTTTGTCGATCCCGTAGTTCGCCCGAGAACCTCACCGCCGACGAGCTCCTGGCGCTCAGCTCCGGCCTCCCCAGCACCCCGCACCGCCGCCATTCGACGCGCGACGAAGAGCCGTGTCGAACGCGACCTACCCCAGCCCCTGAGACCCACCGTAGGCGAAACCCGAGCCAAGCCCGACTCGCGCCGCCGCGTTTTGGCTCGCCGGAGCTACTCCGGCGCGTCGCCGGCCACCGCCGACGTGGCACCAGTGGGTCCCGCCCTGTGCCACTGACTGTGGGGCCCTGCGGGCCCCTTTGACCCTGTTGACCGGGGTCAACGCTGACGTGGCCGCCCTGTCTCACTGACATGTGGGGCCCGGTCGCTTAAATGAATTTAAATAAATAGAAAATCTGTTAATTAGTTAATTAAATACTTATCAGTCACTGACTGCTGGGCCCCACCTGTTAATTAACTCAAATAATGAAATTAACCTCTCTGATTAAGCCACAGTGTATGACATGTGGGTCCCACCTGTCAGGTTTGACTCTGATCAGCCAGAGTTGACCTGCTGACATCATGCTTAGGTCATGCTGATGTCATCGCAACACTGTTTCGGATAATGTTGATTTAAATAATTAAATAAATTCTAGAAATTAATAAAAATTTAGAAAATCATATTAAATAAACCGTAACTCCGATGAAAATAATTTATACATGAAACTTGCTCAGAATTTCGATACGAATCCGAATACGTCCTCCGTATTCCCGTCAGACGCCCGCAGCTATAAGAACATTGAACTTTTAGACCGTTTTCAGTAAATGAATAGTGCCCAACTTTAATTAAATAAATCCAAATAAATTCCTAAATTAACTAAATCATTTAATTAGGCAGTAGAACACCCCGGCTTATCATTTAGGCATGGCATACATGTTGTTTGCATTATTGCCATGAATTTGTTGTTTCTCTCCCCCTCCTTCTCTCTCTCGATAGACGCTGAGACCGACGACGCTGCACCAGGATACGACTACCCTACCGACGAGCAACCCGTTGACGACCCCTCTCTCTTGCCAGAGCAACCAGGCAAGCCCCCCCCTTGAGCATCCAGATATCGCCCATTCTATTCTCCTGCTTGCATTAGATTTTGCTACTGTTAATGTATGCTCCTATTCTGATGCATAGCCTGCTGTTGTAACATGTTCATTGCTACCTTACCTGCCTATGATAAACTATTTAGTATAGGTTGGTGATGAACCATCAGTGACCCCACCACCTTTCCTTTGTTGCCCCTGCTTGATCATCGACGACTCGATCAACGTGATCGTCGACCAGAGACCGACACCTCAGTTCACACCCCCTTAGTTGTACAACTCTGCGTAGTAACTATCGAGTGCTGAGGGTGATACCTCGTAACGCACTCCCGATGAATACTCTGCAGTGTAGCTGTTCAGTCGTGGTCATCGAGGGTGATTCCTCCTTCTCCACTTCCGATACGACTCTGTCGTGCAACCCTCAGTGTGAACCTCGAGGGTGATACCTCATACGTTCGCCCTGATGATTTCGTCGAGTGGAATCCGCCGAGGGTGATTCCTCGGGTTTCCCCCTTGATGTTACGACCACACGATTACTTGACCTCTGTTACAGGCGGGTCCACCCTCGTGGGTACCCGCTGGGGATCTATGATTTTCGGGTGTGCCGGAAGGGCACTCGAGTGTGACATTGTGGCGGAGCATCAGAGACTCTGATTGTCTCCGCTTGATACTAATTGAGCCTATTGGATTTGGGTGTGTGATCTGAGTGGGTCGACGTGCCCTATACGCACTACCACCACGCGGGATAATGGTTATGGGACCCTCTGCGAAGTACGTTTCTCCGAAAGCTCGTCTGACGTCACGATTCACCGTGCGGGCTGATTGTCGGGATTGGGCTGGATACTTCACTGACGAGTTCAGTGTCGCGCCTGCACCCCGGCCAGTCTCGCAACGCGCAGGGTGCCCAGGGCGATGGCCCGAGACCTCTGGGTGCATAGGTTAGTCCGGCGTGCTGACCTCTCTGCCGAGCCTAGGTAGAGCGCTGCTTTGTGTTGATCTTCTGAGGACGGGCATTACCCAGCAAGTGTGTCCGGCCAGAGTTGATCGAGCGTGTTGGGTAACAGTAGTGCACCCCTGCAGGGATGAATCTTCTATCGATAGCCGGTCCTATGGTAAAGGACGCTCAGTTTGTGTATCCCGATCTACTACTTAAACTGGATACTTGTTACTTAATTGAAGCTTCGGGATCGCTTTCTCGCTTGGGAGTCGAGGAAGGATCTTTAAGCTGTACTTCAACATGTTTGCTAAATAAAATGCTATTCTACTCTCTTCTATGGCTGCAAGATGATGGCCTTGTGAAGATGTTTGAAGATGCTAGTCTTCGATAGGACTAGGCCTTCTCTCTATTCTGGCATTTCTGCAGCCCAGTCCACATATACAGCCTTTCTCCATTGATAATGTTGCATATGTAGTATAGATCCTTGCTTGCTGAGTACTTCGGATGAGTACTCACGGTTGCTTTACTTTCTCTTTTCCCCATATGCCCCACCTTGATGATACAACAGACGATGGAGTCCAGGAGCCAGATGCCACCACCGGAGCTTACTACCAGGAGGGTCCAGAGGGTACTTACTACTGGATCGAGCCAGATGACCAGGAGTAGGATCGGAGGCTCCCAGGCAGGAGGCCAACGCCTTTCGATCTATTGTCGCTGTTTGTGCTAGCCTTCGTAAGGCAAAACTTGTCTAACTATGTCTGTACTCAGATAATATTTGTATGACTGACTTATGTATTCGGATCTTCGGATCCCTGGTCTGTAATATTGTGGACCTCCGTTTAAATTGTGTTTTGTGTTGTGATATCTTCCCGTGAGTCCCTGTGCTTGATCGTACACGTTTGCGTGTATGATTAGTGTACGATTGAGTTGGGGGCGCCACAAGTTGGTATCAGAGCCGACTGCCTGTAGGAAGCCCCCTTCCAATTCCTTGGCCGAAGTTGAGTCTAGAAACCGAAAAACTAATTTACTAACTTGGCTGTGTGGCTTACGGGCCCACGTCGCCAATTGGGTGGTATTAGGATCTTTTATTCCTCGTCTATACTCTGGCACTCTGATCTCTCTTCTACTCGGGTTAAATAAATTTTACTAACCCCGACACTTAGGATCTCGTAAATCCTGTCTACCCGGAGAGCTGGATATCTGTGTGATTTCCCTGTCATTGATCTGATTAGTCTGATAATCATTTTCCTTTCCATTGGTTTGTTTAACCTTTCCTTTACAAGTATCTTACGCTTCTCACACTGTCATTTGACACTTTTGGAATCTCTCGGCAAAATGTGTCGTGTTCAGCGGCAACATTTTGACTTCTTTCGAGATGTTAAATGAATTCATGAACAGCAATTCCATCCTTGCCTCTAGTGGTCGGTGATATCATCGTCAACCTTTTTGACTACCTGCCCACGAATTGCTGTTAACCCCGAATGAGTTCAGGCTATTCTTGACTGGACTCCCCCGAAGAATGTCAAGCAAGTTAGAAGTTTTCTCGGACTTGCTAGTTATTGCCGTCGATTCGTTGAGAACTTTTCCAAGATTACAAAGCCATTGACAAACCTGCTTCACAAAGGTGTTAAATTTGAGTGGACAGAAATATGTCAAGAAAGCTTTCAGACACTAAAAGATAAATTGACATCTGCCCCAGTATTAGCACCCCCGGATTCCCAAAAGGATTTCGTGATATACTGCGATGCCTCCCGTCAAGGATTAGGCTGTGTCCTAATGCAAGAACGCAAGGTGATTGCTTATGCCTCCCGACAATTGCGTCCTCACGAAGAAAATTACACAGTGCACGATCTCGAACTTTCTGCGGTTATTTATGCCCTGAAGCTATGGCGACATTACCTTCTCGGTAACCGTTGCGAGATATATACGGATCATCAAAGTTTGAAGTATTTATATACTCAACCGGATCTGAACCTTCGTCAACAAAGATGGCTCGAGACAATAGCCGATTATGATATGAATATCTCATACACCCCTGGCATGGCAAATGTAATGGCCGATGCTTTGAGCCGCAAGGCTTATTGCAGCAACCATATGGTTCACGAATCACAACCTCTTCTTTATGAAGAGTTTCGTAAATTGAACCTCCATATTGTTCCACAGGGTTATCTCAATACCCTCGTTGTCGAACCAGATTTAGAACACAGCATCAAAACTATGCAACGGTATGACTCTGAAGTTGAAAGGATCAAGCGATACCTTGAAAAAGGAAAACCGTCGGAGTTCCATCTTGATAATGATGGGATCCTATTTTTCCAACACCGTCTCTTCGTACCTAAGTTCAAAGATGAGAGGGAACACGTTATGATGGAAGCTCATGACACTCCTCTGTCAATTCATCCTGGTAGCACAAAGATGTACCGTGACATTTGTCAGAGATACTGGTGGCCTAATATGAAGCGAGACATTGCTCGTTATGTTTCTGAGTGTGACGTTTGCCGCCGCGTTAAAGCTCAACATCAAAGGCCCGCTGGAACTCTGCAACCCCTTGCAATTCCTGAATGGAAATGGGACAAGGTCCAAATGGATTTCATTACTGGTTTTCCCAAATCCCAGAAGGGTAATGATGCTATTTTTGTCGTCATTGACCGATTCTCTAAGGTTGCTCACTTTCTGCCAGTTAAAGAGACAATCACTGCTAGCCAGTTAGCAGACTTGTATGTTTCCCGAATTGTGTCACTCCACGGTGTTCCGTTGGAGATCAGTTCTGATCGTGGCAGCCTCTTCACCTCCAGATTCTGGAATAGTTTCCAAGAAGCTATGGGAACACATCTGTCTTTTAGCACCGCTTTTCACCCTCAGTCACAGGGTCAAGTTGAACGAGTTAATCAAGTGCTCGAAGATATGCTTCGAGCGTGCGTCATCTCCTTCGGTAAGAAATGGGAGGAATCTCTCCCGTATGCCGAATTCTCTTACAACAATAGCTATCAAGCTAGTCTGAAGATGGCATCGTTTGAAGTTCTATACGGTCGTAAGTGTCGAACCCCTCTGAATTGGTCAGAAACAGGGGAACGCTCACTCGTCGGTCCGGACATTATTCAGCAAGCAGAAGATCAAGTCCGCATTGTCCGTGAACATTTGAAAACTGCCCAGTCTCGTCAGAAGAGCAACTATGACCGAAAGCACCAGGAAATGGTCTATCAACCTGGCGAGCAAGCTTACCTCCGCATCACTCCGTTGAAAGGCACTCATCGGTTCGGAATCAAAGGCAAGTTAGCTCCTCGCTACATTGGCCCATTCCGTATTCTTGCCCGTCGAGGAGAAGTGGCATATCAATTGCAGTTGCCGCCAAGTCTTTCTCAAGTACATGATGTCTTTCATGTATCCCAACTCCGTCGCTGCTTCAAGGATCCTATTCGAGCTGTGGATCACGAAGTGCTTGAATTACGGGAAGATCTGTCCTATCCAGAATATCCCATCCGTATTCTTGATGAAGCTGAACGTCGGACTCGTCAAAAGTCAATCAAATTCCTCAAGGTTCAGTGGTCAAATCATTCTGAAGATGAGGCCACTTGGGAACGCGAGTATCGTCTTCGTGAAGAATACCCCTCTTTCTTTCAGTCTTCCTCTTAATTCTCGGGACGAGAATTCTTAATAGATGAGGAGAATTGTAACACCCCCGGTGATTAGCAACAGTAATCACTTTTGATAATGACATGTTAGCATGATTAACAGTGCATAATCATCATTTGCATCACATTGCATTTCAACTTCTAACTCAAATTCAAATTTTAAATGAAAGTGAAATATAAAAGTTGACCAACATAAAAACTAAAATGTTCAGTAAATAACAAATATTGCAGAGACCATTCTAAAATTGTAACCAATAGTTAATAAATTAATTAGGTGACCCAAACCTCTTTTAACAGTGGCCGAAAATAATATCTACAAGCCTTTTAATTAATCTAGATCGAATATGAAATGATGTTTTGCCCAAACTAGTTTTTGGTGTTAGGGTATATTGCACTGGTATTTAAGGACTAGCTCCCACTTTTTACAAAATCCATTTGGGGCCTAAACAATTAACAGAACAGAAAAGAAAAATAAACAGAAAAGAGAAAAAGAGAAAAGGCCTAAATGATCTACTGTACACTCGGCCTATCGATACAGTCGCGGCCCAGCCCACCCCCCCGCGCCGTCCCTCACCTCGCACTGCTCACCTCGCCGTGCTGTCGCCCGCGCCCGCACTCACCGCCCCGGCCCCCCTCGCCTTGGCTCGACAACGAGCACTGCGGCGCCGCGGACGCCTATATGGACCCCCCCTCGACCCCGCGGACGAACCCTAGCCGCCCCCTTTGCCCCTCTTCCCGCGTCCCCCACCTCGCCCGACGCCGCCATGGTCGGCCACCGCTGAAGCTCGCGGCCACCGTGCCCCGTTCGCCTCCCCGTTGTGTCCACGAGCTCCGCCGCAACGCGCCGTCCTCCTCGACCACGAGCCTGAGCTCCGGGATCCCTGCATCGCCCCCACGTCGCCGTCTTCCTCCTCGGGTCGCCGCCGCACTCTGTCGTCGATTCCGGCTACTCCAGGCCTTCCCCGAGCCCACTTTGACCGGCTACGCCCCACTGTGAGCTCCTGCTCCTCCTCCCCCTCTCCATTAGCTTGCTAGCGTACCGTAGCCACCGCTCCGCGTTAGGCCGCGTCCACCGCCGGTGACCTCGTCGCCGGCGACCGTCCGGCGACCATTTGGTCATGTGCTGCTGCCCATTTGCTTCGCCGCGTCGCATAGACCCCGCCTAGCTCCTCACGACGCTTGAACGAGCGCCGTTTTGTCGATCCCGTAGTTCGCCCGAGAACCTCGCCGCCGACGAGCTCCTGGCGCTCAGCTCCGGCCTCCCCAGCACCCCGACCCTCCGCCATTCGACGCGCGACGACGAGCTTCGTCGAACGCGACCTACCCCAGCCCCTGAGACCCACCGTAGGCGAAACCTGAGCCAAGCCCGACTCGCGCCGCCGCGTTTTGGTTCGCCGGAGCTACTCCGGCGCGTCGCCGGCCACCGCCTACGTGGCACCAGTGGGTCCTGTAGGGTAACGCAGCAGAAAACTAAAAAATTCCGACCTACGCACCAGCCCAGGACCACTATGGAGACTGCATACAAGGTTTGATCATTTTCGTTACTGACTCGTAGCGCAGCGGAAGTAGAGTCGATGACGATCGGCGGTGCAGATCCCCGCAGCTAGGATTTACAACCTCCCAACCGCGAGGATGTACTCCCTCATCTGCCCCTCGGACAGCCCTCCGGGAGGCGGTCGAACAGTCCCCCGGACGGTGTCGCGGACAGCCCTTCGGGAGGACCTTCAAAACTCGAACGGTCATTCGGACAGCCCTTCGGGAGGACTCACAGAACTCGGACCGTCACTTGGACAGCCCTTCGGGAGGCACTCACGAACAGCCCCTCGGGCACTAAGATCGAAACTACGACCTCTCTATAGAGTTGCACACATACGGTGTCATCTATCCGGCAGGGCTTCACCGTCCAGAACTAGTTCCCACCGGAACCCAGACAGCCTTTCGGCTCTACGAAACTCTTTTCGTGGGAGGGAGAGAGAAGCCAGATCATTGCAATGGCATGTATGTGAGAATGGATGAGTCTTTAGGCAGCCCCCTCCACCCCTATTTATAGGCCAAGCCCAAGGGTGGCTTCTCCAAGAAGCCAAGGGAAAAATACCAAAAGACCCTCAAGGTGGCTTCTCTAAGAAGCCACCCAAAAAGCACTTTCACTATTCACGACGACATTTTTCAGCGTCCGTTCGAACTGAAAATATTTATGTGGGCTTAGAAAATTTCCAGTACCCACTAAAATAATTTTCAACGCGTTCTGGAACAATTCCAGATTAGTGATTTTCATCTGCGAAAAGCATCTGAAGTGGTTCCGGCAGCTCCGGAACATTTCCGGTTTTTCTTTCAGAAAATTCCCAAAAGTTTCCAGAATGATTCTGGCACCCTCCAAGAATTATCGGGCATGTGCTGAAACCAATTTGACTTTATGGTATCCTCTGAAACAACTTTTCAGTTTCACCGGAACTCATCCGGTGACCTCTCTCTGCGGAACTTTTCCGCTGTCCGAAACTTTTTCGGTGATTTTCTCTCAGACTCCCTGTCTAGTATTCAGCAGATAGATGACCCTTAAGCGTGTGACCCTATAGGTTCGGTGAAGTATAGACATGACACGGAACCCCTTCCGATCAATGATCAACATCGGAGCCGTGGACACCCATATTGACCCCTATACCCACACGAATGAATATTCGAGTGAACCTCCAGTTGTCGTGTGCTATTCCTGTTGCTTCGCGATATGTTACAAATACCCGAGGTGAGACATGATGGCATCCCCGTGGGTCAACAACTTGTCCACTATGCCAGTTACCTCGTTACCGGTATTTGTTCTCTTTTCTCGTTCCCGTGTTCCGGCATCCCCGTGATCAAATCACAAAGTGTCTGGCCAGACGATGATGGATACCGTAACACCGAGAGGGCCCAGAGATATCTCTCCATCGTCGGAGGAGCAAATCCCAATCTCGAGCTATCAAGTTACTTGACACACTTTTCCATGAACCCGTAAGCCGCCGTAATAGCCACCCATTTACGGATGACGTTTAACAAACCCCAAAGTTCATGAATCAAGCATGAAGAAACTCGATACTCTCATGGTCTGAGGAATCATGCAAACGTTAACCATCTCTGTGTTATTAATCATTAACTTGTGACGAAAGTATCCCATAGCATAACATCAATTCGGGTCGATTCAACACAAATGTTCTTCTAACATTGTACCCTCAAAGTTGCTGGCATAGACATGCTCATGATCAGGAAAACAGAACCATCATGCAACACTTGAGCTAGTCTTAGAGGCCAGACTAGGAATACATTTTACCGTTTATTATCCCACACGTGCATATGAGTCTTCCTCCGAGCCTCGTTTTATTTGCAGACTCGAGAATCATTGCAGTTATAGCATGGAACATAAACCTAATTATGAACAGGGAGATAATCAATAACATTTATTATTGCCTCTAGGGCATATCTCCTACAGGTCCCGCCCTGTGCCACTGACTGTGGGGCCCCGCGGGCCCTTTGACCCCGTTGACCGGGGTCAACGCTGACGTGGCCGCCCTGTCTCACTGACATGTGGTGCCCGGTCGCTTAAATGAATTTAAATAAATAGAAAATCTTTTAATTAGTTAATTAAATACTAATCAGTCACTGACTGCTGGGCCCCACCTGTTAATTAACTCAAATAATTAAATTAACCTCTCTGATAAAGCCACAGTGTATGACATGTGGGTCCCACCTGTCAGGTTTGACTCTGGTCAGCCAGAGTTGACCTGCTGACGTCATGCTTAGGTCATGCTGATGTCATCGCAACACTGTTTCGGATAATGTTGATTTAAATAATTAAATAAATTCCAGAAATTAATAAAAACTTTAGAAAATCATATTAAATAAACCGTAACTCCGATGAAAATAATTTATATATGAAACTTGCTCAGAATTTCGATACGAACCCGAATACGTCCTCCGTATTCCCGTCAGACGCCCGCAGCTATAAGAACATTGAACTTTTAGACCGTTTTCAGTAAATGAATACTGCCCAACTTTAATTAAATAAATCCAAATAAATTCCTAAATTAACTAAATCATTTAATTAGGCAGTAGAACACCCCCGCATATCATTTAGGCATGTCATACATGTTGTTTGCATTATTGCCGTGAATTTATTGTTTCTCTCCCCCTCCTTCTCTCTCTCGATAGACGCTGAGACCGACGACGCTGCACCAGGATACGACTACCCTACCGACGAGCAGCCCGTTGACGACCCCTCTCTCTTGCCAGAGCAACCAGGCAAGCCCCCCCCTTGAGCATCCAGATATCGCCCATTCTATTCTCCTGCTTGCATTAGATTTGCTACTGTTAATGTATGCTCCTATTCTGATGCATAGCCTGCTGTTGTAACCTGTTCATTGCTACCTTACCTGCCTATGATAAACTGTTTAGTATAGGTTGGTGATGAACCATCAGTGACCCCACCACCTTTCCTTTGTTGCCCCTGCTTGATCATCGACAACTCGATCAACGTGATCGTCGACCAGAGACCGACACCTCACTTCACACCCCCTTAGTTGTACGACTCTGCGTAGTAACTATCGAGTGCCGAGGGTGATACCTCGTAATGCACTCCCGATGAATACTCTGCAGTGTAGCTGTTCGGTCGTGGTCATCGAGGGTGATTCCTCCTTCTCCACTTCCGATACGACTCTGTCGTGCAACCCTCAGTGTGAACCTCGAGGGTGATACCTCATAAGTTCGCCCTGATGATTTCGTCGAGTGGAATCCGCCGAGGGTGATTCCTCGGGTTTCCCCCTTGATGTTATGACCACATGATTACTTGACCTCTGTTACAGGCGGGTCCACCCTGGTGGGTACCCGCTAGGGATCTATGATTTTCAGGTGTGCCGGAAGGGCACTCGAGTGTGACATTGTGGCGGAGCATCAGAGACTCTGATGGTCTCCGCTTGATACTAATTGAGCCTATTGGATTTGGGTGTGTGATCTGAGTGGGTCGACGTGCCCTATACGCACTACCACCACGCGGGATAATGGTTATGGGACCCTCTGCGAAGTACGTTTCTCCGAAAGCTCGTCTGACGTCACGATTCACCGTGCGGGCTGATTGTCGGGATTGGGCTGGATACTTCACTGACGAGTTCAGTGTCGCGCCTGCACCCCGGCCAGTCTCGCAACGCGCAGGGTGCCCAGGGCGATGGCCCGAGACCTCTGGGTGCATAGGTTAGTCCGGCGTGCTGACCTCTCTGCCGAGCCTAGGTAGAGCGCTGCTTTGTGTTGATCTTCCGAGGACGGGCATTACCCAGCAAGTGTGTCTGGCTAGAGTTGATCGAGCGTGTTGGGTAACAGTAGTGCACCCCCTGCAGGGATGAATCTTCTATCGATAGCCGGTCCTACGGTAAAGGACGCTCAGTTTGTGTATCCCGATCTACTACTTAAACTGGATACTTGTTACTTAATTGAAGCTTCGGGATCGCTTTCTCGCTTGGGAGTCGAGGAAGGATCTTTAAGCTGTACTTCAACATGTTTGCTAAATAAAATGCTATTCTACTCTCTTCTACTGCTGCAAGATGATGGCCTTGTGAAGATGTTTGAAGATGCTAGTCTTCGATAGGACTAGGCCTTTCTCTATTCTGGCATTTCTGCAGCCCAGTCCACATATACAGCCTTTCTCCATTGATAATGTTGCATATGTAGTATAGATCCTTGCTTGCTGAGTACTTCGGATGAGTACTCACGGTTGCTTTACTTTCTTTTTTCCCCATATGCCCCACCTTGATGATACAACAGACGATGGAGTCTAGGAGCCAGATGCCACCACCGGAGCTTACTACCAGGAGGGTCCAGAGTGTACTTACTACTGGATCGAGCCAGATGACCAGGAGTAGGATCGGAGGCTCCCAGGCAGGAGGCCAACGCCTTTCGATCTAGTGTCGCTGTTTGTGCTAGCCTTCTTAAGGCAAAACTTGTCTAACTATGTCTGTACTCAGATAATATTTGTATGACTGACTTATGTATTCGGATCTTCGGATCCCTGGTCTGTAATATTGTGGACCTCCGTTTAAATTGTGTTAGAGTTGTATTGTGATATCTTCCCGTGAGTCCCTGTGCTTGATCGTACATGTTTGCGTGTATGATTAGTGTACGATTGAGTCGGGGGCGCCACAGGAACGCTGCCACAGCCGCAGCGGCCATCGCCGCCGCTCCCGCGCCCTTTGGCTTTTTGGCTCACGTGGCCGCTAGCTGCCTCTTCTCGCCGGCGGCAGGGCATGGCTTAGGCTTGCCTTTGGTATTCAACGCCACGGCGACTGCAGGGCTTGCTGCTACAACTCCGGCCGCGCCTGCGGCTCGTGGTGGCACATATACGGTGCGGAAGACGGCGATGGCCTTCAGATTCAAGGAGGAAATGGAGGAGGGGGGGGGGGAGGGGGGGGGGTGGGGAGGCTGGACGAGGTACGGTGGGTCTGGCGGGTGCTGTGGGGTCGGCGGCATAGCCAAAGTTGCGCTCCATGGTGGCGGCGGCGGCGGCGGCGGAAGCGCGGGTGGCAGGGGGGAAGAGGCAGCGCACGCTGAAGTTAGCTGTGCGCGCAGGCCGCTTTTGCGTTTGGGCTCGGCCGTGGGTGTTGCAAACTTGCATCACCTTGGGCTGATTTTTTGGGCAGCCCTAAAATGGGACCACACAATTATGCGTTTGCATCACTTGTTGGAGCTCACTTTTTGGGCACGGTGAGGCAAAAAATGTTTTTTACATCAAGTGCCCTATTTTACATCACGTGTTGGGATGCTCTTAGTGGACAATTCCAGATGGCTCTCAATTCTAGAATCCCATGGGGGGTTTTTTCGCACGAAATTCCACTGGCAGAATAGTGGTTCTGAACTGAACTAATAATATTGTTGAATGGTTTGGAACCTGTAAAATATAATTACCCCAGAACTGAAACCTTTCTGTCAATAATATTCACTCGATAGCTATATCCAAAACTGAAGTAAATGAGGGCAAGTAAAGCCATTTCCTCTAAACGGCCATTGCCTGGCAACTGGAGTAACAAATATCATCGACATGGTTGGTAGGGAATCACTCCACCAAGAGAATTAGGTAAATGTGTGGTCAGCCAAACATAGAGCAAAAGTATATATGAACATACACATGATAGGTCCGTTAGACCAGAGATATGGCACGTTGCTGGAAGAAGATATATACACAGAGAGATGTGTATTTTTTTGTTCTAGTTTGGATTGGAGTCTCCACAAGCTGCTTACTTTACTTTACTTTACTTTATTGGTTGATATTCTCTCTTTCTCTGTCTCTACATTGGGCAGTCATGCTCCAAAGGATCTGATTCTGATGAGCTGATATGGTGATGAAATTTTCACTTTGTGAGTCAAGTCGATGTCCCCAAGCATGCAAATGGCTGCCAGCAGGCAAGCATTCAGAGTTGGGAAGAAACGAAGCACTAGTTGCAATACTATAAGAAATAAATAGCTTCAAAGCGCATGTGCATCAGTGTGCAACAGCATGAAAGCATCCCTCCAATTGGGTTGCTGGTGAAGATAAGATGGGAAAGCTCAACAATGGAGACAAGGAATAACAGGAAGCTTATGAGTAATGGTGATCAGCAGATGGCAATCATGCTACCAGCGGATCTGATGGTGATGGGATTCTCACTTTGTGAGTCAAGTCGATGCCCCCAAGCAGTGGTCCTGTAAGCAAATGGCTATCAGGCAAGCAAGCATACAGAGTGTGGAAGCATCCAGACCGACAGAAGGCACCAAAGCATCGCATTGAGCTGCTGCTGAAGATAAGGTGGTGAAGACAACATGAAACTCAATAATCGAGACTAGGAGTAATACTAGGTGGTGAAGACAACATGAATCTCAATAATCGAGACAAGGAGTAATACTAACCAGGGGGTTTAATGGTATTGTGGCCGTCTTAATTTCTCTGTTCTAAGTTATATCCAAGTGAGCTACCAGACTAGTACTAATAATTAATTGCCATAATTAATAGTAGTTGTTTTTAATCGATCGGGCTGTTCAAGCTACCAATAGTGAGTTGTGATGCACTACTAGCTTGGTACTATCTATTATGCTGATATATCATTATGTCTCAGTGGGTAGTTCCACATGGCTCGATTCCTAGAATAGCATGGGGTTTCTTCGCACGAAATTACACCGCAGAAGAGCAGTTCTGGACCAAACTAACAATATTCTTAAATGGTTTGGAACCTGCATGTCAAATACAATTACCCCTGAAGTGGAACCTGTCTGTCAATAATCTCCACCCGATTGATGTATCGAAAAGTAAAGTAAATGATGGGCAAGGAAAGTCATTTGCTGTAAACGCCTGCCCATTGCCTAGCAACTGGAGTAACAAATATCATCGACACGGTTGGTAGGGAATCACTCCACCAAGAGAATTAAGTAAATGTGTGGTCAGCCAAACATAGAGCAAAAGTATATATGAACATACACATGATAGGTTAGAACAGAGATATGGCGTGTTGCAGGAAGAAGATATATACACAGAGATATGTATATTTTTTTTGTTCTAGTTTGGATTGGAGTCTCCACAAGCTGCTTACTTTACTTTACTTTATTGATTGATACTCTCTCTTTCTCTCTCTCTCTCTACAATTGGCAGTCATGCTCCAAAGGAAGTGATTCTGATTACCTGATATGGTTATGGAATTTTCACTTTGTGAGTCAAGTCGATGTCCCCAAGCAGTGGGGCTGTATGCAAATGGCTGCCAGCAGGCAAGCACCAGAGTTGGGAAGAAACAAAGCACATGCGCATCAGTGTGCAACAGCGTGAAAGCATCCCTCCAATTAGGCTGCTGGTGAAGATAAGAAGGGAAAGTTCAACAATGGAGATAAGGAATAACAGGAAACTTAACAGTGAAGACATCAATGGAATGCTGCCCTGGATCGATACCTGCCTTTGTGGACCAAACTAACTAACAAGATTCTTAAATGGTTTGAACCTGTATGTGACAGTATAATTACCCCAAAATTGAAACCTGTCTGTCCTGTCGTGATAGTTATATGCATGGAAAATTGAAGTAAAGCCATTTGCTTGTTCTAAACGTCCGTCCAATGCTTAGCAACTAGAGTACCAAAGACTATCATTGACATATATAGTTGGCAGGAAATCACTCCAGCAAGTACAAGTGTGGCCGATTTTGATTAGCTCATCGATCACAGAGCAAAAGCACGGACCTAATTTTGAACCAAAGCCATCCCCGGGCTGTGGAGGCCATCAACGGCGGCGGCGTGTGCACAGGCAGGCCGGGAGCGCGACCCCGGCCATCCAGCACGTCGAGCCCTGCTGGTCCCTCCGCTGCAGCGGCCCACGGACTCGAGATGGGGTTAGCCGCAGCGGCATGAGCGTGGGGCGGCGAGACTTGGGATCTTGGGATCAGGCCGAGGAGAGGAGAGGACGCCTGTGCGGTGGCCGGCGTCGATTCGTGCACTATTTGGGCCCAATCAACAGCGTGTTACGTGTGGGCCATTCTGCACTCAGTAGTTTAGGTGCTCCCTCAAAGAAAGAAAAATGGAGTGCTCTTTACACAAAAATAATGACTTGAACAAGTAAATGTCTGGGAAATCAAAAAAAAAAGTGTACAAAACTGTGACCAAATAGTAAATTTGACAATATTCACGACAGGCAAGTTTCACGACACGTATTCGATCCATGGGCAACGGTAAAAATGAAAATTTTGACAGTGAATGAAACAAAATTTAAATCCAAAGAGATTATCTCGAAATAGGTTTCGCCCCGCTTTATAAATAAACCCACACGGCCAAATGATACATGGTGCTCAGGAGAGCCTCATACAAGCTGATCAAAGTAAACACGACAAAACAAGTAGAAGATGCTAACAAGCACCAGAAGTGCACGACTAGACGGCTCTAGCATGTCGCCGAGAAGAAGCATAGGAGGGGCCGGACCACCTTGAACCACACACAAGGCCGTCGACGACATGCAACCACACGCCACTTGGAAGAAAGCACCGAACTTCGTCGCAGGATCACCACCAACCTACCGCCGGAGAGGACCCACTGCCCTCTCTCTCCGGACCGAGGAGCGCCGACCCTGCCGGCAAGCAGAAAGGATAGATAGAGGACGTCGTCGTGTGTATCAGTTAGGTGCCAACGAGACCACTAGCCACCAGAGTCGGGGTGGAGTCAAAAGGAGCTCCAAGCCAACCCGAACACGCCGCCATGACCGGGGATCACCCACACCCAACGACAATGTCCCCAAGAGGGACACGGCGCATTACGCCGACGCCGCGCCCACCCGAGACGGACGAGGATTTTCACCCTAAATGGTGGCTAAAAGGGTTGGGAGTGAATCCAAAGCGGCGCCCCCAAGAGGGACATGAAAGCATCGTCACCGCCGGCACCAAGGCGCTGAGCTTTCGCTCGGCACCTCCCGCACACCTCGCCAAAGGGACCCAAGCCACCATAGCCCCTGACGGGGATCAACCACGATGAACCGGAACTCTAGATCCAGATCAGGGAAAGACTGCCATCGAAGACAACCGCTTCACCAGGATCACCTGCCACCGCGCAGCCAACACCGTTGCTGCGCTTCTCGCCGGAGGGCCAAATGTGCAGCCCACCATCCAGGGCCACCGCCGCAGCATCCGAGACCCAAGACCCCCACACCACCACCAGAATTCACCTGTATCAACCACCCGGAGGAAGCCACCACAACATATTCAAAACCCCAGATCGACCCTACCCACTGCCATAGTCAGATCTAGCCATGGACTAACATTTGGACACGAACGGCCAAGGATGGGCAGCCCAAGCGATGCCCCCCCAGCCTACGAGCAGGAGGGCGGCGGCCATGGCCCTCCTGGTCGCGGGCACCAGCCTAGGGCGACCACCTCCCGTCACTCCCCGTCCTGCCCCACATCTGGGAAAGCACGAGCTCCCTGGCCGGCAGGCCCACAGCCCACGGCAAGTCAAGGCCAAGCTGCAGGCCCTCCTGGCCGTGACCCCCCATTAGGGATCGCACCCGCAGGGTTTGGGTACGAGTGGAGCCTCCCCATACCCTTACCCGTCCCCTCTGAGTTTACCCATCACCCTTACTCATACCTGTCAATGGGTATAATTTTTTCCCATACCCGTTACCCGAGAGAGTATATGGGTACCCGTGGGTAAAATTACCCATGTTTGCAAAGCATCGGTTTGAACAACTCATAGTCATAAAGAAACATATGATTATAATCTGTAAACAACAATAGGTTATAACAACAACACACATTTTCAAACAACAACACATCATAAACAACAACATATTTAATAAACAACATCACTTTCTCGTAAACAACAACATATTTAATAAACAACATCACTTTCTCGTAAACAACAATACATCAAAACATCATCACATTGTCATATATTTTGAGTTCACAAATTCATGACAAAGTGTAGAGATAATTTTGAGTTCATATGAATTTTATATAGGTACATGGGTACATGGGTATGGGTTATATGATCCCATACCCGTACCCGTTCTACCCGATGGGTTTAACATTTCCCTATTTATATACTCATGGATATTTTTTTGTCCCATACCCTTACCCTAATAGGGTTTTTACCCGCAAGGTACGCGGGTAATGGGTACCCATTGCCATCCCTACCCCCCATCCCAGGCCGATGGCGTCCTCACAGCGCGATGATGGCGAGGTTCCTGGTGGCGGCGCACGGATTAGGGCGAAGGAGACATGCCCCTGTCCATGGCACCACGGGGGACGGAGGAGAGAGCCCTGCCGCCGCCTACCACACGGGGCTTAGTTTGGCGGCTTCGGCAGCGGCGGCGAGGGAGAGGGCGGTAGAGGGAGACGCCTCCTGAGTCGCCCGAGAGAGAGCGACGCGGGGGCAGGTAAGGAACCTTGAATCCAGAGTATTTACGATTGTATTAGCATATTTTTAAAACAAAGAAGGATTTGCCTTTTCCTTTCACCCCCTTCTGAAGCAAGTGTCAGTTTTTTAATGAGATTGGAATACTTGCCTTTTCCTTGCTTATTGAAACAAGGGATGCATGGTGCTAGTGATTTTATTTTTATTTTTACAGGAAGGTACTAGTGATGGTAAGTCTCATATTACTACTACTAATGTTCCACACCGGTGAACAAGAAACCATCTCAAACTGCTGCTGTGAACGTCACCCTCCTGGGTTCCTTCCTAACTGACGATGGTGCTTCGAACTTCATTGCCACTCCGATAATGTCAGCATCCGTCCGGTCTTCATCGACCCTTCCAACTGCCTACAGCCTCTGTGTTCCTCCCATAGCCCAACCACTGCCGGCTGCCGCCCTCTTTGCGTTCACGGCACCGCCGGCCTCTTCTTCATCTTCTGTGCTCATGCGCCCCTTTTTCGATTGTACCCATGTTCCAACACCCAGCGACAATTCCAGGATGGAACAGACGGCCAAGGCTTCAAGCATGCCTTCTCTTGCGGTTAAGAGAACATGTACAGACCATTTCGCCTGTAGAGAAGAATAGAGGCAAAACGGTACGATTTGCGGATCCCACGCGCTTGTGGGCCAGCCCATATACGAGAGCGATTTTTTAGTTTTTGGGGACGTAGAGAGTTGGTTCCGCCCAGTTTTTTGTTTTCTCTTTTATGCGTGTTATTTGCCGGTTTTCATAGGTTTTTTTTCTGGTTTTTTCAGTTCTATTTTTTTCTTTTCCTTTCCTAGTCTTTCTTTCTTTTTCGTTCTTTTTCTTTTTTATTTTTTGGTTTCCTTTTTTCAATTTTTTATTTTTATTTTTTGATTTTAATTTATCTTTCTTTTAATTTTAATTTTTAAAATTCATGAACATTTTTAAATTTAATTATCATTTTTTAAATTTATGAATAATTTTCAAATTCATGAACATGTTTTAATTCACGAACATTTTTTAAGTTCATGAACATTTTGAAATTTTCTTACCATTTTTCAAATTCATGAACAGTTTTTCAAATCCATGAATATTCTTTTAAATTCATAAATAATTTTTAATGCGTGAATTTTTTTGTAAGACCCGTGAACATTTTTCAAATTCACAAACATTTTTTTTAATTTGGCAACAATTTTAAAAATTAATGAACAGTTTTTAAAATTAGTGAACCTTTTTTACAAACATTTTGCAATTTTTATAAACATTTCTTTAAAAATATTGAACATTTTTAAAAATCCGTAAAAAATTGGAGCTGGTTTTTCATGAAGCCGATCGAACGTACTGTGCTACCAGTGAAGCCGTTTTTTTTGTCTAGAGAGTCAAACATAATGGAGCGAGCCGGTTTTCTTAGGCAGCTACAGGAGCCGTGCAGGATGCTTAATAGGCCGACCCACCGAGCATTATATTTCTTTTCGGGTTCTTTTATTTTTCTTTCGTTTTTCCTTGTCCTTGTTATTTTTTATTTTTCCTTTTTTTTCCTTTTTCTCTTTCTTTTGTATTTTTTAATTTTCTTTTTGTTTAAAAGAAATATAAATATGGAGACCGTTCATGGGCCGGCCCATTACCTTCCAGGGGTGCGTGTTTCCTACCTATAGCGAATCCTTAAACGCTAAATAGGATTTTCCCTTTACACATCCTAAAAAAAAATATAGGACTGCTCTTCTTTACACAAAAACACTGGCTTGAACTAGTAAATTTATATACAAAACTGTGACCACACAGTAGACCAAAACCAATATAAATGTTAGCTAACGATTGCAAGCTCATAAAATGTTCCTAGATGTACATGGTCATAACCATAACTCTCTCTCTCTCTCTCTCTCTCTCTCTCTCTCTCTCTCTCTCTCCCTCACCCTCTCCCTCCAGAGAAAGGCGGCTAGGGTCTCCGCTTAAGTGCCCCCGCCACCGTGGGCTCCCCTCGCCTATGGGTGCCTTCCGTCGCTAACGAGGTGAGGGGGTCGCTAGTTTGGGTCGCCCTAGCTCTGGCTAGGGTTCAGTCTGGATGTCTAACCGGAGGTGGCGGGGCGATGGCGTCATCAGCAGCATGGAATAAGTTCTCCCCGTCCTGTCCTTGTTCTGGCGATGTTGATTGGCGTCGATGGAGGGCGTGTGGAGCTCCAGTTAGGATCAGATCGTGTGCCCCTTTTTGTCTACCTTTCGTGTAGGTGGTCTTGGATGTCGTCATTCTATGGAGTAGACAGCGTCAATTCGTGGTTTGGTCTTCTGACTTTTTCTCCTTTGGCGATGCACAGCCAGTTTTGGCTTTGTCGAGAAGCTAGTGAGGTAAGCCCTCTCCGGTTATGTCAAAGGGAAGGGGTCTTGTACGAAGGAGAAAATAGCCATCTCTAAGGCGTTATTTTTTTTATAAAGCACATTTTTTATTGACTCATAATGTAGTATCAAGGGGATACAAAACACAATGAAAACACACCCGGCCTCTGCATAACTAGGATGCACACAGCCAACACTAAGACACACACACACAAAGGATCATGCTGGCAAAAGCAAAGTCATACAAGACTGAAGCTATTCCTAGGTGAAGGAAAAAAATTACCATCATCATCAACCATCTCTTGACAACATAAAGACTATGAGAAAGATTGTCCAAAAATGATGCCTTCAGAAAGGGAACGACGTGCAAGCACCACCGTCACCGGATCCAACCATCGAAGATCAGATCATGGGTATTCACCCTGAAGATCAAGTCCGAGGGAACTCCAACCAATGCCTTAACAAGGCAATGACGTAAAAACACCGCCATTGCCAGGCATAGCCAACTAGGGTCAGACCTAGGGTATTCACCCCGCAGCTCGAAACTAGGTACTCGAAAAGCACCACCAAATCAAAGTCATCATGTGTTGCTGCCTCCACTTTCCTCCATCCCAGCAGCATCACACAAGGGGTGAGGTCATTAACGAGGGAGGAAGGGCACCGGCAACATCAAAATCCCAGATTGGGACGCTCCGGCAGCCCCGCGCCATCCTCCCAAGTGAATGTCGGTGGCAGGTCTACATCAAACAACACCACCCTGCGTCGCGTCTTGGTATGGCATCCTCGTCAACAGCGCAGGACCAGTAATGGCGTCCAGTTGTCATGCATGTGTAAGATGTCGTCATTGACGAGGACACTCACTGTTACATCTGTGCGCGGGCCATGGGGGGCGGCTGGTGTGAGGTGGCACCGCACTACAAGATCCCTAGCGCCACCAAGAGCCCACAAGGCCATCCGATGGCTCCATGCACCAAAGCAGCCGATGTCAGGTCTATGCCTGGTAAGCACCCGTCTAGCCATGTACATATCTGGATGTGGTTGACACATTCAATGCCTCATTCAGCCACGATCTAGACATCCCTAGTCCGGTGGCCACAGGAGGAGACACCTCACGAGAAGCTGCGGCGTGGAGCGCTAATCGACCGCTTGATCTGGAGGGAAGGCCTCGAGAAGATCACAGGCCGCCGTGCAGGTCACACCGCCAATTGCGCCGCCCGACTGCACACCATCTTGGCACTGCGCTACCACGACCACATCTCACTTCACCGCCGCCGCTGCACGTAGAGCACCGCGCAGCCGACCAAAACCACCGCTAGAGCACAGCAGCCGCCGCCGATGGTGGACAGAAAAATGTGTCCCGGCCGCCGCCATCCCGACGGCGAGGGAAGAAGACTGAGCGCTGGTAGAGGACGAAGAAGAAGGCCCACCATGCCCGTGTCGCCCGGAGACGACATGGGGGCCGATCCTTTTTTCTGGTGGAAAATTGTCTCTTTCCTTCAGAGTATTATTTAGATGTTAGCTTTGCTTGTACTTGGATCTTGTTTGAGTTATTTGGATGTTATTTGCTTGTATTGCCATTCTGTTTGTTATACCTTGATCATGAGCCTAAGGGTAGATTCTCTTTAGACCCCTTCTATCTAAATTCTCATCTACGCTAAACCTGTCAGATGGTGCCAAGACGCGATCACAACAATGACGGAGGCGAAGCTGGAGAGGACATGCCAGCAGGCATGCAACGGACGACGACAACAACAGCAACAGCAGCAACAACAATAGAAGCAGCAGTAATAGCAGCAGCAACAGCAGCAGCAGCAACAGCAACAGCAACAACAACAACAACAACAGGAACAACAACAGCAACAACAACAGGGAGATTCACTTACCCATTTTCTGAGGCTATGCCAACCAACATTTTCAACCTCACTAGAACCGATCATAGCAGATAATTGGCTCAGATCTATCAACAAGAATTTGGTGACTATTGGCTGCGCTGATGCAGAGTGTCAGGTTTGCCAGCCACCTTTTGGAAGGACCAGCTGCATCCTGGTGGGAAAATTATCAAGTGACACACCCTATTGAACAAGTGTCTTGGCTTTCGTTCCAAGAGGCATTTCACACAGGTCATATCTCGGCAGGAGCTATGAGCCTCAAGAAGAGGAAGTTCAGGCACCTACACCGGGGAGGACACAACATTGCTGGCCATGTCGAGGAGTTCAACTACCTCGCACGTTATGCACGAGAGGATGTTAAGACTGATGCAGCTAGGAAGGAAATGTTCATGGAGGGACTGATGTAACACCCCTATGTAATGGTGCCACAGTAATCCAGCATGATGACGCTAAGCTACTTTGATTTGCAATGCTAATCATATTGGATAAATCTCTCATTCCAAATTCTTCATTGAATTCAAATTCAAACCACAAGTGAAATTTGAAGTTACTCAAAACCTGCTGGAAAAATGTTAACCATCTGTCAAAAATTGCATAACATTTATTTGTTAAGGAAAACAACATCAGTCTTATGCAAAGTTGAACAGTATCAATTAATTCAGCATCATTCCAGCATATTTATATGCTATTTCACTTGTGGAAAATTCAAATAAGTTCTAATCACTCCCAAACATTTTGTGGCACTGCATAATATTGCAAAGTGTTTAATGGGCTAAGTCACACATTTTTCTGAAATGTTTAGCAGCCCATAAAAATCACTAACCCTCTCTGTCTATTAACTAAATGGGAAAACCCAGATAAATAAAA
The DNA here is from genome assembly GCA_011799875.1 of Thinopyrum elongatum. NCBI lineage: Eukaryota > Viridiplantae > Streptophyta > Magnoliopsida > Poales > Poaceae > Thinopyrum > Thinopyrum elongatum. The sequence goes on along the minus strand of CM022302.1, from coordinate 1,734,791 downwards.
CAAGCAGGTCACTCACCTGTTACTGGGCCGAGCCCAGCCCACCTACACCTTCGTTCACCTGCTCCCACCTCGCTGTCGCCATTGCCGTGGCCTGGAGCTCGCCTCGCCGCCGCTCCTCGACGCGTGCCCCTCCGGGACGCCGCTGGGGATAAGGCTGAGCCTACCTGCTCCGAGCCATCTCCCCCAGCCACTCTCCCCTCTCCTTCCTCGCTCGCCTTTCCCTCTCTGTCATTCGTCCGTGAGGGGTCGTCGCCGCGCCGCCTCTCCGACATGGCCGCTGGCCACCCCACGACCAGCCAAGGCGCCAGGAGCACCGCCGCCGTCCTCCTGGTCCTCCTCAACCCCGCGAATGAGCCGCAGGCCGCTGTAACGCCGGAGCCAGCCGTTCCCCTTCACGGATCACAGGAGCTCGCCGGCGTCGATCCCCTACACGGCAGCTCCTAAACCTCCCGTCGGCCTTTCGTGCGCCGCTCGGTGAGCACCGTTCCTTCCCTCTCCGTCTAGCCCGCATAGGAATGCCGTAGCGCGCTGTCTCCGCCGCCGCGCCATGACCCCACTCTGGTCGCCGCCGTCACACGCGCAGCGGCCGCGTTAGGCCTCCGTAGGCTAATCCGTCATCGCCGTTGAGCCTCTGGAGACCCCAGGGCACGTTCGCTCTTGTTAACTTTGCCGGGATGTGGCTGTAGCCTCGTGCCCGTAGATCACGGCCGCCGCGGCTAGCCGCCGGCGTCTTTCCGGCCTCCCCTGCTGCGGCCGATGCCACCAATCGACGCGGCAATCAGTGCCCGTTCGAACGCAACCCCTCACGGCCGAAACCGAGCCCCGTAGCGTGATTCCGGCCATCTCCGACGATGAACCGCCGCGGGAGTGGCTCGCAGGAGCTCTCTCCGGTGGCCGCCTACGTGGCCAGGCCTAGGGTCCACCCCTGGTCACTGCCAGTGGGCCCCACCCCGTGTTTGACCAGGTCAACGCGCGGGTTACTGTTCACTTTGACTCTTTGACTCTGATCAGTGGGCCCCCACATCAGACACTTAATTAGAAGCTAATTACTTAAATTATAATACTATTAATTAGTGCTGACACTGACAGTAGGCCCCACCAGTAGTTTAATTAGTTAATAGGTTAGTTAGTCTCTGGGTCACTGACAGGTGGGTCCCACCTATCAGTTTGACCAGTCAGCAGCTCAGCTGACTGCTGACGCATTGCTGACATCATGCTGATGCAATAATACATTTCTGTTAATTCAAATAATTTCAGAAAATGTTTAAAACTTCAAAAATTCATATCTTTTAAACCGTAGCTCGGATCGAAAAAAATTCTATATGAAAGTTGATCAGAAAAACGAGACGAAGCCGACCGTGCCATCTGCTTCCGTGTCGGGACCCTCTACGGAGGTGAACCCGCAACTTTTAGCCTGTTTCCGATAGATGAATAGTGCAACCTCTACCTCACGGAGTGGCCTTCTCGACTCCCCACCCTCAGCACCAGCGCCGCAACCCATGCATAGCCCCAGCCATTGCCGCCTCCCTCCGCATTCACGACCTCTTCTTCGTCTTCATCCGCCCCTTTTTCGACTACCCGTGTTCATTCCAAGAACTAGTGACGTTTCTGGGATAGGACTGACGCCCTGGAATTCAACCAAGCCTTCTCTTGTTGTGAAGATAACAATAACCATTTCGCCTGTAGCTTCCACATGTGCTGTCCTAGCAAAGGGGCCAACAAAAACCGTAAGTACATACTTGCCACCATTCAGCCTGCCAGAGGATGAAGAATATATATACCACAAGGTCAGGAAATTCAGAGAGACATTGACATCCAAGCATAGTACTCAGTACTCACCAAGACACCATTGTGCACCATGCAGTTCAAAAGACTGCCTGAAGCAACCACACTTTCTTGCCAATTCGATCCGTTGCTTCCAAGGAGATTGATCAGCAAAACTGAAGTAAAACCGTAATTGGCATTAGCTCTACTGATAGTATGTATCTAAATGAAGTAGACAAAAGAGCAATAAGAGTGAGGTACGCCACATCAGTCACTAGTTAGGCGAAATTCGCATAGAAGCAATCATGCAGCAAGTAAATTCATGGCGCAAGTGACATCCTGATTAAGTGGTGATTTCTAAGATAAGAAATTGCACTATTTTGTCATGGACAACAATGCAAACATAAAAGAATAGTTTCAGAGCTCAGTATAAGGACTAAAAAAATGGTGCTCAGAAAATGGAGATCTTCTGAAGTCTCAAGAGATAAAATGCCCTGGATGGGGAACAAAAATATTTTCCAGGAGTGTTTACTAGACCGAGGACAAACTTAAGAAAGGTAAAGATGCAGTGGTCAACACAACTGTAGGAGATATGCCCTAGAGGCAATAATAAATGTTATTGATTATCTCCCTGTTCATAATTAGGTTTATGTTCCATGCTATAACTGCTATGGTTCTCGAGTCTGCAAATAAAACGAGGCTCGGAGGAAGACTCATATGCATGTGTGGAATAATAAACGATAAAATGTATTCCTAGTCAAGCCTCTATGACTGGCTCAAGTATTGCATGATGATCCTGTTTTCCTGATCATGGGCATGACTATGCCAGCAATTTTGAGGGCACAATGTTAGCAGAACATTTGTGTTGAATCGACCCGATTGATGTTATGCTATGAGATTCTTTCGTCACAAGTTAATGGTTAATAACACAGAGATGGTTAATGTTTGCATGATTCCTTAGACCATGAGAGTATCGAGTTTCTTCATGCTTGCTTCATGAACTTTGGGGTTTGTTAAACGTCATCCGTAAATGGGTGGCTATTACGGTGGCTTACGGGTTCATGGAAAAGTGTGTCAAGTAACTTGATAGCTCAAGATTGGGATTTGCTCCTCCGGCGATGGAGAGATATCTCTGGGCCCTCTCGGTGTTACGGTATCCATCATCGTCTGGCCAGACACTTTGTGATTTGATCACGGGGATGCCGGAACATGGTAACGAGAAAAGAGAACAATACCGGTAACGAGGTAACTAGCATAGTGGACAAGTGTTGATCCACGGGAATGCCAACATGTCTCACCTCGGGTATTTGTAACATATCACGAAGCAACAGGAATAGCACACGGCAACTGTAGGTTCACTCGAATATTCATTCGTGTGGGTATAGGGGTCAATATGGGTGTCCACGGCTCCGATGTTGATCATTGATCGGAAGGGGTTCCGTGTCATGTCTATACTTCACCGAACCTATAGGGTCACACGCTTAAGGGTCATCTATCTGCTGAATACTAGATAGGGAGTCTGAGAGAAAATCACCGAAAAAGTTTCGGACACCGAAAAGTGTCGGACAGCGGAAAAGTTCCGCAGAGAGAGGTCACCGGATGAGTTCCGGTGAAACTGAAAAGTTGTTTCAGGGGATACCATTAAGTCAAAATGGTTTCGGCACATGCCTGATAATTCTTGGAGGATACCAGAATCATTCTGGAAACTTCTGGGAATTTTCTGGAAGAAAAACCGGAAATGTTCCGGGGCTGCCGGAACCGCTTCAGATGCTTTTCGCAGATGAAATCACTAAACTGGAATTGTTCCAGAACGCATTGAAAATTATTTTAGTGGGTACTGGAAATGTTCTAAGCCCACATAAATATTTTCAGTTCGAACGGACGCTGAAAAATGTCGTCGTGAATAGTGAAAGTGCTTTTTGGGAATTTTATGGAAAGCACCTTTTGGGAATTTCCCAAAAGGCTTCTAGAATGCCTTAGGCACTAAGGAAGCCCCCTTGGGGGGGGCCCCAAGGGGTGGCCGGCCAAGCATGGTGGAGCTCCTTGGAGCTCCACATGGCACCCCTTTTATCTTTATTCTTTTATGAAAAGGCATAAAGTGGGGGTACTTTGGGGTTTTTTGTATGACATCTTTACCCCTTGGCTTTCCTATAAATAGAGGAGAGTGGGCTGCCCACAAATCTCATCCCTTGCTCTCATACACATGCCAAGATGTTATCTGGCTTCTCTCTCCCTCCCACGAAAAGAGTTTCGTAGAGCCGAAAGGCTGTCTGGGTTCCGGCAGGAACTAGTTCTGGACGGCGAAGCCCTGCCGGATAGGTGACACCGTATGTGTGCAACTCTGTAGAGAGGTCGTAGTTTCGATCTTTGTGCCCGAGGGGCTGTTTGAGAGTGCCTCCCGAAGGGTTGTCCAAGTGACGGTCCGAGTTCTGTGAGTCCTCCCGAAGGGCTGTACGAGTGACCGTCCGAGTTTCGAAGGTCCTCCCGAAGGGCTGTCTGCGACACCGTCCGGGGGACTGTCCGACCGCCTCCCGGAGGGCTGTCCGAGGGGCAGATGAGGGAGTACATCCTCGCGGTTGGGAGGTTGTAAATCCTAGCTGCGGGGATCTGCACCGCCGATCGTCATCGACTCTACTTCCGCTGCGCTTCGAGTCGGTAACGAAAATGATCAAACCTTGTATGCAGTCTCCATAGTGGTCCTGGGCTGGTGCGTAGGTCGGAAAATTTTTGTTTTCTGCTGCGTTACCCTACAACAACAAGCTAGCTTTGATAAAATTGCAAGCAGCATATTTCAGCACAAACAGGAGGCATACGTTCAGACCTGCTACTGCTGTGTTATCTAGTTCTGAAGTTGCTTCACAAGCAGTCAAGCAAAGGAAAAATCTTCGTTGAGCCTGAAACTTCGGAACCATAAAGTGAACACATATTCCAGCAGAAACACAACCACCTTCCATACAGATGCAAAGGGAGAACTTACTGGACATACCTCTTAGTGATAGCCTGAGATCTGAACAGCCAAAGTTGCATCCACTGTGGCCAAAAAGATAACCTACATACTCAAGTAACATCGTAACCGTGAGCTTTCAACAGTATATGCCTATTTAAAGAGTGAACAATGAAAACTTCTACAGCTGAAAACTGAAAAATAAGTTGTATGCAGAGTAGATTAGTTTGAAGTTTTGACCAGTTCAGTACCTCACTAAGCAATAGCACGATAACTTCTGCATCGCTTGAAATGCAAATCATGTCCAGGACTGCATGGTGATTTTTACCAAGATAACAGATTGGTAAGATCTGCAAGGCATAACATGGCAAATGACATGTGAAAATAACAAGTTGTACGATGCCATACTATGTCAAAATTCGGGTCAATGCATTACCTTACTGTGCAGCGTCGTGAGTCTGTTGGTGACAATTGCACAATCTCGAGTGCAACTGACATGAAAACTAGCTGTACGTGCTTGAAGCTCTCATAAGAGAGTACCTTAATTCTTTTTTTCGAAGAATAAAACTATAATTTGATTCAATTTAGTCCAAAACATCAGGATTGTAAATAAATCAAAGAACAGATCCAACTGATTTCTGAAAATCCATAACACAAGCGGACCTGCTAAACAGTGAATGTGTTAGGATAAAATAACCAAAACAGTGCACATTCAAGGTTTAATAGTGAATTAAGTACCAATATGAGTGAATAGCAGGTCGCTTGCTACATCACATAATTATCCAGGAAGAAGAGTGTGATTCCTTTAGATTTCTGAAAATCCATATCACAGGCAGACCTGCAAAGCAAATAACGGGTTATGATAAAATAACTGATGCAGAGTGTATTCAAGGTTTAATAGTGAATTCTCTACCAATATGACTGAAGAGCAGGTCACTTGCCACATCCCATAGTTTTCTAGTGGGAGAATACTCTTCATAGATAGAGCTGACAATGCAAAACTGAAGGGAAACAAGTAGATGATGATATATACAGAGATGGAACAACATACTATGATAGTAGGTTTTCAATCATGTATCTTGATGAGATTTTATAATTCTGTAATTGCACATGCTCTGCAATGCTTTACCTCCACTACTATAACATCCTGCACACTTTCACTATTTCAGCAAAAACAGAAGCTATACTTTCAGACCTGCTACTACTATAGTGTTGATTCTGAATTTGTACCACGGCACAACATGAAGAACACCTGCAAAACACACCAAGAGAAATGGTGAATGCAAGAGAACCTGGTATCTATAGCAATGTAGCAGTGGGTGAGAAAATGGCATACCTTCATATCAGTAGCAGAAAACTGAAGCCTGAATTATTCCACAATCATTTTGTGGCGATATTTGGATCTTGACACTCGAATTAGTAATGTACACCACCAAGTCTTGATGAGTGACGGTCACCATAATTTAAATGCAAAGTATGTAGACGCCCACAAGAGCAAACATAAGAACACCTGCACAGAAAAACAAAACAAATAGTGAATACACTACATGTTTCATCAATTTTATCCAGGAAATAAAGAAGCAAACTACCAAAAGGAATAAACTGATAATTATATTGATTTTCTCAACTTGTGAGCAGAGAAACAACTATTCAGTAATAGTTTCGTAGGTGGATCATTTTCACTGCCTTGGAAAGAAAAATTGAAATCTGCTATATCAGGAGTATTAAGTGGAAGTTGTTTTGATATATGGTACATCAGGAGTAAAGTTCAAGTTAAATGTGCTTGCCGGATTTATTTACAGGAAAGAAGAAAATAGCCATAATATCAGTACTGTAGCCCCGAAGTCTAATACATTCCTGAATTATGCCACTGTGATATTTTGATTCTCACAGCCGAACTAGCCAAGTAACCGAGTCTTTCAGGAGTAATGAAAACCCAAATGTGAATGCAAAGTACATAGAAACCTATGAGGACAAACAGAAGAACACCTGCACAGAAAGTCAAAACAAATGGTGAATACATGACCAATTTTATAATTCTGATGAATGAAAAAAAAAGAAACTTCCAAAAGGCATTAACTGATAATCACATCGGTTTTCTCAACGTGTGAGTGAGAAGACAAGGGTAGTGGAGAACACATCTTAAATAATTAATATGGTACATTAGGAGCAAAGTTCCAAGTTAGATGTACTTACCAGATATATGTACAAGAGGAGCAAGATGGCCACAGGACCCTCATCCATGTGGCATGTGTGCACGAGAGTCGTGCTCTACAAGGCTAGAAGAATGTACAAGGGGTCTCCAAGGAAGAGGCCTGTATAGTATATGGAGACAAAGGCTGGTCAAACTATTATGCAGGGAAAAATGCAAGGGCAGTGGTGGGATCTAAAAGTGATAGGGCAAACAAGCAAGTAGTTGTTGTTACCTTGGGTCAGTCTTCAGGTTGCAGTCTAATTTTTGGGATGGTTCCTACAAACCCTCTGCACTGCTGTTTTAGCTCCTCGTTGTGGCAGAAGCGTACATCTAATTCTTGGAGTGATTTGGGGAGACCACCCTTGGGCAGCGACCGGATGGCCGAACATGAGAAGACGCACAATCGCTTGAGCTTGGTAAGCTTGTCCAGCCCTGCAGGGAGGCTCTGAAGCTTGTCGAAAGAGTGAAACATGAGTTCCTGGAGGGAGGCGAGGAGGTGAAGGGCATCCTCTTGTTCCTCGGCGAATCGCTCCATCTCTTGGGAGAACCCATAAAGTGTCAGGTAGGTGAGGGAGGAAGACAGGAGGCTCCAGATGGGCGCAAGAAGGAGTCCCATGTGGTCATCCGTCCAGAGCTTCTGTAGTTTGGATGAACTCGGAGGGGAAACAAGCTGCTGCAGCTCTTGCTCTTCTCCTCCTTCAACCTGCACCACCCGGCTGGAATTGGGATCCCATCCAACAAAGAACCTAGGGCTGCCAAGGACAGTTAATTCTCTGAGCTGTCCCCCGGTGCTAAGGAGAGGCCCAGGCCCTTGCATCTTAGATCCTTTCCACAATTAAACAATTCTAATCTAGTGAGAGAGGTGAGGTTTGAGAGGGGCTCCACCGTGTCCATGCCTTCCACACCGTCAAGATCGAGGGATTGCAGAGAGGACGGGTGAAAGCAGCAGGAAAACAAGTTCTTGGCAGATAGTATCTTGGGGCAGCCTACAATTCGTAAACTCTGGAGGGACCGCAAGGCTTGGAACCCTCCTGCTCTAGCAGGAAGAAAAGCTAAAGGGGGGTCCACCAGGACCAGCTCTGGGCAATCCCAGATGCCCAACTCCCGCAGTGAGTCAGAGAGATGGCTCGGGAAAATCAGCAACCCATCTTCTTCTTTCTCCTGCTCCACCTCTGATGTTGCTGCTGACGTTATTTGCTGCAGATCCACCCCCACTGCCAGCTGCATTATATTTTTACACTTTCCGATTTCCAATTTGGAGAGCCTTGGGAGGTAGGTGAGGAGCCCTGTCAATTCCTTCCCACTAGGACCACCAAGTGATTCCTGGACCACACTTAATTCCTGGACCACAGGGTGCTGCCATTCCACATTAGTCTCCCCTCTTGATGGCCCAACCATACCATCTAAACTCTGTGTATACAATCTCTTCAGTGAGGTTAGCATCATAAGGTGCTTCAACTCCAGAGGTGGGCACTTATCGAGTGCCAGCGACTCAAGCCCTGTCAGTTTATTGAATGCTAGCACCTGATTTAAGCTCTGCAGATCATCCTTTCCAACAATTTTCAATTCTACTGTGTAGGATGATTTTGGGTTGTACTCAAAGTTCTCTAGTAGATTTACATCATGTATCGTAACATGACGCAGAGTTTCAGTCCAGGGGATCTGAGGCACTAACAAGAATTCTGGACACTTTTCTATCTGAAGCTTTTGTAGTTTGGGAAACCAATCAATGTTCGAGCCTTGATCTAGTTTTGGGTAAACAATGTAGTTTGAAAATGGCAACTCCAAGAGTCTAGGGCAGTCTCTAATAACCAGTACTTGCAAAAGAGGAAACATATGATGAGTGTCCTGTGATGGTACCCATTTTTCAAAACTTTCCAAGCAAATAATCTCAAGCCTTATTAGCCTACAAAAGCTTTGCTCTATAACAAACTCCTTAGTTGCGGGAATATGCTCCAACATTAATGTCTGAAGATCCCACGTCTTCCCTAGAGTGAGATATTCCCAAGAAACACCGGAGAGATGAAGAGATTGAAGGGCTTCAACAGCGATCTTATCACCTAGCCATGTTGGACAACAAGGGCCCCCGTGCCCTCTAATGCATACGCCTTGAAGATATCTATGTGGTTGAAGGCTCTCAAGGATGGCTGCTTCAACATCAGGCTTGATATTAGACCGTTTAATATCCCAATCTAATGTTAACCTCTCCAAGTAGTTTTTCTCTATCAGTTTCGCTTTGGCTTCTTCTTTCTTTGTTCGGCCAAATGCCAAGGTTATAGATGCCAAGCTCCCTTAGTTCGGCCAAATACTCTAGTTGCTTTGGTTCAAATCCTTCACTTTCTTTGTTGACTCTAAATACCTTCAACTCTTCTAAGAGTATAAGTTTTCCCACATTGAGAATATCAGAATGCAAATCATCAAATCGGATAAAAATGATGCAATTTTGCAAGATTGGTCAAGTCTCTAGGCAAATCACAATAGCCGTACCATGATCTTAGATCCAGAATTCTTAGATGATAAAATCTAGAAATGGCAAGTGGTAATTGCATCTCCCTCCCATCCTTTGTCCCCAAACATAGGTATCGTAGGTGGACAAGTGTTGAACAGTTATGTAATATGGACTCCGCAGAATACGGAATGTTAACCAAACGGAGAATGCGAAGAGCATTTGCTTCCCAAAACAAATCACCCAAAATGTTGGCAAAGCTTTCATCCATTTTTCCAAATAACATCAAAGTATGCAACTGCTTAACCTTCAATCTTGTCTTCAGTACTCTCAGTTGGCTCTTAAAGTTTTCATGAGACACTGTATCATTATCATCTATGATTATAGACAAGTGGCAGATGCTTGGATGAATTTCTACTGATCTCACATTAGAATGATGCAGAGCAAGACATTCATGAGATGCAACCTTCAATGCTAAATCATGTAGTAGGTCATGCATTACATAACACAGACGACCATTGGTTTTCTCTTTTCTAAAAAATCCATGTGTGACCAGATCATTTAAATTGCTCAAACCTTTATCTTCCAATGTTTGGTTCTGACCACCAGGTTGTAAAATATCAAGTCCTATCCACAAGTTGATTAGCTCGGTGGCACTATACTCATGATCTTTAGGAAACAATGCAGAATAGGAGAAACATTGTTGTTGTTGGAAAGGAAGATAGTCATAACTAAGCTTCAAGGCAGGCATAATGTCATTGGCACCAGTCTGTCTCTCCCATTCTTCATTTTCTAAGACCCTTCTCCAATGACGCAAATAAAGCTCTTTCCTCATTAGTGCACCAACAGTTTTTGCAGCAAGAGGGGAGCCCTTTATTTTTTCCATTATCTTATCTCCGGTTTCGAGCAAAAAACTATGATCACTTCTGAAGGGCTCATCGCCCACTAGTAGAAAACAGGGCTTTCGTCACAGCCGGATCGGAGCATTAGTCCCGGTTGCATTATGAACCGGGACTAATGTGAGCATTAGTCCCGGTTCGGGCGGCTAGGGCGCTGGGCAGGCATTAGTCCCGGCTCAAATGTGACCTTTAGTCCCGGTTGGAGCCACGAACCGGGACTAAAGGGTGCGATGCCCTTTAGTCCCGGTTCGTGGCTCAAACCGGGACTAAAGGTTAGACCTTTAGTCCCGGTTCGAGCCACGAACCGGGACTAAAGGGGTTGAGGATTTAGTCCCGGTTGGTGGCTCAAACCGGGACTAAAAGTTACACCTTTATTCCCGGTTTGAGCCACCACCGAGACTAAAGGTGTTTTGAAATTTGTTTTTTGTTTTTTCATTTGTTCTTTGTGTTTAGTTTCTGTTTTAAATTGCTTATATCTTTTAGGATATTTGATGTTTTTCAGTGATTCTTTTTGCATTAGATTCAAAATTTTGTCTAGTTTCTGTTTGTGCCATTAGTTTTCAAATTTGAATGATTTAAATATGAATTTGTTCAAATTTGCTTCAAATCCTAGGTTGTGAATAATTTGAGTTTAAAAATAGTTTTTAATTTAATTCTTTTTGCTCCTAGTCACATGTTAGACGGTGCTAGCAGATGTAGTAGACGGTAGGATTGGATGGACACCATCCCGGACTAAAGAGGTTCAAACTCTATCCCCCGTGTGTATCGTCATTTCAGTTTTGTAAAAAACAAAAGAATATGATAAATACTTCAAAAATTAAAATCCTTCGAGATGTAGTTATGTTACTACATCTACTAGTTAGGAAAATTAAAAAACTTAAATTTGGACATGTTTTGCAAAAAAGTGTTATGAAAAAGTAAAACGGTCATATCTTTTGCATACGATGTCGAAAAAAACCGCATAATATATCAAAAAAATCAGCACGAAAATCCGCATCCGATTCCGACTGCCAAAGGTGGTTTTGCAATTTTAGAATCCTCAAATTCTTAAAGGAAAAAAAGTTATGCTCAAATTTTAGTTTTTTTTGAATTTTGGTTAAATCTGGTCAAACTGTGGTCAAACTATGGTCAAACTACTTATTCAAGAAATATTAGTGTTACTAAATAATTATTTTAGTTTTTTTGAATTTTGGTCAAATTATGGTCAAATCAGGTCAAACTATGGTCAAATCAGGTCAAACTGTGGTCAAACTATGGTCAAACTATTTATTCAAGAAATATTAGTGTTACTAAATAATTATTGTTTTTTAGAATAATAGTTTGAAACTCAAACGGTGCTTAATGCTCAAGTTCAACTCCTAAGGGTTAATAGGATTGACAGCTTAGTATTGTCAGGAAAACAGCAAGTGCAGACTTGGAAACTAGGGGGAATAGAACTTGAAAGTTAAGTGTGCTCAGGCTGGAGTAGTGAGAGGATGGGTGACCGTCCGGGAAGTTAGACGATTTGGAATGAGTGATGATTAGAGATTAGAGATTAAATTCTAAAGCAGTGAGGATGGAGGGGTGATTAGAGATTAAATTGTCAAATAATTCAAATATTTGAAAATCAGAAAAAAATATTTTTTTTTAAAAAAAATTCAATTTTTTTTTTCAAAAAATTTCTTTAGTTCCGGTTGGTGTTACCAACCGGGACTAAAGGCTCCACCTTTAGTCCCGGTTGGTAACACCAACCGGGACTAAAGGTCCTCCAGCCCGAGCTCCAGCAGGCGGCCACATGGAGCCCCATCTGTCCCGGTTCGTATAAGAACCGGGACTAAAGGTGTTGGGCTTTAGTCCCGACCCTTTAGTCCCGGTTCCCGAACCGGGACAAATGGGCCTTATGAACCGGGACAAATGGCCCTTTTTCTACTAGTGGCCAAAGACAAATGCAAGGAATAACTTCCTAAATTCTTCGGATTCTAATCCTTCCAGTTCTATATGATTAGTTGTTTGAACCATCTTTGCGACTGATGGAAACCAAGTTGTGACTAGAATCATGCTACCCTTTGCTTGTGATTTTTGGAGTGGCAGCAATAACCTTTTCCATTCATCCTCATTACTACATTCCCATATATCATCCAATACAAGCAAGAACCTTTTGGATTTTAATCTTTGTTCAATCAGCTCTTCTGGTCTATGCCCCTTTTCCCCTTCAACCGGAGGGATATCTTTTTTAATATCTTCAAGCAGCTTATTCAAATTGAAATTGAGTGATACACATACCCAAATCAGTACTTGAAAATGATTTCGCACTTCTTTATTGTGATATATGTGTTGTATCATAGTTGTTTTCCCTATCCCACCAGGACCAACAATCGGAAGCACAGTTAGATCCTTGCCACAGTGTTCTCCTTTGGTGATATCACGTATGATGCTTTCCACAATAAGGTCCCTCCCATATAATTTTGGCTCCATACTTCGACCAGTGGTGATGGGACGACTCTTGGTAATGTCCGGGGCAGTATTATTGCCACAACTCTGCAGAATCTTGGTAACCTCTGTACGGACAGGCTGCAGTTGCTTTACAATTTGCTTCATTCTTTCAGAAACATCAACCCTATTAAACCCCAGCATTGGTGTTTCTTCCGCATGCTCTCTCCGTGGTGCACCACAAAGAGTTGACTGGCCAAAAATATCATCACGAACATGTGGGGAAGATGAGCCAGTGAGGAGTTTACCGAGCTTGGGCATGTGCCCGCTGACCTCCTCCTCATCAGCCTGATCGGCGTTCGGCGTCGAGGAGAAATTGCTGCATGACTTCCGATAAGCGAGCCGGTCTACAACCTTGTTGGATATTGCTTTATTTTATGATAAAATAATGCTTTATGATAACTTCCGATAATGCTTTATGATAACCTTGTTGGATAATGCCGGAGCCGTTTGATTTTTATTTTATCAGACAGGTGGGGAGAAGATGATGATGGCTTCTGGATAATGCTTTATGATAAAATAAAAATCAAACTTTTCGGAAAAATAAGCGAGCCGGTCTGACTTCGAACAGCTCATTCTGAAAATGAGCCGAGCCACTCCAGCCGTCAATGACATATGGACCCCGTCTGTCAGATTATGTTTCAACCTGCTTCTACTTTCTGCTATTGTTTAACCGAAGATTCCGGGGCATCATCCAAAACCCCATAGCGTTGTGGTTTTGCGTTACGAGTTAGGACAACCCGTAGAGCTATGTTGTGCTGCAGTTTCCTTTATTTTTAATGTGCGTAAAAATGCACATGGTGTGGCCCGAGTGATGCGTGTGGTTTCCCTTATTAATCGCATTTGCTATAACCTATGCAAATGTTTTTTTTAAACGCAGTCGACTTCGATCTCAAGCGTCCGTGAACTACAAGACGTGAGCGTTAACAATGGCAATAGAGCCAACAAGGGAGCCCTTGTCATAGTGCATGTTATGGTTACTTGCGTTCATCAGAGCCATCAAACCGCCGAACAAGACGAGAGACAGGCGACGAGGCTGAAAACAGTCTCCTAGGTTAGTAGGCCCTGGTGATTGAGATCCCTTGACCTCACACATTATTTCCTTTTCCTCTAAAAATTGAACATAGACATCTTTGTTCCTTTCACCTCTTTTACAACGGTACCAGTTTTTATGCAATTTCGATACTTGCTTTCTTTTCTTGCTTATCAACAAGCATGCAAGGCACCTAACTGAACTTGTCGGGCAAATACATTCTCGCGTGACCAAATCTCGAAAATAAACTATTTTTAATAAAATTGGCTGATCACTTGCCTTTCTCGTAAAATATATATACGTAGTATGTTATAACCCAACAATTCTAAACGAAAGACCAACCTGTCGCGCATCTAAAAGAGATACGAAAATGCATCTTCAATTGTGGTCCAATACTAAATTTGGTCCATTATACTAGTATATATTATGGTGTTTCCAATGTTAATCATGTTCTTTTGTTCTTTCCATGAACACACAATGGGGTATGTGGTCTACAAAAACCATCAATTCGCTTTCTCTTGCAACTTTCATTGGTTTGGGACCGTCTCCATACTCCATACTCCAGAAAAAAGAACACCCCAAACTGGCACCCTGGGTCCCGTCCTCGCCATGTCTTGGTTCACTACAGCCACCCGACACCACCATTTTTGCCGACCACAGACTTTTGCGAGTGCTGCTATGCGTACGACAAAATACGTCCGATAACAGTTGATCAGACTCATATCACCTAAATGATGTCTGCCACCATCCACCATGGCCCAATCATCAGCCTCAGCGCCGTACAAGTGTCATAGCAAAATCGTTAGTTCCGAACTTTTGCAAGTTCAATCTTTTGCTTCCACGGAGGTTCATCTACAAACCAAACAAAACTATGCAGCATTACAACTGACATCAGCTACCAACACTAGATGTCTGACTGAAATATAGGTAAACGATCAATCAATCAGAGCGACACACCTACTGTTCCATCGCTAGTTAGTTGGGCAAATTCCCAGCCTAGACAGTTGAGCAGTAAGTAAATGCTCGGCATACTCGATGTCCTCCTCATTTACTCTTGACTATTTTGTATTGGACAGTAATGAGAACTCGCATAAATAAGTAAATCACACAACTCTGTATATATAGATACAAAAGTAGGGCTCGGAAAATGGACTACTTCTCAAGGCTTGACACACACTGCCTTGGGTTGGGGATTAAAAATGATTTTCAACGGTGTTTGCTAGAGTGAACAAGACATGGCTATAACACATTGCACGATTCACTATTTCAGAATAAAGAGGTGCTATACACGCCTATACCTTCGGACCTGCTTCGACTGCATTGTTGATTCCCAAAGTTGTACCGCAAGACGACACAGGTGTCAAAGCTCGATCAACCCAAGAATCTTGGTCGAGTCTGAAACACAATTAACTTCCATACAGAATTACAGATGCCAAGGAAGAACATATTTGACATACCTTTTTCATCATAGTGATTCCCCAATATCTGAACTGATTGAGTTGCATCCACCGGATAGTACAATTCCTATGTGGCTGTCACAGCGGCAGAAGACTGCCTAAACAACACCTTTGACCAACACTTTTTCCATGCCCAAATGAGTCTTCCAAGTAGACGATCTATAAACTGAAGTAACATCGTAACTGACGTGAGCTTCCAATAGTAAGTATGTATCTATCTGAAATAGGGGAGATTTAAAAGAATGCCCATGCCCCCCCCCCGGGGCAGCCCATCAAAAAAAGAGTGAGCACTAACAATTCCATCACAAGTTAGGCATGTTTTGCATGGATGGGGTTGAGCAGCAAGAAAGTAAACCCTCTAAGTTATGTCCTAATTTAATGTGTTGCTGGATATTCGGAAGAGAATTCAATTACTGCACAAGATAAGTTTTATCTAGTCTCCCCTGGCTGACTTAATTTGCTTTATTCTACTATCAATCTTTCTCTTTCTGGTGGTTGGTTGGTGTAGGCACAAGGAGCTTTCTACAGGGGAAGCTCAACAATGTTGACAAGGAATAAACAGTGGAGCCTTTAATGGGAATGTGTTCTTTTTACTCTGTTCTACAGAAAGTTCTAACCATGTGTGCTAACAGCAGAGTAGAGTACAAGGAGTACTATTGTACTGCAAATTTATAAGGTTGTTAAAGCTACCCTAGATTGAAATGGTGAGTTGTGATGTAGGACTAGCATACTACTATCTATTATGCTGATGTGTCATTGGGTGATTACACATGGTCATAGATCCTAGAATACCATAGGGTTTCTCTGTGTCTAACTAAACTAATTGCAGCCAGCAAAGCATCACTTCTGGCGGCGATAACTCTCCCTTACTAAACTAATTGCTGCCAGTAAAACATCACATGGAAAAACAATACTTGGCTTCAGAACTCGTGCTCATGGCCGGCCGGTGGCGTCGTGGTTCAAGGCATTAACCTACACGAGGCAGACAACGCTAAAGCATCCAACGACATCCCATTGGGCGAAACAAAACAAAGCCTCAGATCTCACGCGTTGCGATGACAACATGTCGTGTGAATGAATGTGATAAGCACTAGTGGTAACAGCGAATTTAAAAGGATGCCCAGAGTTTCGAGCCTCCCCCTGCTGCTTATTCTACTGAATCACTCTCTCTCTCTCTTTCTCTTGGTTGATTGGTGTAGGCAGAAGGAGTTGTCTTCCGGGGAAGAAAAATAAGATGATGGGCGGTATTTTTCAAAGGAGAGCAAGAGTGGTTGGTGAAGATATGATGGGAAGACAACAGGAAGCTCAACAATGGAGACAAGGAATAACAAGGACCTCCTGTAATGGGATTGTGGCCTTTTTACTCTGTTCTACAGTAAGTTCTAACCATGTGTGCTACTAGCAGAGTAGAGTACTAGAAGGACGCGGATTTTTGGGACATGCGGCCACGCCATGCCGGAATCCTACTTATTATAGCCCCATTCGCAATACCTGGCACGTTAATCGCCAGCGTCCGCGAATACATCGTGCTATATGCCCGGAGTGGACCAGGCGGCATTTATGTTCGTATGGATACAGCCTTGACTGCTACCGCGCCACGGCGCCACAGCCACTGTTCTGGAGATGGCATAACTGCTCTTGACGACGCTGGGCACACATCAATGACCACACGCGCTAGAGGCTCACAGTGTACATCTTCTCCAAGCAGTCTCCTGTGGAGAAACAGAGGCGGAAGAGGAGATGGGTTATGCCCTGTACACGCGTTTAACAATTGATTTTTCACGTAGGTCTTTTACCTAGACAACCTCAATATTGGATGCATATGCTGCAGCCTCCGTTCACTGCCATGCATCATTGCCACACCAACCAGTTCTGGGTCTCCACTGTGCACGGATATTTTTCGTCGCAAATTGGAAATGTCCGAGTCCGATGGTACGTCCACCCTGACTATCTACGTCGACAACAACGTTTCACCGAATAACAGTTTTCGTTTACGTAGGAGAGAGCGCTTCTGGCAAAATGTTCACCTCCTCAGGTTCGCCGGCTTCCTGGGTGCCATTATGATTTGCAGGGCAGCTGGGTGTAATTGATGAGCGCAGGGGCGTTTTAATTTGCCATAACGCATGTTGGCTGTCCATTGCTGAATTACTGCCATTGGGTGGGTGCGCACGCGTCGCGTGGTATTAATGCCGTCCCTGCCTGTTGGTGTATTGTGCTGGGGCGCGGCTTCTCTGACTTCATCACAGCAAGGCCGCCTCTACCTTAGCCCACTTGCGTTAATGCTCCATGCACACAACCGTTGGAAATGTATTAGATAGGCCAGCCTGTTGCGTACGTAGGACGCAGCATGTGCTAGCAGATACATGCAGTGCAGATAGCACACAGGAAAACAAATATACATATGGAAACTACAGCAATCCCATCGCATAGGGGAGCATCTTCAGAGTTTGCGCATGAAGATCATGGCCATGACCAGCAGGTTCACGACGCCCAGGATGAAAATGTTCTTCAGCCATGCTTGATTCTGTTCAAGAAGTGAAACATGATGATAGGCCGATGCATGTGAAATCAGGTGTCCCCAACGCACGCTGAAGTACTGTATGTACTTGTTCTCCCACTTCCAGAAACTGCATCCACCGTACTGCAAAACCACAACACAAATGTTTAGCAAGGCGTGGAGAAGATGGATGGAAAAGATCTTTGCAAACTTACTCCATGCCGTTCACACTTGTAGAAATGTCTCCCTGGGTTATGTTCCGTTCCTGAGACAAACAATGACAGCTTAATAGGCAGAAAGTGCAGGTTGGCCCAGCTACAATCCTTGAGCGAAGGGGATTTTTCTAACATGGGCTGATCACTTTATGTGGGCTTATCTCTTAAGTAATTGATGTGGCAACCCAACCCACATTCATGTCAGCGACAAGGCCCCCAGGCCACCGCCGGCCGATGAACAAGGAAAGCGATCACACACCAATCTGGATTAGTAATTAATTTCCAGTTGAAATGTACTAGGTAGGCGACATCCATGCATACACGAGCAGGAGCAGCAGATGAGGGAAGGGTCGATATATTCCTTCTTCTGTTGATTAATTGATTGGGAGGTAGGTACGTTCTTCCATTTCCTCCAGCTCCGGCCCCCATCATCAGATCCATCGAGTATATATATTCCTTGCACGCACCACAACTTCACAAGGTACTAGATAAGAAGCTACCATGGCGGCGCCCGTTGTGCTAGAGAAGAGAAGATCCGCAGGTCCCTCATCAGCATGTTCGGAACGTACCTAGTTGCATGCATGAAGCGATATATGTACGATCGATCCATCCATCTCACGTGCATGCATGGATGCATGGCATCGCAGGCGCGGATAGGGTCTCCGCGGACGTGGATGGTGGTGGTTCACGGGGGGGACGTCGACGCGTACTTACATGCTGCGGTGGTGGCTCCAGCGCGCCATGAGGAGGCCCGTCGCCGTCGCACTTTGAGGGGATAACGCACATGGCGCCCACGCCGCCTCCGCCCTCCTACGCCTGAGCCCACTCTCCCTACTAGCCCACGCCGCCGCCGCACTACCCGTACGCCTGGGCAACGCCTGCTCCATCCTACGACTGTCTGATGGATCGATCGACGAGCTGCCCTAAATAAGTTTTATCTCATTAGGCGATTACTATCAGTAGCTTCTAGCTAGGTGATATTAATGTATAGACCGAATAAGGAGTACGTACTCGTAGTCATCGTTTTTTAATCTATTCCCTCCGTCAGGAAATACTTGTCGGAGAAACTAAAATACATCTAGATACATCCATTTCACCGACAAGTATTTCTGGACGGAGGAAGTACCACTTACGTACTCATACGGACTAGCATGCAGTAGCGCAGTATTGTACGTACCTGTTGCTAGGTTAGCGTTGAGTCTGTATGCATGTGCAGGGTTCACTTATTTTCACCACCCTGCCGGCAGGACCAGCCATATGCATGTGTCTTGGTTCCACGTTTTTCACAAGACTAATATATATACTTGAATTTGCTTATCTCTAGTGAACGGTGAGTTTAAAACAAAAATTGTTGCGAATATATATATTGGCAAGACAAGGCACTGTGGAATATGAGAGGTTGCAAGTTCAACTACATGCATGCATGCATGCGACATAAAGTTAAGGACGAAACTTTTTACTGTCTGGTTATGATATCGTGACAACTTTTACTCTTTGGTTACGTGTTAATTTTTAAAATTAGCGAGCTATTATTCTAGTAAGAGACGACATTCGGTCACTAGCCTACCCTCAGAGACTGATTTTTTTGGGTCATCCTATTCGTTGCCTTCAACATGCATTAGGGGTTTCGCCGCCTTCGCATACCGACAGGGAGCGTTGTCACGCATTGACGGGGAGCATCACCTCCGTGGTCGTTGGAAGCGTCATCTCCATAGCCATAACAAGTTGTGCACCAAGCGTGGCCCACGGAATATTACTAGGGTATTTCCTAGAAAAAGACTTACTTGCCCTCGAGGGCTTTAGCGCAACTAGGGGTAGTGTAGTAAAATGCCTAAGAGCAAAGATGTAACTTCCTCTCCCTCTCAACTTTCCCTATAAATATATGAAATAAAGAGAGAGCGTTGTGTCCTCCCTGAGAGTCCCAGAGTCTCACTCGCACTCACTTTGAACGGTGGACTCAGGTGGACACACACAAAGCTTATCGGCGAGACAGAGATCAAAGAACAGATCAGAGACAAAGTATTTGGGTCCAGCCCCTTTCTTGGGAGCTATCAGATGTTGCAGCGCCAAAAAGATTAGTTGGCGGTGGCGGAGAATGAGGACAAGGCGGGGACGGATGCGGAGGCTGTCTACGCGGCGGCGACGGCACCCCCTTGATCGGGGAGCAGACGGCGAGCATTGCCGGTCCGGCAGGACAGAGATGCACGGACTGCCGGACTAATGTTCTTTTGGATTCGGACATGTAAAAACTAAGCATACTTGTCTTTTTTTGGTTGTGATCGGGCATGCGATCCGGCGTGATCCGGCGCGCTGTGTGGATTGGAGTACATTTGAATTTGAATTTACTGGCGGACATATACAGGATAGCGTCCTCCCGCATCCGTGTCCGCGGACTGGTCCCCCTGTCCGCGGAAGTCCCCCTGTCCGCGGACAGATGCGGGAAGAAATTTGCGAGTCACCGTTGGAGAAGCCCTTAATACTTCGTAGAGCAGCCCATGCGCCAGCCATAAAATTTATTGTCAAAGGACACGTCTTTAAAGACAAAACGGCCCCATGATCTTGTATTAACAACAGTATTCCTCTTGTATCTCTTTGTAGGAAATAGAGGGGGGATTTATTACACACATCTCGAGACAATAAACGGAAGTGCAGATGGGTCTGTGGGGGGGTGTGTGGGGGGGGGGGGGGGGGGGGGGGGGGGGGGGGGGGGGGGGGGGGGGGGGGGGGTGAGGACCTGAGAGCCAAAAATCCTAGGGTTGGATGCTACACAACGCACCTCACCCTTTTACTACACTGCTGTCGATACAGCAGTACCAGGACATGCAGAATAGTACGCCGTCTCAGCCCATCTCGAGCTACACCAAGTGCTCGCATGCCATGCCTCTACTACTCTGCTGCTTATCAAGTTGCAGCACTATAGATGACCGAAAACACCACCGGTCATGTGCTTATACAATTACATCAAGCCCCGGTTAAACAGTTTAATTAAGATACAAAACATACTCAATACCATCAACGTACAAGGTCAGTTTCTAACACTCCCTTACCACACCCGCTGCCTTCTTGTTGCTTCCACATCATCTCACGTCTGGTCGTCGACGTATGCGAACGTGCATCTCCCCCTGAGTTTTCCACGCATCCTGCGACGGTCTTCCTATCCGGACGGGGGATGCCACAAGTTTATTGTCTAACCTCGATGCTACGACAATATATATCATGAATCCATAAGCACACGTCGGGAAGATGAATCCTTGAGGAGGGCGATCGCGTGGCACATCTCCACCATGGTGGGCCTCACCAGTGGCGAGTGTTGAGTGCACGCGATCCCAAGGTCGATCAGCTCGACGACAACGACATGGTCCGCTTGTACCGCCGACAACATCGCGTCCATGGCCGTCTGCCATGACTCTGCGATGATGGCGGTGACGTCATGTTGGTGGTGCCGCGTGACCCAGTTGTGCAGCGTGAATCCCTCTTGGAAGAGCACATCAGTCGGGCGCTTCCCGGTGATCAGCTACAGTAGCATCACACCAAAGCTGTACACGTCACATTCTGTCGAAGGGTGGCCTCCTAGTCCGTACTCTAAAACCATGCAATAAGAACACCATGAAAATATTAAGAGAAGAGCGTCACATGCATTTACTCATATGCTATATTAATCCGATTGTCTTGTAAATTACCTGGTGCGATGTAGCCCACGGAACCTAGCAGCAATCCGGCAATGGAGTTGCACGGATCAGCAGAGATGGTAATGTTGTCGTCGACCATGTCCTTGACCAGCCGCGCGACGCCGAAGTCAGTGACGACGGCCATCATTTCGTCATCGAGGAGCATGTTGCTGGGCTTGCGGTCGCAGTGTACGATGCGGACGTGGGCGTAGTGGTGCAGGTAGGTGAGCCCCTCGGCTATGTTCCCGGCGATGGCGACCAGCTGTGAGAGGTCCATGCCACGTGCGGGGCCGCCGTCACACATGTAGAGGCGGCTCTCGAGGCTACCGTTAGTCATCAGCGGGAGCACGATCGCTCTCGAGGCTACCGTTAGTCATCAGCGGGAGCACGATCGCGTGGAAGTCCGGCTAGCTGCACGTGGTGATCACGCGCACCAGGTTCCGGTGTTGTGTCCGCAGCAACACATCACACTCGCGCTTGAAGCTCCGGGAGACCTCGCCGCCTCCGGTCGTTGGGTCGAGCACCTTGATGGCGGCACGCGTGCCGTCGTGGAGCGTCCCCTGGTACACGCGTCCTAACCGCCCTATGCCGATCAGCCTCGACTTCTCGAACCCGCCCGTCGCCTAGGAGAGCTCCCGCTGAGAAATCCTCAGGTGGTCCCCCCCCCTCTCGCTTGGTTCGCACGCTAGCATCGGAGAGCGCCGCCCGTCTCGTCCCGTGGCACGGCACACGGTGAGCCCAATAATGGACAACGTGAAGCTCGCGACCGTGAGGATGACGAGCAACACCACCCGCCGATTGTCGAGCATGTTGCGCTTCGCGTTGCTGCACCTAGCCAAGCCGGGCACCATCGACGCCGTCCCTGCGCACAGCCCAGCATCACCCAGGAACGCATCCGCCCGGGAACCCCGCAAAGGCCTCGCCGTTGGGCACCTAGCCGGAGAAGCCATTGTAGGAAAAGTTAACACGCCGTAGAGATGCGGCCTTCTCCAAGGACAGAGGTAGGGCCACTGTGAGGCCATTGCAGGACACGTAGTGGCCAAGCTGCGGCGGGATCGTGCCTGAGAGCCGGTTTGACGACAGGTTGAGCACTTGTAGCATAACCATCTCGTCAATGGTCTGTGGGATCACGCCGGACAGCAAGTTGCCGGAGAGATCGAGATTTTGCAACCCGCTCAGCCCTGATAAGCCAGCTGGGATCTCACCGGAGAGCATGTTGTGGGAGAGATCGGGATTTTCTAGGGTCATGCACTGCACGATGCTCGGAGGAATGGCGCTAGCGAGCTGGTTGTGATGCAACGTGAGCACGCGCAGCTGCTTGAGGTCAGAGAGCGTGCCAGGGATCACGCCGGTGAGCCAGTTCGATGAAAAATCGACTAGACCGAGCTGCAGGATGGTGTCCCGGGCGGTGGGATGTCGCCGGAGAGCAGGCTGTTTGAGAGGTGCACCCGCTCAAGCTGCCGCATGCCGGCGATGCCCGGTGGGATGGTGCCGTTGAGGAGGTTATGGGAGAGGTTGAGGGCGGTGAGGTTCGCGAGGTCGGAGAGGTTCGCCGGGATCAGACCGAAGATTCTGTTGAGCTCAAGGTGGAGCTGCATGAGGCCGGGGGAGAGGTGACCGACGACAGGCAGGACCGTGCCAGCGAGTTCGTTCCCAGCGACATCGAGCTCCTTCAGGCTGGTGCAGGTAAGTGAGGCAAAGAACGGCTGGAGGCCGGTGTTGTTCTGCGGGCTCGCGAGGGAGTTGAACGACAGGTCCAGAAACTCGAGGCTATTCATGCCTCCGAACATGTCATCGGACGGCAAATCACCGATGAGGAAGTTCTGCTGCAGCAGCAGCCACTGGAGGTTCATCGAGTTGGACAACCAGCGGGGGATGCGGCCGGAGAAGTTGTTGGACCACACCACGAGTAACATCTGGTCGGGGAGTGGGCAATATGCTCGGATGGGGATCTCGCCGTGGAGAGAGTTGGACGACGTTTCAATGTACTGCAAGGGGGAGAGGTTGCAGAAGATGGCCGCCGGGATGTGCCCGGAGAGGTTGTTGTTGCCGAGATTGAGGTATATTAGGCTCCAGATACGTGTGAGTTCCACCGGAATCGAGCCCTCCAACTGATTTCCGCCGAGGCTCGGCTCCTTCAACCGGGAGAGGTTGTCGAGTTCCCGCGGTACCGCCCCGGCAAAGTCGTTCACGGAGAGATCGAGGGAGCTAAGTCTCGAGAGGTTGCCGAGCTCCGGCGGAACCGTCTCGTTGAGCGTGTTCGACGACACGCCGAGAAACTTGAGGTGGGAGAGGTTGCAGAAGATGGCCGTTGGGAATATGCACGGAGAGGTTGTTCTGGCCAAGATTGAGGATATAATTCAATTTTGAACTGCAAGTGCGTGAAATAATGGGCACAAATGGGTTGAAAAATATTAGTTGTTGTTCTTCAGTATATGTTTAGGCCTTATCCAAGAAATTAAAAGGAATTCAAAACCTCAGGGTGCCAAGACTCGACCACCAACATGGACTTTATTAATTTTTTATTTTAAAAAATGTAAACAAAGTTATAAAAATATGAAACCTGGCATGGTGTCATAATATGACATCAATAGGCTCTAGTAAAAAATTGAGAAGGTTTTGCAAAAATTGTAATGTATGCTGCTTAGAAATTGAACTATCTGCAAGGAAGAATCGTGATTTTGAGAGGAAACAGGTCAGGTTTGAATGCGAAGTGTCGGTTGCTTCATCATTTGACCTTGAAATTTTTCTACACTCAACATACACCATTACGTGTTCCATTTGAAAATTTAGTATTTTTTCTGCTTCATTTGCTATATTTAAGTCATTAAGTGTATTTATAGGCATTTAACAGAAATAATTCAAATTTGAACTGCAAGTGCATGAAATAATGGACACATATGGGTTGAAAAATATTATTTGTGTTCTTGAGTCTATATGTAGACCTTATCCAAGAAAATAAAATGAATTCCAAATCTCAGGGTGCCAAGACTTGACTACCAACATGGAGCTTATTTCTTTCTCAAAAAAAAACATGGAGCTTATTTTTTTTAATTCAAAAAATGCAAATAAAGTCCGAAAAACATGAAACCTAGGATGGTGTCATTATATGACATAAATAGGCTGTGGTAAAAATTTAACAAGGTTTCACAAAAGTTGTGACGTACACTGCTAAGAAAGCGAACCATCTCCGAGGAAGAATAGTGGTTTCGAGACGAAACGGGTCAGGTTTAGAGGGCGAAGTATCGGTTACTTCATCATTTGATCTTGACACTTTTTTCACTCAACATACACCATTACATATTTCATGTCAAAATTTGGCCTTTCGTTTGCTATATTTAAGTCTTTAAGTGCATTTCTAGGCATTTAACAAATATAATTCTAATTTGAACTGCAAGTGCGTGAAATAATAGGCACAAATGGGTTGAAAAATCTTATTTATATTCTTGAGTCTATATTTAGGCCGTATCCAAGAAAAGAAAAAGAATTCCAAACCTCAGGGTGTCAAGACTCGACCACCAACATGGAGCTTATAGGTTTTTTAATTCTAAAAAATACAAACGAAGTCAGGAAAATATAAAACTTGGCATGGGTCATCATATGCAACCTAGATGCCGTAGTAAAATTTTAAGAAGGATAATCATGGTTTCGAGAGGGAACGGGTCAGATTTGAAGGTGAAGTGTCGGTTGCTTCAACGTTTGACCTTGAAACTTTTTCTACACTCAACATACACAATTACATGTTCTAAGTCAAAATTCAGCATTTTTTCGAATCCGTTTATTATATTTAAGTCAATATGTGTATGTTTTAGGCATTTAACAGATATAATTCAAATTTGAACTGCAAGTGTGTGAAATAATGGACACAAATGGGTTGAGACATCTTATTTGTGTTGTTGAGTCTTTGTTTAGGCCTTATCCAAGAAAAGAAAAGGAATTCCAAACCTCAGGGTGCCAAGACTCGACCACCAACATGGAGCTATTGGTTTTTGAATTTTTAAAAAATGCAAACAAAGTTAAAAAAAAAGAAACTTGACATGGTGTTATCATATGGCACCTACATGCCGTGGTAAAAATTTAAAGAAGGTTTCTTAAAAGTTATGTCGTACGCTGCTTAGAAAATAAAAGAAAAAGAAAAGAGAAGAAAAGGAAATAAATTAAAATAAAGTAAAGAAAAAAAGAAAAAAAAGAAAGCAGAGAAGAAGAAAGAAAATAAACAAAAAGAAAGAAAAAAGATGAAAAAAAGAAAAATAAAGGGTTTGCCGAGTGTTTTATAAACAAAACTCGGCAAAGTCGTGTCTTTGGCTCTTTGCCGAGTGTTTTATCGTGCCTCTGCCGAGTGTTTACACTCTCATCCCCGTCCCCGCGACAGCCACCCATGCCCGTCCCCATCCCCAAACCCGCCTGCGGGGATAAAAAGTTTCCCACCCCATCCCTGTCGGGTTTTTCATCCCCGTGGGGAAACCCATACAACAATCAACAACAACCTTCAATAGCATTTCAGCAGAAAAAAAAGCATTTCAGCACAATAAACAATATGTTGTTGCTAGGTTAGTGATTTATTAGGGCTTTTTGAGCCAAAAGGAGCGGGATGGGTGGAAATTTGGGTGGTTAAGGGCGAGAATTACCTGGGATCTACTAATTTATTTAAGGATTTCACGGATAAGGCGGGTAACGGGCACGGGTAATGCTATCCCATCCCCATCCCCGTCTTGCGCGGTGGGTAAGGTATTTGACCCATCAGCTTTCCCATGGGCGTTAAAGCTGGCACATCCCCGTCCTCTAATAGAGTAATTACTCATGGGAACGCGGGTAACGGTTAACCATTGCCAGCTTGAGTCTTTACCGAGTGTTTACACTCCGCAAACCGACCGGTGAGGAAACACATGATCCGTGTGCTTCATCCTGATGGGTTGGGAGGCAGGAGGGTGGATCGATGACACGCCACACACAAAAAAAACTCATTTTCTTCTCTCTCCTTCGTCTCCTCTTCCAATCATCCTTCTTCTTCCTCAGCTCCTCCCCTTCTCTCTCCCTCGTATCCTATTCTCCACTGCTGCCTTTCCCGTCATCCCCGGCAGCAAGCAGCAGCACCAACGTACACAACTCATGCAGCAGCAGCAGCAGGGTACGCAACTCATGCTGCGGCAGCAGCACGCGCCGGAATGCAGCACTCCTTCCTGCTGGGGTCGGGCTTCGAGACGACGCGGCGAGGAGCCACTGGGAAGTGAGCTCTGGGCAGCAGCAGCGCCCCGCCGTCGTTCATTTTTTTTTGTTCCTGTTCACCCTATTTGCCGAGTGTAACACTCGGCAAAGCCTTCACCGTTGCAAACCACCTGTGGCACGTGGCACCGGCGCCGTCCACTCCGTTCCATCGACGCCTTTTGTTTGTCGAGTGTCCGTATTTTGACACTCGGCAAACATGTTTACCGAGTGCCCGAGGAAAAAGATTCAGCAAACACATCTTTGCATTACGGGGTATAGCCGAGTGCTCTTTGTCAAGTGTTACACTCGGCAAAGTCGAGTGCCTTCAGCACTCGGCAATCAAGTCGATTCTAGTAGTGCTTCACAGGAACAGAAGAGACCATATGCGTACAAAAATCAAACCAGAACAAAATCTAGATGGGAACACTACCAGAATAACCTTATATGCCTACGGCCTTATATATGCCGACGGCTGCCGTAGGCATAGAAGGAGCTATGCCGACGGCTTCGGGAAAACTGTAGGCGTAGACAAGCCGTCGGCATACCTCCATCTATACCGACGAGGGCCGTAGGCATAGAAACGCCGTCGGCATACTAACATCTATGCCTACGGCAGCCGTAGGCATAGTTTGGCCGTCGGCAGAGAGGTGGCCTTGGTGGCCCTGGGACAGCCGGTGGGCTCACGCCGTCAAACGTATGCCGACGGCCTTAACGTCGGCCGTCGGCATACCTCACTGTGCCACGTCATCGATCCGCGGCACCGTGGGCCCGGGGCTATGCCGATGGTTATGCCGTCGGCATAGCTCAGGGCCCACGGTGCCGCGGATAGATGACGTGGCAGGGAGCTATGCCGATGGCATAACCGTCGGCATATCTACGTTCATTTTTTTCCGGTTTTTTAATAATAATTTTTTAAAAAAAATTTAATTAATTAAATTGAGCTATGCCGACGGCATAACCGTAGGCATATCTACGTATAATTTTTTTAAAAGAATACATCCGCGTCTACTGCCGCGTGGGGAAAAATGTGGACCGACAATTGTGGTACTACCGCTCCTCGGGAGCGGTACTACCGCGATAGGGGCGGATGTAAGAAATTACATACGTCCCTTACTTCCGCACGTCAGCGGTACTACCGCTCTGAGGAGCGGTACTACCATGGGCGTGTGCGGTACTACCGAAAAGAACCGAAAAGAAACGCCGTCTTCGACAAGCTTCGAGGGGCACCAAATCGTCTCATGCCAAACCGGGAGATCTCTGAAACGCTCAGTGCACACGATTAGTCCGCAAATGCATTGTCATCAATCACCAAAACTACTTAGGAGAAATATGCCCTTACACCAGGTCTTTCTCCGGGCCCTCCTACACATCCGGAAGTGTGGTGGAGGGTGCAAGCACGGGCTCCGTGGTGTGACCCCCATCACCGACGTCGCCGCCGCCGTCGCACGGAGGGGGGGAACGGCCACATCGGGCAGTAACGGAGGGAATCTTGCGGTGGGTTCTGCCCGGACCTTGATACAAAGTGTACCTATGTGCTGGGCTATCACACCCAGGTGAAAATGTCCATCGGTCAAACCCCGTCCGGTGAAAGTCAAAGGCGTAGACCGCCCGGTCAACGGTGCCAGGGTTAGACGGGACGGGTGTAGTTTGGGGGGGGGGGGGGGGGGGGTAGCATACACCAGGTCTTTAGCTGGGCCCTCTACACGTCCGGAAGTGGCGGGGTGGCAGGTGCAAGCACACGGCACGGTGCTCAGTGGTGTGACCCCCTCACCGACGTCGCCGCCGTCGCACAGAGGGGGGGAACGGCCACGGCGGGCAGTAACGGAGGGAATCTTGCGGTGGGTTGTGCCCGGACCTTGATCCGAAGTGTACCTATGTGCTGGGCTATCACACCCAGGTGAAAATGTCCATCGGTCAAACCCCGTCCGGTGAAAGTCAAAGGCGTAGCTATGCCCGGTCAACACTCGCAGGGTTAGACGGGACGGGTCTAGTTTGGGGGGGGTAGCTATGCCCCAGGTCTTTCGCTAGGCCCTCCTACACTCTCGGAAGTGCGGTGGCGGGTGCAAACACCCGCCACGGTGCTCAATGGTGTGACCCCATCACCGACGTCGTCGCCGCCGTCGCACGGAGGGGGGAACGGCCACGTCGGGCAGTAACAGAGGGAATCTTGCGGTGGGTTCTGCCCGGAATTGATACAAAGTACCTATGTGCTGGGCTATCACAACCAGGTGAAAATGTCCATCGGTCAAACCCCGTCCGGCGAAAGTCAAAGGCGTATCTGTGTGTGTTTATGTCTAGATAAGGCACAATTTATTTTACTAAGTTTTAATTTTTTAATTATTGTATAAAAAATCATTAAAAAATTCAAAAATATATATGCCGACGGCTATGCCATCGGCATATCTCCGGCCCACAATTTATTTAACTAAATTTTTTATAATTTTTATAAAATAATCAGAAAAAAATTCGAAAAGAGCTATGCCCAGCCCACAATTTATTTAAATAAATTTTATTTTTTAATTATTTTATTAAAAAAAATCGGGGTTTTTTTTTCGAAAATAGCTATGCGTCGGCATAGCTCCGGCCACAATTTATTTAACTAAATTTTATTTTTTTAATTATTTTATAAAAAAATCAAAAAAAAATTCGAAAATAGCTATGCCGACGGCTATGCCGTCGGCATAGCTCCGGCCCCACTTATCTAGTCGGCCGGCCTCTCTCCTCCACCCATCGATCCCCTCCCGCCCCCGGCCAGACCCGCGCCCCGCCCCTCCCCGCGCCGGCCACGCCCCGCCCGGCCCCTCCCCGGACCCCGCCCCGCCCCGCGCCCCAACCCGCCCAGCCCGTCCCCGCGCCGTCGCCCCCCCGGCCCCGGCCCCTCCCCGACCGCCGCCGCCGCCGCCCTTCCCTTGCCGCGGCGGGCCCCCTCAACTCCGCCCCGGCCACCCCTCGGCCGCGCCCTCGTTGAGCTCGGTCCTGCCGGACCTCCCCTGCCGCTGCTCCGGCCGGACCTCCCCTGCCGCTGCTGCACCAGCCCTCCTCTCCCGCTGCTCCGGCCGGCGTAGCCCCGGCCCGAGCTCCCCTCTGCCTCGCCAACCTCATCCCGGCCCTCCTCCTGGTGAGGTTTTTTCTTTCTCTTTTCTTTTTCTTTTTTGTTGTGTACAATTTTTGTAGATAGATGGACAGATCGAAATCGATATAGGGATGTTGGATAGATATAAATAGATAGTTAGATAGATGAATGAAATGGAAGAGAGTAAAATTGTGAAGAAAAAATATATTTGGTGGATTTTTTTGTATGTTTTGTGTAGTTTTAGTATGTTTTAGATACATACTCGATGTGATGGATATAAGTGATGTAGAGTATATTGAAAGATAGATGGATGTGATGGATATATGTTTTGTGGAGTATATTGAAAGATAGTTTTTTTAGATATATAAATGAATGTTAAAATTTGAAGAATTGTCAAAGAGATGTGATGTGATGGTCTAAATTTTTCACTCGGTGGTAATTACAGGATTTGTGGGGTTGCATCTTCCAGCAGTGATTGTCATCGGAGCTGTTGGTCCCCGATCATCTCGCCGCGGTTCGACTACTTCCTCTATAGCCGAGGGTGAGCTACGAATCCACCATCACCTCCTATGCTCTTTTAATCATGTCACTAGATTTTATTTTCAAGTCAAATCGCGTAACCTAGGCGTCTCCCGTCCGAAAGGGTTGCATCGATAAATATGCATTCAATTTCATATTTATCACCGCAGCTCCTTCGGATTGTCCAACGTTTTCCATGGACAGCCCGAGGATGTGTAGATTGGGTATGTTCTCCATGTTCTACCCCATTCCGAGACAGGATTTCGGCGGCGCCTCCCCGTTGTTCTCCGGAGCACTTTCTCTTGGCTATTTGCCGAGACGTGTATCTGGAGAACAGCGGGGAGGTGCTGCCGAAATTTTGTCTCGGAACGGGGTAGAGCATGGAGAACGTACTCAATCTACACATCCTCGGGTGGGATTAGGACCCATCTTTACCTATTAGAGATGTAGATGGATTCAACGCGGTAGAAAATAAAAATTTGATGTGATTAATTTAAATGAATCCTTAATTTTGTTGTGTGGCTCCCAATAAAGTAGAGGATGGCAGATAATCAGTGGATGTACAGTGGTTTTATCGGTCGGAATCGAGTAACACCAGAGTGGGTCATGAAAACCGATGTGTATTTGAAGGAGATATTCCGTCGTCCAATGAGAATTATCCCACCATGCCCCTGTGGGAAATGTGCCAGACGTCACCGTAGAAATCAAGAGGAAATGACTGAGAACTTCGCACGTACGGATATATGCCAAACTTTGACATGCCACCGATAAACATTGCCGAGCGGGACCGTGGTAGAGAGGAGGTGATGCGACAATGCATTGGTGGTTATGCGGACGACGGGGTCAGAGACATGCTAGATGATGTCATTGATGCCGAAACGGCACATGCGACACCTTCAAAGAATGAACCGGAGGAGCCGGAGGCAACAACAAAGGCCTTCTTGGAGGTCTTGGCCTCGTCGAAGAAACCTCTTTATGCGGGTGCGAAAATATCTCAGGTGGATGCCATCTCGCAACTGATTGCAGTCAAGGCTGAGTATGGTTGTAGCCAGAAATGCTTCGAAGCGTTCCTGGGAGTATGGGGTAACAGCCTCCCTGAGGGTCATGAACTGCCGAAAAGCATGTACGCTATGAAGAAAATCATGAAGGCACTCTCTATGGATTATGAGAAAATACATGTTTGTCCGAAGAATTGCCTTTTGTTTAGGCATGAGTACGCGGATGACAAGTACTGTAGGGAGTGCGGTTCGTCTCGGTACCTTGAGGTGGTCGGTGAGGATGGTGAGAAGAGGCAGCTAGCCATCCCCACAAAGGTTCTTCGGTATCTCCATTTCATTGAAGTCGTTCGATGAAGAATACCCCGAGGAAGCTGCCGAGGCTGGGAAAGTCAGAATTGGCATATCAGGTGATGGGTTAAATCCATATGGTATGTCATCCAATCCATACAGCTGCTGGCCCGTGTTTGTAACTCCTCTCAATCTCCCTCCCGGTGCCCTAATGCAACGGAAGACCATGTTCTCGTCGCTCATCATTCCGGGGCCTGAATACCCGGGGAAGCAATTGGGTGTGTTTATGCAGCCGCTGGTGGATGATTTGCTCCATTCTTGGTACTTTCCGAGGTTGACATACGACCGGGATCTACAGAGAAATTTCTTGATGAAAGTTTGGTTGCACTATTGCATGCATGACTTTCCTGGCTATGCTCTATTCTGCGGATGGTGTACAAGTGGGAAGATGCCCTGCCCAGTGTGCATGCAGGCTCTGCGAATGATTTGGCTGAGTAAGGGTGGCAATGTAGGAGATATGCCCTAGAGGCAATAATAAATGTTATTGATTATCTCCCTGTTCATAATTAGGTTTATGTTCCATGCTATAACTGCTATGGTTCTCGAGTCTACAATAACCACGAGGCTCGGAGGAAGACTCATATGCACGTGTGGAATAATAAACGGTAAAATGTATTCCTAGTCTGGCCTCTAAGACTAGCTCAAGTGTTGCATGATGGTTCTGTTTTCCTGATCATGGGCATGTCTATGCCAGCAATTTTTGAGGGCACAATGTTAGGAGAACACTTGTGTTGAATCGACCCGATTGATGTTATCCTATGAGATACATTCGTCACAAGTTAATGGTTAATAACACAGAGATGGTTAATGTTTGCATAATTCCTTAGACCATGAGAGTATCGAGTTTCTTCATACTTGCTTCATGAACTTTGGGGTTTGTTAAACGTCATCCGTAAATGGGTGGCTATTACGGCGGCTTACGGGTTCATGGAAAAGTGTGTCAAGTAACTTGATAGCTCAAGATTGGGATTTGCTCCTCCGGCGATGGAGAGATATCTCTGGGCCCTCTCGGTGTTATGGTATCCATCATCGCCTGGCCAGACACAATGTGATTTGATCACAGGGATGCCGGAACAAGGTAAAGAGAAAAGAGAACAATACCGGTAACGAGGTAACTAGCATAGTGGACAAGTTGTTGATCCACGGGAATGCCAACATGTCTCACCTCGGGTATTTGTAAACGTATCGCGAAGCAACAGGAATAGCACACGACAACTGGAGGTTCACTCGAATATTTATTCGTGTGGGTATAGGGGTCAATATGGGTGTCCACGGCTCCGATGTTGATCATTGATCGGAAAGAGTTCCGGTCATGTCTATACTTCACCGAACCTATAGGGTCACACGCTTAAGGGTCATCTATCTGTTGAACGCTAGACAGGGAGTCTGAGAGAAAGTCACCGAAAATGTTTCGGAGACAACGGAAGAGTTCCGAAAGAGAGAACACCGAAAGAGTTTTGGTAAAACCGAAAAGTTGTTTCGGAATATATTATTTGGTCAAAAAGGGTTTCGGCACCGCCTGGAAATTTTCAGAGGATGCCAGAATTGGTCTGGGAACTTCTGGGAATTTTCGGAGAGAAAAACCGGAAATGTTCCGAAACTGCCGTAACCGCTGTTAATGCTTTCCGCTGATGAAAACCACCGCACCGAAAATGTTTCGGATCATGCCCAGAATAATTTTAGAGGGTGCCGGAAATGTTCTGGGACCTTCTAGAATTTTTCAGAAAAAGTTTCGCGGAAAACATCTTGTCTCAGCGCGAGGGGACAAGATCCCACGAATCGGGGGTTGCATGTTTGGTGGCTTTTTGTCTAGGGAGCATGCATGTTTCATGGAGACATGTTGGTGGCTTGTTGGCCCCCCCCCCATGGGGGAGACAAGGTGTGGGCCGGCCCAAGGGCTGCCATGGTGGTGTCCCCTTGGTGCCCCCCTTGTGTTACCATTATGCCCTTTCATGTGTGACATGAAGCTTGGGTATTTTGGTATTTCAACATCCCACCCCACCCCTTGCCTTGGCCTATAAAAGAAGGAGAAGGGGCTGCCATTCTCCCCATCCCTTTCTCTCATACACATGCCAAGATGTTATCTGGCTTTTCTCTCCCTCCCACGAAAAGAGTTTCGTAGAGCCGAAAGGCTGTCTGGGTTCCGGCAGGAACTAGTTCTGGACGGCGAAGCCCTGCCGGATAGATGACACCGTATGTGTGCAACCCCGTAGAGAGGTCGTAGTTTCGATCTTAGTGCCCGAGGGGCTGTTCGAGAGTGCCTCCCGAAGGGCTGTCCAAGTGACGATCCGAGTTCTGTGAGTCCTCCCAAAGGGTTGTCTGAGTGACCGTTCGAGTTTCAAAGGTCCTCCCGAAGGGCTGTCCGCGACACCGTCCGGGGGACTGTTTGACCGCCTCCCGGAGGGCTGTCCGAAGGGAAGACGAGGGTATACATCCTCGCGGTTGGGAGGTTGTAAATCCTAGCTGCGGGGATCTGCACCGACGATCGTCATCGACTCTACTTCTGCTGCGCTACGAGTCGGTAACGAAAATGATCAAACCTTGTATGCAGTCTCCATAGTGGTCCTGGGCTGGTGCGTAGGTCGGAATTTTTTTGTTTTCTGCTGCGTTACCCTACAGTGGCATCATGAGCCATGCTATGCATAGATGCAGGTTGCGATCTAGAATACATGAGATGTATGGGTGTTGCACAATATAATTAGGTAGTAGATGAGTTCTATTACTGAAAATTATTTGTGCGGGTGGCAGATGAAATCTGTTACCCGATATTCTTCTTGCTTCCCTGGAATTTGCATATTTCTGATCTTGATAACAGCATGGTGGAGTTTCAGTGTTCTGGCAATCCGCGATCCTGATTGATCAACGAAGTGCTAACAGTTCATTGAATTCCACCGTAGTTAAAAAGAAAGATGAAATTTCGCAGACGAAAGGGCAATGCAGATATGATCTGCACGGGGGTCATGCGTATGACGAAGTTCAGTATGGGGCTCGAGATTTTATTATCTTGTGTTTCATACACCCCGCGGAGTTAATCTAGCGACTTGAATTATCATACTTGATGATGGACGTTGGTAGCTTCGGTTTGTTTCGAAACCTTAGAAGCCACGTAAAACAAGTTTTTGCATGAACCGATTAGAGGCGTCTAACTTGGTTTTGAAGGAGGGTTTGCATGTGCATGTGATGTGGTATAGCAGTGCTCATAATAATTTGATTATGTATGAGATGACTATATAATGTAAATTGATTAACATGACCTGCGTGTCATGATTCGGCATGATGGCTGGAGCCATATGATTGCACTTTAAATGACCTGCGTGTCAACCTTGTGTAATGCATTATTTTATTAGCTATAGAGATAGCAATATTATCTGGTGCATCGACAAGGTGGTGGCAATCTTCGCGAAGGTGAACACTGACGCGAATGCCGAAGACGATGAATTGAAAGAATTCTCCGTCAGAAAGGGCTATACCATATCATGCTATTATGAATTGCCTAAGATGTTTATCCCTTATGTTGCACCCTTCTTGATTGCGCAGTAGTCGCTTTTTATTAGGGTGATCTCTCACTTCAAAATATCAAAGTAGTTAGTGTTCACCCAAGTGTAGCACCGTCTGTAATTCGTATCTTTTCGGGGTGCGCCATGTCCACATGGGTACGAACGAATCGAGAGGAATGAGGCGGGTGAGGTCAGACCTCGCAGCAAGATCACTTGGTTGTCTTTGACGTTCTGGCTTGATCATCCTGAGCTCGGAACACGCCCATCGAAAGATGAACAGGAGTCACATAGAGATGTGATCGGCATGTTTGCCCACCAATTGAAATTCTCGTCATCAGTGATGTCCACATCAATGGCGTTGAATTGAAATGTGGATCTTGTATCACTCAAAATCAATTATGAGAGATATTGATTTCAGTGGGAGCGCACTGTTGAATTAACTTGTTTAATTCTCAGTGCAATTAATTTTGAACTCTGTCTAAGTGTGGTTTGCATAATAGTTGTAGAATAATGGCGTGCATTTCCACCTTCCCTATTAAAATTGATTAGCTGTTTAATATCTGGTTAATACTTTACGGTTGGTAACGTAATGTGAGGATTGTCCTCAAGAGTGCCAAGAAGGACTTTGTCCTATCGCAAACTTTCGGTATTCTCTCTCTTATGCTATGGATCATGTGACTCTCGTCCTTCGATCCAAAAGCTAGAATTCCGCTTTCAGTCAAGTGCAATATGTTTGCTTCCA
Source organism: Thinopyrum elongatum (assembly GCA_011799875.1). Lineage (NCBI taxonomy): Eukaryota > Viridiplantae > Streptophyta > Magnoliopsida > Poales > Poaceae > Thinopyrum > Thinopyrum elongatum. Next base: position 1,698,823 of record CM022302.1, on the reverse strand, counting down.
TGAGACCCGAACTTCGAAAGTTTGGATAGTTATGTGATATTCATGGAATCTGAAAATCATTTTCAGAGACAGACGAAGGCTAAAAGATATGAGATATCCAAAGCAATTTTTTGTTTCCGGACTATTAGTAAAGGAGTTTACTATGCATTAGACTGAGAAGAGAGGGATCCAGAAGAATGCCTGTCATATGATGAAACGTGAATAAAACAACAACTTAAAGAGAAAGGAAGTGTCCGAAGGGTGTTAGTGAAACTTTCACGCCTAGGAAATCAAGGGCTAACGCCACTCTTAAGTTGGGTGCTTCTTCTGAGAGTAGGAGAAATACTGAAAGTTAAACTGTTAGAAGTACAAAGGCAATAAGAAAGAAGACTGGAACATCCAGCTCATGTATGAATGTCATACAAGTTTTTGATGTATAAAAGGCTGGTCAAAGATATAGTTCTTGGGAATTATGATTAAACATGTTAATCACTAATTCTTGGGTATTGTGAGACAATCACAAAGATACCCGCTCGATTGCATTCTGTTGCAACTCGGTGTAAGAACTACTATGGCCTAAAAGACTAGCCAGGAATGAGGTTGAGATACACACATGGAACATAGTAAATGTTACTATACCTTCCATCGGTGTATTACCAATGTATTTACATTCATAATTCATTTTAGAGTTTCACACTCTAGCCCTTTGCATAAGGTATGTTGCAAGAAGGTTGTTCATAAGAGAACTTTTGATGTTCGGTGTTATGAATAACATAAGGGCCATATTTTCATTATGAATGAGATGTATGTTATGAATATTGATGGTAAAATGATACATCCATAACACTGACGCTAAATGTCGCAAGACTAAAAGAATACCACACAAGTGTGGCACTGCATTTGGTCACATTGGAGAAACCCGCATGGAAAATTCCATTATGATGGATTTTGAAGTCGTTTGATTTTGAATCATCTGACACTTGCAAATTTCCTCCGAAAAGTGAAGTGACTGAAATACCGTTCACAGGCCATAAGGAATGAGCAACAAACTTATTGGTGATCATACATTTTGATGTGTGTAGTTCAATAAATGTTGTTGCAAGTAGTGGATTTATCTATCTTCAGAAATGACTCAAGTAGATATATGGATATTTACTTGATGAGACGTAAGTCTGGATCTTTTGAAATCATTTGAAAGGTTTTCAAATATGAAGTAGAAGTTATTGTAACAAGAAAATTATGTTTCTAAAATTCGATTACAGAAAGAAATATTTGAGTTACAAGTTTAGCGAATGTCTGATGAGTTTTGAAAAGAGTTTCATAACATACACCTCCCGGAACACCACTGTGAGTGGAAAGTCCGTGAAGATGTAATCGAACCATTTATGACATGGTAAGATCAAAGATGACATAAATAAATTTACCATTATCCCTTTTAAACTGATGCTTTAGAGACTGCGGCTTTTACACTGAAAAGAGCTCCATCAGGTCTGTTGAAATAACGCCATGGTATGGTACGCCCAACCATGTTATATCTTTTCTTAAACATTTGGAATATGGGGCTTGTGTAAAAGTTTACAAACCTATTCCAAATCAGACAAGTGCTACTTTGTAGGTTATCCCAAGTAATTGGGTATTCCTCCCTCACTATACCGAGGCAAATAGGTTTGCCACAAAGAATGGTATGCTTTTTGAAGAAAATGGTTCTTTCAAAAAGGTGAGTGGTAGAATAGTGCAACTCGACGAGATAAACAGTATCTTCGTCATCAGATCAAAGGAAAGAGACCTTGGAAGTAATTCCAGGTTTTCCTACTGCGACTGATACGGAAGTCTCTACAATAAAATGTATGGACTTCGGTCGAACTTGCAGCTGAACCACGTAGGCAAGAGCTCATGCAAACCTCTCAGGTGCGCAAACGAGATATTGTTGTTAGACAACAATATACCTACGATACACAAGGAAGCGTTGATGGGCCCTGACTCCGGAATTGGCTAAATGCTAATACAATCCGAGATAGTTTCCATATAAGTGATTCAAGATTAAAACATTGATACACCTTTCGGAAGACTTAGAGTCTGACGAATATTTATGGAACTATAACTGATACGAATAAAAATGTTTTATCCATAAAGATCGACTTGTTGCAATATACAAGTTCAAGGAGTTGACTACGATGAGGTTGCTTCACCGTAGCGATGCTTAAAGTCGGTTCGGGTTGAACTAGCAATTAATACATATTTCATATCATGAGATATAAAACAATGGATGACAAAAGGATTTCCATCTGATGGAAATGAAACCAAGGACTTGCATGTATTACAGTCCAAGGTATTTTGTCATTCCATAAGATGCTAGTAAGTATGCAAACTTCAGAGCTCCAGCAATGGACAGAAGAGAGCAAAATGGAGTTGGAATCTTCGTGTTTTGATGAAATAGTCAAAGGGGTTTGACTTCATCAATGGGTAACGAAGATGCTTATGATTCAAGAAAGTAAGTGGGAGCATAATAAAATTTCTAAAAAACGTTGTGTGCTTGACACATTGTTAATTGGAAATAAAATTCTTGACACGAATTAGGACTTCATTTGAAAATAGTTTTTCGATGAAGTGCTTGGGCTAAATAGCCTTAATATTAGGCATGATGATCTATGAAGATAGATTTACCTAATGGGGCTAAGCAATAAATACATATTGACAAGATGCTAAAACTTTTTAGCATTTAAAACGCCAAGGAGTGATTCTTGCCGAAGTCACATGGAAAGAGTTTTTGCAAGACTCGGTGTCCCAAAAACACTGATGAGCAAAATACATGATGGAGATTCCACACACCTTCGTGTTTGGATTAATCATGTATTCCATGGTATGTAAAACAACCAGATATGTCCAATACTCCAAAGTTGTTGCGAGTATAGATACCAAAGTGATCAAAGTACTGATCATGGGACAACAGTGAAAAAGGGTCATTGAGTACTATAGTAGCACTGATGACATGTTTTCTCGCAAGCGGAGATCGTGAAGAGTTCGTTGTAAAAGGTTACATCGATACAGTCTTCATCCATGCTCCAAGCGATTTTCGATTTAAGTTAAGGGTTTTGTGCAATACACAATATGGTGGCACGGTAGTTGGAAATTGTTCCAAACAAGTTACTGTGGCGAATTCTATAACAGAGGCAAAGTATGTTGCTGCTTTTAAAAGCGACAAAGAAGATGTTGAATCATATAGTTCATTCATGAACTTAGTATGGTACCAAGATGGCTTTTGTCAATGGGACACTACTGCAGGTAGTTGCTCCATAACTCAGTCTGAGGAATCCAGGTTCGACCTGTGATTCACATACATACAAAACCAAGTCCACACAAAATATGAATTTTGTGAAAGCGTGAAAACGCGAGGATATGCAAAGATACACACGGAGCTGAAGTCATCAGATCCGTTGGACATTCAGGCTATACCACAAGCGAAGCATATTTACACCGGTGTGCCACAGGTGTAACGTGCATTAGCATTAACTAGATTATTGACTCTAGTGCAAGTGGGAGTCTGTAGGAGATATGCCCTAGAGGCAATAATAAATGTTCTTGATTATCTCCCTGTTCACAATTAGGTTTATGTTCCATGCTATAACTGCTATGGTTCTCGAGTCTACAATAACCATGAGGCTCGGAGGAAGACTCATATGCACGTGTGGAATAATAAACGGTAAAATGTATTCCTAGTCTGGCCTCTAAGACTAGCTCAAGTGTTGCATGATGGTTCTGTTTTCCTGATCATGGGCATGTCTATGCCAGCAATTTTTGAGGGCACAATGTTAGGAGAACACTTGTGTTGAATCGACCCGATTGATGTTATGCTATGAGATACATTCGTCACAAGTTAATGGTTAATAACACAGAGATGGTTAATGTTTGCATAATTCCTTAGACCATGAGAGTATCGAGTTTCTTCATACTTGCTTCATGAACTTTGGGGTTTGTTAAACGTCATCCGTAAATGGGTGGCTATTACGGCGGCTTACGGGTTCATGGAAAAGTGCGTCAAGTAACTTGATAGCTCAAGATTGGGATTTGCTCCTCCGGCGATGGAGAGATATCTCTGGGCCCTCTCGGTGTTATGGTATCCATCATCGTCTGGCCAGACACAATGTGATTTGATCACAGGGATGCCGGAACACGGTAACGAGAAAAGAGAACAATACCGGTAACGAGGTAACTAGCATAGTGGACAAGTTGTTGATCCACGGGAATGCCAACATGTCTCACCTCGGGTATTTGTAAACGTATCGCGAAGCAACAGGAATAGCACACGACAACTGGAGGTTCACTCGAATATTTATTCGTGTGGGTATAGGGGTCAATATGGGTGTCCACGGCTCCGATGTTGATCATTGATCGGAAAGAGTTCCGGTCATGTCTATACTTCACCGAACCTATAGGGTCACACGCTTAAGGGTCATCTATCTGTTGAATGCTAGACAGGGAGTCTGAGAGAAAGTCACCGAAAATGTTTCGGAGACAACGGAAGAGTTCCGAGAGAGAGAACACCGAAAGAGTTTTGGTAAAACCGAAAAGTTGTTTCGGAATATATTATTTGGTCAAAAAGGGTTTCGGCACCGCCTGCTAATTTTCAGAGGATGCCAGAATTGGTCTGGGAACTTCTGGGAATTTTCAGAGAGAAAAACCGGAAATGTTCCGAAACTGCCGTAACCGCTGTTAATGCTTTCCGCTGATGAAAACCACCGCACCGAAAATATTTCGGATCATGCCCAGAATAATTTTAGAGGGTGCCGGAAATGTTCTGGGACCTTCTGGAATTTTTCAGAAAAAGTTTCGCGGAAAACATCTTGTCTCAGCGCGAGGGGACAAGATCCCACGAATCGGGGGTTGCATGTTTGGTGGCTTTTAGTCTAGGGAGCATGCATGCTTCATGGAGACATGTTGGTGGCTTGTTGCCCCCCCCCCATGGGGGAGACAAGGTGTGGGCCGGCCCAAGGGCTGCCATGGTGGTGTCCCCTTGGTGCCCCCCTTGTGTTACCATTATGCCCTTTCATGTGTGACATGAAGCTTGGGTATTTTGGTATTTCAACATCCCACCCCACCCCTTGCCTTGGCCTATAAAAGGAGGAGAAGGGGCTGCCATTATCCCCATCCCTTGCTCTCATACACATGCCAAGATGTTATCTGGCTTCTCTCTCCCTCCCACGAAAAGAGTTTTGTAGAGCCGAAAGGCTGTCTGGGTTCCGGCAGGAACTAGTTCTGGACGGCGAAGCCCTGCCGGATAGATGACACCGTATGTGTGCAACCCCGTAGAGAGGTCGTAGTTTCGATCTTAGTGCCCGAGGGGCTGTTCGAGAGTGCCTCCCGAAGGGCTGTCCAAGTGACGATCCGAGTTCTGTGAGTCCTCCCAAAGGGCTGTCCGAGTGACCGTTCGAGTTTCGAAGGTCCTCCCGAAGGGCTGTCCGCGACACCGTCCGGGGGACTGTTCGACCGCCTCCCGGAGGGCTGTCCGAAGGGAAGATGAGGGTATACATCCTCGCGGTTGGGAGGTTGTAAATCCTAGCTGCGTGGATCTGCACCGACGATCGTCATCGACTCTACTTCCGCTACGCTACGAGTCGGTAACGAAAATGATCAAACCTTGTATGCAGTCTCCATAGTGGTCCTGGGCTGGTGCGTAGGTCGGAATTTTTTTGTTTTCTGCTGCGTTACCCTACAGGCAAGTATGTAGCCTTTGACCTGCATCGACAGTTCCTCCCTCCAGACCATCCAGACAGGGAAGACAAGAAGAACTTCACGAAAGGCCGGGTTGTCCATGAAGTAACCGAGATTCCTACGTTTTCAGGGGCAGATGTTCTTGCTAAGCTAAAAGCTCTCAAGCCTAAAGGCAAAGGCAAAGGCATAGGCAAAGGCAAAGGCTTCGAGGGATTTGGTGAGACGTGATTGAACAATTGCATAAGAAGGCACCGGAGTTGATAGTCAAGCTAGAGAAGATCTTTCCGCCAGGCTTCTTTACTCCGAGGACACATCTCATTCTGCACCTCGCGAACGAGGTATTGTTGGGGGGGCCTGTGCAGAATCATTGGCAGTACGGCCCTGAGAGACAGAACAAGCATCTCCGACAGAAATGTGGAAACAAAGCTAAGATTGAAGCTTCCATAGCTGAGTCAGTTATCCTAGAGGAGGTGTCAGACCTCGGGACATCATACTATCGAGACCACGTTCCCCATCTGCATAACAAGGTGCCTCGATAAAATATAGAAGAGCCCAAGTATCAACCCAGGCTCCATCTATTCAACGTGCAAGGTGGCAGGGCTGGGGCCTCGAAATCTTATAAGATGCCACGACAAGAGTGGGAGGACCTCATGTTCTATATCTTGCACAACATCAAGGAAGTTGAGGAAGTGTGGATGAGGTAATACCACTACACAATTCCTTTATGTCTTCCACGTCATCATGTTCTATGTTCACTTAGTCCCGGTCTAACACCGCTTTTCTTCTTTTAGTGATTTCGTTCAAGAGGAATGGACGGGAATGGATCCTCCTACTGAGGCGGAGGCACTTAATCTTCTTCGTCATGGAAACCCTGGACGTAAAAATTTTGTTGCTTTGTTCATGGAGAAAGTAATTTTCCACATTCCCCTATTAAATACCTAGTTCAACATCTATTAGTTAACCGAACTAATGCACCCAACAATTTCAATTATACTTGTAGGGAAACGATCTGAACATATCTATGGATGACGAATTGAGATGGGTTTCTATGGGTTTTGACCCTGCCGTCATGACATGTAAAAAGTATGATGTGAATGGGTATCGCTTCCATACAGAGGAGCACCAGAACAGCCGGCCTGATCCCAAAACTATAAATACCGGAGTGTACACCCCCGGTCAAAATTCAGTAGACTACTACGGAAGGGTACAAAATATATACGAGCTTACATTCCGCAAAGGGCGCGAAACCCTAAGTCTGCCTGTGTTCAAATGCCGATGGTTCGATCCGCGGGAGGGGCAGAGACATACGCCTTCCATTGGTTTGGTCAAAGTTAAACCATCAACCGTCTATGCAGGAGGCGATCTCTTCATTGCGGCTACCCAAGCTACACAAGTTTATTATCTGCCTTACCCATGCCAGAAAGAGTACCTAAAGGGTTGGGAAGTTGTGTTCAAGGTGTCGCCACATGGTAAGCTACCGGACCCGAATGAAGACGATTACTACAACATTAACCCCATGACATACGAGGGAGTGTTCTATCAAGAGCAACCTGATGATGATGTGGTTAGAAACGATGACGCTAGACCATTGGGTGATGATGATGTGGATCCAAACGACGATGATGCACGGAATGATGGTGAGACCATTGTCAATGAAAATGACATACTTATGCTAGAAAAGTTAAACGAAGACGCTGATGACGAGGAAGAGCCTCCACCTCCGTCAGACAACGAAGATGATATGATTGATAGTGATGATGAGACCGACCGAGAAATAGGTTACAACAGTGATGATTCGTATGGGTTCTAGCAGATGTATGTTTCAATTCTTTTTTCTATGGTTTAGGATTATGCCTTTTTATGCTTATTTATTATTATGCTTTTTCCTTCATTATTAATGCTTTTTATTATGCTTTTTTCTTCATTATTAATGTACTAATTGTTTATTATCTTTTCAATTTAGGTTCGTGGAACATGGGCAAGGGGAAGGCCGACGGCGTGGGTTTCCTATGCAAGGTCGTCGACATGCCTAGTTGGAGTGGTCGAGCACGTAATCCTAGCCCCCGACTACTTGAGGATGACTCCTCACAGGGAGGTCTAGGGAGAGGTGCCCCTAGAGGAGGAGGGGGCGGGGGGAGAGCCCCTAGAGGGCGAGGGGGTGGGGGGAGAGCCACTACAGGGGGTTGCGGCCAAAAAGCGCGCACCCTCAACGACTTAGGGGTGTTGTCTTCGAGGCCCTCCTCTAGTGAGGTACCCTCCTCTAGTGAGGTACCCTCTTACAAGGAGGAGGATGAGGAGGTTCAGGAGGAGGAGGAGGAGGAGGAGGTTCGGGATGGGGGCGAGGAGGAGGAGACGTCGGGGAGGGGGACGAGGATGAGGAGGAGGCAGGCGAGGAGGATGGTGGTGGCGGGGATGATGGTGCTGGCGGGGAGGGGGTTGGCAACAAGAAGGGGTGGCTGCGTGGTAACGCAAAGCTCCCAAAGCAGATTCCTGCTACCGAGGACCAGAAGTGGCTCATTGAACCCACGGGGAAAGAGTAAGTGCCACTTAATAATATTTTCATTCTTTTGCTTGTCACATGCTTATATTTTTCTTTATTTTGCTTGTCACATGCTAATATTTCATTCTTTTGCAGCCACTGGATATATCCTAAAGGGGCTCGTATTCCCAACGGCCTCATCACCGTCTTGCTGAAAGTACACTGGCCGGGGCTATACTGTTCGGATCCAGTCAGCCACCCGGACCGTCGGGTTTTGGCCACGAGTTGGGACCACTGGGAAGCGGCCCCCCACGCGGACCATGAGACCCATGCCAAGGCCGTGATCACTAATTTTTGGGTGAGTTCTCTTCAGAAGCACAAGTCCATTTTGGTTTCATGAATGATTTAACTCATGGCTTCTTCCATTCTGGTTTCATGAATGATTGTAGAAATACTATCGAGTTCTTCAGGAGCACAAGGCCACTGCCGACCAGATCGTGCTGCGCCAAGCCAAGAAGAAGGCCCGCCAGATGCAGTACGAGGTGCGCTGGGTGGCCATCTCGACATACTATCACGACGCTCTTGGTGTGAAGATGACCAAGGAAGAAGCGCGGAGGATGGGCATTACCTTGGAGAGGCACGAGTACTTGGCGGTAAGTATAAAAGATTTTTCATTCCGATGTTTGTGGTACATTTCATCATTTCGTGTTGACATGCCATTATGCTTTCATTATGTAGGTGTGTCCAAATTGGTGTTATGGAAAAGACGAGTCCTGGGCGGCATTGGCGGATCTGTGGTGTGGTCAGGATGGAGCCTGGGCGGCTACGAGCATAAAAAACAAAGCTAACCGAGGGAAGGAGGGCGTACACGCTCAGGGAAACCGGAACCACTTTCTCCACAAGACACTTCAAGTATGACTAACCTCATTAAACAATCTTCTTCTATTTACCGTCACTTTCTTATGTATGACTAACCTCTGTTTCGTGGTGCAGGAGGAGAAACTAAAGCGGCCGCTCTCACACATGGAGGCGTGGGAGATCGCCCATACGCGGAGGAACCCCAAGACTGGCGAGGCCAAGTACTACGGCAACACCGCTGAGAAGAAGCAGGCCTACTCTGAGGAGTATCTGAGGTTACATCCTGGCACACCTGACCCCATTAGATCAGATCTGGACGAGAGGGTGGTGGTGGGCATGGGGCCCAAGAAGCACGGTCGGGAGCCGGTTCTGGATGCTGTGATCACTCCATCTTTCTCGTAAACACAGCTCCGAGCTACCGACCCGAGCCTGAGCCAGCGCACGAGCACGCCCATGACCAGTGCGCAGTCACAGTCCCTCTTTCAGGAGCGGCAATCTGTAAGTATTTTCCCTCTTATCTTCATTGCTCACTTTATTTCCCGCATTGAGATGTTTTATGAGTTCCATCATGTCATATCATTGGCCTACATGGAGTACACACGCCAGGAGACCATGGCGTGGCACACGAGCCTTTTTGCATTCCATGAGCAGAACAATCGCAGGATGCAGCACGCTCTTGAGGACATGCGGCCGGACGGGTTCCTCAATTGCAAGCAGCACCACCTCCTCCACCACAACCAGAGCTGCTTACCTTTGAGGAGTTTGTGGCAGAGCACCAGGGCCCCTCGCCGGTTAGTACATCCCCAAACTATTCACCCAAAGCATACCGTTTATTCAACACAATCTTATATCCCCTTAACATGTCTTTTCAACATCCAGGGAACCGGTGGATCTACCGTTGGTGGTGGTGCTGGTGTTGGCATCACTCACGGGTCACGGAGCACGGTCACTCCAATCCACAAAGGCGGTGGCGGTGGCGGTCTTGGCGGTAGCGCTGCCGGTAGCAGTGACGACCTGGGCTTCGGCGGACTTGGCGGTGACGACCTTGGCGGTGGTGGTGGATGTCCTGACGCTTAAGCCTTTGTGTTCTTTAGATGACTTGTGGTTTTTTATGGTCCTTTAGATGACTTGTGTGCTTCTTTAGATACTTATATGTTCTTTGTGATGATGGTTATGTTTGTGATGATACTTATATTGTTGTGATGGTGCTGGTTGTGAGGATGCTACTTATATATGTTGTGTATGTCTATTTCATCATATGTATATCTGCTGTGAATTTGAATTGAAATCAAATAGAAAAAAAAAATCAGACAGAAACTATGCCTACGGCTAAGCCGTCGGCATAGTGCTGCCACGAGCTACCAGTGGGCGACACGTGGCAGGCTATGCCGACGGCTTAGCCGTAGGCATAGTTCTGGACCTATGCCTACGGCTAAGCCGTCGGCATAGACCTGCCCCGGAACTACCAGCGAGCGCCACGTGTCGGAGCTATGCCGACGGCTTAGCCGTAGGCATAGTTCTGGACCTATGCCTACGGCTAAGCCGTAGGCATAGTTCTGCCCCCAGGAACTACCAGCGAGCGCCACGTGTCATGGCTATGCCGACGGCTTAGCCGTAGGCATAGCTCTGCCACGTGGATCCTCCTGTACGAACAACATTTGACGACGGCGACGGCAGCCACCGTTAGGCGCTGAGCGTTGCAGACGGCCGGGGCCGTCGGCATAGATGTACGAGCGCCGTCGGCATAGAAATATATGCCGACGGCCTTTCTATGCCGACGGGCCTTGGGGTACGCCGACGCATATTTTGCCGATGGCCCTATGCCGACGAGGGCCGTCAGCATAGACCTACGCCGACGGGATTCAGGGCTATGCCGACGGCCTTGGCCGTCGGTATAGTGGCTCAGTGTGGTAGTGGAAAATGGAAGAAAAATTAGAGCAAAACAAACCTTCACAGGAGCCGAACAGACCATAGCTGCATACAAAAATCAAACCAGGCTAAATCAAAATACATGAGGCAGTCTCCAAGTTTGCGGGTGTCGCCCGCGCCCGCCATTCCCAACATGCGCGCCCCGACAAAGACTGTATGTACTGCACTGTGGACATCTCTCCCACCATGTGAATGGAGTAGAGAGAGTGGTGGCTCGACCCCTGATCGAAAACGTGTGCGGTAGCGATCAGGTCAGGGATAGCGCGGCGGCTGCGCAAGGGAGCTCGCCGCACCCGCCGGGACAGTGGCGACGGTGACCTTGCATGGTGATGGCGGAGGGCGCGGGCGCAGCCGAGCTGCGAGGCGGTCGAGTGAGGAGATCGTGGGTGAGGCGGTCGAGGAGGGAGGCCGCAGCGAGGCGGAGGAAGCCCCGGGCAGAGCGTGTGCAACCGAGGGCGAGGTCGGAGCACAGAAGGGTTGCGAGCTCGTCCACCGCCGGCTGCACGTCGGGATCCGGGGCCGGGGGACCGTTGGCTCCCATCGCCAGCAAGGAAGAAGTGTGGTGGAGAGGGCCGCCGTGTTGCTGGGATAGGTGGGGGGAGAGGTCGGGGAGATGGCGCCGTGGCTAGCGGTGTGGTGGTGGAGATCGAGAGAACATGGGAGAGAGAGGAACTGGCACATGAGCTTATTACGTTGTGGACTGTTTGCTTCTTTTTTAATAAAAGTGGAGCAGGGCGAGAGCCTGTTGATCTAAAAAAAAACTTTTCCAAAGAGGCCACGCACAGAGATTGGGGGCACGTGTGAGCCCGGTAAAGCGGAGCAAACCAAGCAATAGGGAACACGCGTCGGCCATGAACGGCTTAAAACGGGCGGCAACGGAAGAGTGAAAGAAAAGAAAACCGTGCCGTGCCAATCGCCAACACGCGTCACACTCACAGAAATCGCTCGCCCACCCCAAAATTCAGAGGTAAATCGAAGTTGCTCATCTTTCGGATATTACTCAGATCATGTATAATGCAAGATGCTTAGAGAGATGTTTGTAAAAACAAACTGGTTTTTTTTAAGCATCGGTGCTTGTTTCTACAGCAGTTGTGCCTATGTAATCGTATGTAATATACAAATAAACACCGGTATTAAAAAATGATTTATTTTCACAAGCACCGCTCTAATTAAGCACCTTGCATTGTATGGCCTCGTGGAGCCAGAGCCAGTGAACAAGCAAAACAAACGCTTAAAATCTGGTTAAACAAACAGTCACTGACAGCTAGGTCCCACTGGACCCAGCTGACCAGTCAAATTGCTGACTGGGCTAGTCCCAGTCAATAACATGTGGGTCCCCTTTGACCCAGTTGATCAGTCAACTCTGACTGGTTGACCTGCAGACTCAGCAGGCTGGCCTCACCTGTTAGCCTCACAGTGCCCACCTCTGGTACACTTTTGGGTACCCATAGCAGTTATCCATTTAGATAATTCGAATTAATATAATTTCAAAAAATTCAAAAAATAATAAAACTTTAGAAATTCATATAAAATAAATTGTAACTCGGATGAAATTAATTTATATATGAAAAATGATCAAAAAAATATAATGATTTGGAATATGTCATCTACATGTATGACAAACACCTCTATCAAAATGAACATTGAACTTTTGCCTCCTGATCAACATACGGAATAATACCTGGAGCTGGGAAAATATTCTTTCCCGCTTCAATTAAAATGCATAGTAATGCATTAGGGCATATCATCATCACATTTTGCCATGACATACATTTGTGTTGCATTTGTTTGCTTCGTTGTTTTGTTTTTTTCTGCGTTACTTCTTTCCGGTATACCCCGAGACCGCTGTTGATCATGCCTTCGACTACACTGCTGAGGATCTGATTTCATCTGTAGAGCAACCAGGCAAGCAAAATCCCCTTGATCATTCAGATATCGCCTATTCCTTCTCTCTAGTTTCATGCATTAGATATTGTCACATCTATTGTTCGGTAGATTCTATTCTGATGCATAGCCTGCTTTTGTCACCAGTTACAAATGCTTTACCTATTATCCTAGCATGCCTAGTTTAGTTATGCTGGTGTTTCATCAGTTGGCACTTCACTCTTGTCCGTGTTGCTATGCTAGATTATCAGGCCGTGATCCCTCTGGGCGATGATCACGGGTATGCTTACACTATTACATTACAATGTTAATACGGGGCTGGAGGGCAGGTGGTACCATACAGTAAGAGATGGACCTGAGTCCCGATAGCTCTTGAGAGAATCACTGTGGCGGAACGACAGGGCATGTAGATACCCTCTGGAGGAGGTGCGCCTGGGCCTGGTCGTGGTCCGCGAGTTACCAAGTCGGTGCGACAGAGTGACAGGTAGATACCTTCTGGAGGAGGTGAGTGTGGACCCTGGTCATTGACCGCAAGTTAATAATAATACGACTAAGCAATTTTTGGTATTTGATCCGAGATTGCCACTGGCATATACGCAATAACCGCCATGTGGGATAATGGTTTATGGGGCCCTCGGCGTCATCAGTTCCTCCCGAAAGCTCTGTCAGATGTCCAGTTCAGAGATGTCGGCACGGTCGGACAAGTAGTTATACTATCCAGGATGTGATGCGCTTGTGCCGACCCTGCACGCAATGCGTAGGAGTGCTTTGGGGTGAGCGGCCGAATAGCCCCTTCGCGCTTAGGATGTAAACCGGCAGGTGATCTCTCTGGAGAGCTAAGGTAGGACTTCGGCGTGTTGATTGCCTGAGGCCGGGCATGACTCACGGAAAAGTGTGTCAGGCTAGGGTAATCGAGTGTGTCATGCAATGTGGTGCACCGCTGCAGGGAAGACAAAACTATTCGAATAGCCGTGTCCACGGTAACATGATGCTTGGATGTTACATTTATCCCGATGTTTACCACTTAAACCGGATACTTAATAAAACACACCCACCAGATATATGTCTATACAACTTGAATCGGTTACTCAAACCAGATAAATATGGATTGCCCGAGGATCTCTTTCTCGCTGGGAGTCGAGGAAGGATCTCAAGGTATTGTATTGTTGTGTTAATTACGATTTGGTATCGTATGCACTCATACTCCTTCTTTGCTGCAAGATGTTCTATTCTCTTCTCTTGCTGCAAGATGGTGGCCCTTGTGTTACATAGAACTTTCCCTCTATTCCGGCATTTCTGCAGTATAGTCCACTTATATTACCCCCTTCTTTGATACTGATGCATTTGTAGTATAGATCTGTTATAAGTCTTGCGAGTACTTTGGATGAGTACTCACGGTCGCTTTGCTTCCTTTTTCCCTCAACCCGGTTGCTGCTATCAGATAGTAGCCTCCCGGATGTAGGTATCCCCGACGATGATTACTACATGGAGTTCGACGTCGCCGAGTAGTTCGGAGGTCCCAGGCAGGAGGCCAACCCCTTTTCGATCTAGTGTCGTTGTTTTCTTTCTGCCCTCTTAAGGCACCTTTGTAATTGTCTGTAGTCATACCCGACTCTTGATGTAATATTTGGTCTTACGACTCTGGCTTGTAATATATTATTTTATGTTTAAATTTGTGTCGTGGAGTTGTGTTGTGGTACTACCGTGAGTCACCGTTCGTGATCGTGCATGCTGCGTGTCTGATTAGTGCACGGTTTCGATCGGGGTTGTCATGAACAAACCCCAAAGTTCACGAAGCAAGTACGAAGCAACTCGATACTCTCATGGTCTAAGAAATTATGCAAATGTTTAACTTTCTCTGTGTTATATACCATTAATTTGTGACAAATGTATCTCATAGCCTAACATCAATTGGGTCAGTTCAACACAAGTATTCTTCTAACATTGTGCTCTCAAAATTGCCGGCATAGTCATGCCTATGATTAGGAAAACAGAACCATCATGCAACACATGAGCTAGTCTTAGAGGCGAGACTAGGAACATATTTATCCGTTTATTATGCTATGGAAAGGATAGCCCAGAAAAACACAATCAACGGTTTTTGGTCCAAGCTTACCCTTATTGGGAATTGGCACGTTGACTTTCGCCAAGCAACCCCAAGTTCGTAAGTAAGAGAGTTTTAATCTTTTCTTTTCCCATTCCTCAAATTGAGTAATCTCTTTATTCTTTGTGGGAACTCTATTTAGGACATGACTTGTAGTCATTAAGGCCTCCCCCCACTATTCCTTGGAAAGACACATTGTGTCTAACATGGCATTAAACAAATCAGTTAGTGTGCGATTCTTTCGTTCGGCAACCCTGTTTGACTGGGGTGAATAGGGAGGCATCCTCTCACGGATTATATCATGTTCCTGGTGTCTACCACGCACTTCTATTCTTGTAGACTCTATTGCGCCTCCAAGTGTTGAGGTTTATACGACAACACCAACTTCCCTCAAGTGGATGACCTAATGTTTATAAATTCGTGGAGGCATAGGTTTAAAGTATTCCGCTCTCAAGCAACCATGCATTCAAGATACAAGTGTTCTTTTATGTCCCCAACACACCTAACATAGTTGTCAACTGCTTAGGTGCACCAGTTTGGCGAAAAGATTGATAATTTGGATAGTAGAAGTATTTTTGTATTTTCGGAAAAAATAAAAACAGCAAAGTAACAAGTTGCAAAAGTGACTGAAACGGAGTTTTAATGATTGGAAACAAGGCCTATGGTTCTGAGATGTCACCAACATATCTATAATTTTTGTTATGTTCATGCCATATTTATATCATTTATACATAGTTTTGGAACACTTCTCTATTATTTTTATTGGACTAACATACTGAATCAGTGCCAAGTGCCAGTTGTTGTTTTTTGCTGTTTTTGTGCAATAGGAATAAATATTTTCCGGGGTCCCAAAAAATCAAGTAAAATATATTGACGGAAGACCTGTCTAGGAGACATAAGGGGCCAGGAATGGGCCGTGGGGTGAAACCAGGGGCCCACGCACCCTCTGCGTGCCCTAGGAGCTGGGCGTGCCACATAGGCATGTGGGGCCCATATGCCTCCCCCTTGGTGCCTCTTCGTCCTGATGCTTTTATATATACCCCCTAACCCTAAACATATTTATCAAGGAATTTTCACGCCGCCGCTTCTTCGCGTTCTGAGGCGATCCAATCCGAAGTCTTTCTCCGGTACTCTGCCGGAAGGGGAAATTGCTCCCAGAACCTTCTTCATCAACTTTCCTGGTCCAATGATCATGTGTGAGTATTCCTCCTTGGACTATGGGTCCATAAGAGTAGCTATGTGGTATCTACTCTCTCCCATTCTTCAATAGAAAGATCACATGAGCTGCCTAACATGATTGTGATCCATCTAATGTAATTCCTGGTGTGTTTGTTGCAGTGTGATCAATGTCACTTTATGATCAGATTATATATGGATATTTCTTTGGTTTGTTTTGGTTTTTTACAGCATGCTTTATATATGTACATGCTTTCTATCTATTAGTGTTGCACTGGACATGTTTAGATGAACGATCTCCAAGAGGGGGTGATGTATGTTTGTTGGGTTTAACCATGCAAGTAATTTATCTAACTGACACTAAGAGAAAAAATGCTTGTATTGTGTTATTGCCACTAAGAATAAAAA
Organism: Thinopyrum elongatum; assembly: GCA_011799875.1. Lineage (NCBI taxonomy): Eukaryota > Viridiplantae > Streptophyta > Magnoliopsida > Poales > Poaceae > Thinopyrum > Thinopyrum elongatum. Next base: position 1,682,297 of record CM022302.1, on the reverse strand, counting down.
GATAGTTGCCTAGTTGTCTCGCTGATGAACTGGAGGTAAAGAGAATATACTATCAACGTTATGTCACCTTGCTTAATGCAATACTTTATTTTATTACTTAATTATTTGAGATGCATGATGGATTACGGTCTTGACGTGGAGTATTAGCTATAGACGCATGCTGGATAGCGGTCTATGGACATAAGGACGTAATTGTTTACCATGAGTAATAGCGGCCTATATGAAATCATGAAATGTATTATCAAAAATAAAAACTACAATTTAATCGATATGCAACTATAATTTGTTTACCATGCCTATGCTATTTGGAGAGATGCCACAAGTGAAATTATGGATCCTGATCCATTATTCCTCATAAATACAATTTTATTTTCTCATTTTGACCGTTCTTTTATATTCTAAATTCTTTTTACTTTTGCATAAAAAATGAATTCGGATACGCTTATCCTTGTAACTAGCAAAGCTAGTGGGATTGACAACCTCACTAGACGTGTTGGAGAACAAGTAAAAGTTTCTTAGTTGAGTGCAGGGCTAATCATTGGCTTGTAGGAGAACTCCGCGGATTGATACCTTGGTTCTCACTGAGGGAAACTTGCTTCTTGCTACAAACCCTTACGCTTGGGGGCCCAACGGGATTTTCGATGGAACTTAAGAATAAGGAACATCTGTAATAGGTTCATAGGTTCACTTGTGGCAACTCTCAACATTGATAACTTCATAAACATATATGATATAACCACACAAAGTGTGGTAACGCTGACGGAAATATGCCCTAGAGGCAATAATAAAGTTTTTATTTATATTTCCTTATATCATGATAAATGTTTATTATTCATGCTAGAATTGTATTAACGGGAAACTTGATACATGTGTGAATACATAGACAAAACAAAGTGTCCCTATTATGCCTCTACTTGACTAGCTCGTTGATCAAAGATGGTTAAGTTTCCTAACCATAGACATGTGTTGTCATTTGATAAACGGGATCAAATCATTAGGAGAATGATGTGATGGACGAGACCTATCCGTTAGCATAGCATAATGATCGTTAAGTTTTATTGCTATTGCTTTCTTCATGACTTATACATGTTCCTCTGACTATGAGATTATGCAACTCCCGAATACCGGAGGAACACCTTGTGTGCTATCAAACGTCACAACGTAACTGTGTGATTATAAAGATGCTCTACAGGTGTCTCCAAAGGTGTTTGTTGGGTTGGCATAGATCGAGATTAGGATTTGTCACTCCGAGTATCGGAGAGGTATCTCTGGGCCCTCTCGGTAATGCACATCATATGAAGCCTTGCAAGCAATGTGACTAATGAGTTAGTTGCGGGATGATGCATTACGGAACGAGTAAAGAGACTTGCCGGTAACGAGATTGAACAAGGTATGATGATACCGACGATCGAATCTCGGGCAAGTAACATACCGATGACAAAAGCAATAACGTATGTTGTTATGCGGTTTGACCGATAAAGATCTTCGTAGAATATGTAGGAGCCAATATAAGCATCCAGGTTCCGCTATTGGTTATTGACCGGAGATGTGTCTCGGGCATGTCTACATAGTTCTCGAACCCGTAGGGTCCGCACGCTTAACGTTCGATGACGATTTGTATTATGAGTTATGTGGTTTGATGACCGAAGTTTGTTCGGAGTCCCGGATGAGATCACGGACATGACGAGGAGTCTTGAAATGGTCGAGAGGTAAAGATCCATATATTGGAAGGCTATATTGGAACATCAGAAAGGTTCCGAGTGATTCGGGTATTTTTCGGAGTACCGGGGAGTAACGGGAATTCACCGGGAGAAGTAAATGGGCCTTATTGGGCCATACGGGAAAAGAGGAGGCAGGCCAAAGGGGAGGTGGCGCCCCCCCCCCCCATGGGTCCGAATTGGACTAGGGGAAGGGGGCGGCGCCCCCCTTGCCCTTTCCTACTCCCTCTCTCTTTCCCTCTTTCCTTCTCTCCTACTCCGAAAAAGGAAAGGGATTCCTACTAGGACTTGGAAGTCCTAGTAGGACTCCATACACTTGGCGCGCCCCTAGGAGGGCCGGCCTCTCTCCCTCCCTCCTTTATATACGGGGGAGGGGGCACCCCAAAGGCACACCAAAATTTGTGATAGCCATGTGCGGTGCCCCCCTCCACAGTTACACACCTCGGTCATATCGTCGTAGTCCTTAGGCGGAGCCCTGTGCCGGTAACTTCATCATCACCGTCGCCATGCTGTCGTGCTAACGGAACTCTCCCTCGTCCTCAACTAGATCAAGAGCTCGAGGGACGTCATCGAGCTGAACGTGTGCTGAACTCGGAGGTGTCGTACGTTCGGTGCTTGATCGGTTGGATCGTGAAGATGTTCTACTACATCAACCGCGTTAAGCTAACGCTTCCGCTTTCGGTCTACGAGGGTACATGGACACACTCTCCCCCTCTCGTTGCTATGCATCTCCTAGATAGATCTTGCGTGAGCGTAGGAAATTTTGAAATTGCATGCTACGTTCCCCAATAGTGGCATCCGAGCCAGGTCTATGCGTAGATGATATGCACGAGTAGAACACAAAGGGTTGTGGGCGATAATAGTCATACTGCTTACCCCCAACGTCTTACTTTGATTCAGCGGTATTGTTAGATGAAGCGGCCGGACCGACATTACATGACCGCGTTCATGAGACTGGTTCTACCGACTTGCTTTGCACACAGGTGGCTGGCGGGTGTCTGTTTCTCCAACTTTAGTTGAATCAAGTTTGACTACGGCCGGTCCTTGTTGAAGGTTAAAACAACACACTTGACGAAAAATTGTTGTGGTTTTGATGCGTAGGTAAGAACGGTTCTTACTAGAAGCCCGTAGCAGCCACATAAAACTTGCAACAATAAAGTAGAGGATGTCTAACTTGTTTTTGCAGGGCATGCTGTGATGTGATATGGTCAAGACATGATGTGATATATGTTAATGTATGAGATGATCATGTTTTGTGAAAGTTATCGGCAACTGGCAAACGCCATGTAATTGTTTTACTTTATCACTAAGCGGTAGCGATAGTAGTAGAAGCAATAGTTGGCGAGACGACAACGACGCTACGATGGAGATCAAGGTGTCAAGCCGGTGACGATGGAGATCATGACGTTGCTTCGGTGATGGAGATCATGAGCACAAGATGATGATGGCCATATCGTGTCACATATTTTGATTGCATGTGATGTTTATCTATTATGCATCTTATTTTGCTTAGTACGGCGGTAGCATTATAAGATGATCCCTCACTAAATTTCAAGGTATAAGTGTTCTCCCTGAGTATGCACCGTTGCGACAGTTCGTCGTGCCGAGACACCACGTGATGGTCGGGTGTGATAAGCTCTACGTTCACATACAACGGGTGTAAGACAGTTTTGCACATGCGGAATACTCGGGTTTAACTTGACGAGCCTAGCATATGCAGATATGGCCTCGGAACACTGGAGACCGAAAGGTCGAACGTGAATCATATAGTAGATATGATCAACATAGAGATGTTCACCATTGAAAACTACTCCATCTCACGTGATGATCGGACATGGTTTAGTTGATTTGGATCACGTGATCTTTTAGATGACTCGAGGGATGTCTATCTAAGTGGGAGTTCTTAAGTAATATGATTAATTGAACTTAATTTATCATGAACTTAGTCCTGATAGTATTTGCATATCTATGTTATAGTTCAATAGCTCGCGTTGTAGCTCCCCTATGTTTTTTGATATGTTCCTAGAGAAAACTAAGTTGAAAGATGTTAGTAGCAATGATGTGGACTGGGTCCGTGATCTGAGGATTATCCTCATTGCTACACAGAAGAATTATGTCCTTGATGCACCGCTAGGTGACAGATCTATTGCAGGAGCAGATGCAGATGTTATGAATGTTTGACAAGCTCGGTATGATGACTACTTGATAGTTTAGTGCACCATGCTTTACGACTTAGAACCGGGACTTCAAAAACATTTTGAACGACATGGAGCATATAAGATGTTCCAAGAGTTGAAATTGGTATTTCAGACTCATGCCTGAGTCGAGAGGTATGAGACCTCAGATAAGTACTTTGCCTACAAGATGGAGGAGAATTGCTCAACCAGTGAGCACGTGCTCAGAATGTCTGAGTACTACAATCGCTTGAATCAAGTGGGAGTTAATCTTCCAGATAAGATGGTGATTGACAGAGTTCTCTAGTCACTGTCACCAAGTTACTGGAACTTCGTGATGAACTATAATATGCAAGGGATGACGAAAATGATTCCCGAGCTTTTCGTGATACTGAAATCGACGAAGGTAGAAGTCAAGAAAGAACATCAAGTGTTGACTGTTGACAAGACCACTAGTTTCAAGAAAAAAGGCGAGGGAAAGAAAGGGAACTTCGAGAAGAATGACAAGCAAGTTGTCACTCCCATGAAGAAGCCCAAAGCTGGACCCAAGCCTGAAACTGAGTGCTTCTACTGCAAAGGAAATGGTTACTGGAAGCGAAACTGCCCCAAATACTTGGCGGATAAGAAGGATGGCAAAGTGAACAAAGGTATATTTGATATACATGTTATTGATGTGTATTTTACTATTGTTCATAGTAGCCCCTGGGTATTTGATACCGGTTCAGTTGCTAACATTAGTAACTCGAAACAAGAGTTGCAAAATGAACAGAGACTAGTTCATGACGAGGTGACGATGTGTGTTGGAAGTGATTCCAAGGTTGAGAAGATCACCATCGCACACTCCCTCTACCTTCGGGATTAGTGTTGGACCTAAATAAATGTTATTTGGTGTTTGCGTAAAGCATGAATATGATTGGATCATGTTTATTGCAATACAGTTATTCATTTAAGTCGAAGAATAATTGTTGTTCTGTCTACATGAATAAAACCTTCTATGGTCAGACACTCAATGGTTTATTGAATCTCGATCATGGTGATACACATAATATTAATGCCAAAAGATGCAAAGTTAATAATGATAGTGCAACATATTTGTGACACTGCCGTTTAGGTCATATTGGTGTAAAGCGCATGAAGAAACTCCATGCTGATGGACTTTTGGAATCACTTGATTATGAATCATTTGATGCTTGCGAACCATGCCTCATGGGCAAGATGACTAAGACTCCGTTCTCCGGAACAATGGAGCGAGCTACAGACTTATTGGAAATAATACATACCGATGTATGCGGTCCGATAAGTGTTGAGGCTCGCGGCGGGTATCGTTATTTTATGACCTTCACAGATGATTTGAGCAGATATGGGTATCGGAGAGATATCTCTGGGCCCTCTCGGTAATGCACATCATATGAAGCCTTGCAAGCAATGTGACTAATGAGTTAGTTGCGGGATGATGCATTACGGAATGAGTAAAGAGACTTGCCGGTAACGAGATTGAACTAGGTATGATGATACCGACGATCGAATCTCGGGCAAGTAACATACCGATGACAAAAGCAATAACGTATGTTGTTATGCGGTTTGACCGATAAAGATCTTCGCAGAATATGTAGGAGCCAATATGAGCATCCAGGTTCCGCTATTGGTTATTGACCGGAGATGTGTCTCGGGCATGTCTACATAGTTCTCGAACCCGTAGGGTCCGCATGCTTAACGTTCGATGACGATTTGTATTATGAGTTATGTGATTTGATGACCGAAGTTTGTTCGGAGTCCCGGATGAGATCACGGACATGACGAGGAGTCTCGAAATGGTTGAGAGGTAAAGATTCATATATTGGAAGGCTATATTCGGACATCGAAAAGGTTCCGAGTGATTCGGGTATTTTTCGGAGTACCGGGGAGTTACGGGAATTCACCGGGAGAAGTAAATGGGCCTTATTGGGCCATACGGGAAAAGAGGAGGCAGGCCAAAGGGGAGGTGGCGCCCCCCCCCCCCCATGGGTCCGAATTGGACTAGGGAAAGGGGGCGGCGCCCCCCTTGCCCTTTCCTACTACCTCTCTCTTTCCCTCCTTCCTTCTCTCCTACTCCGAAAAAGGAAAGGGATTCCTACTAGGACTTGGAAGTCCTAGTAGGACTCCATACACTTGGCGCGCCCCTAGGAGGGCTGGCCTCTCTCCCTCCCTCCTTTATATACGGGAGAGGGGGCACCCCAAAGGCACACCAAGATTTGTCTTAGCCGTGTGCGGTGCCCCCCTCCACAGTTACACACCTCGGTCATATCGTCGTAGTGCTTAGGCAAAGCCCTGCGCCGGTAACTTCATCATCACCGTCGCCACGCCATCGTGCTGATGCAACTCTCCCTCGTCCTCAACTGGATCAAGGGCTCGAGGGACATCATCGAGCTGAACGTGTGCTGAACTCGGAGGTGCCGTACGTTTGGTGATTGATTGGTTGGATCGCGAAGATGTTCGACTACATCAATCGCGTTAAGCTAACGCTTCCGCTTTCGGTCTACGAGGGTACGTGGACACACTCTCCCCCTCTCGTTGCTATGCATCTCCTAGATAGATCTTGCGTGATCGTAGGAAATTTTGAAATTGCATGCTACATTCCCCAACAAACGCATCACACCAAAGTTTGCTTTTTTATTGGATGAAAATAAAATGAGATCTCATAGGTGCGGTAAAGCAATCATACCTCGAAATTTTCTTTCTAATCTTAATCTATTGAGACACCCCAATGTCACCTCAGGCCGCCCCATATATTATACTAGACAACCACCATATGTTCTTTATCTTTCTAATATTAATCAATAGAGTCACCCCAATGTCACCTCAGCTGCCTCCAAAAATTATACTAGACATGCATCATATGATCTCATGATTCCGAAAAGTTCAATACACAACATGAACAAGATTCAATCAAACATAAAGAAACTCATAATAGGAGATAAATCATATAGTTCAATTCATTAACAATACCCAAGATCACATCAAAACTGGAAACTCGTATAATCAAGAGAGAAAGAGAGATGGCACATAGCTACTACCACAAACCCTCAGGCCCCAGGGGTCTACTCACACAGCACCATGAGAAGATCACACAGAGTTGTTAGTGATGGTGATGGAGATGGCAGAAATGTCTTTGACGGCGTTCTGGCCCCACCGAAGGAGAGGGGGAAGAGGCCCTCTCCTTCTTATTCTTCCTTGGCCTTCTCCCCTAGTTAGGAGGGGTGTTTCCCCTTTGGTTTTCAAGGCTTTGGTGGCTGATGGTCTTTTTAAGATCCGGTTTCGAATTGTAGAAAGTCCCTTACCTTTTCCACAAGGAGTGACCCTGGGTATTGAACCCATGGGAGGATGTTCTCTATGACAAAGATTCGAACAAGTTATTGTTCTCGAAATAAGTTACAATTTCCCAAACCTTCCGTCAACCTTTTTCATGTAAACAATGATATGGACATAGGCATGGGTATCAGGACTTATACTTAAAACATTGTACTTGTGCGCAAGATCTCATCTTGATATTAAATATGGTCCTGGAAGACACCCATTATGATGTGCTCACAACGCGATGAAGTGGGGGATGTGTCCAAGGTATGTCACGACCTGCATCGAGAGTCAATTGTCCAAAGTACGTCATGACCGGTCACAACGCGATGAAGTGGGGGATGTGTCCAAAGTACGTCACGATCGGTCATGACCTGCATTGAGAGTCAGTTGTCCAAAGTGCTCACAACGCAATGAAGTGGGGGATGTGTCCAAAGGATTTCTCCATACAAGAGCATTGGGCATTTAATGACTATAAAAGAAGAAGACAAAAGACAACTCCATTGCGAATCACACATACAAATAACATCAATCAAGCAAAGTCATCCAATGATCCCATGCAGAAATACATAGGGTTGCAAGGCCTTGCCTAAACCCATTGCTTTAACAGCCTGTTTGGTTGGGGGGAATTAAAATTGAGAATGGGAATTGTTGGGTATGTGACTTAAAATCCCTTGTATGGTTGGAGGGTATGGGAATTAAGAAGGGAAGGGGAAGGGGATTTGACGAGGCCAACTACCCAATATCTCTTCCGTGGGGGGACCTGGTAATTCGGCCAGGGAATGGGAATTGTCAATGGAAAAAAATGGTTCTTTAGTTGCGCACGTCCAGCCGCCAGCCTAACTACCTGATCTGCAGAGGTGACGCCATGTACGAAGCTCACGTAGGCTTCTTATTTCAATCTCAAATTCTTGGGAACTTCTGTGCAACTTGTATCATCTAATTGGATAGCATATTTCTTTTGCATCCGTCTTATCAGTCTGTGCCAAAAAATTCTGGTTTCCTGTTGCTTTTTTCCTTTACATCAATCCAGATCTTTTCCCCTGTCTGTTTTCATTTTTTTGCTCGGTGTCATTGCAGACCTAGATACAAGGTCTGGTTCAGCCATTCAGGTTCGTACCCAATCAAACGTGTCTTGAACAACTTTCCTGTTAATTTTCCCCACAAGCAAGTCCCAACAGACACCAAACGTGGGATTGGAACTAATAGTCCACTTCCCAATTCTAATCCCTCCACAAACTCCCTCCTAAAACTCCCTTTCCCTTACCCTCAAACTGCCAAACACACTGTAAGGAATTACTCACACATCATGATCGAATCACAAGAAGAAATCATTGAAGGCAACAAGAAGATGAATGATTGATTGATAAATAGTCTTACAATGTTGCCGATTGTGATGCACTGATTACATGTATGGCTAACTCGGGAGAGAATGGCTACGGTGGTGATGGAGGTGATGGCGCTGGAAATGAGATGGGAAATGGCGGTGGCTAGGGTTTGTGAATAGCTTCGGTTCTCTGTTATTGCTCTAATCGATGTTCTGGTGGTCTCCCTTCATGAATTAGGCCCGGCCCCCTTTATAAACTGTGATTTGTTTGATGTCACGGTGCTCCCGGTGGCTGGTACGACCACTGGTACGAGCAGGCGTGGTCGTACCGAGCATCGTCTTTTGCTCTGTTGCCCTTGTGGTGCCTCCAATTGGCTTGGCTTGGTTCCCACACTTGGTATTTCCTTGTATATGATGATTTTCGTCCATGTTTGGGTCCATTTCCTATGGAAACACATTAAACAAAGGATTTTGCAATTTCTTGCATTCATTAGTCTTTAGTGGCAATATTGATGTGATTCTCTTAGAAATTCTGGAATGATCCGGTTTAAACAATGGTGTGATGAGTGCAAAAATATCACTCAACAACCTCCCCAAGCTTAAACCTTGATCATCCTCGAGCAAGAAACATAAATAACCATAAGGAACTCAGTTGTTTAAACCAAAATAACAAGAAGGTTTTGGTTCACTTACGATTAGTAGAGCTAGATAGCCCCCCGCTTTCTTCACTTGAAATCTTAGTATAGCTGTAGCGGTGGCATGGTTATTATGCAAGCTCTCATCAAGTCAAGATAATGAACACAAAACTTTTATTGCTTAGACAAAACAATCAACTAGTGTTTATTCTATTTCGTCTAGCTAACACTTGTTTGTCGGGAACACGTCGGAAGAGCTTTACTTTTTGCAATGAAAACATATATTATGGGAGTGAAAGGTATGTAAAAGACATCATGATGCTAGAGTGACTCATTAACACCCACGAGTATCGCCTTGTCTTGGCTCGCAAACACTTCCTTCAATCAATGCTTGCAGAAATTTTTGTATTACGGTGACGGGATTATGCCAAAGAAATTTTAGTGGCAAATAGGAGGTTTTGCTATGGCTTTAGTCAAATACTATGGACCAAGGATTGTCTCTTTCAAGCGTAGCGATCAGTATTCTTTATTACCACATACACACACCCTCAAGAGAAAGCCAAATAATATTTGTCATAGTGTTGCCACTATAGACGTTAACCAACTCATAGCCGAAATCCGAGCCGAAACTCTGGTAGATCGTTCATAGGCCAGCGGAGTCGTCAGTATAAACTAAGGAGGGTGACGAAGAAACTGTAACATGCATTAATCAATATATAATGATGGCCCATGGAACACGCATAAATCAATATCCCATGTATTGCAAAACAGATTTGGGCATAATCTCAATCACCTCCAACTGGGTTTCTCTGGACAACTCTATCTACAAGTGCTATTGATTCTATCAAATTACATACAATGGGTTTGAGTATCTCTAATACCACCTTCTTTTAACAATTTTTAGCAGCACCCAAGGCTTTCTAGAGACTTTCTATTGTACTCGGTTCTCTTTGTTATAATTTATTTCTTTAAAAACTAGTCTCACGGCAAGTCTTGGTTATCTAGATGAAACAGAACAAAGGCTACTTAATTAATTTTCCTAAACGAACAAAAGTTTTGTCTTAACTATCAAGACTTACTCACACTTGAATACATCACACATGTAACTACTACATCTATTCTAAGCATGTCAAGTTCAAAAATGTGGGAGTCATAGGACATACCTCATGTCCATGAATGTTCACGCTTCTCTTCCTTATGGTGTGTTCCTCGTTGCTCATCGTAGATCAACTCTGCTGCAAAAAAATTAGCAAGAGAATGCAAATGGAAATTTGGGGAAAATAAAAAGAGAAAAATGATAGAAAACATTATTCTATTTTTGTATTTTTGGTTTTTGAAAGCTAACTTGCAAAAGATGCAAACGGCGGAAAAGCAAACAAAAAATAAAAAGTAAATAAAAAGCAAAGTGTTGGAACAAACCAACACGAGTGTTTGAAGCTCTCCGTGAGCTAAAGTACAACCTCATTACAACTTATTAAAATAAATAATGCCACATCTTGATGTACACATGGAAGTAACCTCGGCAAGCTTAAGCTTTTGCAAGCTCAAACCGAAGAGATCATTGTGGCGGCGGCGGATAATAGCCCGGAGCGCATGACTGGCTCCAAGTGGAGAAGTGGGATGCCATGTACTCGGTGTTCTCTCGAAGGGCATTAGCGAGGTTGCTCATGTTGTTTATGGAGAATCTGAGGTTGTTGGCGTCGGCGTACGTGTCGTTGGGCATGTTCCCTTGTGCTTCATCTTGTGGCTGCTCTCCTTCTTCCTCATATGTGAATTCTTTTTCATCTACCTCCTCGGGTTCAGGAGCTACTTGGTTGAATGCTTCATCTCCTTCCTGTGCAACATAATGCAAAATTCCCTCCTCGATATAGAAGTGGTTAGGCATGGGAGTGGGAAACAAGTTCCCCACTCTAGGAATTTGAATAAAATAGCGACAATGGCAAGAAATTACCATCCCCGCACTAAGGAGAACACGAATATTAACAAGACGATTACCTCCAATTGGGTTCAAGCCGGTGAAGTCCAAGCCAAGGGAGTTAGGCAAGACCGTGATGGCTCCTCCGCGGGTGATGTCCGTGTGTGCTTGTTTTTCTTGGTGTCTAATGTGAAGAGGGAGCACAAAAAATATATTATCATGAGGAGGGAGCACACAAAATTTCATTAAGTTTTGCAGCTCCAGAAGGGAAGATAGTGTGCAGTACGAGCTCTCATGGTCGTACCAGCGCTCGTACCAGCTCCGGCCGCGAGAAGGAAATAGGTCCAAAGGACAAGACGGGTTGCGGTATGAGCGTCTGCGCTCGTACCAAAGGCAGTCACGCGAGAGCGCCCTTCCAGAGGGGAAGACGACGCCCGATACGAAAATCTTTGCTCATACCAGACTCAGCCATGTAGCCCCAACTTACCAGAATGAAAGATGGAGCATGATACGAGCATCCGCGCTTGTACCGAAGGGCGATGCTAAGCACGAAGAGTCCAGAACAGAAGATGGTGCATGATACGACCATAGCCGGTCGTACCCGTGCTCGTACCGAGGCAAGAAACCCTTTAATCTGTTTATTTTTTAGGTATGAGGTTAGTGGGTATCTTTTTAACCGTTCACTTGCGCCGTAATTTTCATTAATTACCTTCAAATCTCCCTAACCTATAATTCTCTGTAGTGGTTTATGTTTCTTTTATTTTATTTTATTCGATTGGGTATACGAACCTCATTCGTATACCAAGCCGTTTCTTTTTATTTGGTGTTCTATTTTCACTGAGACTTGGACCTTTTGTGGTGACGTGTACGGTATGGTACCAACCGTATAGAGATCCGCACAAGCCATTTGGTTGCTTCAATTTGACAAGCTTCAACCTTAGGTGTCTTGTACTATCTTCCGACTTTGAACCTTGCTTAAATGAAGTCGTTTAGTAGTGAGTTTCTCACTTGAAGTGGGATCTTCCTTTTTAACTAAGCACCTAGGAGCTGCACACTCGTGTTTTATATGTTGTCTCACTTACACTTATAACCTAGGAGGTTCGAAACTTCTAGACCCAGTTTGTCGACTTAAGCGAGGTGCTTAGGTTAATGAACCAATCTTTATGAGACCGATCTTTTTATTACTTGTGAGCTAACCCTTTGTGATACACCAAAAAAATGGAAAACTTTTGAAGCACAAAAATACTCCATTTTCTTTTTAGTTCGTTTTCAGCAGGTTCTACTGGAGGGCATCCACCGGACCACAACAAGGAAAAATTATTGAAGTAAAGGTCCATGTCCGTTGAAGGAGAGGTCATCTATGCCTAATGGTAAAAGTGTATTACCTTTGCTTATTCTCAAGTTTGGGGAGGTAACCACTTCTCATACTCTCCTTTAATAACTTCATTTTCTCTTTTCATTTCATAATTTTCTCAAGTTTAGTATTGCAAAGTTCTAAGCTTGGGGAGATTGTTTTTGCATGCATCGTGTGCCCCAAAATCTTGTTAGCCTCCAGAAGATATTGCCATGCTCTCTTTTTATCAAAATAAATTAATAAAGGAGTCCTTTGCACTGTTGCCTTTCTTTCACCGAATTACAAAAGTTGGGGACTCTTGTGGTAGCTTGGTTAGCACTAGAATCTTGTAGATGCTTTTGCTGATAAACCCAGCTACTTTGGTTGATCTAGGATGCATAACGGGTAACCCCTACCAAACTACCCCCTCGGGGTGCTTAGCTTTTAAGTCTTGTGCAATATGATGCCGCGACGCTCTTGTGTAGTGTTTGAGTTCTTTATGATTAATGTGAGTTTGAAGCCTTTGCACTTTCGATTTATCTTTCATATTGCTAGCCTTTTCGGTACTGACCATTGCCCACTCTCACATTGAGACTTGGTGTATACTTTGCTGGTACATCCAAACCCGTGGGAGGACTTCCGCTTGTTCTCCTACACATAAACGCAACATCTCCTCAAAACAATCACCATACCTACCTATCATGGCATTTCCATAGCCATTCCAAGTATATTGCTATGCACTACCATCATATTACATTACATGACTAGAGACATGTTCTTTATTGTCATTTTCTTTGCATGATCATCATATAGCTGGCATGATATTTTTATGGCTCGTCCATTCTTTGATGTCTAGGCTACGCTAGATCGTTGCACATCCTGGTACACTATCGGAGGCATTCATATAGAGTTTCTCTCATGTTTTGAGACTGAGTTATGATTACATTTAGTTGGAGTGTGTCAAAAGAAAGTGTATTGTTGATTGTAAGGTGTTGCTTCTACCCAAAGAGAGAGAGAGAGAGAGAGACCAAATAAAAGATGCAGCATGGAAGTGCCACAAAAAGAATAAGAAAAAGGTGGAAAAAAGAAGAAAAAATGAGAGAGAGAAGAAGCAACACCATTATCCTTTTTAGTATACACAAAAGTGCTTCAAAGTAGCACCACTTCATGCACTGTAAAGTAGAAAGTTTCATGAACTTCATGTTTTGTACATACTAGTGGGGAACTTACATTATAGAACTTGGCTTGTATATTCTGATGATGAGCTGCCTGGAATGCTCAAGGTCTTCATGAGCAAGCAAGTTGGATGCACCCCCACTTAGTCCATAGGAGAGCTTTCTTAAATTCATAGCTCTGTGTGCATCCTCGTTGCATGGCGATCCCTACTCCTTGCATTAACATCGATCATATGGCCTTCTCCATTGCCTAATGGTCAGCTACATTGATGCAAGACTTTGTTTGTTTCTGACTTATCAAAACCCAATCATTATTCTATTTTCCTAATAAGTGCGAGGCCCAGGCTTGTGCTCAGCTCTCCATAGGTAGTTGAGCGGCTGACTAATGCAGACTGATGATTTTGCTATTGCACCTGGTATGCCTCGGGTTGGTCTTTTTGAAGCGATCACTAATGCATTTTTTTTGTCTATGACGGTCATTGCTTTGTTCCCAGCATAATTTTGACATTCTTTCTAAACCTTTGGCAATGGGAATTTGGACTTCACAAAAATATTTCTCCTTTATTCACCTTCGTGGCAATGGGAATAAGGGGATTTCAGGAGAATAAGGATACGCTTTTGGGCATTGGTTTTTAGTGTAAGCTTAAGAGTTGGCAACAATGAGGGTAATTAGTCAACTTTCTTACTAGAGGACGAGCATGGTTTAAGCTTGGGGAGGTTGATAGCTCTATTTTTTGACCCATTGTAAAATTCATTTGTTGCAAAATAACTCCATATATTGTGTCCCATTGAGCCATTCGCATCCACTCAATGTCCATCATGCATGATTTTCAGTTTGCACTAGTTTTATTGTGAGCATTTCATAGTCTTTAGTTTTTCTTATTTTTTTCTTATTTTTCTTGCATTTGTAGGTGATTTGGAACTCCCATGGACTTGGCGTGATGAAAGAACCAAGGTAGGAATCAATCCGGAGGAATTACAAGCATCAGATGAAGGCCTTTTGTGGAGTTTGCAAAATTATATTTCCCAGCAATCCCAAATTAATGATCCAATATTAGGAGATTATCAGGATCATTCATACGAGTCCAACAAGCCCAAGAACATCCAAATCGGAGTTTGTATGAGAAAATGGTGACCAAAATAATAAAGCGCACACGCAACTCCAGAAGAGAAGACAACGTACCGGTACGACCGTACTAGGTCATACTGGCGCTCATACCAGGTGGCCAGGGCTATGGAATTAGCCATAACTTCCACCATGCTTCACTGATTTCATCCCTGTTTGTCCCTATGAGTTCCTTGGCCATCAAGGTAGGTACTGGGAGAGGATTAGGCTCCTCTAGGGCCCTTAGATCAAAGGGGAGAAGGCACATCCAGGGAGGAGACCCGTGGAGGCCGCTCATATATGTACACCTCCAACCCTAGCCGTCGGCCATCATCTATTATCATCTCCACCCTCATCCACATCATTTTAAGAGGTATTAGAGGGTTGTGCCAAGCCCCATCTCCATCCGTTGCAACCTTGAAGGAAAGCCGGGAAGGAAGCCGCCGAAGGAGCCGCCAACACCTTCGCACGGCCATGTGCCATTGTCTCCATCATGCCATTGTCGCCATCATGCCACCACTCCTTCTTCCTTCCCATCACGGTATCCGTGATGTTTTGTAATAAATCTTGAACCCCTATTTAATGTGATGTTATTTGAGTAATTGATGGTAATTTTGTAACATCTAGTACATATGTTATTGATATATGTAGTTTATTTATGTGTGTCATCTTCATGTCATAGTTTACCCTTGCGATATCTTATTTAGTGATTGGAGCCATCCAATCCACTGGCGCAGTTGGAGAAGTTCAACTCCCCAAGCCACACATGAAGTTGATAGGTAGATTGTGCAAACCCATAGACCTTTGGGTGACAGGCTTTGGTATATTGAGATGAGCACAACTTGCCTAGGAGTTACGGTTGTCCATAGAAATTATTGCCTTTGGTCCGGTCCTTGTGACCTTAATATCTTCCATTAGCTACTGCATGTATGTGAGAAGAAGTAGGACAATCGAGTTGTCTCAATAAGGCGCTGCTTGAGAGACAATGCTATTTGAAGGACCACCCACCATAAGTAGATTGCTGGATCAACACTAGGTGACATTGCACATGTGGGTATGCGCACCCACGTCACCGCGTACTACTAACCTCCACCTTGACACCACTTTGCTCAGCAAAAACATAACAATAATTTTCCTTAGTTTATTCCTTCGTTTAGTTTTAGTATTTATTTTATGTTCTAGTTAGTGCTTAGTTTAATTCCCTCGTATACCCTTTTTCCTAGCAACCAATAGAGTAAACTACTTTCAAACCATGGTTTGGGTGCGAGTGTAGCTGCATGCATGCACTACTAGGGAAACCCCTATAGGTAACCACTTAGTAGTGGCACACTTTATTTAACCTGTGCTACTGCTACTTAGTAGTTGCGCGGATGCAAACTCTGCGCTACAGATAAACCGTAGTTGTAGCGCAGGTAGAGTAGTCATTTGCTACTACTAAGTGGACCCCACCGTGCCCCTCCGGACAGGCAGTAGTAGTAGCGCGGGGTGTAAAACCTGCGCTACTACTAAGTCGATAGTAGTAGCGCGGGGGTGTAAAACCCACGCAACTACTATGGATAGACGAGGCCAGCTGGTGAGCCCCACTTAGTAGTAGCGCGTCTGTCCCAGGCTGCGCTACAACTACTGGGCGTAGTAGTAGCGCGGCTCCCATGTCCCGCGCTACTAATAAGTGCAGCACCCACCTACTGAACGACGGCATATCGTATCCAGCAAAACTGCATCAACCCAAACCCAAACCAACCAACAGAATCCCAAATCCCAAATCCCTTTGCCGCCGCGGCTCCATCGCCCTCCACCGCCGATGCCTCCCCCGCCTTCCAACGACGGCGCCGGTGGCTCCTACATCCGCATTCTTCCTCCCCAAGATGCAACGGCTTGTCTCCTCTCCGATCGCTGTGGAGGACCTTCCTTTCGCGCGCCACCGTGGTCGGGCTGCGGCAACCAGTAGTCCCGTATCCACTGCGTCCAACCTCTACCGCCACCCGAAACCCTAGCAAGCCCCTCTCTTCCACCCATGGCGCCGTCGGCAGGAGGTGCAGCAGCTCAGATCTCCTCCTAGAGCTTCGACTATGGTGGGTAACTGGGTAAGCGCATCCCTCCTCCCCTTCTCTTCTTCTTCCTCCTCTGGTTTTCTTACTCTTTGAATCTGATGCGTGAGTGTGTGCAGGATGCTTGCTCCCATCCCATCTCATTTGTTTGTGTGAAGAAAGGGGGGCATGGAGAGAGAAGCTGTTGCCAATGCCTATTCAAGACGAGGGCCATGGCGAAGCCTGTTAGTGTCTCGCCACGGACGGCGGCCTGTTCCTTAGCACCGGCATCACTGGCGCGCTCGTGTTCATCGAGGTTGTCAACTCCTCCATCCGCCTCCGGCGCTCCCGCTGGTTCAGGATCTGAACCATCTTGTACGTGGTAAGCAGCAGCACCAATGAGATGCTTCTTGATTCAGTCCTTGGATGGTACCAAGTAGCTAGGAGCCGGATAGCAAACTTGTAATCAACACGCTTGCTTTTCTGCACTTATCTTACATGGACTAATTGTGGTCGGGATGTTCGCTAATGATGTGTTCATTGATGCGCTGCTGCTGTTTCATCTCCTTTACAACCCTGGACAACAAACAGGCTCTAACCATTAAATTACAGAAACTTCATTGTTCATTTTAGAGTCAATTTTTTTTCTCCACAAGTAAACATATATGCGACTTCTCCAAGTAGTCAGTGCAGTCTTGCCATACTACATGCTGTAGCTCATTATCTGTTGAGATTGCATATTGACAAAGGGTACAAAACAATATTAGAAAACAAGCCAAAACACCATCAAGATGACCTTGAATCAAACAACATTCAACATGAAAGTTGTTCGCCTCATCAAAACGGATAAATTTCTTTTGGGGTCATCTCCATCCGAGGTCATATACGAAATCTACAGCCTAAACATGGGCGGCCGTGAATGAGCATATCTCCCATCCCATCTCATTTGCTTGAGTCCTACTTATTCCTTTGCAATGAAATGTTGCTCTGGCTAATAATCTTGTGTCTGGTCGCAGGGGTGAAATGAGGCAGAGCGACTAGATGTGCTGGGCTCATCAGGTAGAGGTGAAGAAAATCTACTTGAGCTGAAGCAAATATGCAAAGAGGTGACATGGCACTGACTGGTGACACTTCTGCTCAAATTGCTTATGATACAAAGACTTGTGTTTCAAATCGTTTTAGTTTATAAATGATTTTGGCTTTTAGAAATACTGCAGACTTGCCTTCTCGCAGATACAAATAAGTTTGCACTTATTTTTTCTCAAACTCTTTACCAGGGCATCTTGTTCCAATCCCTCTCTATCCAACTTAGTGTGATACAAAACTAATGTCGTTGGGTTCTTACACATAAGAACTTTTCATTCGTGTCACTTTTTCATGAACTAATCCACTTATATTAATTTAAACAGATCATTGTCAAGCTTGCACGTTCTATTTTTTGGAATAGAGGGGTAGTAATTGGCGTCTTATGTTCCGTTGCACAATGCATGAGCGCCAAGTATATAATATTATTGCAAATATGTTGTGTGTGTGTATATATAACAACATATTTGCAAAACTAATATAGTATGATGTATTCTTCCATGCACTTAATTTTACACGAGTCGTTATTATTGTCATTAGATATTTTATTTAGTTGGGTTTCCCCAAGTTCTTGGTTACAGCAGATGTTCATATGCATATGCTTCTGTTGGTTCATGTGCCATTGTCTGAGTCAATTTACTACTATTTAAAGTAGTTACTTCTGTTACTTATATGGTTGCTTAATTATCTAATATACCATGTGCCATGCTTGGTTGTTCTAAATACAGAAAAGTACCTAAGTGTTGTGGGTGCTTGTGTGTTCTGCATATATGCAGATAATTATTTAAGTGCTTCTTATGGCCTAGTTCTCTCTACAGGTTATGAACTATATCTCTTTTGCCCAATCTTCCTTCTCTACTAAGTTTGATGAAGAACAGATGCTCTCTTGGTTTAGCCCTTTCTTTTCCCTTTCTCTCTTCCTCTCCTATACTCTGATTTGAACAGGTGCTATCTTGATCTTAGTCTAGGATATGATGCTGGTCTGAGCCCCCTCTCATAGGCTTATGTTAAATAGTGGCTTTAAAATGATCCTGTAATGATCTAGCCCTGCCTCTTCCAGGCTATCTGTATCTACCTTGAGGTCTTGTGCAGGCTTGGTCTTGAGGATTCTGGTGTTCCTGCTTCTTGGGGATAGCCTGCTCCTCCATGCTGCTTCACTCTTTTCTTACTGCTGATTTGATTTGGTGCAGTATCAAGTGTGTGTTAACAAGGTTCTACTACTGGCTGTATTGCAGGGTTTCAAAGTAAAAGCGAAGCGGAAGCTAGTTACTTGAAGTTCACGCTAGCGGGAGAGAGGAAGAAGAACCGGCTGAAGAACTACTTCATAATCCCTTTCTTGCTCATCGTGATCGCTTTTCTGTTGTATGTGATCATAGTTTAGATCGATGATGAAACATGTGTATGTGATCATATAGTTGTATTTGAGACTTGTAATAACTGGTATCACTATTTCGATGATGATGAGACATTGTTGTATCACCATGATGATGATGATGATGATGATGAGACATTGTTGTATCATATAGTTTCAATGCTGTATGTATATGTTGGACTGTATAAAAACATGTATAAATACTGCATAAATACACAGAAGAAGAAAAAAATGTTGAAATTAATAGTAGTAGCGCACTTTTTAAAGTAGTAGTATCGCAGGGAACACGCTACTACTACACAGAGGTAGCAGTAGCGCGGGGGCCAGACCCGCGCTACCGCTAAGTAGTAGTAGCGCGGGTGGCACTCGCACTACTACTAACAGAAGTAGTAGTAGCGCGGGGTGGCACCTATGCTACAACTACCCAGTTAGCTATAGCACAGCAGTAGTAACGTGGGCCCCTGTTCTACTACTAGCCATTTAACCTGTGCCACTACTAGGCCTTTCCCTAGTAGTGATGACAACATAGTTGCTGGGTTGGTAGTTACTTTCCTATAAGATCTCTGTTGGTTCGACATATAAACTTGGCAAAATACTTACCACGAATTGTGCTTGACAAGAATTCTGTGCAATTGCAGAGATCATTGTGTCTGAGCTCTCACTAGAGGAGCTAGGCATAACTTTGAAAGGAAAAATATCTTCAAAGATAGTCGCATCATTAGACTCTGTCAGGTACCTCAGATTTCACCACTAGAAATCTATAGCCAATGCTTTTTTTATAAGTTCTATAACCAATGCTATGGAAAGGATAGCCCAGAAAAACACAATCAACGGTTTTTGGTCCAAGCTTACCCTTATTGGGAATTGGCACGTTGACTTTCGCCAAGCAACCCCAAGTTCGTAAGTAAGAGAGTTTTAATCTTTTCTTTTCCCATTCCTCAAATTGAGTAATCTCTTTATTCTTTGTGGAAACTCTATTTAGGACATGACTTGTAGTCATTAAGGCCTTCACCCCACTATTCCTTGGAAAGACACATTGTGTCTAACATGGCGTTAAACAAATCAGTTAGTGTGCGATTCTTTCGTTCGGCAACCCTGTTTGACTGGGGTGAATAGGGAGGCATCCTCTCATGGATTATATCATGTTCCTGGTGTCTACCACGCACTTCTATTCTTGTAGACTCTATTGGGCCTCCAAGTGTTGAGGTTTATAGGACAACACCAACTTCCCTCAAGTGGATGACCTAATGTTTATAAATTCGTGGGAGGCATAGTTTTAAAGTATTCCGCTCTCAAGCAACCATGCATTCAAGATACAAGTGTTCTTTTATGTCCCCAACACACCTAACATAGTTGTCAACTGCTTAGGTGCACCAGTTTGGCGAAAAGATTGATAATTTGGATAGTAGAAGTATTTTTGTATTTTCGGAAAAAATAAAAACAGCAAAGCAACAAGTTGCAAAAGTGACTGAAACGGAGTTTTAATGCTTGGAAACAAGGCCTATGGTTCTGAGATGTCACCAACATATCCATAATTTTTGTTATGTTCATGCCATATTTATATCATTTATACATAGCTTTGGAACACTTTTCTAGTATTTTTATTGGACTAACGTACTGAATCAGTGACAAGTGCCAGTTGTTGTTTTTTGCTGTTTTTGTGCAATAGGAATAAATATTTTCCGGGGTCCCAAAAAATCAAGTAAAATATATTGACGGAAGACCTGTCTAGGAGACATAAGGGGCCAGGAATGGGCCGCGGGGTGGAACCAGGGGCCCATGCACCCTCTGCGCGCCCTAGGAGCTGGGCGCGCCACATAGGCACGTGGGGCCCACTTGCCTCCCCCTTGGTGCCTCTTCGTCCTGATGCTTTTATATATACCCCCTAACCCTAAACATATTTATCAAGGAATTTTCACGCTGCCGCTTCTTCGCGTTCTGAGGCGATCCAATCCGGAGTCTTTCTCCGGTACTCTGCCGGAAGGGGAAATTGCTCCCAGAACCTTCTTCATTAACTTTCCTGGTCCAATGATCATGTGTGAGTATTCCTCCTTGGACTATGGGTCCATAAGAGTAGCTATGTGGTATCTACTCTCTCCCATTCTTCAATAGAAAGATCACATGAGCTGCCTAACATGATTGTGATCCATCTGTTGTAATTCCTGGTGTGTTTGTTGCAATGTGATCAATTGTCACTTTATGATCAGATTATATATGGCTATTTCTTTGGTTTGTTTTGGTTTTTTACAGCATGCTTTATATATGTACATGCTTTCAATCTATTAGTGTTGCACTGGACATGTTTAGATGAACGATCTCCAAGAGGGGGTGATGTATGTTTGTTGGGTTTAACCATGCAAGTAATTTATCTAAGTGACACTAAGAGAAAAAAGGCTTGTATTGTGTTATTGCCACTAAGAATAAAAAGATAGTTGCCTAGTTGTCTCGCTCATGAATTGGAGGTAAAGAGAATATACTATCAACGTTATGTCACCTTGCTTAATGCAATACTTTATTTTATTACTTAATTATTTGAGATGCATGATGGATTTCGGTCTTGACGTGGAGTATTAGCTATAGACGCATGCTGGATAGCGGTCTATGGACATAAGGACGTAATTGTTTACCATGAGTAATAGCGGCCTATATGAAATCATGAAATGTATTATCAAACATAAAAACTACAATTTAATCGATACGCAACTATAATTTGTTTACCATGCCTATGCTATTTGGAGAGATGCCACAAGTGAAATTATGGATCCTGATCCATTATTCCTCATAAATACAATTTTGTTTTCTCATTTTGACCATTCTTTTATATTCTAAATTCTTTTTACTTTTGCATAAAAATTGAATTCTGATACGCTAATCCTTGTAACTAGCAAAGCTAGTGGGATTGACAACCTCACTAGACGTGTTGGAGAATAAGTAAAAGTTTCTTAGTTGAGTGCAGGGCTAATGATTGGCTCATAGGAGAACTCCGCGGATTGATACCTTGGTTCTCACTGAGGGAAACTTGCTTCTCGCTACAAACCCTTACGCTTGGGGGCCCAACGGGATTTTCGATGGAACTTAAGAATAAGGAACATCTGTAATAGGTTCATAGGTTCACTTGTGGCAACTCTCAACATTGATAACTTCATAAACATACATGATATAACCACACAAAGTGTGGTAATGCATCACACCAAAGTTTTCTTTTTTATTGGATGAAAATAAAATGAGATCTCATAGGTGCGGTAAAGCAATCATACCTCGAAATTTTCTTTCTAATCTTAATCTATTGAGACACCCCAATGTCACCTCAGGCTGCCCCATATATTATACTAGACAACCACCATATGATCTTTATCTTTCTAATATTAATCAATAGAGTCACCCCAATGTCACCTCAGCTGTCTCCAAAAATTATACTTGACATGCATCATATGATCTCATGATTCCGAAAAGTTCAATACACAACATGAACAAGATTCAATCAAACATAAAGAAACTTATAATAGGAGATACATCATATAGTTCAATTTCATTAACAATACCCAAGATCACATCAAAACTGAAAACTCGTATAATCAAGAGAGAAAGAGAGATGGCACATAGCTACTACCACAAACCCTCAGGCCCCAGGGGTCTACTCACACAGCACCATGAGAAGATCACACAGAGTTGTTAGTGATGGTGATGGATATGGCATAAATGTCTTTGACGGCGTTATGGCCCCACCGAAGGAGAGGGGGGAGAGGCCCTCTCCTTCTTATTCTTCCTTAACCTTCTCCCCTAGTTAGGAGGGGCGTTTCCCCTCTGGTTTTCAAGGCCTTGGTGGCTGATGGTCTTTTTAAGATCCGGTTTCGAATTGTAGAAAGTCCCTTACCTTTTCCACAAGGAGTGACACTAGGTATTGAACACATGGGAGGATGTGCTCTATGACAAAGATTCGAACAAGTTATTGTTCTCGAAATAAGTTCCAATTTCCCAAACCTTCCGTCAACCTTTTTGATGTAAACAATGATATGGACATTGGCATGGGTATCAGGACTTATACTTAAAACATTGTACTTGTGCGCAGGATCTCATCTTGATATTAAATATGGTCCTGGAAGACACCCATTATGATGTGCTCACAACGCGATGAAGTGGGGGATGTGTCCAAAGTACGTCATGACCTGCATCGACAGTCAGTTGTCCAAAGTACGTCATGACCGGTCACAACGTGATGATGTGGGGGATGTGTCCAAAGTACGTCACGATCGGTCATGACCTGCATTGAGAGTCAATTGTCCAAAGTGCTCACAACGCAATGAAGTGGGGGATGTGTCCAGAGGATTTCTCCATACAAGAGCATTGGGCATTTAATGACTATAAAAGAAGAAGACAAAAGACAACTCCATTGCGAATCACACGTACAAATAACATTAATCAAGCAAAGTAATCCAATGATCCCATGCACAAATACATAGGGTTGCAAGGCCTTGCCTCAACCCATTGCCTTAACAGCCTATTTGGTTGGGGGGAATTAAAATTAAGGAATGGGAATTGTTGGGTATGTGACTTAAAATCCCTTGTATGGCTGGAGGTTATGGGAATTAAGAAGGGAAGGGGAAGGGGATTTGAGGAGGCCAACTCCCAAATATCTCTTTCGTGGGGGGACCTGGTAATTCGGCCAGGGAATGGGAATTGTCAACGGAAAAAAATGGTTCTGGAGTTGCGCATGTCCAGACGCCAGCCTAACTACCTGATCTGCAGAGGTGACGCCATGTACGAAGCTCACATAGGCTTCTTATATCAATCTCAAATTCTTGGGAACTTCTGTGCAACTTGTATCATCTAATTGGATAGCATATTTCTTTTGCATCCGTCTTATTAGACTGTGCCAAAAAATTCTGGTTTCCTGTTGCTTTTTCCTTTACATCAATCCAGATCTTTTCCCAGTCTGTTTTCATTTTTTTGCTCGGTGTCATTGCAGACCTAGATACAAGGTCTGGTTCAGCCGTTCAGGTTCGTACCCAATCAAACGTGTCATGAACAACTTTCCTGTTAATTTTCCCCACAAGCAAGTCCCAACAGACACCAAACATGGGATTGGGACTAATAGTCCACTTCCCAATTCTAATCCCTCCACAAACTCCCTCCTAAAACTCCCTTTCCCTTTCCCTCAAACTGCCAAACACACTGTAAGGAATCACTCACACATCGTGATCGGATCAAAAGAAGAAATCATTGAAGGCAACATGAATATGAATGATTGATTGATAAATAGTCTTACAATGTTGCCAATTGTGATGCACCGATTACATGTATGGCTAACTCGGGAGAGAATGGCTACGGTGGTCATGGAGGTGATGGCGCTGGATATGAGATGGGAAATGGCGGTGGCTAGGGTTTGTGAATAGCTTTGGTTCTCTATTATTGCTCTAATTGATGTTCTGGTGGTCTCCCTTCATGAATTTGGTCCGGCCCCCTTTATAAACTATGATTTGTTTGATGTCACGGTGCTCCCGGTGGCTGGTACGACCACTGGTACGAGCAGGCGTGGTCGTACCGAGCATCGTCTTTTGCTCTGTTGCCCTTGTGGTGCCTCCAATTGGCTTGGCTTGGTTCCCACATTTGGTATTTCCTTGTATATGATGATTTTCGTCCATGTTTGGGTCCATTTCCTGTGGAAACATATTAAACAAAGGATTTTGCAATTTCTTGCATTCATTAGTCTTTAGTGGCAATATTAAAGTGATTCTCTTAGAAATTCTGGAATGATCCGATTTAAACAATGGTGTGATGAGTGCAAAAATATCACTCAACAACCTCCCCAAGCTTAAACCTTGATCATCCTCGAGCAAGAAACATAAATAACCATAAGGAACTAAGTTGTTTAAACCAAAATAACAAGAAGGTTTTGGTTCACTTACGATCAGTAGAGCTAGATAGCCCCCCGCTTTCTTCACTTGAAATCTTAGTATAGCTGTAGCGGTGGCATGGTTATTATGCAAGCTCTCATCAAGTCAAGATAATCAACACTAAACTTTTATTGCTTAGACAAAACAATCAACTAGTGTTTATTCTATTTCGTCTAGCTAACACTTGTTTGTCGGGAACACGTCGGAAGAGCTTTACTTTTTGCAATGAAAACATATATTATGGGAGTGAAAGGTATGTAAAAGACATCATGATGCTAGAGTGACTCATTAACACCCACGAGTATCGCCTTGTCATGGCTCGCAAACACTTCAATCATTGCTTGCTGAAATTTTTGTATTACGGTGATGGGATTATGGCAAAGAAATTTTAGTGGCAAATAGGAGGTTTTGCTATGGCTTTAGTCAAATACTATGGACCAAGGATTGTCTCTTTCAAGCGTAGCGATTATTATTCTTTATTACCACATACACACACCCTCAAGAGAAAGCCAAATAATATTCGTCGTAGTGTTGCCACTACAGACGTTAACCAACTCATAGCCGAAATCCGAGCCGAAACTCTGGTAGATCGTTCATAGGCCAGCGGAGTCGTCAGTATAAACTAAGGAGGGGTGACGAAGAAACTGTAACATGCATTAATCAATATATAATGATGGCCCATGGAACACACATAAATCAATATCCCATGTATTGCAAAACAGATTTGGGCATAATCTCAATCACCTCCAACTGGGTTTCTCTAGACAACTCTATCTACAAGTGCTATTGATTCTATCAAATTAAATACAATGGGTTTGAGTATCTCTAATACCACCTTCTTTTAACAATTTTTAGCAGCACCCAAGGCTTTCTAGAGACTTTCTATTGTACTCGGTTCTCTTTGTTATAATTTATTTCTTTAAAAACTAGTCTCACGGCAAGTCTTGGTTATCTAGATGAAACAGAACAAAGGCTACTTAATTAATTTTCCTAAACGAACAAAAGTTTTGTCTTAACTATCAAGACTTACTCACACTTGAATACATCACACATGTAACTACTACATCTATTCTAAGCATGTCAAGTTCAAAAATGTGGGAGTCATAGGACATACCTCATGTCCATGAATGTTCACGCTTCTCTTCCTTATGGTGTGTTCCTCGTTGCTCATCGTAGATCAACTTCGCTGCAAAAAAATTAGCAAGAGAATGCAAATGGAAATCTGGGGAAAATAAAAAGAGAAAAATGATTGAAAACATTATTCTATTTTTGTATTTTTGGTTTTTGAAAGCTAACTTGCAAAAGATGCAAACGGCGGAAAAGCAAACAAAAAATAAAAAGCAAAGTGTTGGAACAAACCAACACGAGTGTTTGAAGCTCTCCGTGAGCTAAAGTACAACCTCATTACAACTTATTAAAATAAATAATGCCACATCTTGATGTACACATGGAAGTAACCTCGGCAAGCTTAAGCTTTTGCAAGCTCAAACCGAAGAGATCATTGTGGCGGCGGTGGATAATAGCCCGGAGCGCTTGACTGGCTCCAAGTGGAGAAGTGGGATGCCATGTACTCGGTGTTCTCTCGAAGGGCATTGGCGAGGTTGCTCATGTTGTTTATGGAGAATCTGAGGTTGTTGGCGTCGGCGTACATGGCGTTGGGCATGTTCCCTTGTGCTTCATCTTGTGGCTGCTCTGCTTCTTCCTCATATGTGAATTCTTTTTCATCTACCTCCTCGGGTTCAGGAGCTACTTGGTTGAATGCTTCATCTCCTTCCTGTGCAACATAATGCAAAATTCCCTCTTCGATATAGAAGTGGTTAGGCATGGGAGTGGGAAACAAGTTCCCCACTCTAGGAATTTGAATAAAATAGCGACAATGGCAAGAAATTACCATCCCCGCACTAAGGAGAAAACGAATATTAACAGGACGATTACCTCCATTTGGGTTCAAGCCGGTGAAGTCCAAGCCAAGGGAGTTAGGCAAGACCGTGATGACTCCTCCGCGGGTGATGTTCGTGTGTGCATGTTTTTCTTGGTGTCTAATGTGAAGTAGAAGAATCGCCCCCAAGTTGGGTGTGTAGTCGATGTCGGTCATTGCGGCCTTCCCAAGTATGAGCATATTTTCTTCATTAAGTTTCGAAACTTCACCACATGGCTGCAACATATTAGTGATAACATAATAGAAATATCATACAGCAGGGCATTCAATGCAACTGGCTCTATGCTTGTAGCCTTGATAAGACATTTGTCCAAATAAAGTTACTAGATGTGGTTCGAGCATGTCGTAGGCATAGCGGAAGTGCTCATCATTCTTGGCGAATCCAAAGCGGTTAGGCCACTCCGTAAGGGACATGTTGAATCTTTTGTTCATGAGACGGAAATTGATCCGGTCTCCTTCACCTCTGGAATTCAGCCCAACGGTGTGTGAAAATGTGCTCAAGAACTCTAATGTCAGCCGACGATAAGTCTTCGTGTTGTAAAAAAAATGCTGCATACACACATTAGTACATAATAAATTGAAATCATTACCTATGCCAAGTGTGGCCATCGTGGACAGACACGCACACTTGGTTGCTTTAATACTTCTCTCATTTAGCACCCGATACTTGTTCTTTTTAGCGCGGTTCAGGAAATTGACCCTCTAAAATAAAACTAGTTGTCTATGAGCAATTTCATCGGACGAATGAACAACTTGACTTCATGCAATACGAGCGGACCTTCTTGTGTTCATCTAATCATAATAAATTTTTAGTCCAATAGATCGATACAAAAATGAACCTACGTGAAACTTATGATCTACCTCCTTTAAAACATCAATGAATACATGCTCAACAAGTAATTTGGCTCAAGAACATACAAGAACCTAAGCATGGCAATGATAAGCTATAGAGCATGGATTCACAAAAAATAAGTTGGGGATCGGAGGAGAAACATATCGTAAATCATTCATGCGGAAGGATTCAAACTGAAAAATGAGTAGGGAGAGAGATCCTTCGAAGGTTTTGGGAGGTTTGGTGGAAGAATAAAGAAGAGATTGATTAAACAAAACTTAAAAAATAATCTATTGACTAGTGACAGCGATGCCTCCCCGGCAACGGCACCATAAAAAATGGTTTATGGCCTTTTTAAGATCTGGTTTCCGATTGTAGAAAGCCCCTTACCTTTTTGCCAAGGAGTGACCCTGGGTATCAAACCCACGAGAGGATGTGCTCTATGACAAAGATTCAAACAAGTTATTGTTCTCGAAATAAGTTCCAGTTTCCCGAACCTTTAATCAACATTTTTGGTGTAAACAATGAGATGGAAATAGGTGTAGGTATGAGGACTTATACTTACAATCTTGGACTTGTGCGTGGGATCTCATCTTGATATTAAACATGGTCCTGGAAGACACCCGTTATCATGTGCTCATAAGGCGATGTAGTTGGGATGTGTCCAAAGTACGTCACCACCGGTCATGACCTGCATTGAGAGTCAGTTGTCCAACTGCTAGCCCTTACCATCACGCAGGGTTACCTCAGTTATTAAGCATTTCTCCAGACAAGAGCATTGGGTGTTTAATGACTACACCTCATTTATCCCCATGGAATTGCTTTTCGCTATCGTACTAATCCCTTCTGTCACAGGTTTTTTAGAATAACATTCCACATATCCTCACTTCTTACCTCATCCTTGATCAATCTCTGGGATCCCGGGTACCTAGGGGGCCTTGCCTAGGGTTGCAAGGCCTTGTGAATCACACATATAAATAACATCAATCAATTGCAAATCACACATACAAATAACATCAATCAAGCAATGTCATCCAATGATCCTGTGCATGAATACATAGGGTTGCAAGGCCTTGCCTTAACCCATTGCCTGGAATTACTCACACATCATGATCAGATCACAAGAAGGTATTATTGAAGACAAAAAAAGATGAATGATTGATTACAAGTATGCCTAACTCGGGATGCAAGGCCTTGCCTCAACCCATTGCCTTAAGGAATTACTCACACACCGATTGTGATGCACCGATTACATGTAAGCCTAACTCGGGAGAGAATGGCTTTGGTAGTGATGGAGGCGATGGCGATGGAGATGAGATGGGAAATGGCGGCGGCTACGGTTTGTGAATGGCTTTGGTTCTCTGTTATCGCTTTGATCGAGGTTCTGGTGGTCTCCCTTCGTGAGTTAGGTCTG
This sequence comes from Thinopyrum elongatum, assembly GCA_011799875.1. Taxonomy (NCBI): domain Eukaryota; kingdom Viridiplantae; phylum Streptophyta; class Magnoliopsida; order Poales; family Poaceae; genus Thinopyrum; species Thinopyrum elongatum. Next base: position 1,653,024 of record CM022302.1, on the reverse strand, counting down.
GCCCCCTTCATAAAGTGTGATTTGTTGGATGTCACAGTGCTCCTGGCGGCTGTTATGACCGCTGGTACAAGCGGGCGCGATCATACCAAGTGCCATCTTTTGCTCTGTTGCCCTTGTGGCGCCTCCAATTGGCTTTGCTTGGTTCCCACACTTGGTATTTCCTTCTTTGTGATGATTTTCTTCCATGTTTGGGTCCACTTCCTATGGAAACACATTAAACAATGGATTTTGCAATTTCTTGCATTCATTAGTCATTAGTGGCAATATTGAAGTGATTCTCTCAGAAATTCTGGGATTATCCGGTTTAAACAACGGTGTGATGAGCGTAAAATATTACTCATTAGTGGCTTGGAGATGAGAGCTTTCCCCGATTAGATCTTAGTTTCGTGGAAGCAGATTTTTGGATGCTGATATTTGAGTCATGTCACCATTTTATCTTTTCCCGAGATCCATAACTCCAAAAAATCTGAAATTTTAAGGTGGTGGACAAAACTTCGGGGACAAGCTTGCTGTAAAAGAAGAGGTCCAGGGGATGCTCTAGGTTCCTACATGCCCTGATGACGCGGCCAAGCATTGGGGCGTACTAGGGGAGGGGGCGTGTGGGCCCCTTGGGCACCCCCCCAGGGCGGCCTTCTAGCACAGGGTATTGTGATCCATATATATGTATTGTATCTTTATTTTGTTTTTTTGGTCCCCTGAAAATACCTTTTTCTGTGAAGCAAAAATCAATAGAAAACAGGAACTGACACTGTTGCACTTAATTAATAGGTTAGTCCAGAAAAATGATAAAAACTATGTATAAACCATGCATGAATGATATAAATATAGCAAGAACACTTAAAAAGTTATAGATATGTTTGGATCGTATCATCATAGAATAATTTGAACTCATTAGAAAAATACTCTCCACCAGGATCTGACCTAAGTCTCTTGATTTTTTTATCAAGTTGGTTTTCTGCTTTAGCTTTCTAGATTTTAAAGTAATGCAATGCCTCATATTTTGTTTTCAATAGATATACCATGCAATATCTAGTAGAGTCATCAATCAAAGTCATGAAATATATTTTTTCACCCTTTGTCAACACACCATTCATCTCACAAAGAACTGAACGTATAAGTTCTAATGATGCCAAGTTCCTCGCCTCCATAGTTGTATGAGACTTGCGAGGTTGCTTTGCTTGCACACACACTGACACTTAGAAACTTTGACAATGGTGATATTTGGAATTAAACTCATATTTGCTAGCCGTGTCATGCAAACAAAAGTTAATATGACAAAGTCCTTAATGCCTAACGTTTGATTTAGTTTCATTGCAAACATTGTTAATAACTTTGGTGCAAAAGTATGACAAAGATAGGAAAAACAAGCCTCCACACTGATAGCTTTTACCAACAAATTATCCACACTTAGACACTACAACCTTATTGAACTCAAAAACTAATTTGTAGCCATCTCTACATAAAAGACAGCCACTAGGAAGATTTTCATTTATCATAGGGACAAGATGCATGTTCTTCAGCCTCATAGTCTTTCCCGAAGTAAACTTCAGATCGACCGTACCAACACCATAAATAGAAGCATGTGACCTGTTTCCCACCAACACGGATGCACTCCTTGTGATCTGATAAGAGGAAAACATGGAGATATCAGCACACACATGTATATTAGCACCCGTGTCAATCCACCAATCAGGAGAATGACATACTGAAAGAACAGTAGGAAATTTACCATACCCGGCATCATTCACCTCAATATTAGTGGTCTTGCCACTATTCCCATGCTATCACCTGTCAAAGCAATTCTCACAATCGGGAGCCCAGTGTCCATCTTCACCACAAACATGGCATGCTCCCTTCTTCTTACTAGTCCCCTTCTTCTTACAGTTGTAGACTATGAGGCCTTGGTCCTGCCTTCAAACTTTTTCTTTCCCTCATACTTATTCTTGTTCTTGTAGTTGTGTGGCAGGAAATACTTCTTGTGTACCAAGTTTGCACTAGAATTACCCTCATGGAAATGAGCATGTGTGTCTTTCTCCCTTGCCTTTTCTTTCACATCAAGAGTGCCAATGAGATTGACAACCATAAATTCCTGACTCCTGTGTTTCAGAGAAGTGGAAAAATTCCTCCAAGAAGGCGAAAGCTTGGCAATGATGCCTCCAGAAATAAACTTGCCAGGCAACACACAATTAAAGTGCTTAAGTTCCTTAGCAAGTAACTGTATCTCATGAGCTTGCTCAACGAGGGAGTGGTCTTCAGTCATTTTGTAGTCATGGTATAGTTCCATGACATACAACTCATTGCCTGCGTCCGTGACCCCAAATTTGGCCTCGAGTGCATCCCACATATCCTTACCAACGATAATGGTCATGAAAGGATCGATGATCTTATCACCGAGAACACTCGAAACAGCACCTCTGACGAGGTTGTTTGTAACCTGGAAAGCTTGCTCCTATTTAGGAGTAAGTGGTCCCTCTAGCATGCCCTTGGAGGGGTGAAAACAGTTCATAGTTGTAAACAAAAGAACTACCCTCGCACACCACCACTTGTAATTCAACCCCCACTAAAGTGGGAGGTTTGAGGGTCGCAACAAAAGCAATTGGAGAAAATTACCTATAATCAGGTTTTTTGGATTGTTAAATATATGAGCAATTTTCCAATAAGTTTAATCCAGAAATGCGGTAAATATATCATGATTAACATAATAAACATGATGATTGTACGAACAATAGTACTACGCATACTAGACATGTAATCAGGAATGTATGATATAGCTAATGTGTGCAGATCATTTACTAGTACGAAAAGCCTAGAAGCAATCCTTAACAGAAGGGATAAGAATATGTACGTTGTTGAGCAAGAAGAGGCGTTCATAGTCACAACAACATCAGCGATCGACATGTTGTGAAGGAGGTGGTCGATGTCAGGGAAGAAGACATCATTGGGGGAGTAGTCGTGTGTAGGCACATGATACATTCATTTTGCATCACAATTTCATAGAATAAATACTCTACTTTTATGTTATTTCAATTGCCTTTGCATCATTTAACTATGGTTTGTCTTATAATGCAGAGAATTCATCAATTCCCAGAGATGTTATCAAGGGGGGAAATTGGACCTTCGTGAAGAAAGTACACTTCTAGGATCCCCAAAAAATAAAAATAAAATACGTCAAAGATTTTTGCATCAGAAGAGCCCATGGACCAAAAGGGGGCAGCTAGGAGAGGCCTGTGGGGCCTAGGCACCTAGCTTAGGTGCCCACCTTACAAGGGCGCCTAGGGCCCACACGCACCCCCTGGTGAGCCCCTAGGTCCCATTTACTCTCTCTTGGGGAGAAAACTCCATATCTATTTTTTGAAGAATTGTTTCGCCACCGCTATGAGGTGGAAACCTAGTTCATCCTCTGAAGGGCTGTTTTAGGCCAGATCTGCCCCCTCCAGCCGGGAGAGTTCGAAGCAATAATCATCACCAACTACAAGGCATCAAGGGGAACATCTTCATCCAAGTCATCTTCACCATCTCCAGCAACATCACCGTCACCCCCATTTGCATCACATTTATCTTTGTACAGTCAAGTGTGAAATACTTACCGTTATCACTTATCGGTGTTAATTGCTGAATTGGTAGTTGATGCCTTGTGTTTTATTGGCGAAAGATCCATACTTTTAGTGTTGCAATTATCATTACCATACTGAATATGTTCATCATGATGCATTGTGAGTAGTTCCGTTGTGTTCTCGAGGACTGATACGTCTCCAACGTATCTATAATTTTTGATTGTTTCATGCTGTTATAATACCAATCTTGGATGTTTTATATATCATTTACAGCAATTATATATCATTTTGGGAGCTAACCTATTAACCTAGTGCCCAGTGCCAGTTGTTGTTTTTGCTTGTTTTTCGTTTTCCAGGGAATCAGTACCAAATGAAGTCCAAATGCCACAAAACTTTTTGGTGATTTTTTTCTGGACATAAGGGACCTACCAGAATTGAGGATGAAGTCAGAAGAGAAAAGGGGGGGCCACACAGCACCGGGGCGCGGCCTGGTACTGTGTGGGCCCACCCTGGCTCCGTTTGACCTAATTCCAGCACTATAAATTCCTAGATATTCAGAAACCCTAAGGAGAGTCCACAATAAACTTTTTGCGCCGCCGCAAGCTTCTGTTCCAGAGAGATCCCATCTGGAGGCCTTTTCTGGTACTCCGTCGGAGGGGGAATCCATCACGGAGGGGCTCTTCATCATCCTTGTTGCCTCTCCGATGATGCGTGAGTAGTTTACCACAGACCTTCGGGTCCATCGTTAGTAGCTAGATGGCTTCTTCTCTCTTTTTGGTTCTCAATACAATGTTTTCCTCGATGTTCTTGGAGATCTATCCGATGTAATGACCTTTTGCGGTGTGTTTGTTGGGACCCGATGAATTGTGAGTTTATGATCAGATTATCCATGAATATTACTTGTGTCTTTTCTGATCTCTTTTTTGCATGATTATTATAGCCTCGTATTTCTTCTCCGATCTATTTATTTGGTTTGGCCAACTAGATTGATTTATCTTGCCATGGGAAGAGGTGCTTTATAGTGGGGTTCGATCTTGAGGTGCTCAATCCCAGTGACAGAAAGGGACATGACACGTATGTATCATTGCTACTAAGGGTAACAAGATGGGATCTATTCATTGGGTTTATTAATTCATGAGTTTGTCTTGTCTACATCATGTCATCGTTCTTAAGGCATTACTCCATTTTCTCCATGAACTTAATACACTAGATGAATGCTGGATAGCGGTCGATGTGTGGAGTAATAGTAGTAGATGCAGGCAGGAGTCGGTCTACTAATCTTGGATGTGATGCCTATATACATGATCATTGCCTTGGATATCGTCATGATTATTTGCTTTTCTATCAATTGCCCAACAGTAATTTGTCTACCCACCGTATGCTATTTTCTCGAGAGAAGCCTCTAGTGAAAACTATGGCCCCCGGGTCTACTTTATCATTTACTAAAACCCTAAAAATACTTGCTGCAATTTTATCTTATTTATTTTATTTTGTATTTTATTTCAATCTATCAATCCATCACATACAATTTAATCTTGCAATTTACCGCCGATAGATTGACAACCTCTCGTTTGCATTGGGTGCAAGGGTGTGTTGTTTGTTTGTAGGTACTGCGAACAAGGTGTTGTGTGATTCTCCTGCTGGTTCAATAACCTTGGTTTCATAATCGAGGGAAATACTTATCTCTACTGGGAAAATACCAACGCAAGCTGCAACATCCCTTCCTCTTCGGGGAAAATACCAACGCAAGCTACAAATAGCAGGAAGAATTTCTGGCACTGTTGCCGGGGAGACATCATCAACATCTATCAAGTACCTTTGCACAAACTTCATCTCCTTGCATTTACTTTATTTGCCTCTCGTTTTCATCTCCCCCACTTCTAAAACTTTTTACAAAATTACAAAAATATTTTTCGTTTGCCTTTTTGTGTGTTTTCTTGTTTGCTTCATTGTTTGCTTATTATCTTGTTTGCGTAATCATGAGGGCCTGAGAAAATTATCATGATACTTCTTATTACAAAACTTTGTCTAAAATCGAGAAAAATACAAAAGATTACACGACTACTCAATTTGAGCACAACAAATTTTTTACCAAAGAACTAAAAGAACATTATACTTTGTTGGATGCTATTACAAAACAACTCAATGATGTTAGTAAAGAAGTTGCTAAACTTCAATCTCAATTTGCTCTTACTAAAAATTTGCTAGGAAAGATTTCTGATGCGCAAGCTACATTAGTAAATCAAATGGCGGCTAAGCCGGAATCATTGGAACTTAGTAATGATGAAGATATTAAAATGATTGGTGTGTCATCTATTGATTCTTTGTTTAGTAATATTAAACTTGATAAAAAGGAGACTGAAGAAGAGTCAACTTTAGCTAGAGAGCATCTCCATAATTTGGAGGGTGAAAATCTTGATGAAAAAATTGATAAAAGTGGGTTAGGAGAGGTAAACACTTTAACTAGTGATGTGCCCACTCTTTTGGATTACAAAGATTTTAATTAGGATAATTGTTCTTTGATTGAGTGTATTTTTTTGTTACAATCCATGCTAGATTCACCCAACGCTTATGAGCAAAATAAAGCTTTCACTAAACATATCGTAGAAGCAATGATGAAAGCTTTAGAAGAAAAGTTAGAACTAGAGATTTCAATTCCTAGAAAATTATATGATGAATGGGAACCCACCATTAAAGTCAAAATTATAAATTATGAGTGCAATGATTTATGTGATTTGGGTGCTAGTGTTTCCACAATTCCGAAGTCTCTATGTGATGTGCTTGGTTTTACCAATATTGATGAATGCTCTCTTAATTTGCATCTTGCGGATTCCACTATCAAAAAGCCTTTGGGTAGAATTAATGATGTTCTTATTCTTGCAAATAGGAACTATGTGCCTGTTGATTTTATTGTACTTGATATTGAATGCAATCCTTCATGCCAATTATACTTGGTAGACCATTTTTACGAACTATTGGTGCTGTTATTGATATGAAAGAAGGGAATATAAAATTTCAATTTCCACTAAAAAAGGGTATGGAGCATGTCCCTAGAAAAAGAATTAAAGCACCTTATGAATCTATTATGAGGGCCACTTATGGAGTCAATTTGAAAGATGACAATACTTGAAACTATGCATTACGCCTAGCTAGGGGCATAAAACAATAGCGCCTGTTGGCAGGCAACCCAACGAATAAAATAAATTTTTAGTTTTTTCTTCTGTTTTTGAGTGTTCACACAATGATGCTATTGTTATGATTGTGTTTCAATTAGTGTTTGTGCCAAGTAGAGCCTTTGGGATGATTTGGAAGATAGTATAATTGATGTTGTTTGGAAAACAGAAAGTTTTGTGTTCAGTGCAGAAATTTTGGTTCTGTACTGGAGTGTCGAAAAAATCTTAAATTTTTACACAGTATTGGTGTAAGAATTTCCCACATTGTCCTAATTTTTCAAAAAAAAATTGGAGTCACAGAAGTATGGCTTTTAAATAGTTTGCTACACACTGTTCTGTTTTTGACAGATTCTATTTTTGCTGTGTTGCTTGCTTGTTTTGATGAAACCATGGATTGTATCGGGGGGTATAAGCCATGGTGATGTTAGATATAGTAGGTAGAATGCAAATATAAAATATGAATGGGTTTGCAACAGAACTTAAAGTAGTGATTTATTTGTTATACTAACGGATCTCACAAAGGTTTTGTTGAGTTTTGTGTGATTGAAGTTTTCAAGTTTTGGGTGAGATCACGATGGATGAAGGAATAAGGAGTGGCAAAAGCCTAAGCTTGGGGATGCCGACGGCATCCCTAGGTAATATTCAAGCAAGACTCAAGCGTTTAAGCTTGGGGACGCCTCGGAAGGCATCCCCTTTTTCTTCTAACGACCATTGGTTATTTTACTTGGAGCTATATTTTTATTCGTCACATGATATGTGTTTTGGTTGGAGCGTCTTGTATGATATGAGTCTTTGTTTGCTTTTTAGTTTGTCACAATCATCCTTGATGAACACACATATTTTTGAGAGAGCCACACGTTATCATGATTTGTTAGAATACTCTTTGTGCTTCACTTAAATTTTTTGAGCTAGGCAGTCGCTCTAGTGCTTCACTTAAATCTTTTTGAGCATGGTGGTGGCTATATTTTGAAGAAATTAATTCTCATGCTTCACTTATATTATTTTGAGAATTGCTAAGATTGAAATTTTGAAGAAATTAATTCTCATGCTTCACTTATATTATTTTGAGAATTGATAAGAAAATTTTGAAGAATTATTTGCACTCTCATGCTTCACTTAAATCTTTTTGAGAGTTGACATCGTGGTTAATAGTAATGGTAATTTGCACAGGATATGAATTTGGTCCCAAAGTGATGAATATTCAAGAGGGATATAGATAAAAACTTTCATATAGATCATTGGTTATGATAAGCTTGATTCCTTGCAATAGTTTTGCGATATGAAGATGATGATATGTGAGTCATGTTAGTGAGTAATTGTGATTTAGTAAGAATATTGGTGTTAAGGTTTGTGATTCCCTATGCATGCATGAAAGTCAATAGTTATGCAACGAAGTTATATCCTTCTTATGGTGCATTGTTCGATGTTAGTCATGTTCAATGCATGTTTATGACAGTTTTTGATTTTTGGTTGGTCGCTTCTCAATCTATTTGCTAGCCTTCATTTGTACTAAGCGGAAATACTGCTTGTGCATCCAAACTCTTTAAACCCAAGTTATGCCAAATGAGTCCACCATACCTACCTATAAGCGGTATTTTAATGCCGTTCCAAGTAAATTTGCGTGTGCCAACTCTAATTTTCAAAATAATTTTTCTGTTTTGTGTGCCCGTACCGCTCATGTGGCGGAAGGGGTAGCCAATATCCTCCATGCTAGGTGGGTTATTCTCACGATGAGTGTTTATTCACTTGTCATTGCACGAGAGTGTTGCGGTATTAGGGATGCCTAGTCCCGAATTGTGAAATGAAATGAAAAATCTTATGTGATCACAAATAATAAATTCCTTGGAAAGTGATGGTATGGAGGGCACCCATGGATACGGCTAGCCATGGATTGTGAAAGAATGGTGGAAAAGGAATAAACTTTATTTTCTGTTTGGGAACCGCCTATAATGTATGTAGCATGGAAGATATTGGGAATTCTCTTTTGTTTTCGTTGACAGGAAAAGCATGCCTCCCAAAATGTTTTGTCTCTCTAATTTTTGCTTTGAGCTCTGGCACATTTGACAAATCTTTGCTTCCCTCTGCGAAGGGCCTATTTATTTACTTTTATGCAATTTTTTTTTCTTGAGTCTCCATCTTCTCTTATAAAAGCACCAACTAGAGAGCACTATTGTCATACTTGTGCATTGGATGTAGCTAATTTCGAGTGTGTTTCATGAATGGATCAATGATTGAGCATAATGGGCTAGGGATAACTTCCTTTAGCATTGATATTTTGAAAGCCATGGTTGCTTGTTAGTATGCTTGAGTATCTATGTTTTCATGTCAAATTATAGACTATTGCTTTGAATCATTCAAGATCCAATGTCCATGCTAAAAAGAAGAAAAGAATATGATGAATATGTTAGGCAGCATTCCACATCAAAAATTCTGTTTTTATCATTTACCTACTCAAGGACGAGAAGGAATTAAGCTTGCGGACACTGATACGTCTCCAATGTATATATAATTTTTGATTGTTTCATGTTGTTATAATATCAATCTTGGATGTTTTATGTATCATTTATAGCAATTATATATCATTTTTGGAGACTAACCCATTAACCTAGTGCCCAGTGTCAGTTGCAGTCTTTTGCTTGTTTTTGTTTTTCCAGGAAATCAGTACCAAATGAAGACCAAAAGCCACGAAACTTTTTGGAGATTTTTTCTGGACATAAGAGACCTACCAGACTTGGGGATGAAGTCAGAAGAGAAAAGGGGGCACACAGCACCGGGGCGCGCCCTGGTACTGTGTGGGCCCACCCTGGCTCCGTTTGACCTAATTCCACCACTATAAATTCCCAGATATTCAGAAACCCTAAGGGGTGTCCACAATATACTTTTTCCACCACCGCAAGCTTCTGTTCCAGAGAGATCCCATCTAGAGGCCTTTTTCAGTACTCTGGCGGAGGGAGAATCCATCACGGAGAGGCTCTTCAACATCCTTGCTGCCTCTCCGATGATGCGTGAGTAGTTTACCACAGACCTTCGGGTCCATAGTTAGTAGCTAGATGGCTTCTTCTCTCTTTTTGGTTCTCAATTCAATGTTCTCCTCGATGTTCTTGGAGATCTATCCGATGTAATGACTTTTTGCGGTGTGTTTGTTGGTACCGATGAATTGTGAGTTTATGATCAGATTATCCATGAATATTACTTGAGTCTTTTCTTATCTCTTTTATGCATGATTATTATAGCCTCATATTTCTGCTCTGATCTATTGATTTGGTTTGGCCAACAAGATTTATTTATCTTGCCATGGGAAGAGGTGCTTTGTAGTGGGTTAGATCTTGCGGTGCTCAATCCCAGTGATAGAAAGGGACATGACACGTATGTATCATTTCTACTAAGGGTAACAAGATGGGATCTATTCATTGGGTTTATTAATTCGTGAGTTTGTCTTGTCTACATCATGTCATCGTTCTTAAGGTATTACTCTGTTTCTCCATGAACTTAATACACTAGATGCATGCTGGATAGCGGTCGATGTGTGGAGTAATAGTAGTAGATGCAGGCAGGAGTCAGTCTACTAATCTTGGACGTGATGCCTATATACATGATCATTGCCTTGGATATCGTCATGATTATTTGCTTTTCTATCAATTGCCCAACAGTAATTTGTCTACCCACCGTATGCTATTTTCTCGAGAGAAGCCTCTAGTGAAAACTATGGCCCCCGGGTCTACTTTATCATTTACTAAAGCCCTAAAAATACTTGCTGCAATTTTATCTTATTTATTTTATTTTGTATTTTATTTCAATCTATCACATACAATTTAATCCTACAATTTACCACCGAGAGAATGACAACCTCTCGTTTGCGTTGGGTGCAAGGGTGTGTTGTTTGTGTGCAGGTACTGCTAACGAGGTGTTGCGTGATTCTCCAACTGGTTCGATAACCTTGGTTTCATAATCAAGGGAAATACTTATCTCTACTGTGTTGCATCATCCCTTCCTCTTCGGGGAAAATACCAACGCAAGCTACAAGTAGCAAGGACGTGGGAGGAAGCCAGTTGTCAAGTGTCACATATATTTGCAGCAAAGATTGTTGTTTGATCATGTTGTCACGCAATTCTCTAGTGGTGTTATGCTAATGTTGACTACATGTCACTTCACCTATATGGGCCCAGAGGAGAGCATTGTGTTATAATAAGTCTAGGATGGGATCCTGGAGTGACAGAAATGACCGTTCCCTGAGTTTATGAGTTATGACATGCGGGGTGAATAGGGACCCTATAGGAATTATGGCTATGGTTGGGCTATATGCCTTAATAAATCTTAGTAGTTGCATATCCTTCCAAGGAGCACAATCATAAGTATGTGTGAGTGAATGGTTTGGCGGCACATAGTATTAGGCTCTATCCCTACAACCGACCAAGCAATAGTAATCAATGCAAGTCATTATTGAATTGACAACTGTGCGATAATCCTGCCGTCCTCAAGAATGTTTGATCATCATAAGTAACTCAACCGGCTTGTCCATAGCATTACTAGGGACTGGGCCACTTGCTGCACTCTTTTACTTTTTATTGTCATTCATGTTTTGTTGCCACCTCACCTCCACAAGTTACAACACTATCACACCTTTTAGCATTAGCGAATCCTTGCTATTTTTACCCTTACCTTTTCCTTCAGTTCCTCATGGCATCGATACTTTTACTTATCTAAAAGATCTACAATTAAACCCCTATACTTGTGGGACATCGGCACATTGCAGAAAATCCAGTATTCACGCTACAACGCTCCCCAAAAACCTTATCGCCCCTCTCCTATACAGGATCTTGAGAGGTAGGGTTTTGGAGGACAGCTATCTCACTTCATGATGCATGCCAAGAAGCAAGATGGGAAAGTGGTAGGCGATGCAAGGCTCTGGAACTGGGAGGTAGACGCATATGGAAGAGCGGTGACCTCTAATAGACATCAGAAAATGAAACTGAAATACTAGAGGAGAAGAAGAGGAACAGTCTGTAGGGTAACGTAGGAGAAAACAAAAAAATTCCATCCTATGCACCAGCCCAGGACCACTATGAAGATGCATACAAGGTTTGATCTGATCGTTACCAACTCATAGTGCAGCTGAAGTAGAGTTGGTGAAGATCGGCGGTGCAGATCCCCACAGCTAGGAATTTATAACCACCCAACCACGAGGATTTTCTCCCTCGGACAGCTCCTCGGACGGTCCCTTGGACAGCCCTTCGGGAGGCCCTTGAACAATTTCTCAAACGGTCCCTCGGATAGCCCTTCGGGAGGTCCCTCGAATAGAAGATCAAACATATGACCTCTCTAGTTGGTTGCACACATATGGTGTCACCTATCCAGCAGGGCTTCGCCGCCCAGAGCTAATCCCAACCGGAAACCAGACAACATTTTGGCACTACAAAACTATTTCATGCGAGGGAGAGAGAAATGGAAGATCATGCATGCCTTGTGTTGAGAGAGTTGGAGTAAGTTTGGAGAGCACTATCCTCCTACTTTTATAGTGTGAGGGAGGGGTGGAGGGGCTGAAACTTTCAGCCACCAAAAGGTGTGCCCTCCCCCCCCCCCCCCACAAAACAAGCTCTCACCAAAGGTGGGGAGTTGCCTCATGGGGGCCCCCCAACCACCATGGCTGGCCCAACACTTGGTTCCCCCCATGGAGGCGTCTCCTCCCAGCACTTTCCACCATTTGTGGGGGCTTCCCCAAACCATGGAGGGCCCGCCCAACACTGTGTCCAGCCACAAGGGGGCGCCCCTTAAATCATCCCAAAAATAGCTCCACGATCCAGGGGATCTTGTCCCTTCATGCTGGGACAAGATGTTTTCAGTGACTATTTGTTCCAAAAAAATTCTGGAAGGTCCCAGAACATATTCGACACCCTCTAAAATTATTCTGCATGCATTCCAAAATATTTTCGGTATGATGGTTTTATTCCAAAACATTTCAGGTAACTCTGAAATATTTTCGTTTTTCTCGCCGGAACTTTTTTGTCTACTCCAAAACTTTTCCCGTGACTTTCTCTCAGACTCCCAATGTGGTATTCAGCAGATAGATGACCCTTAAGTGTGTGACCCTGTAGGTTTGGTGAAGTATAGACATGACCAGAACCCCTTCTGATCAATGATCAATAGCAGAACCGTGGACATCCAAATTGACCCCTATACCCACATGAATAAATATTCGAGTGAACATGTAGTTGCCGTGTGCTATTCCTGTTGCTTCGCAATATGTTACAAAAACCTGAGGTGATTTATCGGCATCCCCATGAATCAACAACTTTGTTCACTATGCCAGTTTCCTCATTACCAGTTTTATTCTCTTTCCTCGTTCCCGTGTTCCGGTATCCCCGTGATCAAATCACACTATGTATGGGCAGATGATGGTGGATACCGTAACACCGAGAGAGACCAAAGAATATCTTTCCATCATCGGAAGAGCAAATCCCAGTCTTGAGCTATCTAGTCCCTTGTCATACTTTTTCACGAACCCGTAAGCCGCCGTAATAGCCACCCAGTTAAGGATGATGTTTAACAAACCCCAAAGTTCATGAAGCAATTGTGAAGGAACTCGATACTCTCATGGTCTAAGGAATTGTGCAAATGTTAACTTTCTCTGTGTTATATGTATCTCATAGCATAACATTAATTGCGTCGATTCAACATAAGTGTTCTTCTAACATTGTGTCCTCAAAGTTGCTGGCATACTCATTTCCATGATCAGGAAAACAGAATCATCATGCAACACTTGAGCTAGCCTTAAAGGCCAGACTAGGAATACATTTTACTGTTTATTATTCCACACATTCATATGAGTTTTCCTTCGAGCATCGTGGTAATTGTAGACTCGAGAACCATAGTAGTTATAACACGGAATACAATCATAATTACGAACATGGAATTAAATAATAACATTTATTATTGCCTCTAGGTCATATTTCCTACGGACTCCCACTTGCACTAGAGTCAATAATCTAGTCAATGCTAATGCACTTTACACCTATGGCATACCGGTAGCCCTTTCCACTTTCTCTCACTGTGGTAGATTACTTGCAAGATTGAACCCAACAATCATACACAACTCCCTCTTGGAGATCGTTCATCAAAACATGACCAGTGTAAGATTAATAGATCGAAGAGCATAAATGAATAAGAAGCATGCAGCAAAGAAACCAAAGGAATCTCAAAAGAATTCATGAATAGATCTGATCATAAAGTGACAAATCATCATATCACAACAAACACACCTCGAATTACATTAGATTGATCTTAATCATGCAGGACAACTCATGAGATCTTTGTATTGAAGAAAGAGGGAGAGAGGATGAGAATGCCATCTAGCTACTGCTATGTACCCGTAGTCCAAAGGAAACTACTCACATATAGTCATGGTTGAAGATAGCTCCGGCGATGAATTCGGCCCCCGGTAGAGTACCGGAACAGGCCTCCCTGTGGGGTCGTCGTGGCCCTGGCTCGCGCCCCCCAGCCATGAGATGAGGGTGCATGGGGCCCACTTGGATCCCCTATCGTGGCTCCGGTGCTTCCTTTAACATTCTAGTGGTTAAACTCTTTGACGTATTTTTATTTTATTTTATTGGTCCCCGGAAAATTGATTTCCTAAAATGTCCAAAAACAACATAAAACAGAAACTGGTTCTAGACACTAAATTAAAAGGTTAGTCCAGAAAAAGGATAAAAATTGGGGCCAAAACTATGCAATAATGATATAGAAGTTTGAGGAAACAAGCAAAAATTATAGATACGTTTGAGACGTATCAGCATCCCAAAATTAATCCATGCTCGTCCTCAAGTAGGTAGATGACAAAACAAATAATTTTTTTATTGTGAATGCTACCTAAACATGAATTTGATCATCTGATGTAAGTCATAAAACTTTAACTCAAAAGAAAAGCGATGCAATGCAATTGTCTATAGCTGATAATAAGCAAGTAACATTAGAACATATGCAAGTAAAGAAGTTCTTGTGTTGCGTTAAGTCTATGTTCCCGAACCAAGGTTTAGAAAGAATGTCAAAATTATGTTGGGAACTCAGTGTCAAAATTATGTTGGGAACTCAGCATTACCCCATCTTTCTTCGCAAAAGGAAATCTTATCATAAACCAAACCAAGACTGACCAAGCACATCAATTGCGCAGCCTTTCTACATGAACCACTCAGCACTCATGCAATGCTTGAGCATGAGCCTCAACTTTTAGCATTTAATGGAAAGGCGAATGATGATGGGGGTTTATGAGAACTCAAAAATAAAGATAGTCTTGCTTCAACGTGGCTGATCATTAGGCAATGGAGAGGCCTTATAATCGATGTTAATGCAAGGAGTAGGGATTGCCATGCAACAGATGCACTAGAGCTATGAGTGTATGAAAACTCTCCTATGGAATAGTGAGGTGTGCATCCAACTTGCTTGCCCATGAAGACCTAGAGCATTTGAGGAAGCTCATTATTGGAATATACAAGCCAAGTCCTATAATGTGAAAAATCCCCACTATTGTATAAACATGAAGCACATGAAAACTATATATGAAATGCAGTGGTCCTACTTTGAAGCACAAGTACATACTAAAAAGAAGAGTAGTGTTGCTCCCTCTCTCTTTTCTCACTTTTTTATTGTCACCTTTGTGGCGCTTCTCTTTTTTTTAATCCTCATGGTTGGAGCAACACTCTATAATCATGAACAATACACTTTTTATTTACTCATAACTCATCTCAACTCAGTGATTGTAACATCCATTTATTATGGTACTCTCATTTCCATAAATAACATGCCATGTCGTCATGCTTATCTCATGTTAATAGCAATTAGGAATTAATCCTATTTCAAAAATTGTTCAAAAATGCAAATCCAAAAATAGCTTATGACATTTTCTAACTATCTTCTTAAATCGCCAACATTTTATAAAATAAAATGTTGTAAATTTGGTTAAATAAATTAAAACCTTAACCCTATAAAATAGTACCAAATAAATCCAAATATAAGTATATGTTTTTCCGAATATTATAGAAAATTGTGTGTGGCCTTGTAATAATATCAGTGACTTATACTAAAATTTGCATCACAAAAAAATCAATTGCTTACTAAATCAATTAGAAAACGGTAGCTAGAAATAAAAATAGAACAGAAAAGAGAAATAAAACAGACCTTATTCTGCACTTCGGCCCAAGTGCACAATAGCCAGCCCAGCCCACCAGAGTCGTCGTCCACATCGTGTCGCCTCCACGCGTGTCCAGACGCGATGTTGCTGGCGGATGAACGACACAACATCTCTACAGGAGCCCGGAGGGCTACTTAGGTCGCTGTCGACCCCGCTGGACGAAACCTAGTCTCCATTCTCTCCTCGCACAAGCGCCCACCGAAACCACCGTCGCCATGGCCGTCATCGTTGCTGCGGCCACTATGCTCCCTGCTGGCTGAGACCGTATCCATCAGCATCGCCGTCATTGACTATGTCGCCTACGAGGAGGGGATCGAGCAAGACCGCACCACATCGCTCGATTGCCCCGTCTACATCAACGTCGGCCGCCGCACGCTATCGCCGGATTCTAAATCGCCTGCGCTCCTAAGCCCTCACCGAGCCTTTCGTGAGCTCCGCTGTGAGCTCTGTCCCATTTCCCCTCTCTATTGAGCTCTATCCCGAGCTCCAGGCTAGCTAGCTACTGCTGCTGCTGCTGCTGTTGCAACTCCACCGTCGCCGCTCTGCACCGTGCCATCGCCGTAGCTCTCCTCTGGCCCAGGCAAGCACGCTACCGTGCTCATGGCATCACCCGAATGCTGCCTAGCTAGTTAGATGGCTCGATCTCATCACGTATCGCCAAATCTGTCAAGCTCGTGCTTTGGCCACCGCTCGTCGTCGTTGTTGCCGTCGTTACCGGCCACTCCAGCAGCAGCAACTTTTGACATTGCACGCGCGATGTCGCGCTTTTTCTAACGGTACCCTCTGCCATCCATTTGGTCGCTGGAGCTGCAATCTTGTGAGTCACCGCCGTGTCGGTAATTCGCCACCGGCGCGCCACCGTTTAAATAGGCCATGTGGGCCTAAGCTGCTAGGAGTTTAGATTAGTTCTAATCACTGGATTAAAACGCTAAGCAGTCACTGACATGTGGACCCACTGTTAAATAATGATTCGGTTAACTCTGTCACTGACCAGTGGGACCCACCTCTAGATAATCTAATTAAAATCAGTTAATTAACTGTTAAATATTGAGTCTATGACATATGGGCCCCACCTGTCAGTTTGCTCCGGTCAACCCCACTTCTGACTGTACTGGTGACTCAGCACACCTGGCCCACTTGTCATACACACTGGCTATCCCTCTTCGAGTATAAAAACTATTTAGCAATTTAAGATTCGAATTAAAATATAATCCAGTAAATTCAAAAAATACATTAAACTTTGGAAATTCATAACTAATTCATACTACCTCAGAATAAAATAAGTTATATATGAAAAATCATCAGAAAAATATGCTCTATCCAAATATGTCATTTTCATGTATGTTAAACAACATTATAATAATGTTTAATTACAAAACACTAATAGGACATTTTATAAATAATATTTGGAAGTGGGGAAATACTCTTTGGTATATTCCCACTTCAAATAAGTTTTGTAGCAACGCACTAGAATATATCAGCACCATATATTGCCATACCATGCATAATTGTGTTGCATAATAGATACCCTATTATTTATTTGCTTTCTGGCATTTGTTTCTTATCGGTATATTCTGAGACCGTAGTAGAGTATGACTACAACTACACTTTCGAGAATCTGATCCAGCCCCGAGCACCAAGGCAAGCAAACCCCCTTGATCATTCTAGATATCGCCTAATCTTTCTCTTTACTTCATGCATTAGAATATCGATTCAGTTATCGTTCAGTAGATGATCATATTCTCTGCATAGCCTGATTTTGTCGCCTATTGTTGCCTTTACCTGTTATCGTAGTATGGCTATATTGATATGCATGTGTTCCATCATGTTGGACCTACACAATTATCGTGTATCGCTATCTGACATTATCGGGCAGTGATCCCTACGGGTCATTATCACTGAGATATTACACATGATACTTGAGCATACTATGAGCTTATATTATATGGTATACTATATGGTGGACTTGGACTTGGTGGACTGTGACATGATGCGAGATGGACTAGATGGTCGGCTTTAGACAAAGCAAGGATGGAGTGTGCTCCAGGAGTTAATTAAAATAATATGACTAAAACGCAATAGGTGGTAGGCCGTGCTGGAAAGCAGGGTTGTTTGTTCCACTTAGATGTCCTATGACCCGAGTTCTGGGTATTTGATCCAAGATACAATATATGCACTAACCGCCATGTGGGATAATGGATTATGGACCCCTCGGCATCATAGTTCCTCACTAAAGCTTCCAAGAAGTCACATAAATTCGGGTGTTTATTGTGTGTGTGTGACTACAGGTACGGTGAGATGGACATGAAGACTGGTACAGAGCTGTGGTATGGTGTGTTCTCACCTAGGTGTGGCATGGTAGGGCAGGCATAGTACCATCTGGAGAGGTAGGCCTAGATCCCGACCATGAGCGCAACGCTTGAGGCCGCACTGGGAGTACGGCCGAACTCACTTTGTGACTAGGATTAGACTCAGTGTGTGACCTCTCTGGATTAGCTGACATAGGGTTGCGTCATGTCGATCACCCTCTGCTGGCACACAATGATCTCATTTGAATAAAAATGAATTACTAAGCATGAGAGCAACAACCACAACCAAAAAGAGTGTTTTTGCAAGTTTATCAATATTGCACATAAGAGCACTTTGAGGAATTGGTATGCAATAAATTGCTTAATTGGCATATTTGGGATAAGTGAACCATGAGCATGGTTTTAGAGATCCCCAAGATATTCTTCTTCTCAAATGTCTCATAGATGCAATAAGGAGGATTAAGCTTTTGCAAGAAACACAAACTCAACAAGTACTAATCATGCCATGATGCAACATACACAATGTTGAATCTAATTTAAACAAATGCATGAAGTAAGTACTTGTTACCGATAGACCATTGGTTCCAGTGGCCCTTGACCTAGCTAGAGAACATGAGGGACTTTATCTTGTTCTTGGATAGGTACATGATCTCCCGTAGCATCTTGCTCTTGTGTTGAGGGTGATGGCTTCCCTTGTGGTGGATCCACAAGAGGGGCTCTAACTCCTTCTTCTACATGGACACGGGGTGTTACTTGTGGAAGAATATGACCATTCCCCAATGTACTTGTAGCTTGGGAAGGAGCCTCATCACCTACAATACTTGAAACAAATTGCTCTGCATGGAAGCCGTTATTCTCATCACACTCCACATTCGCCGTTTACTCAATACATCCGATGGATTTATTGAGAATACAGTAAGTGTGGAACTTTGATGCATATCCAACAAAAAGACCCAAATTATGTTAACCGGGTTGTATTTAGAGAAAGAAACACTTACAACCGAACCGGGTTTTCATTTATCTTCTCCCTCAAATTAAAGAATCAACCAAGCTTGGCTCTAATAATTTTCCACGGTGTCTCCACCTCATGAATAAGCCAAGCATCCAATGCTTCTCCAAAGTACCTAAAAGACATTACGGTACAATTTGGTCCCCAAACATATTGGGTCCGAAGTAGTTAGCACAACCACAATACATAGGGCAAACTCCACAGTAAATATGCGTAAAAGGGTATGAAATTGAAGTTACGCAGTACCCCGTGCGCACGCGGGTCAAAAGACCCCGTGCGCATGGGGTATCCAGAACTTTTCTGTTGCAACTTTTTGGATGCCACGTCAAGCACACTACAAAGGCAAATAAAAACCAACACGAGAAAATTAATGGATACTCTGAGAATTTGAATTTCAAATGAGCTTGATATACCACATAGTGACTAGATAATATTGAATATCAATACTATGTGGTATTTCTCATATTCACATTTTGGGTTCGTGATGTGCACAAAACATAACACTCCCCCATAATGTGATGATCCACTAATATCTCGCAAGAGCCAAACAAGATACAATAAAGGCTCAAAACAACAAACACCACTATATGATGTGCAATCCAACCTACACATGCTAGATAACCCAATCAAGCATACTAGGAAACACAACATATACATACACATGCTAGATACAAAACCTAAACATGCAAGGGGCGAGTAACTTTCAAAGTAAGCAATATAAATACAAGTTACCGCAAAGAGGAACATTGGATAGATAATATGAAGATAATCCACATGACTTGGCTCGAACAAATAAATGGTGGATATCCTTTTCTTCATGAACTATCCAAATCTCCAATGTCCTCCACACACCTATTGATCAAGTTTGAGCTTGATGGTACCCAACCAAGTTGGGTCCTAAGAAGTTAGTCACAATAGGTTTGGCTACCCAAATGGCCTTTTCCATTTACAAACCACTTTGGGCACTGACAAACTTGGCAAACAAATTGCCAACAACATCCTTCCTAAGTGAATAATGATCATTGACTAGAGGAGGCTTAGGGATGTTACCATTGGGAAAAGATGATGATATGTGTCCCTTCTCATTACAAATATAGGAACATGTGCTCCCCCTTCTCTTCTTCTTTACTTTCTCAACTTGGGGAGCATTTCCTTGGTTCATCTTTGGTAGTGGCCTTTCTTGAAGTTGAGGTTGACCTTCAGATTGAACTTGAGGCCGCTTCCCTTGTTGCTTCACATTTGAAGCCTTCTTCTTCAATGGACAAGATCTCACATGGTGTCCAACATTCTTGCACTTGAAGCATGTAATGTTGGCCGGATTCTTGACTTGGCCTTGTCCCTTATTCTTCTTCTTGGACTTCTTGTTATTGGAGATGAAACCAAGACCACCCTTGTCATGAGGGGATTTTTGTACACTCAAAATATTTTTGAGAATGAAGTTCCCTTCATGACACTTCTCCAAGTCTTTCTTCAAAATAGTGACTTTGGGCCTTGAGCTCTTTGTTTTCCTCTACAAGGTTAGTATCAACAATAGTACTAGAGGAAGTAGAAGCTTCATTGATAGAGCAACAAGGCAAGGAGAGCAATTCATCACAAGAATTGGCAATAATATGTCTAGATGAATCACTAGGACTAGCACAAGTCAATAAAGCATTTTGAGTAGAAATAGTGCTAATGTCCACATGAGGCTCACGAGATGTTACCTGAGTCGCAATAGCCTCATGAGCTAACTTTAGCCTTTCATGGGAGATTAGAAGGTCATCATGAGAGCCCGAGAGATTTTCATGACTTTCTTCTAATTTCCCATTATTGCTAGTTAGCAAAACAAGTTGAGCCCTTAGCTCAACATTCTCCATCAAGATAGATGCTTCACAAGTTGTAGAGTTAGTAGCACAAGCATCATTGAAAATATGAGAGGAGCTAGAAGAAACTAGAGACTTCACATGAGAAGCTTGAAGTTCCTCATAAAACTTAGAGAGTTTGGTGAGCTGTCCTTTGACATTTGTAGACAAGGTCAAGGTGCTCAAAATCCTCTTTAAGTTGATCATGAGCAACTTCAATCTCTTCTTTGGAAGATTCTAAGTCTCGAAGAGTTTCTAGAGCATTAAGAAGGTTATAATCACGTTTTTCATTTTGTTTTTGCTCTTCGTGAAGTAAATCATTACACTTTCCAAAATGAGTAATAAGATCTTTAAACATCACATAAGTGTTCTTATTTGCCCCACGAAGAGAATTACCAATTTCATATATTTCTTGACTCATATCCCTATCACATTCATCATCACTCTCATCATTATCATTACTATGAGTAGATGATACCACGGTAGTACCTCTTGCCATGAGGCACATGTGAACATCGGAGGTTGATGATGATTCTTTTGGAGAGGGAGATTCTTCATCATCAAGAGTAGGATAATGTCCATCCTCTTGACACTCATAGCATTTCCTCTCCAACGTGGTGATGTCCTTATTTGCTCTTCTAGCAATTTCTCCATTAATGATATGTGCACTATTTTTCCTTATTTCCTCTACATTGTTAGACAAACAACAACTAGAGGAAATAGAAGCATATAGATCATGGCAACAAGGAGTATCAAGCATATCATCACAAAAAGTATTCAAGGAATCTCTATATGATTTGCATGGACTATCAACACAAGAATGTATGTAATTTTTGGTGCTAGATATGCTCAAGTCCATAGAAGCAATAACACTAGCATTTGGACATGAAAGATCATCAATATCAAGCACAACATCATCATCACATATGATATTTCCACTCACCATGTCATTGCCTTGGGACATGCCATATGATGGTGAGGTGGAAGAAGTTGAAATATCCGAGCACATGGAGGAATAAGCAATATGGAGTTCTTCATGATATGAAGATGTGGAAAACACCTCAAGTGACTCCTCCGAAAGATGATTGACCTCATCAAGATTGCACCCACATATATTTCTTCAAGATTGGTCCACATCTCATGAGCCGACATACATGTCATAATTGACTCAAACACTTCGAGGGATATAGACCGTATTATGACATTCTTAGCACCATACCCACAAAGTATATCATCATTTTTCTCACTAGATGGAAATGTTCATCCTTCCACGGAGAAGCCCCTACAAGAACAATTCGCACAAAATTTGGACCCATTGCCCGGAAATGACAAAGCATGCAAATTTTCCACAAGTGATAGTTTGTGCCACTAAAACAAAAAGTGTCATCGTGCACTAAACCACTAGTCGACATCTTTACTCTCTAGGCGGTGAAGCCTAGCAAGGAGAGATGAAAGCTCTAATACCAATTGAAAGGAACTAGATGACGACTAGAGGGAGGTTGAATAGGCGTTTTAAAACTTTTACGGATTTGGCTTTATCCTAATGCAGAATTAAACTAAACGGATACTTTTCAAGCACAAATCCTAAATATGCTAGGCTCAACTAAGTGCACCAACAACCTATGATAAGCAAGATAGGCACTTAAGGAAACTAGCAAGAACAAACTCTATCACAAGATATGGAAATGTAGGAACAACTAAGCAATTCAACTAGCACAAGATATATCAATATGAGCAAGTATGAATTGCGGAAAGTAAAGGGTGTGGGTATGAGATAACCCCAAGTGAGTCGGGGACGCGGATTTGTCCCGAAGTTCACACTCGTGAGAGTGCTAATCTCCGTTGGAGCGGTGTCGAAGCCAAAGCTCCGGGGTGTCACCAAGTGACTCACCGTATTCTCCCTTTCGAGTCACCCCCAACGGATGAGCCTCGATTCACTTGGGGTTGGTCTTGAAGGCGACCACCACACCTTTACAAACTTCTCCGGAGCACACCACAAGTAAGGAAGCTTCCGGAGGAACCTTGACCACCTTGGCCACTTCACACCCTTCCCCGGAGCACACCACAAGAGGAAGCTTCCGGGGGAACCACGGCCACCTAGGCCTCTTCACAATCTTCTCAATATGTCACCAAACCGTCTAGGAGGCAGAAACCTCCAAGAGTAATAAACTCATGGACTCTCACTCAAACTAATCGATGTGGGGAGCTCAAACCAATGCAACAAATGCTCAACACACTCTCTCAATCTCAGAAGATGCACTCTCGAAAGTAGGAGATTGAAGAGAGGAGATGGAATGGAGGAGATCAACAAATGACTCACAAATCTATCCACAAATCTTCCTTCACATAGAGGGGAGATAGGTGTTTGGGAGAGGTGGAGAGAGGCTCAAAATGGTGTTTAGAAGGTGTCTGAACTGGCCCCCAACCGGTGGGAGGAAGGAGCCCTTAAATAGCGAAAACCCAAAACTAGCCATTGGGGCTCAACGGGCAGTTTCTGGACACCCCGTGCCCACAGGGGTTGAGACCCCGTGCCCACGGTGTGCCATGCGCACGGTACAAGCCCACGGGCACGGGCCCGTGCCCATGGGGTAACCAGAATCAGCCTGCAGCAGCCCACTGAAATAATGATAACTTTGGCATACAAACTCCAAATTCGATGGTCTTGGGCTTGTTTTGAAGCTATGGAAAAGCCCAAGGTTCCTCACATAGAGAACCACCCAAGATCAATAAGAAAGAATGATACAAGTAATGCAAAGGTTTGAGCTCTCTACATGCGACGTGATCAAGCTGCTCGCCCGAAAGTCCCTCTTAATAGTACGGCTATCAAACCTATAATCCGGTCTCCCACCAAGCACTATGAGACTGGCAAAACTAGGAAAACCTAGCTAAGTTATACCTTTGCCTTGCATATTCAACTTGAGCTTGATGATAACTTTAATGCTTGCCTCAAGTTGGAATCCCTTTCTTGTCCACCACCACTTGGTGAAGATACTCAAATTGCTTCCTCATATTGCAATGAGGGAAGCCTTAACTTAAGCCCATCTTCACACGTGCATTATCATGATGTGGACCGCAAGCTTCAAAGCATATAACCTCTGGCTTCTCATCTTGCACTTGGACTCCTTGAACCCAATGACCATCACCACTTGATGTCATCCACATATAGGCTACTTGAGATCTTTCCTTTTGATGTAAGCCCATGAGAAATACCCAACCCACATGGACATAACAAACACATGGCACGGGTTAGGTAACAAAGCACAATTCACAATTACTTACCATACCACTAGATCACTTGATCTCACGTGGTACAATGTTTGCGCTTTGTGAGTTGACCACTTAGATATAATCTTCGAGCTTCATCTTGGTCAACCAACATCTTTATTTCAAGCTTCAACTTGGTTTCTTGAAAGCCACAATGAACTCTTCATTTCCCTTCATTGCTTCAAGACTATATCACCAAAGACTCTTTCATGACCATATCAAGTTCCACTATGAATATCATCTTAGTCACCACTTACCCTTCTAAAAACTCCATCACAATCTCTTGAGAGGCATAATGAATTCTTCACCCTAGTTGCTTGCTTCAAGACTTGATCAACCAAAACCCAACACATGAGCTCACCATGATCTTGTCTTGAAACCATAACTTGAATTCTTCTCTTTGATTATTCTCTCAAGCCCTTGATCCTTAAAAGCCCAAATATGTTAATCTTTGAGATCCTCCAAAGAACTCCACCATGAACATAATTAGATTAGGCATAGAAATCAATCTTGATGGATTCAATAGAAGTACCCGAAGACAAACTTGAAACCTCACTTTATATGGGATCTCGAGAGCCAAAAACCTAGGCCCCGTTAACACGGGGTATCTAGAGAGTTGATACTCGACCCCGTGCGCATGGTACAAGCCCGTGAGCATGGGGTATCCAGAGAAGGATACCATAAGGACTTCTTCGGATGCTTTGTTGGCATTCTTCACAAAACAACCCAATGCACTTCAAGCATCACTATGGAACATATCTTCATATAAGATTCAATGCACTTGATGCTCCATAGGAATTCTCATTTAATACCAAATCTTAGACTAAATATATCTTCATATATATGGACTTCATCCTTGATTCCATC
Organism: Thinopyrum elongatum; assembly: GCA_011799875.1. Classification (NCBI taxonomy): domain Eukaryota; kingdom Viridiplantae; phylum Streptophyta; class Magnoliopsida; order Poales; family Poaceae; genus Thinopyrum; species Thinopyrum elongatum. Next base: position 1,627,826 of record CM022302.1, on the reverse strand, counting down.
CAATATCCTTGAGGCACTATCTTCATATATATGGACTTCATCCTTGATTCCATCCAATATCCTAGAGGCACCATCTATGGACAAAACCTTCAAATATATCTCACTGAAAACATTAGTCCATAGAGATTGTCATTAATTACCAAAACCACACTTAGGGGCTACATGCCCTTTCAATCTCCCCCATTTTGGTAATTGATGACAATCTCAACAAGAGGGTTTATATAATGAATTTAAAACAAGTATGCAATCTATCCGAGAATAAATTGTATACTTGAGGTGGTTTTGATAGCCTCAGCTATCACAAAGATAGTTGATGTTATCAAAACCGGTTGTACTAGCATCGAAATACTACACAAGAATTTGATGCTCGTAGAACCACACTATATAGAGCAAACTCCCGCACAATATATGCATGTGAAAGAACTTGGTGGAGTTTTCTCTATATACACATCCATGCAACAAGCAAGCACAACAAATGTAGATATGCATGAATGACATGAACTAATCGACTTCTCCTAAACCCTCTAAACTTCTCCCCCATTATCAACAAGTGCCAAAATGGAAGAAAAATCTAGACGGCCAATATAGTATGAGATCCTCCTTAATTTGTGCATTTCTCATATGTGAGTGGAATCAAATGCACATACCCATTTATGAATAAATGGAGGAGCTCAAACTATATTGGGGATCCATAGAATGCAACAAGAAGATAAAACATGAGAATCAAACATTCAAAAGATCCAAAGAACATATTTTGGACAAGGGATAATGGAGATATCCAATATGATAATCATGCTAAGCATGGGTCCCAAATATATCCAAAAAAATCATGAGTGCAAAGATATAAGAAATACATACAAGCACTCACTTCTCATCCTCTTACCTGATCCATTAAAGAATCAAAAAGAGACAATCCTAAGGACCAGCAAGGAATAAAGGATATCAAAAAAGGATATGCATTTTCTCATGTGTATAAGTTTCTTATGTGGCCAATAATCATCAAGATGAGCATCCACAAAGGAACTTGCACACACAAAAATATACAGAAGATAAGAACATGATATCCATGAATGAATCCATTATTATACAAACTTGATCTTAGCATAAGAGCTTTGTCACATGGCACATGGCACAAGGCACATGGCGCAAATTGATCTCATTTTAATAAAAATGAATTACTAAGCATGAGAGCCACAACCACAACCAAAAAGAGTGTTTTTGCAAGTTTATCAATATTGCACATAAGAGCACTTTGAGGAATTGGTATGCAATAAATTGCTTAATTGGCATATTTGGGATAAGTGAACCATGAGCATGGTTTTAGAGATCCCCAAGATATTCTTCTTCTCAAATGTCTCACAGATGCAATAAGGAGGATTAAGCTTTTGCAAGAAAAACAAACTCAACAAGTACTAATCATGCCATGATGCAACATACACAATGTTGACTCCAATTTACACTAACGCATCAAGTAAGTACTTGTTACCGAGAGAGCATTGGTTCCAGGCGTCCTTGATCTAGCTAGAGAACATGAGGGACTTGATCTTGTTCTTGGATAGGTACATGATCTCCCGTAGCATCTTGCTCTTGTGTTGAGGGTGATGACTTCCCTTGTGGTGGATCCACAAGAGGGGCTCTTACTCCTTCTTCTTCTACATGGACATGGGGTGTTACTTGTGGAAGAATATGACCATTCCCCAATGTACTTGTAGCTTGGGAAGGAGCCTCATCACCTACAATACTTGAAACAAATTGCTCTGCATGGAAGCCGTTATTCTCATCACACTCCACATTCGCCGTTTACTCAATACATCCCGTGGATTTATTGAGAATACAGTGAGTGTGGGAGTTTGATGCATATCCAACAAAAAGGCCCAAATTATGTTAACCGGGTTGTATTGAGAGAAAGAAACACTTACAACCGAACCGGGTTTTCATTTATCTTCTCCCTCAAATTAAAGAATCAACCAAGCTTGGCTCTAATAATTTTCCATGGTGTCTCCACCTTCCTCATGAATAAGCCAAGCATCCAATGCTTCTCCAAAGTGCCTAAAACACATTAAGGTACAATTTGGTCCCCAAACATATTGGATCCGAACTAGTTAGCACAACCACAATACATGGGGCAAACTCCACATTAAATATGTGTAAAAGGGTATGAAATTGAATTTCATGCACACCTTTAACCATTAAGGATATTATGGAGTTTACCCTATATAGAAGTTCAAGTAGAGCAAGCAAGACATGAAGAAGAATATAAAAAATGCATGCACATGCCTGCCAAGATCCAAAGAGATATAATTTGGACAAAAGAACACTTAAACAATGAATACTCCAATAATAACATAAAGCATTCAAGTTTTCCAAATTATATCAAAGTGACGAATCCACACAGGACCGCACACAAAGTATAACATATGAGCTAAGCAAAAACCAATGAGCATATAGGATATACATTACACACATGCTCAAAGGCTTATCTCACTCAAGTAGATAAAAGATAGTACAAGCAGTGAGATAAGGCAAGTTGAAGCACAAGCCGAGAAGAAGATGATCATAAAGTTCTACCACATGAAGAAATACCAATTGTAAGAGAATACAAATGGCACTTGGAATTAACACTCGTTGGTAGATTCCGAAGAAGCACAAGAGAGATTTATAGCGTACTTGGACGGGTGGGCGTTTCTGCCCACTGGACCGCATGCGCACGGGCTAGGTCAGCCCCGTGCGCACGGTGTGTCCAGGGAAGAAAACACCACCCCGTGTGCACGGGGGTCAAAAGACCCCGTGCGCACGGGGTATCCAGGGAGTTACGCAGTATCCCGTGCGCACAGGGGTCAAAAGACCCCGTGCGCATGGGTTACCCAGAAAGTTACGCAGTACCCCGTGCGCACGGGGGTCAAAAGACCCAGTGCGCATGGGGTATCTAGAACTTTTCTGTTGCAACTTTCTGGATACCACGGCAAGCACACTACAAAGGCAAATAAAAACCAACACGAGAAAATTAATGGATACCCTGAGAATTTGAATTTCAAATGAGCTTGACATACCACATAGTGACAAGATAATATTGAATATCAATACTATGTGGTATTTCTCATATTCACATTTTGGGTTTGTGATGTGCACAAAACATAACACTCCCCCATAATGTGATGATCCACTAATATCTCGCAAGAGCCAAACAAGATACAATAAAGGCTCAAAACAACAAACACCACTATATGATGTGCAATGCAACCTACACATGCTAGATAACACAAATCAAGAATGCTAGGAAACACAACATATACATACACATGCTAGATACAAAACCTAAATATGCAAGGGGCGAGTAACTTTCAAAGTAAGCAATATAAATACAAGTTACCGCAAAGAGGAACATTGGATAGATAATATGAAGATAATCCACATGACTTGGCTCGAACAAATAAATGGTGGATATCCTTTTCTTCATGAACTAGCCAAATCTCCAATGTCCTCCACACACCTATTGATCCAGTTTGAGCTTGATGGTACCCAACCAAGTTGGGTCGTAAGAAGTTAGTCACAATAGGCTTCGCTACGCAAATGGCCTTTTCCATTTCCAAACCACTTTGGGCGCCAACAAACTTGGCAAACAAATTGCCAACAACATCCTTCCTAAGTGAATAATGATCATTGACTAGAGGAGGCTTAGGGATGTTACCATTGGGACAAGATGATGATATGTGTCCCTTCTCACGACAAATATAGCAACATGTGTTCCTCCTTCTCTTCTTCTTTACTTTCTCAACCTGGGGAGCATTTCCTTGGTTCATCATTGGTAGTGGTCTTTCTTGAAGTTGAGGTTGACCTTGAGATTGAATTGAGGCCGCTTCCCTTGTTGCTTCACATTTGAAGCCTTCTTCTTCAATGGACAAGATCTCACATGGTGTCCAACATTCTTGCACTTGAAGCATGTAATGTTGGCGGGATTCTAGACTTGGTCTTGTCCCTTATTCTTCTTCTTGGACTTCTTGTTATTGGAGATGAAACCAAGTCCACCCTTGTGATGAGGGGATTTTTGAACACTCAAGATATTTTTGAGAATGGAGTTCCCTTCATGACACTTCTCCAAGTCTTTCTTCAAAATAGTGACTTGGGCCTTGAGCTCTTTGTTTTCCTCTACAAGGTTAGTATCAACAAAAGTACTAGAGGAAGTAGAAGCTTCATTGTTAGAGCAACAAGGCAAGGAGAGTAATTCATCACAAGAATTGGCAATAATATGTCTAGATGAATCACTAGGACTAGCACAAGTCAATAAAGCATTTTGAGTAGAAATAGTGCTAATGTCCACAGGAGGCTCACGAGATGTTACCTTAGTCGCAATAGCCTCATGAGCTAACTTTAGCCTTTCATGGGAGATTAGAAGGTCATCATGAGAGCCTGAGAGATTTTCATGACTTTCTTCTAATTTCCCATAATTGCTAGTTAGCAAACCATGTTGAGCCCTGAGCTGAACATTCTCCTTCAAGATAGATACTTCACAAGAAGTAGAGTTAGTAGCACAAGCATCATTGACAGTATGAGAGGAGCTAGAAGAAACAAGAGACTTCACATGAGTAGCTTGAAGTTCCTCATAAAACTTAGAGAGTTTGTTGAGCTCTCCTTTGACATTCTTGTAGCCAAGGTCAACGTGCTCAAAATCCTCTTTAAGTTGTTCATGAGCAACTTTAATCTCTTCTTTGGAAGATTCTAAGTCTCTAAGAGTTTCAAGTCATCATGAGCAACTTGAAACCAGACACCACTCCTATCGCCAAGCGCCCATATAAGATGCCGCCACATGAATTCTCGATCTTAAGTAGGAACTCGATAAGTCACTTTGCCAGGGCTTCATTCACGCAAGCTCTTCTGCATGGGGTTCCCCTTCTCTCTTTGTTAAGAAGAAGGATGGAACGAATCGTTTGGTTGTTGATTATCATCCTATTAATCAGGCGACAATCAAAAACTAGTACCCACTTCCCAGAATCAATGACCTATACGATGAGCTTGCTGGTTCATCCATCTTCTCTAAACTTGATTTGAGGTTAGGATACCATCAGATCAGAGTTCGTGAAGAAGACATTCCAAAAACCGTATTCATTACTCGCTATGGTTCATACGAGTACACTGTTATGTCCATTGGCTTAACCAATGCTTTGGCCACTTTCTCCCAATTGATGAACTATATCTTCATGGAATACCTCGACAAGTTTGTCGTGGTGTATCTCGACAATATTCTGTACTATTCGAAGAATGAAGAAGAACATGCCGAACATCTTCGGCTCGTACTGGAGAAGCTTCGTGAACATCAACTTTATGCCAAATATTCCAAGTGTGAGATATGGTTATCTGAGGTGACCTATCTTGGTCACGTGATTTCCGCTGAAGGCATTGCTGTTAATCCAGAATGAGTTCAGGCTATTCTTAACTTGACTCCTTCGTAGACTGTCAAGCAAATCAGAAGTTTTCTCGAACTCGCCAGCTATTGCCATCGTTTTGTCGAGAACTTCTCCAAGATTGCTAAGACACTGATTGATCTGCTCCACAAAGACAAGTCATTTGAGTGGACACCTCAATGTCAGGAAAGTTTCTAGACTCTGAAAGACAAGTTGACTTCTGCCCCAGTGCTTGTTCCCCGGGATACTCACAAGGACTTTGTGATCTATTGCGATGCCACTCGTCAAGGTTTAGGCTGTGTCCTAATGCAAGAGCGTAAAGTGATCGCTTATGGCTCTCGATAGTTGTGTCCGCATGAAGAGAACTATCCAATGCATGATCTCAAACTTGCAGTGGTTATCTATGCTCTGAAGTTATGGCGATATTACCTCCTTGGTAATCGTTGCGAGATCTTCACCGATCATCAAAGTCTGAAGTATTTATTCACTCAGCCAGATCTGAACCTTCGTCAGCAAAGATGGATGAAGGCAATTTCATACTATGACTTGGATATTTCTTATATCCCTGGCAAAGCTAATGTAATGACTAGTGCTTTAAGTCGCAAGTCCTATTGCAATAACCTTACGGTGCAGCAAGAACAACCACCTCTTTGTGAAGAGCTCTGCAAATTTAACATTGAAATTGTTCCTCGGGGTTATCATAATAACTTGGTTGTTGAACTGAATCTTGAATGAACCATCAGTAATATGCAGCGGTATGACACTGAAATAGACCGCATCAAGCTATATATTTCTGAAGGCAAGCCCTCAGATTTCACGGTTGATGCTCAGGGCAACTTCTTCTTTTGAAATTACCTTGTGGTACCAAAGTTCAAAGGTATGCAAGAAGACGTTATGAAAGAAGCTCATGACACCCCTCTGTCAATTCACCCTGGTAGCACCAAGATGTACCAAGACCTTCATCAGAGATGCTGGTGGTCTAATATGAAGCCAGACATTGCTTGATATGTTGTTGAATGTGATGTTTGTCGTCGCATCAAAGCCGAACATCAAAAACTTGCTGGAACTCTGCAACCACTTGCTATTCCTGAATGGAAATGGGACAAAGTGGAAATGGACTTCATCACTGGATTTCCCACATCACAGAAAGGTCATAATGCCATTTTTGTTGTCATTGACCGGTTTTCCAAGGTTGCTCATTTCCTGCCAGTCAAGAAAACCATCACTGCTAATCTGTTGGCAGGCTTGTATGTTTCCAGAATTGTTTTACTCCACGGTGTTCCATTGGAGATCAACTCAGATCGTGGCAGCCTCTTCACCTCAAGGTTCTGAGAAAGTTTTCAGGAAGCTATGGGAACTCATCTGTCCTTTAGCATTGCTTTTCACCCCAGTCCAGTGGTCAAGTTGAACGAGTCAACCAAGTTATCGAAGATATGCTTCGCGCATGTGTCATCTCCTTTGGCAAGTAATGAGAGGAATCTCTCCCGTATGCTAAATTCTCGTACAACAACATCTACCAAGCTAGTTTGAACATGGCACCCTTCTATGTATTGTATGGACGTAAGTGCCGAACTCCTCTGAATTAGTCAGAAACTGGGGAACGGCCTCTCTTTGGTCCGGACATTATCCAACACGCCGAAGAGCAAGCCCGTATTGTTCGGGAACATTAAAAGACTGCTCAGTCTCGTCAGAAGAGCCGGTATGACCGTCATCACATGGAGATGGTTTATCAACCAGGCAAGCAAGCTTACCTTCGTGTCACACCGATGAAGGGCACTCACCGTTTCGGAATCAAGGCCAAGCTAGCTCCCCACTACATTGGTCCCTTCTGTATTCTCGCGAGACGTGGAGTAGTGGCATATCAGTTGGACTGCCGTCAAACCTTTCTCAAGTTCATGATGTCTTCCATGTGTCACAATTCCGCTGCTGCTTCAAGGATTCGATCCGAGCAGTGGATCATGAAGTGCTTGATTTGCAAGAAGACCTCTCTTATCAAGAGTATCCGGTCCGCATTCTTGATCAAGCTGAACATCGCATCTGTCAGAAGGCTATCAAGTTTCTCAAGGTTCAGTGGTTGAATCATTCTGAAGATGAAGCCACATGGGAACGTGAAAATCGTCTTCATGATGAATACTCCTCTCTCTTTCCGTCTACTTCTTAAATCTCGGGACGAGATTTTCTTTTAGAGGAGGAGAGTTATAACACCCCTGCAATTAAGCTACTGTTGCTCCCCTCTAATCAATGCCAAGTCATAATATTTTCTAATGCTAATTGCCACATCGATCCAAATCAAACTCGAATTCAAATTCAAAATGTAATTCAAATATTATTTCTTCAAACAGAGAAATAAAAATGTTGGTAATATTCTAAAAAATACCCAAGTATTTGTCATGAAGAAACCAACCATGTTTGAATTACCAAAATGCCCCTAGCAATATTTAAAGTGGAACAGCAGCACTTATTTAACCCATTTAAATACAAACATAAGTTCAAATGATTCCAAATGGGCTGAAACCTTGTGTGCTATTTCAAAATATTGGGTTAGATTTATGTGCCAAGTTTCATATTCATCTAAATTCAATTGGTAAAAAAATTAAATAGAAAATAGAGTTGAAAATAAGAAACAGAAAAAGAAAAAGGAAAAAGAAAAGAACTTACTGCACCGCTGGGCCTCGAGTGCACAGGAGATGCCCAGTCCACCATCGCCACCGTCATCTTCCTCCAGCTGCCGGCGCCGCGCGTGCCAGAGCGCATCCCAGCCGCGCTCCTGTCGACAGCGCGACGCTTTAGGAGCCCAGGAGGGGATAAGGGCGACATCCCGCATCCCTAAGACAAACCCTAGCCCCATTTCCCCCTCTCCTCGCGCCGCCTCCTGCCCCACTGCGGCCAGCCGAGCTGCCGTCGCCGTGGCTAGCCTCGCCCGCATGCTCTCCGTCGTTCCCGCGGGCTAGGACCTTGTCCAGAAGCTCTGCCGTGCTCCGCTGCTTCGTCTATGCTGAAGAACTCGAGCCGGGCTCCGCTGCATCGCCGTCTTCTTCCACCTTCAGCCGCCGTCGTCCGCCGCATCGATTCGCCATATCTGCTACTCCTAGCCTCTCGCCAAGCCTTCGTGTGCTCGCTTGGTGAGCTTCCGCATGAAACCTCTCTCGTTCCGCATCGATCCCGTGCCCGCGGCTGCTGTCGCCATTGCTGCCGAAGCTCGCCGCTGCAACCACAGCTAGCAAAGCTCGCGTCCGAGCTTTCCGACGAGCTCATGGGCTCCCCAGGAAGCCAACGCTGCCCCCAGATCGCCTTGTCGTACCCCCTATCGTCGAATCCATCCATTCCCGAACTTGGGCAGCCGCCGAGCTCGCCGCAGCCGTCGTTTTAGGCCACCCGGCTCCTCCCGATGGTACCATTTGACGTTCAAATGCGACCAACCGCCGCCGTTTTGGTCGCCTGAGTCACGTTTTAGAGCCCCGTCGCCACTTCTATGGTCTCCGGAGCGCCGCCGGCGCGCGCGCAGTTTAAACCCAACCCCCCCCCCCCCCCCCCCCCCCCCCCCGAGTCACTAACTTGTGGGCCCGGGTGATTAGCCGCGTTAATTAGCCACTAAATAGACACTTACATGTGGGCCCAATTACTATAGTGATTAGATTAAATTAAATAAACCATGTTAATTAACTAAGTCTCTGACACTGGGCCCCATCGCTTTAATTAACTCTAATTACTTTAATTAAAATCCTGTTAAATAAATAGTCACTGACAGAGGGGCCCCACAGGACCCATTTGACCAGTCAACTGCTGACTGGGCAGTTTCAGCAGTTGACTGGCCCCACCTGTCAGCCACTGGTGCACACTGCTGGGTACACTTTTGAGTATATCTAGCATTTATCCATTTAAATTTCGAAATAGTAATAAATCCATAAATTTCAAAAAATCATTAAAACTTTAGAAAATGATAGAAAATAATCCGTAACTCGGATGAAAATAATTTATATATGAAAAATGATCAGAAAAATATAACGAATTCGAATATGTCATTTGCATGCATGACAAACCCCTTCATGATAATGAACATTGATATTTTACATCCGGAACAAATAAAGAAATAATGTCTAGAGCTGAGAAAATATTCTTAAATATTTTCGCTCTTCACTTAAATGGCTTAGTAATGCATTATATAGAATCGAATAATGTTCTTATTCTCCCGAGAAAAGAATGAAGGTATGCTCATATGAGAGCTCCAAGCATGTACTGCAGGTTTCATGTCAGTTGCACTCCAAATTATGCAATTGTGACCAACAGATTCACGAAGCTGCACAGTAAGTTGATGCATTGACCCGAATTTCGACATAGTATGGCATCGTATGATTTTTTATTATTCACATATTTTTCATTTTATGCTTTGCAGATCTTATCAATCTGTAGTAAGGTACTGAACTGAACAGAGCTTCAGAATAGTCTACCCTGCATACTATTTATGTTTCAGTTTTGAGGTATAACAGTTTTCAGTGTCCACTCTTTTTAATCCTTCCTATTTTAAATAGACATAAAAGCCCACGTCAATTATGATGTTTCTTTAATTTCTAGAAGATCATTTGTTCGGCCACATGAGAATGGTATTTCATCTGTTCAGGTATCAGGCTATTGCGAAAGGTATGTCCAGTAGGTTCTTGCTTTGAATCTTTATGGAAGGCGGTTGTGTAATTGTTTGGTGTTTCTGCGAAAATGTAGGAACATGTATTGGCTTGTGGTTCCAAAGTTTCGGACTCAACAAAGATTCTTCCTTTGCTTGAGTAGCTGTGTCCTGTGATACAACTTTGGAACTTACACAACACAGCTGTAGCAAGTCTGAAGGTATGCCTCCTGTTTGTGCTGAAATAATGAATTGTTCAAGTTATAGTGGAGGTAATATGCTGTTTACAATTTCCAGAACCTATGAACAATCAAAACTAGCTTGTTATGTTGACCACTGCCACTGCGTCTCGGTATAACATCACACAGAAATTACGCTTGTTAAGTTTGTGATTGTTCTTTCCTCAGTCTTGTAAACGCTGTTGGAAAATATCTGTTGTTATGTTGACCACTGAATCTCGGTATAACATTACATGGGAATTACGTTTGTTAAGTTTGTGACTGTTCTTTCTTCAGTTTAGTAAACATTGTTGGAAAATATCTGTGTTCCCAATCCAGGGCTGTGTCTCTTACGACTTTCAGAGGATCTCCATTTCCCGAGCACCATACTGAGCTCTGTAGTATTTTTTTCATGTTCGCATTGGTCCATGACAAACAGTGCAGCAGTTTTGATCTGATCGGATAACACTTATTCAGGATGTCACTTGTGCCAAGGATCTACTTGCTGCTCGATGGCTTACATGTGGATCTTGCCTAACTAGTGACTTATCTGTGAGTTGCCTCACTCTATTGCTCTCGCGTCTACTTCAGTGAGATGCATACTGTCGGTAGAGCTAATGCCAATTGTTGTGTTACTTCAGTTTTGTTGATCAAACTCCTTGGAAGCAGAGTATCAAACTGCCACTGCGAGAGCCAAGCAAAAAAAAAAAGGGTCCTGCCTGGTGGATGCAGCTTTCAACGTTTTCGAGTCCTACTGTACCGGCGCTAGAAATGAAGCTCTTGAACTGCATGGCGCGCACTCGTGAGTATACATGGATCTTATTGTCTCTCTGAATTTCTTTCCGGAATGGTGGCAAGTATGTACTTACAGTTTGGTTCCTTTGCCAGCACATGTGGAAGCCACTACCAGCGGAATGGTCAGTACGTGTTCTCTTGACAACAAGAGAAGGCTTTCTTGAAGCCTTGAGCGTCTGTTCCATCCCGGAGTTGTCGCTGGGTGTTGGAATGAACACGGGTACAGTCGAAAAAGGGGCGGATGAGCACAGAAGATGAAGAGGCCGGGCAGTCGCGTGGGTGCAAAGGGGGCGGCAGCCAGCAGTGGCTGGGGCTATGGGTGGAAGGCAGAGGCTGCGGGCAGGTGGGGGAGTCAATGAAGACCGGCGGTATGCTGGCATTGTCGGAGTGGCGATGAAGTTCCGATGCATCATCGTCAGCGTCAATTAGGAAGGAACCCAGGACGGTGCCATTTACTACTGTAGCAATTTGAGATGGCTTCTTGTTACTTTTCAGTGGTTTGCCAGTGTTTCAGTAGGATATATAATATGAGATGATTCACTCACCTCATTATATTATATTATATAGCCATGTCATCCGTGCTCAAAATTTCGTTAGAAGGGAAAAAAAATCTCTCACCTCACAACTGAAACTGCACACAAATTAAAACAGCAACACCAGCACACATGCTGCTACTTATTGGGAAAATGAAGCTAATCAAACACTACTAGTTTGGCTGCCAGCTGAATTACAAGTTAATCAAGCAAGTGGTATATAAGCTGAGGAAGCTGAGGAAGTGGCCCTTATGCTCACATGGGTTTGGCGGATACTTCATGGGGAAGGGGGTTTATGGCTACAACTTCTTCAAGCAAAGTATTTGCAGGGCGACCCCTTCTTACTTGTGAGCGTAGGGAGGGGTCTCAGTTCTGGAAATCCATCCAATGGATCAAGCATGAGATCCACAATGGGCTCTCTGTGTCCATAGGCAACGGAGAGGGGACCCTCTTCTGGTTTGACCCATGGATGAGCGGATCTCCACTATGTACGGAGTTCCCCAACTTGTTTGCTATCTGCTCTGATCCGATGGCGTTGGTTTCCACGGTGGCTCACAATGGCCAGTGGAACATCTTATTCCGACGGACATTTGATCCCGTGGAAACCGTAGAGTGGGCCAGCTTGCGGGCTGCCCTCCCGCCGGTGCTCGTAGACTATCCGAACGTCGTGACGTGGCGGTTGACCCCTTCGGGGATCTTCTCGGTTGGCTCGGCATATCATGCCTTATTCCGGCGGTTGTCTCTGTCCTAGACCTTTCCACTATGGAAAGCTCCTGTACCTTTGAAGATCAAGATTTTTGTTTGGCAACTTTTGCGGGATCGCCTCCCATCTGGAACGGAGGTGATCAAGCGTCATGGTCCTGGCGACTGGTTGTGCCTCCTTTGTGGTGTTCCGGAGAAGGGGACACACATCTTCTTCTCGTGCACGGCCGCGAGATTCCTCTGGAGCTTTGTCCGTGAGGCTCTTGGGCCTGACTGGGAGGCCCTGGACCTGGCTGGGTTCTTACAGACCCGTGCCAACCGGACCGGATGGAGGAGACGCCTCTTCTGGCTTGTGTTTGTGGCGCTAGCTTGGACCCTGTAGACGACACGTAATAAAATGGTTATTGAGCGGGTCTTTCTTAGGCGGGCCTCTGACTCTATCTTCAAATTCCTTGCATTTCTGCAGCACTGGCACCCGCTCTCTAGACAGCGGGATCGTGACCGACTTGGGCACATGGTGGATGCGTTGACTGCTGCCGCACGCCGCCTTGCTTCACCGCAGACCGCCTGAGCTTCTGGCCACTTGGCGACTTTTCTTCTTCTTTCTTTTGGGCATGTTTGTGCTATTGCCCCAGCAGACCATTTTATTTTCGGTATGTCTCGTGGACTAGTTGTATGACACGGTGGTTGCTTTATTTATAAGGCGGGGCGAAAACCTATTTCGAGAGGAAAAATAAAAAGGAAAGAGAAAAATTAAAAAGGAAAAGGAAACACGAAATAAAAATAAAAGAAACCGAAAAGAAATATAATGCTCAGTGGGCCGACCCATTAAGCGTCCTGCGTGGAACCTATACCTACCTAGGAAAGAAAACCGGCTCGCTCCAGTACGTTCACTCTCGAGACGGAAAAACCGGCTTCGCCAGCAGCCTAGTACGTTTGCTCGGCTTCGTAAAAAAACCAGCTCCTATTTTTTTTTATAGATTTTTAAAATGTTCAATTTAAAAAAATGTTAATGAAAATTTCAAAATGTTTGCAATTCAAAAAAATGTTCACGAATTTTAAAAAAAGGTTCACTACTTTTAAAAAGGGTTCATGATTTTTTTTTAAATGTTTCCAAATTTAGAAAAAGTTCATGGGTTTTACAAAAAAAAATCACGCATTAAAAAACATTCATAAATTTAAAATAATGTTCACGGATTTGAAAAAATGTTTGTGAACTTGAAAAATGTTCATGAATTTTGAAAATATTCATGTAGGCGCTGGCAAGGTAGTCCCTTCCCTCCTCTCTTCCTCCAGTGTTGCTCGTGTTCTGGGTAAAAACCCAAATTCCTAAGGATTGGGCGCCGTCACCCTCATGGGGGTGCCGTCTTTGATGAGCTTTGGTGTGGGGGGGGGGGGGGGGGGGGGGGGGGGGGGGGCGGGAGTGCGCTTGATCTGGTTGGGGATTGTCGGCGGCGTGGTCGGAGACTCCGTGCAGGTGTTGTTGCGGCGAGGCTGCTCAAGTTCGCTTCTTTGTGGATGCTCATGGTTACTGGCGCTTGTCATCGGCAAATCGGGCAGGCAGGGGATAGGGTTCCCCTCCCGGGGTTGCCATTGCTCGCTAGTGGTGGCATGATCTCGGTTCTAAACACCGTGAATTTGGTGTCGTTTCTCAGCCCCGTCTCAGTTGTCTTCCCTCCTGTGCAGCTTGGTCATCAGCGGCCTTGCCGTGTAGTTGCTTCTTCTCGTGTGCAGATGCCAAGCAGTGCCGAAGCTTCCCTTGGTTGAGCTCATTGTAGTTTGGTGGTGGTGTACTGGTGTGGTCTTCCGGATGACAATGGTGTCGGTCTCACTTTAGCCCTCGGGTGGGCGTCTCCACCTTTCAACGGATCAGCGCCCTTTGTGCCACGGTGAGGGGGCAGGGAGCCCTCTTCTGAGATGGAGGAGGTCAACATCGACGGCCAGAGCTCATGGAGCTGACAAAGGCGCTCCTCCAGCTACGCTACTGGATGTTTGTTTCCCAAATTCTTGCTGGTGTCCTGCGTGGTGGTCTGCTCGCTTTGGAGGGCTTCGTCGGCTTCTAGCTGCAATTGCACCAAAAATTCACAGGGGCACGCACCCCTGCGTCCGCACGATTCGCACGATTGCTTCGTGATTCCGATAGTCGTTTTCCGTTTTCAGGTGTGTTTCCGTGCGATACACAAGCTATACGAACGGAATGCATGGACTGTTTGTTGCCGAGTCAGCAGAGTTGGTTACTGCAGATAAGGCAGTCCACGACTCCACGTTCGATCCATGTTCGATCCTATCCTATATGCTACAGGTGAGGAACAGGTTAGCAACGACGTCGTCGACTACACGACAACGACGTCGATGGAAGCCACGTTCTAGGACCTGCTTCGCCGGAGCGAGGACTTTACCTTTGCCTCAACGGCGACGGCACCGACGCATGCCAAAGGTACGACCATGGAGGGCTTCTGTCTCTCGACCATCATGGAGCGCCCGTGGTCACCGTGCTCGTGGGCGCGCGTGGACAAGAGCGGCTGGAGGATGGCCGCGCGGGGACGACCGGCCGGTGGCGGGCACAGGCGTGGCTTCTCGCGTGAACCCAGGCCATCGTGCTTGTCTCCGTGCCTAGCAGATGCTCCCCGTGTCTAGAGTACAGGATTCGATCGATCTGCACGAAGCCAACCCAAGCAGGTCCATGTACAGGATTCTACAGCAAGCTACGCCTACAAATTCGATTAAGCTGTTTCTAAGCCTAGCTTTGCACCTATGTGTATTGCTCCTGACTAAATCAGTCTAATCCTTGCCGGCAACCAATAGTTCGCTCTCGCCAGTGTGCCGTCTGGCAGTAGGTGTTTACCCAAAACCACCACATTTGAGTCTAGGGTAACAACTTAGACCCCGTTCGGATCATCTCTAGCTTCCCGAAATAGCCAGCTTCCCGCGAAGCCAGCCGCACCCAGCTTCCGACGGGAGAGCGATTCGTTCGGCAGGAGAGCAGCTCCAGACACTGTACAAACTAGTAAAATCAGTGGTACAGGAGGGTGAGGGGGCTGCTCACCTTGAGCTGAGGGAAGGGCTTCTCTGGCGTGGATCTTGCAGGAGGCTGGACGGAGCAGGTCGTCCGGCTGCCCGCGGCGACCAACGGAAGGAGTGGCGGCAGATGCGGGAGATGACTGCGCAGCGACCTCGGGCGGCAATGGACGGAGTCCTGTCCTGCGGGACGAGGCGGAGATGCGAGGGGCGGCGGCGGAAGACTGGCGGCGGCACGGCGGCCGGCAGGCGACTGGGTGGCGGCTAGCTAGGGTTGCGAGAGGAGAGGAGCTGCGCGACGGGTCTCTATGAGCTCGCTGTGGTCGGGCCACCAGGCAGGGCTTTGAGCGAAGAAGAAAACATTTCGACCGGTACTTCGGGGTGGCACATGGATGTAATTTCGAGAAACTCCTACTTCTGGTTTTAGCGAAGCTAGGCTTCCGCTGCTCCTCAAAATTGCACTGCAGGATCCTTTTCTCCGCGAAGCGGCCTTCGCGGAGCAGCCGTGTTCGGGCTGGCTTCACGCAGCGATTTTAGGAAGCTGTGGAGAGCTTCCGAACGGGGCCTTAGTACCACATTAGAGCAGGGCACAAGAAACCATCAACTTTGCGCCTAACGACTAACGCAGAGCACTGATCGTCCCATTTGCTCGCGAAAACAGCAAAACCGGCAGGTAGGCCCAAGCAGTCGGGCTGACGTGGCACCCAGTGACGGACGCCGTTAGATGGCGACAGGCGGCCGTCTCGGACTATTGCTGTGGATGGTTAAGAAGGGCGGGCTCGGGCATTTCATTCCCGCCCGACCACTTCAGTCCACCATTGCTCGCTCCCGCCTTCTCGCCGCGGATGCCATGGTCTCCTGGAATGACCTCTCCAGTGGATCATCTTCCGACTACTCCGTCAGCAGTCAGGTATGCCTCTCTTCTCTCTCTCTCTCGCCTAGGGTTAGGGTTAGGGTTTGGGAATTAGAGATTTTAATCTGGCGCAGCTTTGAGCCATTTCTTTCTCTTGTAGCTCCCTAGCACCATCACTTGCAAGGAATGGAGCCGGGTAGCTGAAGATCTGCCTGCTCGTTGTCAGCATCGAACCCCTTGCGTGAAGTTAGTGGCATTTGAATATGTGGATAGTGGGAGGAAATTTCTGGCATGTGCAAAAAATGTTAGCCCCGAGATTTGTTGTTGGAAATCATTTGTTAGATTATAAAATTTGTGCTATATTATTTTGGATGTGATTCAGACACTATCACTATTTAAATACAAACCTGTTAGTTGATGTGGAATGTGCTGTTGTAATCTGTTAAATTTAGTGTTGTTGCAGTACAATTTAGCTTGGTGTGCTGTTGTAGTTAAATTTACCTTCCTCATAAAATGACCAATTTGTTAGTATACATGACTAAGAAATTGTAGTGCTGTTGCAGTTAAATTTAGCATGTGATGTCCCTGAAACAGATCTTCTATCACTATTATTTGAATTAAATTTGGTTGTTGTCTCAGTAGCAATTAGATTGTACATAGAAATACTTGATCTGAATAAAAAAGTTAATTTAAATTGTATAGAAGATATGTGATATTTAATTTATTTGTTCAGGTTTTCAATACGTTATTTGTGGTGTTATTTTTGGTGATTTTCTATAAGTTGCTAGAAACTTTTTTTTTCTATAATTGTAATCTGATTTAGTTTTAAATATTATAGGAAGAATTGAAGTGTTCTTATCTGGAGTGGATTCATCCCGAGTAGTCAGAGTCTCTGAAGATGTGTCTAGCAAAGCTTTGGAGCATGTATGAGGAAGAGAACAGTGACATGCTTAGAGAAAATATTGTCAATGTTGAAGAAAATTTCAAGATACTGGGAGAAAAGAGGAAGATGGAGAATGAGTTCATATTTTTCAAATTAGACTTTGCTAAAATAGTGGGTGAGAAAGAGTAGGCAGTTTCCCAGTTGGGCATTGCACAGTTGGCTCTTAGTGAACTGAAAGCAGAGCTGGAGAAGAAGAATTTGGCTGACTATGCATCTACCAACATACATCAGCTACTTAGGACAAAGACAGAGAAAAAGAGGGACAAACTGAAGGAACAGAAAAAAACTGAAATTTATGATTGCAGATTTGCTCAAAGGAAGGAGGCCACCAAGGGGAAGATCAAGAAGCTTAAGGAGATTTGTCAGGCATTAGATTGATTCATAGTTTGTTGGAACCTTTAATTATGTATGGTGGGGTAGCACTGCATTTGCAAGACTATATTGGTGTAATATTGTGCTCAACAACTTTGTTGTAAACTCTGTATACTTACTGAATTTGCATGACTTTATTGCCGTAATCCAATGAATTTGTAGTGCATTTGCACTGAATTTATGTGAATTTTTAGTGAATTGAATCTGCTGTCATTTCTAAGTGTATTTGCAATGAGTGTGAACACTGAATGTAGGCTCACTGGATTTGCAATTCTGTGCTGTAAACCAGTGAATTTTCACTCCATTTGATATGCAGTCATTTATAGGTTTGCTGAGATCATTTTATAGTAATTTTCATGATTTTACAGTAATTTTCATGATTTTGACATTGTTTCATAAATTTACAAATATTTAAGCTAGATGGGTTCAATGTGGTGTTGGCTAGGCTAAATGATCCAACTTGGCTTACCCTATGCTAACTCAACCTATGTCTCGACAAGTTGCGTTACGACTCGAAGCCTACGACCAAGCTAGATGGGTTCAATTTGGTCTTGGCTAGGCTAAATGAACCAACTTGGCTTACCCTAGGCTAACTCAACCTATGTCTCGACAAGTTGCGTTACGACTCGAAGCCTACGACCAAGCTAGATGGGTTCAATTTGGTATTGCCTAGGCTAAATGAACCAACTTGGCTTACCCTAGGCTAACTCAACCTATGTCTCGACAAGTTGCATTACGACTAGAAGCCTACGACCAAGCTAGATGGGTTCAATTTGGTGTTGGCACATGAACCATATTAGATGAACAACAAGCATAATAAGCAGACTAAAGCAACAGCAAGCACATGAACCAATATGGATGAACAACAAACATAATAATCAAGCTAAACAAACAGCAAGCACATGTACCATATTAGATGAACAATTAGCATAATAATCAAACTAAACCAACAAGGGACGGGCACCGGCTTAACTTGGCTTCAATAGGCCAACGTGTGTGTGTCAAATAGGCCACCAGACTGGAGAACGTATCCACAGTGTACCAGGTGAATCTTTGCACCGGGTGCACCCATGCCTCCAGCCCGTTGGATGAAGATGAGATGATCAGAATATATTGATGATTGCTGCCATATTTACAAAAAGAACCTTTTGTTTCATTAAAATCAACCTGCACTCTAGTTTGTTGGGATTTTCCTATGAAACTAAGTTTCAGTTTCAACATGTTTCGGGAAACTTTTGGGTATGCAACAAAGTTTCATCAAGTTTTAGATATGAAACTTGATGAAACTCATATAAGTTTTATCAAGTTTTAGATGAGGTGAACTGTCGGGTTGATTTTCCAAAATTTGATCAAACCATCCGAAACTCAAATGAGATGGACTGCGGGTTGACATTGCTAAAAATATAATGATTTTTTTTAAATGGCAGCAGCCAAAAACCCAATGAGCTAGAATGCGGGTTGATTTTGATAAAGTACAAGGTTGTTTTTGCAAACATGTTACAGTCAAATTACGTCCAAATCTAGCTTGTAGCTTTTTCATCGAATGGCCTAGAAGCCACCGGTGCACTGGATACATTCTCGAGAGACTGGTAGTGTGCCGTGTTTCACGAGGAGTAAATCGGAGTTTTTTTTTTCATGGTTACCCAAATCCAAGTGAGCGTAGGGACTAGTGATCTAAGCCGCACGTACAAGTCGGGGTGCTATTGCAATTTTTTTGTTCATAAATACATATCCATCTCTCCAGCACCGAACATCAATCAACTACTGCAATAGTGAACCGGTTTCACATGTTAAGTATCTATCGATCTATCTAACACCAGCAATAGTGAAGGTTTTATACATAAATCGTAGCGCTGCATCTACACTTGTCTACAGATAAAGGCGTGACACTTTCAGATTAACCTTATCTCATGAAATGACGACAACAAGAAAGGTGCTACGAGTGCCAGTCCACCTCATAACGGTCTAGCCGGCTAGGTAGTTAACATCTTTGGGCCGCGGTGTGTTTCAAATGGTACCAGAACATCAACCTTCGCTGCTCGGACCCCATGTGCATGAAGCTTTGTAAGGACGTGGTTTTAGTACCATGATGTAAGCTTACCATAAGTTACATTTGCATATAAGCACCCAAGACGTTTTTTTGGATTAACCATTTTGCATAAAGTGAGAATGAAAGTGCAAATGGAGTGCTAGAATGCGTGTAATCCCATTGTTAGTCTCTTTGGGGGTGTTAGTACTAAGAAAAACGAAAGTGATGAGGTATGTAGAAACACCTACAATATCATATATTTGATACAATAGTTCATCAGTAGTTCGTGCCGAACTAAATGTTATAGAAGGCCCCGTTTTCTCCTTTCTCCCGTTTCGTGAAAGCTCCAGAGACCAAGCACTCGCCAGATTCGCCGCAGCTGGCCCCTCCCCTCTCTTCTCCGGTGTTCTGCCGGTGTTGAGTTGGGCGAGGTGGTCCTCCCTATGTACAGCCGTAACTAGGCTCCCTTTTCTTTGTTTGTTTAGTCTTGCCTCAGTGGCATTTGGCGATATGCCAGAAGGGACGGCGTCGCTGGAGGATCCTAACTGCCTCCGGCGCATGGCGGCCATCGCTTTCCTCTTCGTGGTGCTCCAGTGGTTGGAGCCAGGTGCGGAGAGAGCGACCACCGTCGGCACCTCCATGATGAATAAACTTGGTTCTGCTCGAAGATCCTCGCTTCTTCCTCTTCCTCGACGGATACCGTGGTGGTAGAGACGGACGAAGAGTGAAGTGGAGCTTGAGATCCTCTCAATTGGGATGTGGTTCATCTACTCCAGCGATGGAGGATGAGATATGGCGCTCACCGAGGCTCCACTCGCCCCCCCCCCCCCCCCCCCCCCCCCCCCCCCCCCGCCCGCGCGGGGGGAGGGGGGGGGTGGGTGGCAGCGGTAATCGATTGCCATCCTCTAATTCTTCACCGGTGTATCCTACAGCCGAAAGGCGGCCTCTCAGAGCAGTGGCGCCTGGTCTTCAATGGCGCATGCTCCTCTTATTCCTCCCGGCCAGGATATCGATAGGGAGGTAGTGCAACCGCAGCTTTGAGTCCATCTTTCCTTCCTCCGGTTGGGGGTGGAGCGGTGGCGACTGGGACGACCCAAGTGGTTGGTGATGACGGACGTGTATGGGAGCAGCAGTTGGTGTTTGGACCCAATTGTAATTAATTTTCGTCTTTTGAGTCCTGTGAGCTATGTGCTACCACTGCTTTGATTTAATGGAGCTCTCTAGGTCCTTCGGAACCTGGGCACTGTTCAAGAAAAAAATGTTAGAAATCTGCAGGCAAAAGAAAAGTAAACACCAATAAACTCATTTTTTTTCCTATTTTCTTGTCTGCAGTTGGGTACTGTTCAATCTGCATGCTCCTCTTAGTTCATTTTTTTTCCTATTTTCGTGTCTTTAGGTCCGTCTATACACAAGTCAACTGAGGTTTTCTTGTGTCTAAATCGATGGTGTTAGTTGTTTGATCTAATCTTGATTTGTTCACCTCCATGCGAACAATATGATGACATCTGACGGCTTATGATGTCGACTTAGATTGAAAAACAACTTACATTTAGCAAAAATCATGCTGATATACGAGGTTGCTTTTGCCTATAGTATGGTTGTATGCATCGTTATCTATATATTTAATCTGATATGACATTACATAGATCCACTTCATCTAGGTTCGATTCACACGGACACGGTACTCACATTTCTCTTCGCATGATAGCTACTCATATTCACAGCGATTAACCACCCAACTGTGCCTCTGTTCGTTGAATCAGCTCCATAAAGCTGCATTGACAGATCAGCAGAACTTGATGAATCCACCTCCGCCAGGACTTCTGTTTCTGACAGACACGGCAGCACTGTTGTGTCATCGTCTGATGGGTACATGATGGAGCATTAATTAGCCGCGCAGTAAATGGGTAAACGTACAGCTACAATGTACTATGCAAATCAAATGGCAACTGAACAGTGATTGTTCTGTTTGGTCCAGGACGTACACTTACATGCTTGTTTCTTACACTCAACCGTGCTTGTAATTTAAGCTGAAATTGTTAATTTGTTTGTAACGCACGCTCAACTAACTGAAGACGACATAGATGGCGACAATTAATGTCATGTTTGTAACCGTGCTTGTCGGTTTTGACTAAAACACTTGACGTCAGACGAGCTAGTTGATGGGGCAGAAATTTGCAACTCCACGTGAAAAAGATGGATCAAGGACGGCCAGACAGCTATGCCATTAAGTCCGTCAAGTACGGTTGGGAAGTCTTATCTCTTGCTGTTTAATTTGAAACAGACGACACACTCCCATTAACCAAAGTACATGCGCCTATACCTCAGTTTTATACGTTTATTGCTTGCTCGTGGTTACACATGGTAGTAGTTGCAATCGCCAATTAATCATGTTTGACATTGACATCTTGTCCTGTTAGTTGAGCAATGCTTCATGTTTTAAACCAATGCCAATTCTCATTAAGGGCATCTCCAATAGTGCTTACCTCATCGTTGGTAAAATGTGTCATGTAGGATTTTTTATGAGGTCGCAAGTAATAAAGGAAAAGGAAAAGAGTTCCCGCAAAAAAAAAAGTAATAAAGGAAAAGAGAAAGAGCAAGGTTGTATGAACATGAACCAACAACCAATGCACAAGTTCCAAGGTAAAAAGGGAGAGCAAGCTCTCATATTCCCTCACCTCTCATTGGCCAATCTAAGATACAACCATTGAAGTACTTGTATGATATATTGTTGGTTGATGACATGTACATCTTTACATACAATCTAACCAATAAATTGTTGGAGATGCTCTAAGGAAGATGCTAACTCTACGTGAAAACAGCTAAATTGTGTTTAAATCGATGGTCATAGTCGTCTGATCTAATCTTGATGTGTTCACCTCAGTGCGAATAATACGAAGACATCGGACGGCTTTAGATTAAAGAAAAGCTTAGATTTAGCAAAAAATAGTGCTTTTGCCTATAGTATGGTTGTATACATCGTTACCATTATATTTAATCTGATATGACATTACACACATCCAATTCCTCTAGCTTCCACACGGTACTCACATTTCTTTTCGCATGTTAGTTACTCATGTTTCTAGCCATTAACCACTCATCTCTCTCTACGTTCGTTGAGTCAGCCGCATCGCCTCCAAGTCTTCTGTTTTTGACAGTACCTCTGCCGGGCGCATATTCTCTACCTAGCCGTGGCCAAGGCAGAGAGCTACAATGCTCTACCTTTGCCGGAGAGCTGCTGGACAAAAAATCGGCCGTCCAGATCGACCGAAGACTGCAGCGTGTGACTGTTCAAGGCACTGCAGTACGGGACGCTGTTTGTGCACTGTTCATGGTACTGTTGGAGGTGCTACTCGATGGTACTATTGCATTAGATCTGGGCGGTCCGTTATCGATCCGATGGCCGAAAGATGAGGAAAGTTGGAGGCACTGTAGCTCTCTGCCTTGGCCACGGTAAGGTAGAGAATCCGCGGCCACCTCTGCCAGGGCTTGGTGACAGACACGGCAGCACTGTTGTGTCATCGTCTGATGGGTACATGACGCAGTACTAATTAAATGCAGAGTAAATGGGGAAACGTACAGCTACATTGTACTATACAAATCAATTGGCAACTTAACAGTGATTGCTCTGTTTGGTCCAAAACGTGCTTACCTGCTTGTTTCTTACACTCAACTATGCTTGTAATTTAAACTGAACTTGTTAATTTATTTGTAACGCACGCTCAACTAACTGAGGACAGAGGCCACAATTAACATGGACGAGCACGTTGACGGAGCAGAAATGTGTTCGGGAGATTGGCAGCAGACGCTGTGGAGCAGAAATTTGTTGGACTCCACGTGAAACAAGCTGGATCTCTCTCCAAGGACAGCCTGACAGCCATGCAATTAAGCCGGTCAGGTACGGTTGGGAAGTCATATCTCTCGGTAATGGCAATCGCCAATTAATCTGTTTTATGACTCACTCGTGGTTACACAGGGAAGTAGTTGCAATCACCAATTGATCAGTTTATCTCTCGCTCGTGGTTACACATCACGGTGGACGGGCCGAGCGAGCTTTTAGGCTCGCCTCGACCTCGTCAAAGCTCGGTGCGAGCTGGGCTCAGCCCACGAGGCAAACGGGCCGAGCCGAGTCGGCACGTTGGGCTTGTGAAGGCCTCCGAGCCGAGCCTGGTTTGGCTCAGTCCAGCCCGGTGCATTTGGCTCAGTGCAGCCTCCTCAGCGTTCAGTGACATCGTCCATTCCTCCGCGCCTTGCTAGGGTTGGAATAGCGCCGCCGCGCCGCCACCCCACACACCGATGGCGGCGCCCACGCTTGCCCACCCCAACGTGGCGACGCCCACACCTCCCCGCAAGCCGCCCCGATGCCGATATTTGGCACCAGTTCCTCATCTTCGTCTGCGTCAAGGCCGTCCCCGTCCCGCACGATTTCGTGCAGATGGAGCATGCCTCCCCGCCGCCGAGCTCGCCTCGCCGGACGCCGACCTCGCCACACACGCCTCTCGCCCGGTGCCCTTCTTCGCCACGGCCGCGCACCGCCGATGCCCACCGTCTGGCCGTCCTCCACCTTGCCTTGCTCGGGCTCACACAGCAGTGACTGCCACCGCCGAGCTCGCGAGCCGGCTCTCTCAGGGTATGGTATTGTAGTATGTATACAAGTTGGTATCATATTAGCTCTCCACTTCCATTGCTGCAAGGTGCTTTCTTTCTCGTCTTTTGCTGCAAGATGCTGGTAGTCTTAGTTACATTGAATTTCTCACCTCTATTTTGGCATTTCTGCAGTATAGTCCAAAGATATAATCTAATTTTTATTGATACCGATGCATATTTAGTATAAATCTGATGTAAGTCTTACGAGTACTTTGGATGAGTACTCATGATCGCTTTGCCACCTTTTCCTTCTACCTGGTTGCTGCAATCAAATGGTAGCACCGTGGATGTAAGTGATCCCGGATACTATCTGGAGTACGATGTCACCGAAAAATTGTTTGGAGGTGCCAGGCAGGAGGCCTGCGCCTTTTGCGTTTATTGTCGTTGTTATGTTTCAGCCTTCTTAAGGCAAACTTGTTAAACTTGTCTGTATCCAGACATAATTTTCTTTTCGACTGATGTATTATCGGGTCCTCGTGACCCTGCCTTGTAATATAAATATTTATGTTTAAATTTGTGTCGTAGAGTTGAGTTGTGATACTATAGTGGAGTCACGTTTGTGATCATGCATGCTGCATGTATGATTAGTGCACGATCCTGAGCGGCGGCGACACAAGTTGGTATCAGAGCCGACTACCTGTAGGAACCCTCAAACCTCTTGGCCGATGTTGAGTCTAGTCCTGAAAAACTAATTTTGAACTACTAGGTATGATGTGTGGCTTACGAGCCCACGTCGCATATGGATGGGATTATGACTCTTTTATTCCGCATCCTTACTCTGGGTTGCGAACTTCTTACCTTTTCGGGTTATAGATTTTGCAAACTTTAACTCTAGGTTCTCGTGATTATTTCATTCTAGAGGTCCAGCCATTTTCAGTTGCCCCCTTTGTTTTCACAATACATTTAATTTCCGTAGATTGATTCCTTTGAAACCACTTTTCTTTCAGTTGCTTCCTACGAGATAGGTCGTGCGCCAGACTACATCTGCTGGTGTGACAGGAGGTCCTGCTGTGCTGGTCGAGCTTCTCACCTACTTGGGTTTTCATTGGCACACTGAGTACACCGTGTACGAGCAGTACCACGACTTTGACCAGGAGCAGTACCGTGCCGGTGTTCGTATCTTTTATTCTGAGGAGAACTCCACCTCGGTACTGCACATCGCTTATGATGTCAGAGTGACTATTGATATGGCAGTCCATAATGCTGCTTTTGCTTGTCTGACGCATCTTCGTGGAGAGTACCACGAGTAGGAGCATTCCCTTTCAGACACATTGCGATTGCCTCGAGTGAGGGTGAAGGAGGATACTACGCTGGTATATACACCCCTCTCTCGTGGGAGCAGTTTGACCCACAGATTTTGGTCCAGCGTGCTGATGGTCTGGATCATGCTACATGAGCTCTTCGCTGCGAGTTGTTGGCCACTCATGTATGCCTTTACGATGCTCTGATGCACTTGCTTCCTTTCATCATATCTCGGCAACTTCCACTATTTGTGATCTACCCTGCCAAGACTGTGATGCCTCCTCGTGTTGGTTGGCCTGCAGTTGGAGGTTACACTCCCGCACGTGATCCTCGTCTACCACCGGAGCTTCAGCGTCCACACCAGAGTCTTCACGGACCGCAGGATCCTTTTGTGGAGGACTTCCCGATCCATCACATGCAGTTGTTAGGATTCCGTGGATTCTACTGAGACTACTATAGCCTTGATATATGTAGTGGTTGTATTTGTTGCGTGCCTGCGTGCTGCTTGCGATATGACTAATCCTAGTAATAAGTTCTCGAGACATAGTTTGCTGTATAGGTCTCAAAATGCCTATGTTGGGTTGTAACCCCTATCTACTACATTCTCATCTCTTACTTTTGGGCTTGTACTAAACTCTATGTATGAATCCGTATGCAAGACATGGTTACCACTATGTATCTACGGTGCTTCAATCCCTTGTTGCCGTATACACTTGTGAATAAACCCATACACCTGTCGCCCATACTTGCGAACCATTGCATTTGCTAACCTGCCCCTGTTGTTTTACTCAGGATGGTTAGAGGTGGTGCTCATGGTGGTCGTGGCCGTGGTGCCGATAATCCACCACCTCCACCCTATGTCACCGCTATCATGCAGTAGTTTGTGTTGAACCATCAGTTCATCGGAGGAATAATGGACCGTATGGGAAACAACAACAATAATCATCAGGAGCCTGTTCCGATCTCACTGCAAGAGTTCAAGCGCCTCAACCCTTCCACTTTTCGTAACTCCTCCGAGTCGTTGGATGCTGATGATTGGCTCCGTAACATCACCTTCGAGATGGAGTCAGCCAATATTGCCCCTGCCAGCTATCTTACCTTTGCGGCATTTCACCTGAAGGGTCCAGCTGTGCAATGGTGGGACAGCCACAGGCATATGCTACCTGTTGGAACAGTAACCACCTGGCTTGAATTTCAGACTGCCTTCTGTGCACACCACATTCCTCAAGGTCTCATGGACAAGAAGAAGAAGGAGTTCCGCAACCTCACTCAGGGCAAAAAGACAGTGGATGCATATCAGCATGAATTTCTCTACCCATCTCGCTATGCTGAAGATGACGTCTCCACTGACGCCCGCAAGTAGGAGAAGTTCCATGAAGGACTGCATCCTGATCTGAAGCTTGCACTCAGTCTCCATGAGTTCCCGGACTTTGCAACGCTAGTCAACAAGGCTATCCAAGCTGATACCAGTCAAGCTGAACACAAGGAATCACTCAAGCGCACTCGAGATATTGGCTCATCTTCGGGCCTGTCTGCTCAGAAGCCCAGAGTGTGGATTCCTCACAACGTCTATTGCCAAGCTGTCGCAGCATCGAGGCCTTCTTATGTTGCACCTCGTCTGCCTTCACCACCGAGACAGCTCAGAGTTCAAGGTGGATAGCCCAATAATATGGCCCCACGTCCCAATGATGGTTTGTGCTTCAAGTGTGGTCAACCAGGACACCGAGCCCGAGACTGTCACCAAAATCAGCTTGCACTTCCTTCCACTGGCCGTGGAAATGGCCGTGGAAACCCTCAGCCCAGGAACTATAATGCCAGGCCACCTGCATTCGGTCGTGGTCATGTCAACCATGTCGATATTGAAGAAGCTCAGGAGGAACCGAACATCATGATGGGTACCCTTCCTATTAATTCAGTACCAGCTTCCGTTCTTTTTTATTCAGGAGCATCGCATTCATTTGTGTCTCAACAGTTTGCACAGTTGCATGGTTTAGCTATGGAATCGTTACCCACTCCATTAATAATTCAAACCCCATGTTCCAATTGGCAAACCAAAATGGTAAGCCACAACAATCAGGTCAAAATTAGAGGGTTAGTATTCTCTGCTTCCCTCATTATCCTCGGTCCTTCCCATATAGCTGTCATTCTCGGTATGGATTGGTTGAAAACCCATAATGCCTTGATCGACTGTGGCGCTAAAACAGTCCAACTCACGCACCCTTCTGGCTAGATAACCAACTACTCAGCCCGAGCTATCCAGAATGCCCCCAGATATATGCATTGAATGCTTTGAATGCATCACCGTTGGATAACATCGAGAACATTTCGGTAGTATGTGACTTCCAGGATGTCTTTCCAGAAGAACTTCCAGGCATACCCCCGGTTAGAGCTATCGAGTTTGTTATCGACTTGAAACCAGACACCACTCCTATCGCCAAGCGCCCATATAAGATGCCGCCACATGAACTTCTCGATCTTAAGGAGGAACTCGATAAGTCACTTTGCAAGGGCTTCATTCACGCAAGCTCTTCTGCATGGGGTTCCCCTTCTCTCTTTATTAAGAAGAAGGATGGAACGAATCATTTGGTTGTTGATTATCATCCTGTTAATCAGGCGATGATCAAAAACAAGTATCCACTTCCTAGAATCAATGACCTATATGATGAG
This sequence comes from Thinopyrum elongatum, assembly GCA_011799875.1. NCBI lineage: Eukaryota > Viridiplantae > Streptophyta > Magnoliopsida > Poales > Poaceae > Thinopyrum > Thinopyrum elongatum. The sequence continues at coordinate 1,599,790 of CM022302.1, read as the reverse complement.
CTTGCTGGTTCATCCGTCTTCTCTAAACTTGATTTGAGGTTAGGATACCACCAGATCAGAGTTCGCGAAGAAGACATTCCAAAAACCGTATTCATTACTCGCTATGGCTCATACGAGTACACTGTTATGTCCATTGGCTTAACCAATGCTTTGGCCACTTTCTCCCAATTGATGAACTATATCTTCATGGAATACCTCGACAAGTTTGTCGTGGTGTATCTCGATGATATTCTGGTCTATTCGAAGAATGAAGAAGAACATGCCAAACATCTTCGGCTCGTACTGGAGAAGCTTCGTGAACATCAGCTTTGTGCCAAATATTCCAAGTGCGAGATCTGGTTATCTGAGGTGACCTATCTTGGTCACGTGATTTCCACTGAAGGCATTGCTGTTAATCCAGAATGAGTCCAGGCTATTCTTAACTGGACTCCTTCGTAGACTGTCAAGCAAATCAGAAGTTTTCTCGAACTCGCCAGCTATTGCCGTTGTTTTCTCGAGAACTTCTCCAAGATTGCTAAGCCACTGACTGGTCTGCTCCACAAAGACAAGTTGTTTGAGTGGACACCTCAATGTCAGGAAAGTTTCCAGACTCTGAAAGACAAGTTGACTTATGCCCGAGTGCTTGTTCCCCGGGATACTCACAAGGACTTTGTGATCTATTGCGACGCCCCTCGTCAAGGTTTAGGCTGTGTCCTGATGCAAGAGTGTAAAGTGATCGCTTATGGCTCTCGATAGTTGCGTCCGCATGAAGAGAACTATCCAATGCATGATCTCAAACTTGCAGTGGTTATCTGTGCTCTGAAGTTATGGCGATATTACCTCCTTGGTAATCGTTGCGAGATCTTCACCGATCATCAAAGTCTGAAGTATTTATTCACTCAGCCAGATCTGAACCTTCGTCAGCAAAGATGGATGAAGGCAATTTCATACTATGACTTGGATATTTCTTATATCCCTGGCAAAGCTAATGTAATGACTAGTGTTTTAAGTCGCAAGTCCTATTGCAATAACCTTACGGTGCAGCAAGAACAACCACCTCTTTGTGAAGAGCTCTGCAAATTTAACATTGGTCCCTTCTGCATTCTCGCGAGACGTGAAGAAGTGGCATATCAGTTAGACTGCCGTCGAACCTTTCTCAGGTTCCTGATGTCTTCCATGTGTCACAATTCCGCTGCTGCTTCAAGGATTCGATCCGAGCAGTTGATCATGAAGTGCTTGATTTGCAAGAAGACCTCTCTTATCAAGAGTATCCGGTCCGCATTCTTGATCAAGCTGAATGTCGCACCCGTCAGAAGGCTATCAAGTTTCTCAAGGTTCATTGGTCGAATATTTCTGAAGATGAAGCCACTTGGGAACGTGAAAATCGTCATCGTGATGAATACTCCTCTCTCTTTCCGTCTACTTCTTAAATCTCGGGACGAGATTTTCTTTTAGAGGAGGAGAGTTGTAACACCCCTGTAATTAAGCTACTGTTGCTCCCCTCTAATCAATGCCAAGTCATAATATTTTCTAATGCTAATTGCCACATTGATCCAAATCAAACTCAAATTCAAATTCAAAATGTCATTCAAATATTATTTCTTCAAACAGAGAAACAAAAATGTTGGTAATATTTTAAATAATCCCCAAGTATTTGTCATGAAGAAACCAACCATGTTTGAATTACCAAAATGCCCCTAGCAATATTTAAAGTGGAACAGCAGCACTTATTTAGCCCATTTAAATACAAACATAAATTCAAATGATTCCAAATGGGCTGAAACCTTGTGTGCTATTTCAAAATATTGGGTTAGATCTATGTACCAAGTTTCATATTCATCTAAATTCATTTGGTGAAAAAATTAAATAGAAAATAGAGTTGAAAATAAGAAACAGAAAAAGAAAATGGAAAAAGAAAAGAACTTACTGCACCGCTGGGCCTCGAGTGCACAGGAGATGCCTAGTCCACCATCGCCACCGTCGTCTTCCTCCAGCTATCGGCGCCACGCGTGCCAGAGCGCATCCCAGCCGCGCTCCCGTCGACAGCGCGACGCTTTAGGAGCCCAAGAGGGGATAAGGGCGATGCCCCGCATCCCCGAGACAAACACTAGCCCCATTTCCCCCTCTCCTCGCGCCGCCTCCTACCACACTGTGACCAGCCGAGCCGCCGTCACCGTGGCTACCCTCGCCCGCATGCTCTCCATCGTTCTCGTGGGCTAGGACCTTGTCCAGAAGCTCCGCCATGCTCCGCTGCTTCGTCTACGCTGAAGAACTCGAGCCGGGCTCCGCTGCATCGCCGTCTTCTTCCACCTTCGGCCGTCATCGTCCGCCGCATCGTTTCGCCATATCTGCTGCTCCTAGCCTCTCGCCAAGCATTCGTGTGCTCGCTTGGTGAGCTTCCGCGCGAAACCTCTCTCGTTGCGCATCGATCCCGTGCTCGCGGCTGCTGTCGCCATTGCTGCCGAAGCTCGCCGCTACAGCCACCACTAGCAAAGCTCGTGTCCGAGCTTTCCGTCGAGCTCATGGGCTCCCCAGGAAGCCAACGCTGCCCCCAGATCGCCTTGTCGCCCCTATCGTCAAATCCATCCATGCCCGAACTTTGGCAGCCGCCAAGCTCGCCGCAACCGTCGTTTTAGGCTACCCGGCACCTCCCGATGGTACCATTTGACGCGCGACGCTGCGGCCATTCGAATGCGACCAACCGCCGCCGTTTTGGTCGCCTGAGTCACGTTTTAGAGCCCCGTCGCGACTTCTATTGTCTCCGGAGCCTCGCCGCAGGAGCGCGCGCAGTTTAAACCCCCCTCCCCCCCCCCCCCCGAGTCACTGACTTGTGGGCTCGGGTGATTAGCCGCGTTAATTAGCCACTAAACAGACACTTACGTGTGGGCCCAATTACTGTAGTGATTAGATTAAATTAAATAAACCATGTTAATTAACTAAGTCTCTGACACTGGGCCCCATCGCTTTAATTAACTCTAATTACTTTAATTAAAATCCTGTTAAATAAATAGTCACTAACATAGGGGCCCCACAGGACCCATTTGACCAGTCAATTGCTGACTGGGCAGTTTCAGCAGTTGACTGGCCCCACCTGTCAGCCACTGGTGCACACTGCTGGGTACACTTCTGAGTATATCTAGCAATTATCCATTTAAATTTTGAAATAGTAATAAATCCATAAATTTCAAAAAATCATTAAAACTTTAGAAAATGATAGAAAATAATCCGTAACTCGGATGAAAATAATTTATATATGAAAAATGATCAGAAAAATATAACGAATTCGAATATGTCATTTGCATGCATGACAAACCCCTTCATCATAATGAACATTGATATTTTACATCAGGAAAAATAAAGAAATAATGTCTGGAGCTGACAAAATATTCCTAAATATTTTCCCTCTTCACTTAAATGGCTTAGTAATGCATTAGAGCACATCATCAGCATATTTTCCCATGACATGCATTTGTGTTGCATTTGTATGCCTGTTATTTATTTGTTTCCCCCTCGTCTGCTTTTATCGGTAGACCTCGAGACTGCCGTAGATCCTGAGTACGACTACAACTACACCTCTGACGATCGGGTCTTCTCAGCAGAGCTTCTAGGCAAGCAAACCCCCTTGATCATTCTAATATCATCTATTCTTTCTCTCTATTTCTTGCATTAGGTATTTATGCCATTGTTATTTTGCTAGCTCCTATTCATATGCATAGCCTGATTTTGTTACCTGTTATTGATACCTTACCTGTTATGCTATCATGCTTAGTTTAGCTATGCTTGAGTTCCATCAGTTGACCCTACACCCTTGTCCGTTTGCCATGCTATATCACCGAGCCGTGATCCCTCTAGGCGATGATCATGGATATACTTTCATTATGGCACTACAATGTTATGTTATGTTGAGATGGGGGGCTGAAAGGGCCGAGGGATACCATCCAGGATGAGATGGGTCTGGCTCCCGATGGCTCCCCAAGTGATTCACGGTGGCCGAACGACAGGGCAGGTGGATACCATCCAGGATGAGGTGGGCCTAGGCCCTGGTCTTTGTCCGCGAGTAAATGAAATAACACGCTTAACGAGTTCTATGTATTTGATCTGAAACTGCCACTGGCATATACGCACTAACCGCCACGTGGGATAATGGTTATGCAGCCCTCGGTGCCGTTGGTTCCTCCCGAAAGCTACCCAGATGTCACAGTTCAGAGATGTGGGTTGATTATTGGGGGTGAGCGAATACTGCCTATTGCTGATGCAGAGGTGGGATTGGTCCCCGGCCAGCCTCGCAACGTGCCACGAGTGCTTAGGGTGAGCAGCCGAACAGCCCTTCACGCTTAGGATGTAGACCGACGGGTGACCTCTCTGGAGAGCTGAGGTAGGACTTCGGCGTGTTGATTGCCTGAGGCCGGGCATTACCCAGAAAAGTGTGTCTGGACATAGGGTAATCGAGCGTGTCCACCGTAACAGGACGATTTGGAAATGTATCCCGACCTTTTACAACTTAAATCGGATACTAAATAAAAGTCACAAAGATAATAGATAGGAATACTAGGTGATCGCTTTCTCGTAGGGTGCCAAGGAAGGATATCAGGTTATGGTATTGCAGTATGTATACAAGTTGGTATCATATACGCTCTCCTCTTCTATTGCTGCAAGGTGCTCTCTTTCTCATCTTTTGCTTCAAGATGGTGGTAGTCTTAGTTACGTTGAACTTCTCACCTCTGTTCTGGCATTTTTTGAATATAGTCCAAAGATATAGCCCAATATTTTTGATACCGATGCATATTTAGTATAGATCTGATGTAAGTCTTGTGAGTATTTTGGATGAGTATCCACGGTCGCTTTGCTACCTTTTCCTTTTACCCGGTTGCTGCAATCAGATGGTAGCACCGTGGATGCAGGTGATCCCGACGCTGGATACTATCTGGAGTACAATGTCACCGACGCGTAGTTCGGAGGTCCCAGGCAGGAGACCTGCGCCTTTTGGGTTTATTGTCGTTGTTATGTTTCAGCCTTCTTAAGGCAAACTTATTAAACTTGTCTGTACCCAGACATAATTTGCTTTCTGACTGATGTATTATCGGGTCCTCGTGACCCTGGATTGTAATATAAAGATTTATGTTTAAATTTGTATCGTAGAGTTATGATGTGATACTGCAGTGGAGTCACCATTCTTTATCGTGCATGCTGCGTGTATGATTAGTGCACGATTATGAATGGGGGCGTCACTGGCTCGGTCCAGCTAGAGCCAGAGCAAAGCTCGGCCCGAGCCTCGTATTGGGGCTCGCCGGAGCACCGAGCTCGAGTCGTCTCGGCTCGTCGGCCGGCGAGCTTTTGGGAGGCTTGATCCGAGCCCGGCTCGGGCCGGCTCGTGTCCACCATGAGTTACAAAGGGAAGTAGTTGCAATCCCAAATTAATCAGTTTTATCGCTCGCTCGTGGTTACACAGGGAAGTAGTTGCAATCACCATTAATCAATTTTATCGCTCGCTCCTTGTTACACAGGGATGCATTAGCAATCACCAATTAATCAATTTTATCGTTAGCTCGTGGTTACACAGGGATGCAGTTGCAATCACCAATTAATTAATTTTATCGCTCGCTCATGGTTACACAGGGAAGTAGTTGCAATCACCAATTAATCATGTTTGACTTTAAAAGCATATGTAAACAGGGCCAAATCTGCTGAATGAAAGCAAGTCGCACCGGCCACCTACATGGGCTTAGCGTTTGACATGAAGATGATATCTGGGCATAAGCCATCCCATTTCCACAGCTGCACTCCAACTGCAGGCCCATCAACTTTACCAAAACAGGCTACTTGACCTTGCATCAGGACGCCTAGAGAACTCCAACCACCGCTCCATGGCCACACTGTCGTGACGGCATCATCCGCCAGCGACCACCGTATTTTGTGCAAAATAGATATGAGCATTTTGTCTCAGTGGGTTATATATGTATTTTTTATATCTAAAACGCTATCGTCTTATCGATAGTTTCGCACCGTCATGGCATCAAACGCCACCACATCGATAGTCTAAAACGAATATGAGTGAATGCAGAACGGCACTCCACCGCTTGCTCTGCACTCTAATCATATGGAGGAATCATCACCGTGGCCATCCAGTGTAAAACAAAGTCCGAAACAAATTGTTTTCCCCTTTTGTCATCCCTAGTTTTCCACGACGGTCCACGAATTTAACGCCACAGACCTCAAAGCCACGCACACTCTCTTCTCCTCAATTGATCGATCGATATGAGGATGGTTTTTGCTGTTCGCGTACTGCTAGCAATGCCATTCCTGCTTTTGCTCGTGCTCCAGCACGCGGCGGTTTCCAGTCCGAGGCCCACCTTCCTGGGTGACCCCTGAACCACCTTCCCCTACGACCTCCACTGTTAAACACCTCCCAACTCGTCCTGCCAATGTGTCGCCCCTCGACCCCGCAGGGTACTCCGGCATGGTCCCAGCACCAGTCTTCGCCTGGCTCCCTTTCCGTGCAAACCGCTTCTGTTTGTGTCAGTACTCTGCCAGGGCTTGGTGAGTGGTGACAGACACGGCAGCACTGTTGTGCTTGTGTTATAGTGATGGGTACATGATGCAGTATTAGGCACGGAGTAAATAGGGAAACGTACAACTACATTGTACTATACAAATCAATTGGCAACTTAATACTGATTATTCTGTTTGGTCCAGGACGTACTTACATGTTTGTTTCTTACCAGGGCCGTCTCCAGGAATTCGAGGCCCCGGTGCGAAACGCAAATGATGCCCTAGTTAAGAAAACTTCTTATAACTAAATCCTACTCTCATTTAATTTATATTGATTTTTTGTGAAAAGTTATATTGACTTTAAATATTTGGTATTTCTTATACAATATTAAGAAATATATACAATATACCAACTATCTTCCCTTAAAATAATTCATTGGTGGAGCCCTGCAAAAAAAAAAGGAATTCATCTGTGGAGCAATAAACTTTATAACAATTTACTAATTATCCAAAGATCTGATGCACATGTACAATACACTAGTACTCTCATTAGCCGGTAAATTATTGTGCAGAAAAAATGGGCTAATTGAAATCTTCTTTAGCTTGGGCGCACCTGAGAAATCAGACATGGACTCGTCGGTGACGTGTAAATCAAATCTTCAAATCGATTTGGCCTAAGCCCAATCGCCTGACACCGCCGGCCGCCTTCTGCTTTTCTTGGCGGCGTTGGCCATAGCTGACGCAGGTTTCTGCTCGAATTCACAGGTCGAATTCTGCCGCCTGACCCTGCCCTCACGCTTCTTGCGTTCTGGCCGACCCCAAGCAGATTCGATCTAGTCCTGTGACTCCGGAGGACTAGAAACGAAGGGACGACGTAATCGATTGGGGATCGCTAAAAAAACGTAATCGATCGGGGCAGACGGTTGATCGGGAAGGAGTTCGGGAGAGACTCGGGGCATGCGATGTGATCGATCGGGAGGGAACTCAAGCCACCAGACCAGGCCAGAAGGCCCAAAACTTTGCAAGAGATAGCCTAATAAGTAATACTAGTATAACGTAGGCCCAAAACCGGCTTAATAGCATAGCTGTCTGGTTAGTTGAGCGTGTGTTACAAATAAATTAACAAGTTCAACTTAAATTACATGCATGGTTGAGTGTAAGAAATTGTTAATTTAAGTTGAACTTGTTAATTTATTTGTAACGCACGCTCAACTAACCAGACAGCTATGCTATTAAGCCGGTTAGGCGCGGTTGGGAAATCTTATCTCTTGCTGTTTAATTTGAAACAGACGACACATTCCCATTAACCAAAGTACATGCTCCTGATACCTCAGTTTTGTTGCTCGCTTACACATGGAAGTTGCTGCAATCACCAATAAATCATGTTTGACATTGATATCTTGACCTGTTAATTGAGCAATGCTTTCATGTTTTTAGACCAATGTCAATTCTCATCAAGAAAGATGGTGAAAAAAAAGGTGGATCTCACTATCTGCAAGAACAGCCAGACAGCTATGGCATTAAGCCGGTCCGGTGCGGTTGGGAAGTCATATATATCTCTTGCTGTTTAATATGTATTTCAACCACACGGGCCCTCAATCCAACTGTGCCGAGCCCTACGGTGAGCAGCGAGCTGTATTTCAACCACACGGTCCAGGGCCACACGCGCTGTATTTAACACAACGTCTGGGGTGCGCTTCATTCCACAAGATAAGCGCATCAACTGCGGGCGTGCATTTCGATATCGTGAGCTAGCTCCTCGGTCTCGGTTTCCATGGGCAGCTTGCATGAGAAGCCCAACCATGGCTTCGGCAGCCTGCCCAGCAGCTTGCGAGAGGTGTGCGAGAGCGGCAGGACAAAGGACTTGGCATGGAGGCGGTCGCAGCTCAAGGGACTCCTCAGGCTCCTGGCCGAGAAAGAGGAGGAGATCTTCGACGTGCTCCACCTCGACCTCGGCAAGCACCACGCTGAATCCTACAGAGACGAGGTGCGTGAAATGAAATCTCATAGCAGTTAGTTGGTACGTGTGAAATTGATTTGGTAAAGTTGTTTGTTTTGATGGTCTTCAGCTGGGACCTCTTGTCAAGTCCGTCAACTACACTCTGCGAAACCTTGAGAAATGGGCGGCCCCAGAGAAGGTGCGTGCATGACTACTTGTTAGACTGCTGCTTTTGCCACATAGGATTGGAGCAAGCATGACTTCTTGTTTTGGTGGTTGTAGGCTCAAGCGCCGTTGGTTTCTTTCCCGGCGACCGCGGTAGTGGTGCCAGAGCCACTCGGCGTTGTGCTCGTATTGTCCTGCTGGAATTTGCCATTAGGTGACAGACACTAACTTCTTTGCTCTACTGTGTGGTCCTTATATTTCAGCTACTTGAGCAGGTGTAGCTGTAGGGTCAGTGGGTGTAATCACAAAGGAAAAATTCCTTCCACTCAAACCTCTTGGGAAGGATGCATTTTTTCCCGTGGTGCAATCAGACACACTTTGGCATAAATTCAATCACACAGGACTCAAGTGGCCTAACATTACAAACATGCATTTTTTTTTCTCTTCAATGTTTTTTGGTTTTTTTTTTGTGGGGATACGTTTTTGGAATTCTGTGAATCAAAGAGGCGTCAATGCTGTACTTGGAATATTCATGAGACCCAAAATAGTTTTTCCTCGATTCTAGGAACGCATGTGGGATTCAAGTCCATGTCATCGACAAATGTGCACTACATCTACTCGTACACAACATTCATGTATATTCATGGACAATCTAATTGTATTCACACTATGTTAACGTTTAGAGTTGAAACATGGTGTGTTTATGTCAAGGTTTTGGTTACCCCCCCCCCCCCCCCCCTCTCATCATCACACACACACACGATAAACATGTGTACCGAGCAAACAATACTGAATTTTTTGAAAATTTTGAATTTGAACGCCTAACGTATAGTTAAATACTACCGACCGTGTTTTTTTTCCTTTTTGAGGATGCTTGCGACCTAAATGTGAAATTGCAAAAAAAAAAAAAGAGCCTACGAGGGATCAAACTCGTGGGCCTGCCTGTGCATAGGACTGGTACAGAGGACCTACCGCTGCATTAGTAGCAGGCTTGTGATAAATATGGGTTCGATACCTATCTTTGTCTAGGTGAAAAAATTGAATTCAAAATTTCTTTGTTATTTCGTGGTTACCGTGGTAACTGAGTATCTCACCCCCCCCCCCCCCCCCCCCTCCCCAACACACTCCATTCGGTATCCAAAACCTTCGTTTGTGTCTCACTCTTGTGTAAAGGTTTTGCATGATCAATTCCTTACCTTGTCTCCTCTTTGAGGGAAAGGATATTTGCCTCGTTTGGGTGTGACGGTGTGCTGTAATGCAGGTTTGGCTCTGGAGCCACTCTCCGGTGCACTAGCGGCCGGCAACGCTGTGGTGGTAAAGCCCTCTGAGCTCGCGCCATCCACCGCCGCATTCCTCGCTGCCAACATACCGAGGTACCTCGATCCTAGGGCTGTGAAGGTTGTCTTGGGTGGACCTGAAGTTGGAGAGCAACTCATGGAGCATAGATGGGACAAAGTTCTTTTCACCGGTAAGAACAAATGTGAAAAATCACCTCACTTTTCACAGAGTAGTCATCACAAGTGACAAACCAACAACATGTTGTTCTTGCGTGTACGTATATGATGGTCGTTTCTTCGTGTTGTTCAGGAAGCGCTCGTGTAGGACGCATTATCTTGACGAAAGCAGCAAAGCACTTGACCCCTGTCGCGCTTGAACTTGGTTCGAAATGTCCGTGCATCATTGATCAACTCGATAGTAAGAGGGATAGGCAGGTAATTCTCAGGGTCTTGTCGTGTTTTCAGTTGCAACAATAGTGACATTGAATGACGGGCTGACTGTATATTCCATATATTGGTTATACAGATTGCAGTGAATCGCATAGCAGGAGCAAAATGGTCAGTCAGTGCCGGCCAAGCTTGCGTTGCCATCGACTACGTCTTGGTCGAGGAGAAATTTGCACCCATCCTGGTATGGTCCACCACTCTGATATCCAGTTAACTACTGTACTATAAAATCACATGATATATACACTACATATATCTTACGACTCTACTACTTGAGCATGCATTAAATTTTGTCTCTCTAAAGATTGAGCTATTGAAATCAACAATCAAGAGGTTTACCGCTACACCAGAGTGCATGGCTCGGATCCTGAACTCAAAGCACTTCCAGAGGTTAAGCAACTTCCTTGAGGATGATAAGGTGGCAGCTTCTGTGGTGCATGGCGGTTCAGTGAACCCAAAGACCTTGTAAGTTTTGAAAACTGTTCACTTCAGTGTATGACCCTGTACACAAAAAATGTTGGAATTTGTGCTTCAACCCACTATGCCTATGCCGCAGGACCATGGAACCCACCATATTGCTAAACCCTCCGCTCCATTCCGACATCATGACCGAGGAGATATTTGGTCCACTGCTCCCAATCATCACGGTATGCCCGAATGGATAATGATACGTGACCGATTCTAACGCTGATGTTATATTGTTTGTACATGTGGCTTTCAGGTAAAGAAGATCGAAGATAGCATTAAGTTTGTCAGATCGATGCCGAAACCGCTGGCAATCTATGCTTTCACCAAAAATGAGAAGCTAAAGCGCCAGATTATAGATGAAACATCCTCCGGGAGCGTCACGTTCAACGACGCAATTGTGCAGGTATCCACCTCATTCCTCTGAACCATGCGAGCGTGTTTTCACGGCATAAAACTCTGAGGTGTTCTCATTCTTTTCATACTGATATCTACCTACTCGTGACTACTGTGTTGTTGCAGTACGCGGTGGAAGGCCTCCCGTTCGGTGGCGTTGGGCAAAGCGGATTCGGACAGTACCACGGCAAGTACACCTTCGAGCTTTTCAGCAACAAAAAGGCAGTGTTCAAGAGAAGCTTCCTGATCGAGTTCATGTTCCGATACCCGCCGTGGGATGACACTAAGATTGGGATGTTGAGACATGTCTTTAATACGAACTACATACTTCTACTCCTCGGTCTGCTCGGCCTGAGGAGATGACCGAAGAAACAATCCGGAGAAAGCATATGGACTGCATACAACATAAGTGTTGTATGCTACTTTAATTCGATTGCAAAATTGGATTGTGTAACCTACTTCTGTAAATGCAGTGATTCCTCAATGGTTGGACAATTTGCTATTCAGGGTAACAACCCTGGGTGTTTACCTAGAACAATGAGAGAACCTTTGAGATTAAACCAGAATTTACCAAGTAAGACTCAATCTGCGGTTGCCTGAACTGTGCTAGATTGAACTTATTTAATAATCTGTTAGGTATTCATATATAGCGACGGAAGGTGAAAAGAAATTGTTTAGTCAAAAGGTGAAATACTGGTGGAGCACACGGAATTATCACATGCCACAGCAATACCAGTACAGGCTAAACCATGTTTTACTATGGATTTCTGATTTGTCATTTGTTATGGGTTTAAATAAACAAATTTCACGCTATAAGCCCAACATCCACATGTTCGCTTGATCGGTATATTTATCATTTCTCTTCTGCTTGGAATTATTTTAAAATGCTACTGTAATCTTATACATTCTACCTAATTTGTCATGGCAGTCGATCCAATTTCACAAACTATACCTGAAAACAAAAGGAAACAAATAGCAGAATCGATCTTTCATCTCGCAAAGCAAACTGATTAGGTATTAATTGCACAGACCCTCACACCGCTCCAAAGTTAATGCAGCGCATTCTATCATGCATTGCAACCAGCAATTTAAGTATGAATGTGACCTAACATAACTCACCCCTCTAGTAGGTGACCTGTTACCTAACAACTGTTAGGCACGGCACATTTAATAGGCCTTCCCCACAGTGATTCAAAAAAAAAAAAAGGCTACCTCCCCTCCCTCTGCTGTTCTCTCTGGGTACCGTGCACTAAGATCTGAGATTACTATCTGTTGCATCTGTCAGTGGGGCTCAACTAATCATTATGCGTAAAGAAAGGCTCATACATGCTTTGAGAGATGGCTGCGCATCACAGGACCAGCCCTTGGAGTACGTACTAGACCATATGCTAGTGCTAGTCTTCAGTTTTCCATTTGCTAGGATGCGCATGGATTTCTACTTTTCACAGTGGAGCACACAAGTAAGCATTGCATCTTATATTACCCCCCGCAACGCCAAGCACATGCTGGCCCGAGCAAGGCACAAATCTATGACCTGCAGTGAGTTCGTTAATTAAATATATAGACTGCATCTCCATCAGCAACTCGTGTGTGATAAACTGATAATAGATGGTAGTATTGTCATGGATGATGCCAGTGCACACTGTTTGCAGCGGACAGAAATGAACAAAGTGAGTCATGTGCACGTTTGCCAATTGCTAGATAACGCAGGCTTAAGGTACAGTCACTCGTTAGGAGTTTGAAGAAATTGCAGACTCCCGATGAAGGCAGAACAAATAAACAATTTGTCAGCAAAAATGGGAAGTTTCAGCAACGCCTCTGTGGTGTGGCCACATTTCAGATGTTACCAGTTCTCTATATGATTGAAGGTGTTGTCCTCGTCTTTTTTTTTCTTTTTTTCTTTTTTTTTTAAGAAAGTGCCAGTGCATTTAAACCAATAAAGAGGCTGGGCAACTCGCCACCAGGAGGCTCCCTCGATCAAGCCTTCGTTGGCCGTTCGATCAGCCATCTATCGCGTCCCAACCATCGGATTTTCACAGCAGTAAATCTAATTTTCACCTCACGGTTCATTTTGCTGGCCAATGACATGTGGGCTCGAGTCACGCGTTGACTGGCTGGGTTGTCCATTTTCGCGTGCAAAAAGATTTCCCCAATCCGCTGCGTGCGCTCGCACCCAATCCCATCCTCTCTTCCACCGCTCCACACCGGCCACCACACAACCCTAGCCCCTTTCCCCTCGATCCCCACAGCCCCTCCCTCCTCCTCGCTCCTCGCCATGGCCTCCGCCCTAGGAGCCTCGCCGCTGCCTGCCCCCCCCCCCTCCACCACCGTACGCACACATAGAAGGCGGATCCATGCCAGAGAAGAGCAGCTCCAGTCACGGTTGGGTGCAGCTGCGGGGAAGATGAAGGAGGTCCGCCGCCTGTCTTTGCCTCTTCGCTCCGTCCTTGCTGCTGCTCTTCCTCCGTGCCTAGCAGCGCTAGCAGTGGGGTCTTCGAGGAAGATGTGGGAGGGTGGAGACAAGGGGAAGGAGCAGCCCGACCCTGCTCCATCTCTATTTCCATTATGCACGAGGGCTGGAGGAGCAGGTAGCGAGGGAAACCACCACGGCCAGCGGCGGCGCTGCACAGGGATGTCCGCCTCCTGGTCTCCATCTTGTCTCCCGACCCCCTTCTGTTTTAGTGTGTTCTTTTCTCTCTTGGCCTGATCTGGTCACACGTTTGGGGTTTCGAAACTTGGCAGACACATGCTATTTGCTTGCTCATGTCGATTTCTTGTCTTCCTTTATATTGATAGATGCATAGAACAGATGCATGTCCTGGATGAGAGAAATATGATTGTCCCTATATTTTGTGTCTTGCCTTATCATCCTTTTCATAAAAGATCCAAAATATGTCTACAATAGTAGAACAGATAGTTATATACCATGTTGCTTTATTGTGAACCCATGGATTGCAGTTATTATTATTTGGATGAAAATTATCTGCTGTCACAACCTTAAAAACCATTGGTATGTTTACTAATATACAGCGGGGCTCCAGAAATTAGGTTACTAATGGTTCTTGGCAACAAATTGGTATGTTCGAGGAACTATAGGATCTAACATATATTTTAGTTTACTAATATATGGGTTTACTAAACGATCTGAGGATGAAGAGAATAAGAAGAATTTATTTAGCTGAAGAATTAAAGAAGAAAAAGGTAAATTTTCTCCCTATTGTCAACATAATCAAGTTTGTTCTTGCACTTTGATACTATGATTTTTTATAATGTAAACATGAGCTTGACATCTTTGGGAAAGAAGAGAATATCATGAAGCTAGAGAAGATCTATGGTAAAAAAATCTTTTGTTTACCACAAATCTGGTTCAGCTAGATGTCAGATGCATTAGCTGATATTTGGACCACATCTTATTAGCACATAGAAAATCAAATCCAGTATTTGTTGCGTGTACTCTATGTTGTTTATTCCTGTAGTTTAATCAAATCTTGTAGAAACAGAACAAAACTGGACCTAATATACTTCCTAAGCATGTTTATGAAATATAATGACACCGATTACATTAGAAGATATGGCTATTTCTGGAATTCTACCTCTATTCCAGGATAAATTACAAACATTTTTTATCCTTTTGGCAGGCTATGGGTTGCAGATCATATGCTGAACTTGCTATTCATCATAACATGGTTGCATCTGTAGATGTGGTCATGTCATTTCTCAACGATTTGAGTGACACTGTTAGGCATAAAGCTTATGAGGTATTCAAGAGAGTGAACTTAATCTTGGCATACACAATACACATCGTTATATCCAACCAGTGGTTTCTCTACTTATAGCAACTTTTGCTGCAGAAATTCAACACTTTAAAAGATTCGAAGAGAAGAATATATAATGAGAGTGCTGATCTTGAACCATGGGATGAGGATTATTTCATTGCAATGGTGAAATCATCCTCACATATCGTTGATCCGTCAGTATGCACTATTTATCTCAAAGATGTACTATTATTGGAACTAATGCTAAATATACTATTTAGGTTTCAGGCCATAATCTAGGTATTTTCTGTTAAATACTGTATGCAAATACAGACTTTCCAAATTATGGTTGATAGAAGTCAAATCAAACATACATTTGGTACTTATAAGCTAGAGGTGTTATGAGTGGAAGAAAACTGAAATAGAGAATTGCTTAGTTTCATATATTAAGTCTGGAAAGCTTCATTTTCTGTAATTGCTTAAATTCTTTAGGACATGTTGTAGGGCTGGCGTTTCTATCACACTACTAGGAAAAGGCTAATTAGTGGCGCACCTGTTTTGGCCATTAATGGCGCACTACAGGTGCGCCACTATCATCACGTCACTAGTAACAAATACTAATGACGCACCCCTGATGCGCCATTAGTATACAAGACAATAGTGGCGCACCTGGCAGTGTAATGGCGCACCACATAGAAGTGCGCCATTACTAACAATTTTTTTTCAAAATTTTTTTTCAAATTTTTTTTTTTAAAAAAAATTCAGAATTTTTTTCTGACTTAGTAATGGCGCACCACATAGAAGTGCGCCATTACTAACAATTTTTTTTCAAAATTTTTTTTTCAATTTTTTTTCGTTTTTTTCTTAATCTCGGGTCACTATGGCTTAATCTCGGGTCAATATGCTTAATCTCAAGTCAAATCGCACTAAGTGGTCAAACTTCCCGGAAGGTCACCCATCCTCACACTACTCCAGCCCGAGCACGCTTAACTCGCTTAACTTCGCAGTTCTATCCAACCCCAGCACCACCTCACTTAACAAGCACTTGTTGATATATCTATCATATCAATCCTATTAAACCTTGTTGATGTCTAGGACTTTGTTCATGTTCATGAGTGTGATGAAATTTTAAAAAAATATTTCAAACTTCCCGGTCATATTACGTATCATATTTTGAAAAAAAAATTCCAAAAAAAAAAAATTTAAAAGCAAATTTATTTCTGTTACTAGTGGCGCACCTAGCAAATGGTGCGCCACTAGTAAGTTTGAATTTTTTTCCATTTTCCCCCCTCTAGATCTTAAAAGCCCCGTATCTTTCGTTCTGTTAGGTTTTTGGGGATTCTGAAAATGTTCAACGGGGTTCCCCCTGGTTGAATTCGGATGTAACTTTTCGAGTAGATGATTTTTCATATAAAAAACTTTTTCATCGGAGTTCGTATGCAAAAGTTATGCCCATTTTACAAATTCTCGAGAGATTTTGCAAAAAACTCGAAAATTCATGTTTGTAAATTTTGCTAACAACTAGACCACATATCACATGGGAATCTTTTTTTCTTTTATTTTTTGACATTTCTATCGTTTTCTTTTATTTTTTTTGAAACTGAAAAGGCGGTCCACACCGGGGGGGGGGGGGGGGGGGGGGGGGGGGGTGTGCATTTGGTTAATTTTTTGTAAGACTCAGAAAGTTAGTAATGGCGCACCACTTTTCCAATGCGCCATTAGTAACCCTGGTTACTAATGGCGCACCAGTTAGGGGTGCGCCATTACTAGTTTTGCAAAAAAAAATATATATATATAATTGTTAGTAGTGGCGCACCGTGGTTGTGGTGCGCCATTACTAGTTTGAACTAGTAATGGTGCACTTCACACAGGTGCGCCATTACTAGTTTTGAAAAAAAAATTAAAAAAAATTTGTTGGTAGTGGCGCACGGAGCGTGTGGTGCGTCATTAATAGTTAAAACTAATAATGACGCACTGTGCCCTGGTGCGCCATTAATAGTTTTGAAAAAAAAAATTGCTAGTAATGGCGCACCGTGTGTCTGGTGCGCCATTAGTAATGAGGACACTAATGGCGCACCTGTATCTGGTGTGCCACTGCTATATAGCAGTGGCGCACCACATACATGGTGCGCCATTAATGTCCATATCAGCTATAGGCCTTTTCCTAATAGTGTCACGTCGGGTGGGAATAGTAGAATGTCTTTTTAACAGAGTTAGCCTTGTCTCTCTTAATTGTCGTATGTACTCCAAAGTCTTACTATAAATTATGCAACTAGCTAATGCTTGAAATATTAATACTCAGCTCTATTTATAGGTAGGACAATCGCATGTTATTTTTCATTTTCTTGCTACATATACAGTGTTAATTCTGATTAGTGAGGCTTTTTGGCTCTCAGGCTCCATGGGGTTCCATCCCTTGTCGTCCTATCTTTTTTCCAGTGGTTTATGCTAATGACAACTTTAAAATTTACCGGCGTATAAGTAGAATTTATGGTTCAGTATATCGTTGTAAGTAGTTTATGGTTCAAATGGGTGTCGTCGATGCTGATGAGACACGAGTTTATGTGAAGTTTGCATCTGAGGCATTTCTGTGGCGTCACTCTTTTTCACCTTGAGGTCTGATGCATCACCCTCGCTGATGTCTTTGCGTTCTCTTGGTATTTATTTTTCCAAAAATATTTGGTTTCGGGTTTAAATGCCCTAGAGATGAGTTTATGAGTGAGAATTTCCCTATTGGTTTGATTGGCTGATATGATGCCCTAAAGACTGATCTGAATATAATCATCCTATTGTTTCCACACAAAAAGCGGCTGTGTTTTTTTACCTCATCTTATCATTGTTTTCTTCATTGCCCTTGTTAATGTAATTAAATTTATACAATAGATGATTATTTATATATGGATTTGGTGGTTTTCATTGGTTGATTGACATGATGGATACATAACAAAAGTAAGAGGGTTTGGTTCTACATGTAAATTGGTAATTCAACATGCGTTTTTATGTTATATTACCTATTTTTTGTGTTTAAGTAAACTTAGTTTTCCTCCATGTTGCTATGCAAAACAGAAGGTACGCTTGATTCAGGGGATGCACAAATCAATTTCGGATGTAACTTTTCGAGTAGATGATTTTTCATATAAAAAACTTTTTCATTGGAGTTCGTATGCAAAAGTTATGCCCATTTTACAAATTCTCGAGAGATTTTGCAAAAAAGTCGAAAATTCATGTTTGTAAATTTTGCTAACAACTAGACCTCATATCACATGGGAATCTTATTTTCTTTTATTTTTTTGACATTTCTATCATTTTCTTTTATTTATTTTAAACTGAAAAGGCGGTCCAACGGGGGGGGGGGGGGGGGGTCCATTTGGTGAATTTTTTGTAAGACTCAGAAAGTTAGTAATGGCGCACCACTTTTCCAATGCGCCATTAGTAACCCTGGTTACTAATGGCGCACCAGTTAGGGGTGCGCCATTACTAGTTTTGCAAAAAAAAATAAAAATATAATTGTTAGTAGTGGCGCACCGTGGTTGTGGAACTAGTAATGGCGCACTTCACACAGGTGCGGCATTACTAGTTTTGAAAAAAAAAAAACAATTGTTCGTATTGGCGCACGGAGCGTGTGGTGCGCCATTAATAGTTAAAACTAGTAATGGCGCACTATGCCCTGGTGCGCCATTAATAGTTTTAGAAAAAAAAATTTGCTAGTAATGGCGCACCGTGTGTCTGGTGCGCCATTAGTAATGAGGACACTAATGGCGCACCTGTATCTGGTGCGCCACTGCTATATAGCAGTGGCGCACCACATACACTAATGGCGCACCTGTATCTGGTGCGCCACTGCTATATAGCAGTGGCGCACCACATACATGGTGCGCCATTAATGTCCATATCAGCTACAGGCCTTTTCCTAGTAGTGTCACGTCGGGTGGGAATAGTAGAATGTCTTTTTAACAGAGTTAGCCTTGTCTCTCTTAATTGTCATATGTACTCCAAAGTCTTACTATAAATTATGCAACTAGCTAATGCTTGAAACATTAATACTCAGCTCTATTTATAGGTAGGACAATCGCATGTTATTTTTCATTTTCTTGCTACATATATAGTGTTAATTCTGATTAGTGAGGCCTTTTGGCTCTCAGGCTCCATGGGGTTCCATCCCTTGTCGTCCTATCTTTTTTCCAGTGGTTTATGCTAGTGACAACTTTAAAATTTACCGGCGTATAAGTAGAATTTATGGTTCAGTATATCGTTGTAAGTAGTTTATGCTTCAAATGGGTGTCGTCGATGCTGATGAGACACGAGTTTATGTGAAGTTTGCATCTGAGGCATTTCTGTGGCGTCACTCTTTTTCACCTTGAGACCTGATGCATCACCCTCGCTGATGTCTTTGCGTTCTCTTAGTATTTATTTTTCCAAAAATATTTGGTTTCGGGTTTAAATGCCCTAGAGATGAGTTTATGAGTGAGAATTTCCCTATTGGTTTGATTTGCTGATATGATGCCCTAAAGACTGATCCGAATATAATCATCCTTTTGTTTCCTCACAAAAAGTGGCTGTGTTTTTTTACCTCATCTTATCTTTGTTTTCTTCATTGCCCTTGTTAATGTAATTTCATTTATACAATAGATGATTATTTATATATGGTTTGGTGGTTTTCATTGGTTGATTGACATGATGGATCCATAACAAAAGTAAGAGGGTTTGGTTCTACATGTAAATTGGTAATTCAACATGCGTTTTTATGTTATATTACCTTTTTTTTGTGTTTAAGCAAACTTAGTTTTCCTCCACGTTGCTATGCAAAACAGAAGGTACGCTTGATTCAGGGGATGCACAAATCAATTCCGGATGTAACTTTTCGAGTAGATGATTTTTCATATAAAAAAGCTTTTTCATCGGAGTTCGTATGCAAAAGTTATGCCCATTTTACAAATTCTCGAGAGATTTTGCAAAAAGTCAAAAATTCATGTTTGTAAATTTTGCTAACAACTAGACCACATATCACATGGGAACCTTATTTTCTTTTATTTTTTTAACATTTCTATCATTTTCTTTTATTTTTTTTGAAACTGAAAAGGCGGTCCACGGGGGTGGGGGGGGGTCCATTTGGTGAATTTTTTGTAAGACTCAGAAAGTTAGTAATGGCGCACCACTTTTCCAATGCGCCATTAGTAACCAGGGTTACTAATGGCGCACCAGTTAGGGGTGCGCCATTACTAGTTTTGCAAAAAAAAAAATTGTTAGTAGTGGCGCACCGTGGTTGTGGTGCGCCATTACAAGTTTGAACTAGTAATGGCGCACTTCACACAGGTGCGCCATTACTAGTTTTGAAAAAAAAATAAAAAAATTTTTGTTAGTAGTGGCGCACGGAGCCTGTGGTGCGGCATTAATATTTAAAACTAGTAATGGCGCACTTTGCCCTGGTGCGCCATTAATAGTTTTGGAAAAATAAAAAAAAAATAAAATTTGCTAGTAATGACGCACCGTGTGTCTGGTGCGCCATTAGTAATGAGGACACTAATGGCGCACCTGTATCTGGTGCGCCACTGCTATATAGCAGTGGTGCACCACATACATAGTGCGCCATTAATGTCCATATCAGCTATAGGCCTTTTCCTAGTAGTGTCACGTCGGGTGGGAATAGTAGAATGTCTTTTTAACAGAGTTAGCCTTGTCTCTCTTAATTGTCATATGTACTCCAAAGTCTTACTATAAATTATGCAACTAGCTAATGCTTGAAACATTAATACTCAGCTCTATTTATAGGTAGGACAATCGCATGTTATTTTTCATTTTCTTGCTACATATATAGTGTTAATTCTGATTAGTGAGGCTTTTTGGCTCTCAGGCTCCATGGGGTTCCATCCCTTGTCGTGCTATCTTTTTTCCAGTGGTTTATGCTAGTGACAACTTTAAAATTTACCGGCGTCTAAGTAGAATTTATGGTTTAGTATATCGTTGTAAGTAGTTTATGGTTCGAATGGGTATCGTCGATGCTGATGAGACACGAGTTTATGTGAAGTTTGCATCTGAGGCATTTCTGTGGCGTCACTCTTTTTCACCTTGAGACCTGATGCATCACCCTCGCTGATGTCTTTGCGTTCCCTTAGTATTTATTTTTCCAAAAATATTTGGTTCCGGGTTTAAATGCCCTAGAGATGAGTTTATGAGTGAGAATTTCCCTATTGGTTTGATTGGCTGATATGATGCCCTAAAGACTGATCCGAATATAATCATCCTTTTGTTTCCACACAAAAAGCGGCTGTGTTTTTTTTACCTCATCTTATCTTTGTTTTCTTCATTGCCCTTGTTAATGTAATTTCATTTATACAATAGATGATTATTTATATATGGATTTGGTGGTTTTCATTGGTTGATTGACATGCTGGATCCATAACAAAAGTAAGAGGGTTTGGTTCTACATGTAAATTGGTAATTCAACATGCGTTTTTATGTTATATTACCTTTTTTTTGTATTTAAGCAAACTTAGTTTTCCTCCACGTTGCTATGCAAAACAGAAGGTACGCTTGATTCAGGGGATGCACAAATCAATTTTGGATGTAACTTTTCGAGTAGATGATTTTTCATATAAAAAACTTTTTCATTGGAGTTCGTATGCAAAAGTTATGCCCATGTTACAAATTCTCGAGAGATTTTGCAAAAATGTCGAAAATTCATGTTTGTAAATTTTGCTAACAACTAGACCACATATCACATGGGAATCTTATTTTCTTTTATTTTTTTTGACATTTCTATCATTTTCTTTTATTTTTTTTGAAACTGAAAAGGCGGTCCAGGGGGGTGCATTTGGTGAATTTTTTGTAAGACTCAGAAAGTTAGTAATGGCGCACCACTTTTCCAATGCGCCATTAGTAACCCTGGTTACTAATGGCGCACCAGTTAGGGGTGCGCCATTACTAGTTTTGCAAAAAAAAAAATATAATTGTTAGTAGTGGCGCACCGTGGTTGTGGTGCGCCATTACTAGTTTGAACTAGTAATGGCGCACTTCAAACAGGTGCGCCAATAATATTTTTGAAAAAAAAATAAATTTTTTTTTGTTAATAGTGGCGCACGGTGCGTGTGGTGCGCCATTAATAGTTAAAACTAGTAATGGCGCACTGTGCCCTGCTGCGCCATTAATAGTTTGGGAAAAATAAAATAAAATAAAATTTGCTAGTAATGGCCCACCGTGTGTCTGGTGCGCCATTAGTAATGAGGACACTAATGGCGCACCTGTATCTAGTGCGCCACTGCTATATAGCAGTGACGCACCACATACATGGTGCGTCATTAATGTCCATATCAGCTATAGGCCTTTTCCTAGTAGTGTCACGTCGGGTGGGAATAGTAGAATGTCTTTTTAACAGAGTTAGCCTTGTCTCTCTTAATTGTCATATGTACTCCAAAGTCTTACTATAAATTATGCAACTAGCTAATGCTTGAAACATTAATACTCAGCTCTATTTATAGGTAGGACAATCGCATGTTATTTTTCATTTTCTTGCTACATATATAGTGTTAATTCTGATTAGTGAGGCTTTTTGGCTCTCAGGCTCCATGGGGTTCCATCCCTTGTCATCCTATCTTTTTTCCAGTGGTTTATGCTAATGACAACTTTAAAATTTACCGGCGTATAAGTAGAATTTATGGTTCAGTATATCGTTGTAAGTAGTTTATGGTTCAAATGGGTGTCGTCGATGCTGATGAGACACGAGTTTATGTGAAGTTTGCATCTGAGGCATTTCTGTGGCGTCACTCTTTTTCACCTTGAGATCTGATGCATCACCCTCGTTGATGTCTTTGCGTTCTATTGGTATTTATTTTTCCAAAAATATTTGGTTTCGTGTTTAAATGCCCTAGAGATGATTTTATGAGCGAGAATTTCCCTATTGGTTTGATTGGCTGATATGATGCCCTAAAGACTGATCCGAATATAATCATCCTTTTGTTTCCACACAAAAAGCGGCTGTGTTTTTGTACCTCATCTTATCATTGTTTTCTTCATTGCCCTTGTTAATGTAATTTCAATTATACAATAGATGATTATTTATATATGGATTTGGTGGTTTTCATTGGTTGATTGACATGCTGGATCCATAACAAAAGTAAGAGGGTTTGGTTCTACATGTAAATTGGTAATTCAACATGCGTTTTTATGTTATATTACCTTTTTTTTGTGTTTAAGCAAACTTAGTTTTCCTCCACGTTGCTATGCAAAACAGAAGGTACTCTTCATTCAGGGGATGCACAAATCAATTTCGGATTCAACTTTTCGAGTAGATGATTTTTCATATAAAAAACTTTTTCATCGGAGTTCGTATGCAAAAGTTAAGCCCATTTTACAAATTCTCGAGAGATTTTGCAAAAATGTCGAAAATTCATGTTTGTAAATTTTGCTAACAACTAGACCACATATCACATGGGAATCTTATTTTTTTTATTTTTTTAACATTTCTATCATTTTTTTTTTTTTTTTGAAACGGAAAAGGCGGTCCAGGGGGCGGTGCATTTGGTGAATTTTTTGTAAGACTCAGAAAGTTAGTAATGGCGCACCACTTTTCCAATGCGCCATTAGTAACCCTGGTTACTAATGGCGCACCAGTTAGGGGTGCGCCATTACTAGTTTTTCAAAAAAAATAAAATTGTTAGTAGTGGCGCACCGTGGTTGTGGTGCGCCATTACTAGTTTGAACTAGTAATGGCGCACTTCACACAGGTGCGCCATTACTAGTTTTGAAAAAAAAATAAAAAAAAATTTGTTAGTAGTGGCGCACGGAGCGTGTGGTGCGCCATTAATAGTTAAAACTAGTAATGGCGCACTGTGCCCTGGTGCGCCATTAATAGTTTTGGAAAAATAAAATAAAATAAAATTTGCTACTAATGGCGCACCGTGTATCTGGTGCGCCATTAGTAATGAGGACACTAATGGCGCACCTGTATTTGGTGCGCCACTGCTATATAGCAGTGGCGCACCACATACATGGTGCGCCATTAATGTCCATATTAGCTATAGGGTTTTTCCTAGTAGTGTCACGTCGGGTGGGAATAGTAGAATGTCTTTTTAACAGAGTTAGCCTTGTCTCTCTTAATTGTCATATGTACTCCAAAGTCTTACTACAAATTATGCAACTAGCTAATGCTTGAAACATTAATACTCAGCTCTATTTATAGGTAGGACAATCGCATGTTATTTTTCATTTTCTTGCTACATATATAGTGTTAATTCTGATTAGTGAGGCTTTTTGGCTCTCAGGCTCCATGGGGTTCCATCACTTGTCGTCCTATCTTTTTTCCAGTGGTTTATGCTAATGACAACTTTAAAATTTATCGGCGTATAAGTAGAATTTATGGTTCAGTATATCATTGTAAGTAGTTTATGGTTCAAATGGGTGTCGTCGATGCTGATGAGACACGAGTTTATGTGAAGTTTGCATCTGAGGCATTTCCGTGGCGTCACTCTTTTTCACCTTGAGATCTGATGCATCACCCTCGCTGATGTCTTTGCGTTCTTTTGGTATTTATTTTTCCAAAAATATTTGGTTTCGTGTTTAAATGCCCTAGAGATGAGTTTATGAGTGAGAATTTCCCTATTGGTTTGATTGGCTGATATGATGCCCTAAAGACTGATCCGAATATAATCATCCTTTTGTTTCCACACAAAAAGCGGCTGTGTTTTTTTACCTCATCTTATCATTGTTTTCTTCATTGCCCTTCATTAATGTAATTTCATTTATACAATAGATGATTATTTATATATGGATTTGGTGGTTTTCATTGGTTGATTGACATGATGGATCCATAACAAAAGTAAGAGGGTTTGGTTCTACATGTAAATTGGTAATTCAACATGCGTTTTTATGTTATATTACCTTTTTTTTGTGTTTAAGCAAACTTAGTTTTCCTCCACGTTGCTATGCAAAACAGAAGGTACGCTTGATTCAGGGGATGCACAAATCAATTTCGGATGTAACTTTTCGAGTACATGATTTTTCATATAAAAAACTTTTTCATCGGAGTTCGTATGCAAAAGTTATGCCCATTTTACAAATTCTCGAGAGATTTTGCAAAAAAGTCAAAAATTCATGTTTGTAAATTTTGCTAACAACTAGACCACATATCACCTGGGAATCTTGTTTTCTTTTATTTTTTTGACATTTCTATCATTTTCTTTTATTTTTTTTGAAACTGAGAAGGCGGTCCAGGGGGGGGGGGGGGTTGGGCATGGGGGTTGTGCATTTGGTGAATTTTTTATAAGACTCAGAAAGTTAGTAATGGCGCACCACTTTTCCAATGCGCCATTAGTAACCCTGGTTACTAGTGGCGCGCCAGTTAGGGGTGCGCCATTACTAATTTTGCAAAAAAAAAATCTATATAATTGTTAGTAGTGGCGCACCGTGGTTGTGGTGCGCCATTACTAGTTTGAACTAGTAATGGCGCACTTCACACATGTGCGCCATTAGTAGTTTTGAAAAAAAAATATAATTTTTTTTGTTAGTAGTGGCGCACGGAGCGTGTGGTGCGCCATGAATAGTTAAAACTAGTAATGGCGCACTGTGCCCTGGTGCGCCATTAATAGTTTTGGAAAAAAAAATTCTAGTAATGGCGCACCTTGTGTCTGATGCGCCATTAGTAATGAGGACACTAATGGCACACCTGTATCTGGTGCGCCACTGCTATATAGCAGTGGCGCACCACATACATGGTGCGCCATTAATGTCCATATCAGCTATAGGCCTTTTCCTAGTAGTGTCACGTCGGGTGGGAATAGTAGAATGTCTTTTTAACAGAGTTAGCCTTGTCTCTCTTAATTATCATATGTACTCCAAAGTCTTACTATAAATTATGCAACTAGCTAATGCTTGAAACATTAATACTCAGCTCTATTTATAGGTAGGACAATCGCATGTTATTTTTCATTTTCTTGCCACATATATAGTGTTAATTCTGATTAGTGAGGCTTTTTGGCTCTCAGGCTCCATGGGGTTCCATCCCTTGTCGTCCTATCTTTTTTCCAGTGGTTTATGCTAATGACAACTTTAAAATTTACCGGCGTATAAGTAGAGTTTATTGTTCAGTATATCGTTGTAAGTAGTTTATGGTTCAAATTGGTGTCGTCGATGCTGATGAGACACGAGTTTATGTGAACTTTGCATCTGAGGCATTTCTGTGGCGTCACTCTTTTTCACCTTGAGATCTGATGCATCACCCTCGCTGATGTCTTTGCGTTCTCTTGGTATTTATTTTTCCAAAAATATTTGGTTTCGGGTTTAAATGCCCTAGAGATGAGTTTATGAGTGAGAATTTCCCTATTGGTTTGATTGGCTGATATGATGCCCTAAAGACTGATCCGAATATAATCATCCTTTTGTTTCCACACAAAAAGCGGCTGTGTTCTTTTACCTCATCTTATCATTGTTTTCTTCATTGCCCTTGTTAATGTAATTTCATTTATACAATAGATGATTTTTTATATATGGATTTGGTGGTTTTCATTGGTTGATTGACATGATGGATCCATAACAAAAGTAAGAGGGTTTGGTTCTACAAGTAAATTGGTAATTCAACATGCGTTTTTATGTTATATTACCTTTTTTTTGTGTTTAAGCAAACTTAGTTTTCCTCCATGTTGCTATGCAAAACAGAAGGTACGCTTGATTCAGGGGATGCACAAATCAATGATGACATCACACAAATCCAATTTATTATCAGTAATACAGAGTTGTTATACCACCCACCTTATGAAAATGCTGTGATATGTACATATAAACTACCTATGTAGGTCCAGTTTGGACTGTAATAGATCATGTAGAGCGATCAGATTTTCAGTCTATTGCCTTGTTGTGCTATGTAGCATTGCAAGGTTTAAATGTATTGTCTCATTTTGTGTTGTAGTGAGTTCCACACATTTTGAAGCTATAGCCGGTAGACACCAGTGAGATCTCGACGGAGTTCGCGTTTCAGGAATTGTAGCAGCGCATACTCCGACCACGACCTAGGTAAGCTCCTTCTTTTAGTGATGTTAGTTAGTCAGGTTTCTCCACCTTAGCTCCATGTGGCAGCCTGGCCCGCTGCCTTCTTCTCTCCACTTAATCCTTGCTATTTGTAGGCCAGAGGCAAATTCAGTTTTGACTGCACTCAACTGTAGGTTCTTTGATATATTTTAGTAAGCGGAACCCACTTCTCATGGTTTGCCTAAACAATGGTTAGTCTATTGTACAATTGAACTAGGTCCATGGCTTTAAGAAATTGAGCGAAACCAATTTTTCGGGCTTTAAACCCAATCATTCATATTTGTTGCGGTTACCAAATGTTCTGTTATAACTTTAAAATATGAAATACGCTACATGCTCCTATCCTGTTTAGCTAGGTATCCTATAATAATTTGATGTGGACATCATATGTACGTCATGAATTTTTTGAATTTGTTCCACTCTTAAATTTGTACGTCAGTCCAAATTATCCAATATTTGTTAGCATGGTCAAATTATAGAAGTTGAATCAGTTGTTCCAAATTACCCAATCCAAATGTTGTATAACACAAGAAAGCTGTTCTATTCTTAGATGTTGGGCCAAAATTTCCTTATTCTGAAACCATTCACGTAAATTATAACATTAAAAGAAGCAATTTTACTCAAGGCCAGCACATTCAAGGAGTTGTCATTAAATCATTTATTCACGAGTTCTTTATTACTTGAGATGATATTTTTATAAACTTATATCATTGCTTACTATATATATGTCTCCATGATGCCTGCAGCCTTGTTACAAGCTTCAGCTGGATCAAATAACTGGATCTTCAATTGTATCATTGCTTCAGTTGTATCATTGCTTATTATATATATCTTCCCGTTGACAAGACGAACCCATACATCGATCCTTTGCCTCCTTTCTTGCTTAGACGCCATGATACAACCTTGGCGGCTGTCAGTGGCTACCAGGTGATTTCTCTTTTAAATGATGGATGAGAATCATTTCTATGATTGCAGCTTATAAAAACAAATGTTGGATGTCCCTTATGTGATGTACTTATTTATCATGATAGATGCAATTGCTTATTAGTAGGTTCTCTCTGAATCCTTCTTTAACTGATTTACTTTGGAGTTTGGAACTTTGGACAAAGGAGACTATATTTTTTTTATAATATGAGTTTACTCTATCATGGATTCCCTCTGTAGCCTATGTACGTTTCAGAAATAAGTACACACCTAGGAGAAACCTGAGAGCTAATAATAGTGCTAAGCAATTACTCTGATTTTCATTCTATGCTATCATCACACTCAATAGACATTCAAAAAATATGTAATCAACTTTCCCTGGGTCCTGCATCATCTACTATTAATCAAATTTTGTAGCGAGTGTCTTTTACGCCTGATTCCCAGACTTATAAATTAGCAGGCCTGTTTCTCTACATTGGATAGCTTTTATTGTGACTACAAAGAATATAGTTTGAGGATGGCATGTCAATATTCTATGTCTTAGGTATGAAGTGACTTCTAAAATGTCTTAGGTTTCCCTGTAAATTCCACAAATTGATGGCATGTCATTAAAACCTACAGGGTGCTCCACCGATGGTGAAAATACCTTACAGGATGATGTTGGATATTCTTCTACAAAATTTGGGCCTACCGGTGGCTGAGTATCGAAGCAAAATGTGACAGTGGCATGATGTGCGTGACTGTTTATTTCCATACAGCCGCATCATCTTTTGGAGATAAAACAGTTGTATGGCTATACCGGGGGTGCAGTATGTACATGAGGCCATGTCAGAAGACACTGTCGCTATGGAAGCAAAAGGATTCATGAAAATGTGAAACCTTCTTCTACAAACCTTGGTCTGACGAATGCTATGGGCTGATTCGTTCTAGCTAAGCAACGTAACAGCGCTGATAACTAGAACTGTTGTGATGTTGCTCTATTATAAGAGTACAAATAACTCATGGTTATCTTTTCATTTGTTTGCACTACAGGCAATGTGTGTTAGA
The DNA here is from genome assembly GCA_011799875.1 of Thinopyrum elongatum. Lineage (NCBI taxonomy): Eukaryota > Viridiplantae > Streptophyta > Magnoliopsida > Poales > Poaceae > Thinopyrum > Thinopyrum elongatum. The sequence continues at coordinate 1,570,892 of CM022302.1, read as the reverse complement.
AGATGTACTCACAGGAGGACTTTCTCGTGCTTTGTATAAACCATGTTATATGATTCGCTTTTGTTATGCTTGTTTACTTTCCAATGTTAGGACTGAAATCCATCCATTCTGATGAATATGGTTGTCAGCATTACTTATTTGACATAGGCTTGGTTCATCACATATAGACTGCTCCTCCCCCCTCCTTGCCCAGCGCTGCTTATATGACCTGAAACTATCATGTATATGAGCCAAGTTATTAGCAATGTTTCACATTTTCTTACTTGCAATTCTACGCTCGCCTATTTAGGTCTTTCAAGACCTAAATCATCAGAAGTACAGCAAATACAACACCTTCTTTCTTTTACTTCCATTACCCTGATACAAGCCTCCGTTCATTCTTTTATATGGAGGGTTTAGAACAGTTATCATACATGCTTGCTCAAAACTAACCCTACACACTACAAAATTAAAATGTGCAGGTATATCTCTTTGTAGACAACAAGCCTTCATTTTTTTTATTAAAGGTGCTCAAAACTAATCCTACACACTATAAAATTAAAATGTGCAGGTATATCTCTTTGTAGACAACAAGCCTCCATTCTTTTTATTAAAGGTGGTTAAATTTGTTATCATATGTGCTTGCCCACAACTAAATCAACTAAAACGTGGATTTTTTTTCCAATGTGAACATGGATTCAACGGGTCTCTGCATCATTTGGCGCAACGAGTCAATTTGTTACCATATGTGCTTGCCCACAGCGAAATCAACTAAACCACGTTTTTTTTCAAGGCGCATATGGATTCAGTAGGCTACAACTAAACCGACTAAACATAGGTTTAGTTTCAGATAGGACTTTCTACTACCAAACTACAATGAGTATATACATCGCCTGCCCTTACTAAAGGAAACTATTTTCATCGTCATCATGGGTTTAGCGGGTCTCTGCGCCATTTGGCGTAACGGGTCAACTAGTTCCAGATAAAAGTCAACACATACAGACACACACAAGCGCCACTGGAAACATCCAACAGATCTGTCCCAGCACTTTTGCACAAACAACCCCAGAGAAAATAAAGTTACAACGAAGCCTCTCTGGGTCCCTGTTTGCACAGGGCAACATCTCCAGCCACGGTGTTGCCCTCGTTGGCGCGACCGGAAGAGCTTTTGAGCTGTATCGATCAGCTTGAAAAATTTTCAGTCCAGATCGCATCAGTCTGTAGGCGCCGGTACCCTAGCCCACTGTAAGAGGCAACCCAGCAGTTCATCGACAAATGGTCAAGAGAGGTTGGCACATTCATTTTCTAAACACGTCTCTAGCTAGTTGAGTGAATACTTATAAAGCACTGTTGTCGGCTCCACATGTACATGCTCCTTGTCTTTTAAAATTGGACCTCGACAAGTCTTCTCTAGTTTAGTCTTCTTTCCTGAAGCCCATGGTTCTCGGGCTCTTTTGCACTTTTCATGGTTTGATTGATGGTGCTAGCCCGTTGCGCATTCACAACAAGCCGATAGGAATTCATCCAAACTTGTGAAATGACAGGTCTTATCTAGTTGCCTTCGTTCCCATCAATCTACCTTGGAGGGGGGAGAGAGAGAGAGAGAACAGGTAGCATCGGAGCTGCTCAAGATTCAGATCCAGGAGGAGCCTTGAGCGTGCTGCTTTGCGAAAACCAAAGGAGGGAGGTTTATTTTGCTATAGATGCAGAAGAAATAATTGAGACTTTGAGAGTGACAGCCGTCTTTGAAGTCGTCCCGTTTCTGTATTCTTCTATTCTACTACTAGGGGAAGGCGTGCAATTTTCCTAATGCTACCGAAACAGTCCTTGTCAGTTGCAACCAGCTGCTAGGAAACAAAACTCTGGCTGAGTCCTAGTTCCGACAATTAATAATATCAACATCTGACAGCAATAAGAAACGAAAATTCCACACGTCCTGTGTACTTACCAGATTTCAAAAAGTAAATCAACATCCTTGACTCGGAATCAGGGGCGGGCCCAGGAGATTACTTCACTGAGGTCACTCCTCTAAACATAACGGAGGTGAGACTTCTCGCCGCTTGACATGGATGTAAAATTAGTGTGGTCATCCGTGAGACTTCTCGCCGCCAACAATCCGCGCGCACAACCAAGGGTTCTGCTGGCTCCGGAGGGAGCGGCGGCGGCGGCGCGCCCTCGTCTCGCGCTGGGTTTGTTGCTCGATCGGTTCTCTAGGGACCTGATTGTAATTTTCTGCTTTTCTTGGGTGTGTTGCATCATTGCTTAATTTCAATATAGTTCTAGAGTCCTTTTCGCAAAAAAAATACACAGGTGGACGGTGGTCCCTGCTCGGAATGATAGCCCTTTATTTGGTTGGGAGCCCGGGAATTGGGGTACATGCGACGCGATAAGAGTGACACCCGGGCCGATCACACCGGCAGTCGGGGATGCGGCCACAGCCATGCAAGGCGCGTCGGCTGACAGGCCGGCGGCGGCACCCTGGTACTTCAGTGGTTGTTTCTGAGAGGATGCACCAATGCAACCCAAAGACCACGACCTATTGCAGTTGTCGCCTTGCCACAATATGCTCTCTTGTCGTCATTTGCACCTTTTTTTTTTGAATAAAAGGGTGATATATTAATATCAAATTGATACTAAGTATGCTCTGTGGTTGGATGGTTAGAGGGACTGTGGTATCCCTAGCCCACCAGGGTTTAAATCCTGATGCTCGCATTTATTCCTGGATTTATTTCAGTATTTCCGGCGATGCGCATTCAGTGGGAGGAGACGTTCCCGTCGACGACAAGGCGCCTACGGTGAATTCGTAAATCTCAAGATGATATGCCGGCTCAGTCTTTCGGAGGTGCTCATAGGGGTAGGGTGTGCATGTGTGCGTTCATAGGGGTGAGTGTATGCGCGTGTATATGAGCGCTTGTGTCTGTACCGATGTTAAAAAAAAAACCCGCTCCCGTGTCGCTCTCCCCGAGCAGCACCAGGGTGTCCCCATCTCGCCGGCGCTTGCGCGGCCTCCTCCGCCAGCCTTTGCTGCAGTGGCGGGCGGCTCCTGCTCCAGAAGGGGGCGAGTCTCTCGCTAGTTCTTTCATCCACTGCTCTGCCACTTGCATCTCGTCGCCTCTTGCCGGCAGATGACTCTGGCCGCTGGTCCACTGCTGTTGTGCTGCATCTCCAGCTTGTCCCACCTGCCCCGTGCTGCTACTCTCGGCTCGAGACCTCTCCCCGTGATGCTCCTTCTTGCTGCTTTGCCTTAGATCCGATCTGGGTGTTCTCGCGCCGCCGCCAATCAAGCCGGCTCTTGGCCTCGTCCCCCTCACAGCCGCCGGCGTGCTGGGCCCCTGTCGGCTGCTCGATGCCGAAGTTGGGGTCGGCTCCCAGCTGCTGTCCTGGATCCCGGGGCTCGCGACTCTCCCTCGAATCCAAGCCCACTCTTGCGTAGGAGCGCCGGCTGTTATTCGCCATTGGATGCGATGGGATGGCAGCCCACCCTCCTTTCTCCGGCAAGCATGCTTCATCTGCCCTCCATGGTGGTGCGAGCTGCGTCTTCGGCGGCTCGGTGGATCTGCATCGTGCTGCTGGGAGAGCCAACGGCGGCTGCTTCAGGCCCGGTACCTCGGCTTGCGGTGCTCTGGGAGAAATCCCTGCTCACCAGTGTGTGAGCCGACCATGACGGCGCCACTCCGGCGTCGTATACCTTCATGGAGGCGTGGTCTTCGAGCTGTACCGCGTGGATCTGCCCTGGCCAGGTGCTTTTGAGGGCTGAGTTGAGGTGTGTACACTGGAGAAATCCGCGCTCGATCTCATTTCGGGCGACCATGGTGGCACTTTCTGCGTCGTAAATCTCCCAGGAGGCGTGGTCTTGGAGATGCACCTCCCCTCGGTGTGGCTCTGGTCGAACGATGACGTCGACCCTGGATGTGGTCCCCCTTCTTGAAGGCGTAATTCGGGAGCCTCTACCCTCTCGCATGAGTCCTCGCGGCCAGTTTCGGTGGCAAATGGGGTTGCGTAACATCCATCCGCACCCCTATCCATCATGTGGTCCCTCGGCGTCAGACTCGCTGTTGCTGAGCATGCACAATTCCCTCCCATGGCGGCCATTATGTTGCGGTGAGCTTCGTGCTCTTAGTGTATCCTCGGTTGATCTTTGCTCTTTGATGGCGCAAGATGCCTTCCCACCATGCAAATCATTTCGGTGTACCTATGGCGGAGCTCCCATTCAAGGTTCGTGTTCGTCGGCGGTCTCTCGTCTTGCATTGCTCCAGTATCATGCCCCTTGTGGCGGATCGTGCGGTCATGCCTATGACACTTGTTGATGGTGTTGCTCCTGTATCGCGCCGTGGGGATCCAGCGCGCACGCGGGTGTTTTCGGCAGCTCGTAGAGTCTTGGTATTGTCATGCCTTCAACGACACCCCACATCTGCTTGTGTCTCTTATGGTGATGGTCCTTGTGTATGCTGTCATGGGCACCCATTTTTCTTCTTTCTTCTTCCCTTTGGTACTTGTATTGTTTTTGGCCCGATTTTCCTCATAAATGGGGTCAATTTGTTTATATTTCGATCCAGTTTTTCTTATAAACTAGATCAAACTCTTGGCATATTGGCCACTTTGAGTAATATATTCAGGTGGGGGAACCCCCCCCCCCCTCCCCGGCACCGCGCGGTGATTCTAAAAAAAGTATCTATAAAAACATTATATCAAGCATCTCTAGACACAATTAGCTCGTTACTAACGTGTAATTTGAAGTCTATTTACCTTAGTTCCAAAAAAGGTCATGCCAAGGTTTCGCTTGCTCTGTTTCCTCTGTTCTGGAGTTTATGTAGAGGGAGGCTACTTTGTTCTAATTTTTGTTGTACGCGTTATAATAAACTGCATGCGCTGATGTTGTAAAGCTGCACGTGTGGAATTCATATACAGTCTAAAAGCGACATTTGCAGTGTACTCTTGTTGCTCTTCTAGGCTTGTACTCCCACTATCCCAAAATATCAGAGTTTCTAGTTTGTTTCTAAGTCAAACCATCTTGAGTTTGACCATAGTTCAAACATTTCTAGACGAGTATCAATTCATTTCGTTCTCTCCTACAATGCTATAACTAAGTAAGCATTTTGACGAAAAAAAGGGTACTAAAATGGTACTTCTGTTTGCGGATCACACATCATCTGTTAGCTAGAGGGTTGAACTGAATCATATGTTAGCTAGAGGGTCAGGTTATGAGAGTATGATTGAGTAGCTGTTTGGCACAACTATTTAGACCCTGGAATTTTGAACTGAATCATGTGATGTTGAGTTGTAAAGACAAACTAGTTGGTTGGAAACCATGACCTCTAACGCGGATCTATCACGTTGATTGCAAAATTAAAGTAAAGAAATGGAGAAGCAAGTTATGAATTTGTATGACTGGTACTATTGTCTTGCTGAAGTTACACTACTAGAAAACCTACCTTTGATCTGGAGCATTAGTCCCGGCCGGGTATGGTCCCGGGACTAGTGTGATCATTAGTCCCGGTTCCAATGGCTAGGAGTGGACGGGGGCACGGCCCCCTTTAGTCCCGGTTCAATTGGGACCTCTAGTCCCGGTTGGTGATACCAACCGGGACTAAAGGGGTGGCGGCACCAACCGGGACTAGAGATGGACCTTTAGTCCCAGTTTGTATAGCCAACTGGGACTAAAGATCTCTCTATATTTAGATGCTTCGTCCAGCCCGAGCCCAAGCTCTCATTTCTTTCCTCTCTGTTTCCTTCCCCTAGCTCGAGCTCATCCTCCATTATTGCCATGATTTGTCAAGATTGGAGGCACCCCATCTATCCAAGGGTTCTAAAAGGTTAGCAACTTCATCCTTTCATCTCTCATTGCTAGTTTAGCTCGTTTCATGCTCTAAGTATAGTGATGAGTATTTGATTTTTTTTTTGAAAAGAATTGAATAAGAGAAGATGAAATTGGAGTTGTATGTTGCCGATGTCGTCGATGATCACAAGATCAAGATGGATGCAATGCGCTTGAAGATTAGAAAATATGGCGTTAATAAAGAGGCTTGGTATCATTATGCTGTTGGATCAATTATTACCTTAGTTGCGATTTTGATCGTATTTGTTGTTGCATTTAAATGATTTAGCTAGACAGTTGTATGTTGTTTTATGAGAATAAGTGTGTATGAACTTGTATTAATTTAGTCTTTTCGATGTTGTGTAATGAAGATGAGCCGGCAATGGATGTACGATGGCCGATGCTCTCCCCAGTTCATTAATGGCGTGCATAGTTTATTGCGTGCGGCTGAGGCAAACAAGCGAAAAGATTTTATGTGTTGTCCATGTGGTGTCTGTAAGAATGATAGGAATTACTCTACCTCAAAAGTCCTTCATAGCCACCTGCTTCAGTCCAGTTTCGTGTCCGACTATAACTGTTGGACCTAGCACGGAGAAAGAGGGGGTTATAATGGAAGAGAATGAAGAAGAAGAGGATGATGACAACTATCCTAGGTTCCCTGAATACGATGGTACTACAATGGGGGAAGAAGCTGAAGAAGAGGCATCAGATGAGCCCGCTGATGATCTTGGTCAGGCCATTGCTGATGCAAAGAGAAACTGCGCAAGTGAAAAGGAGAAATTGAAGTTGCAGCGCATGTTAGAGGATCACAAAAAATTGTTGTACCAAAATTGCGAAGATGACATGAAAAAGCTGGGTACCACACTGGAATTGCTGCAATGGAAGGCAGAGAATGGTGTATCTGACAAGGGATTTGAAAAGTTGCTGAAAATGTTAAAGAAGATGCTTCCAAAGGACAACGAATTGCCCGACAGTACGTACAAAGCAAAGAAGGTTGTCTGCCCTCAAGGATTAGAGGTGCAGAAGATGCATGCATGCCCTAATGACTACATTCTCTACCGCGGTGAGGAGTACGAGAATTTGAATGCATGCCCGGTATGCGGAGCATTGCGCTATAAGATCAGCCGCGATGACCCTGGTGATGTTGAGGGCGAGCGCCCCTGGAAGAGGGTTCCTACCAAGGTGATGTGGTATGCTCCTATAATACCACGGTTGAAACATTTGTACCAAAACGAAGAACATGCCAAGTTGTTGCGATGTCACAAATAAGACCGTAAGAAAGACGGGATGTTGAGAGTACCCGCTGATGGGTCGCAGTGGAGAAAAATCGAGAGAAAGTGGCCGGAGTTTGCAGCTGACGCAAGGAACTTATGGTTTGGTATAAGTGCAGATGGCATTAATCCTTTTGGGGAGCAGAGCAGCAATCATAGCACCTGCCCTGTGACTATGTATCTATAACCTTCCTCCTTGGTTGTGCATGAAGTGAAAGTTCATTATGATGCCAGTGCTCATCCAAGGCCCTAAGCAACCCGGCAACGACAATGATGTGTACCTAAGGCCATTAGTTGAAGAACTTTTACAGTTGTGGGATATAAAAGGTGTACGTGTGTGGGATGAGCACAAACAGCAGGAATTTGACCTGCGAGCGTTGCTGTTTGTAACCGTCAATGATTGGCCTGCTCTTAGTAACCTTTTAGGACAGACAAACAAGGGATACAATGCATGCAGCACTATTTAGATGAGACTGGAAGTATATATTTGGATAAATGTAAAAAGAATGTGTACTGAGACATCGTCGATTTCTTCCGATCAAGCATCTCTTAAGAAAGAAAGGCAAGCTTTTCAAAGGTGAGGCAGATCACCGGAAGAAGCCTGTCCACCGTACTGGTGATCATATACTTGATATGGTCAAGAATTTAGAAGTAATCTTTGGAAAGGGTCCTGGCGGACAATCTGTTCCGAATGACGCTGATGGACACGCACCCATGTGGAAGAAGAAATCTATATTATGGGACCTACCCTATTGGAAAGTCCTAAAGGTCCACTCTACAATCGACGTGATGCATGTGACGAAGAATCTTTGTGTGAACCTGCTAGGCTTCTTGGCGTGTATGGGAAGACAAAAGATATACCGGAGGCACGGGAGGACCAGGAACGTATGCACAAAAAAGATGGCATGCATCCAAAGGAGTATCAAGGTCCTGTCAGCTACGCTCTTACCAAAGAAGAGAAGGAAATCTTTCTTGAATGCCTGCTCAGTATGAAGGTCCCGTTTGGCTTCTTGTCGAATATAAAGGGAATAATAAATATAGCAGAGAAAAAATTCCAAAACCTAAAGTCTCATGACTGTCACGTGATTATGATGCAATTACTTCCGGTTGCAATGAGGGGGTTTCTACCGGAAAATGTTCGATTAGCCATTGTGAAGCTATGTGCATTCCTCAATGCAATTTCTCAGAAGGTAATCGATCCAGAAATCCTACCAAGGTTACAGAATGATTTGGTCCAATGTCTTGTCAGTTTTGAGTTGGTGTTCCCACCATCCTTCTTCAATATTATGACGCACGTCCTATTTCACCTAGTCGAAGAGATTACCATTCTGGGTCATGTATTTCTACACAATATGTTCCCCTTTGAGAGGTTCATGGGAGTCTTAAAGAAATATGTTTATAACCGTGCTAGGCCAGAAGGAAGCATCTCCAAGGGCCATGAAACAGAGGAGGTTATTGAGTTTTGTGTTGACTTTATTCCTAACCTTAAGATAATTGGTGTTCCTTAATCACGACATGAGGGGAGACTGAGTGAAAAAGGCACTCTAGGAAAGGATTCACTAATATGTATGGACGGGCATTCTTTCACTCAAGCACACTACACAGTTCTACAAAATTCCACCTTGGTGGCTCCGTATATCGAGGAACACATGGATATTGTACGCTCCAAGAACCCGGAGCAGTTTGACCCCTGGATTAAACGTACACACATGGCGCCTTTTGGAGGTTGGTTGCAAACACATCTCATGAATGACACCACTGTTGGAGATGAGTTGTACTTGTTGGCCAAGTCACCATCTTCGACTATATTGACTTTCAAAGGGTACGAGATAAATGGGAATACATTTTACACGATCGCCCAAGATAAAAAGAGCACCAACCAAAATAGTGGTGTCCGCTTTGATGCAACAAACAACAATAGAAAAAAGGACAAATATTATGGTTACATAGAGGAGATATGGTAACTTGACTATGGACCTTCTTTTAAGGTCCCTTTGTTTCGATGCAAATGGGTCAATCTGATAGGAGGCGGGGTAAAGGTAGACCCACAGTACGGAATGACAACAGTGGATCTCAACAATCTTGGGTACACAGACGGACCATTCGTCCTAGCCAATGATGTGGCGCAGGTTTTTTATGTGAAGGACATGTCTACCATACCGAGAAAAAGAAAAGATAAGTAAGCGAATACATCATACGATGCGCCAAAGCGCCACATAGTTCATTCAGGGAAAAGAAACATCATGGGAGTGGAGGACAAGACAAACATGTCAGAAGATTATGAAAAGTTTGATGAAATTCCTCCCTTCACAGTGAAGACTGACCCAAGCATCCTGTTAAATGATGAAGATTCTCCATGGTTACGGCGCAATCATAAGCAAGGGCCACACGCGAAGAAAAAGTTTTATACCTCAAGATCCCACCGTGGGATGTGACCGGCCTTACCGTCATCACTTTCTCTCTAGTGAGTTTCCGGACTTATAGCTGGAAAGTCCCACTTGGGACAAACCGGAGGGAATCTTTGTAAGAGTTAGGGTATATATGTGTTTTGGCATTTGAAACATGATAGAACTATTTGTCACTCTGATGAAAATTAAAACTCCTCATGTTGACTAATAGAAACATAATATAATTTGGCAAAAGAATAACAAGAAAACATAAACTAAAATAATTAAAACAAAGGAAAAAGGTATAAAACTAAAAGAGCTAAACAAAAACTATTTTTGATTAAAACACCTATTTGAAATATCCTAAAAATTCCCAAATTAAACATACTGATAAAACACACAAATATTAAACAGCAGGAAAAAGATTCACTCAAAAATCTATTTTAAACTAAAGTTATTCACAAGCTAGTCATTCACACAAATTTCAAAGAACTCAAATTTAAACTATTCAAATTTGAAAACTACTGGCACTAACAGAAAGTTTATAATTTTTGTAACCTAAAGCAAAAAGATTCACTCAAAAACTCTAAATATTGCCTGTAAGTAGAAACAAAAGTAAAAAAATAAAGAAAAAAAACAGAAAACATGAAAAACACCTTTAGTCCCGGTTGGCACCACCAGCCGGAACTAAAGGTCCTTCTCCCGCGCGTAATTTGGGCAGCCGAAAACAGGCCTTTAGTCCCGGTGCGTGGCTGGAACCGGGACTAAAGGCCAACCTTTAGTCCCGGCTCCAACCACGCACTTTAGTCCCGGTGCGAGGCTGGAGCCGGGACTAAAGGTCCCGCGTATATGAGTTGTGTCCCGGGGCCAGCCACCGCCTAGGAGACGAGACAGATCGAACACCATGCCACCAGGCCGCTCGTCTTCAACCTCCGACGCCGTCCCGCTCGCTCCGGCCCCTCCCCGAGCCCGCTGAGCATCGACTCGACCTCGCGGTGAGCCCTTTGTCAAGGCCCCTCCTTTTTCCCTTAGATTCCTTGCCCGTAGCCCACGCTCGACGTCGCCGCGCACGCCCATGCTCGACGTCAGTGCCGTTTCTGGCCACCCCGGCGGCTCCCACCACCACCATTCGATGCGGCGTCATACTCGCATTCGGACGCGCCAAGCCGCGCATCAACCCGAGCCCCGTAGCGTTGATCCCGGCGAGCACCTGAGAACACCTCCGGCTCCGCTCGTTGCCCGCGCCATCTCCGGCCGCTCCCGGCCCGGCCACCACCGCAGTTCGGCGTGGCTCGACGCCCGCCACCGAACACCCCAAACCCCGGGCCAAAAGGACACCTCCTAGTGCATTTCCGACGGAGTCCGGCGCGGCTCCGCCGCTGTTTTGTCCACCGCCGGCGTGCCACCGCACGGCCGCCGCCTGGGTCACCGCCAGGTGGGTCCCAGGCCCCTAATCCCCCCCCACCCCACAGGCTCACTTACATGTAGGGCCCACCAATTAAAACCTATTTGCGGCGTTTAACTTAATCTATGTACATTTTCTGTGTACACTTAGCAATTAACATTAAATGATTTTTGAATTAAACTTTAGAAATTCATATAAAATAAACCATAACTCGGATGAAAATAATTTATATATGAAAATTGCTCAGAAAAATATGACGAATCAGAATATGCAATCCGTTCATCTGTCACATGCCCCTAGCATGCTGAACATGGAACCATCCCCCTCTTTTCATCTGTCCAGAAAATGCCAAACGCAGGGGAAACCCCTACAGATGTTTTCCCTCTCCGTCTGCAACATGTAGTACCGCATTAGAACACCCCTAGTGCTGCAAGGTGTCATGTCGTGCATCTGTGTGCGTTATATTTATTGTTTCTCCCCGCTCTCTTCTCTCCGGTAGACTCCGAGACCGATGCTGCCTCTGTGATCGATTACGTCACCGACGACCCTGATGTTAGTTGCATAAGCTCAAACCACATCATTTCTTCATGTCATGATGATGCACTACTAGGGAAAACCCTAGTAGAAGCGCGGGTTAAAAGCCTACCAGTAGCGTTGGGTCCAGCGCTACTGGTAAGGCGCTACAGCTATTAGTTAGGAGTAGCGTTGGTTTAGCAGCGCTACTGCTAACCTGCATAGCAGTAGCGTGTGACAAACCTGCGCTACTGCTACCCAACTTAGCAGTAGTGTGGGTATAACCAGCGCTACTGCTATAATTTCCTGTATTTTTATTTTCTTCTGCGTATTTGCACTGTATTTGTACAGATTTTATAAAGTAGTCTCATCATATGATTTTATGATCATGATGAGTTATTATATCATTGGATGAAAGTAATACGGATTGGATTCAAGTGGAGGCAACATGGCGTAGATCCAAAGTACTACTAATCAAAGTGACCATTAGTAGTACTTTGGATCTACGCCATGTTGCCTCCACTTGAATGTAATCCACGTTTCTTTCATCCACTGATATAATAGCTCATCATGCTCATAATGATATAACAACTCAGCATCATCATCATAATAATAACTCATCATCATTATCATAATAACACAAGTCATACTCATCATTATCATAGTCATGTAACAACTTCTACTCGTTATCATAGTCATAACCAACCCTAGTTAATTGTTCTTAGCACATGATCATGAGTATTAGCTAGGACCTGCTACGCTCTCTAAGGTAAAATAGCATAAAACAACATAGCCCCTGACTCTCCATTATGAAGAATGGAGATTATCCTATCTCCAATTCATGCGCTTCGCATAATGTTGCTTCCAAGTAGCTCCATTTGATTATTCATAACTTTTTTCCATTCTTTGATTGTGATGTCTTTATCGGTTTGAGAAATCTTGTATGAACAGCGGTGAACCCGAGCCGGCCGTAATCTAATAACATCAATGCGACCTTTCATAAACATCAGATGAGGCACACAATCCTTCAAGATTTTCTGTTGAAGAACATAATAATAACTTAGTTAGCAATGTAGTTTAGCTTTAGAAGAATGTATGCAAAAGATGCATTGATGTCGTAATAGTAAAAAATCTTACCATGCCATCTCCATGGATGTTACCGTAGTTCAACACGTGCACTAGTGGCACTTATTGACCATAATGTGGAGGAGTTTCATAATTGATATTGAAATTCTCAACATCAATAATAAATGATATAAGATGATCTTTCTCCTGGTAACTTAGTTCAGAGCCATCAGTGTAGTAGGTTCTGTCTCCTACCTTCCGTACATTTTTTGAAGAATGAAATTAAGCTGTCAATGGAAATATACCGTCAATGATTTTTAAATAAACAATATAAATTACTTAATAAAATTTATTTGACAAACTCACAAAGAGGTGGAACTGGAAGTGTCTCGACATCCACCCAAATGTTGATATTATCGTCAATATCATCTTCAGGCCGAAGATCGAAGGTGATTTGCATATCCTCCTTAAATTCACAGGCCTTGCAAAATCCTCTCCAAGTTGAGCAACCGAAATGCGAGCTATTTGGTGCATTAAATAGTTTAACCAAAAAAGTGAAACCATGCTTTGTCCTAAGGTGAGCACTCTTCGTCTCTGTTCTCTCCCTATCTTCAAAACCGAGCTTTTCCAAGACATGCGGTCTTGCATGACATGGTGCGTGTGGTCGACATTCTGCCGCAAAGAGCGGCGACTAGGAGCTCCCTGTTTGCCCGTCCCTTCCCGAGCGGTGGAAAGCAGGTTGAGGGTCGCCGGGCGCTGATATGTGTCGCTTTACGCGAGGTCTGATAGATCTCTCGCTTCCGCAAACTCAAAAGTGGGCCGGCCCTGATCGCTTCGCTAAAAATATAAAAAGTCAGTTCAAGGATTCGAACCCGGGGCACTTCAGTGAGAAGCGCTGCTGTTAGCCATCCCAACTAGAGCTTACAACGTGCTCTAGTAATAGATCAGGGGAAGATGAACTACGTTCGCTGTAAAATATTCACTTCATAAACTCCTTTTTCACCCATGCAATGACTTTGTACTTTTCTCTATACTTTAAAACATTCTACACACTCACACATATATATACTACAAAAACACTCTACAAAAACACATTTGAAAAATGTTGAACAAGTATTTGAAAATGTTGAATAAGTATTAAAAAATGTTGAACAAAATGTTTCAAAAAATGTGAATAGTATTTCAAAATGTTGAATAAGTATTTGAAAAATGTTGAATAAGTATTAAAACATGTTGACCGAGTATTTGAAAAATGTTGACCAAGTATTTGAAAAATATTGAATAAGTATTAAAAATGTTGAACAAGTATTTAAAAAATGTTGAACGAGTATTTGAAAAATGTTTAACATGTATTTGAAAAATGTTTACATAAGTACTAAATGTTGAACAAATATTCAAAAAATGTTGAATAAGTGTTGGGACAATGTTGAATGTGAATACAAAAAATGTGGATCAGTTATTAAAAAATGTTTTTGATATATACGAAAATGTAGATTGGAAAACAAAATGAAAGGAAAATGTTGAACAAGTATTTAAAAAAGGTTGCTCATGTATATAAAAATGTTGAATAGGTATTTGAAAAATGTTAAAAAAGTATTGTAAGAAATGTTGAACATGTATATAGAAATGTAGAATGATAAACAAAAAGAAAAATGAAGCAAAATGGAGAATGAAAAAGAAAAGAATGAAAAAATTGGAGAAGAAAAAAAAAACGAGAAAACAAAGGAAAACCAGGAGAAGACCAGCTCCGGTCGCCTCTAAGGGTTGCGATCCCACTACTAACCACTAACTAAGCGTTGGCGGATTGGTTAGTAGCGTCTGCGACCACCCTGGAGATGAGGGTTCGAATACTGCGGTCGCGCTCCTTTTTATTCCTTATCTTTTCAACCTCCGCGCGGTAGAAATGGGCCGGCCCGACGCTGTATTCTCGACGCGAGACTTCCGTGTAGGATCGCTTAATGCGATAAATAGTCGCTGCGATGGTCGGCCGTACTCGTACGACACCCCGAGCGCTCGGTCGTACGTGCATGCATCCCAACATGGGCCGAATTCATGTAATTCTCAGCTTGCGTGTCTTGCCTACACATGGATCCATTCAGAATCTCATCCTGTTCAGAGTATCCAACCCGGAGCGACTCGCAAACATAGTCTGACGGCGTTGGGGAATACGTCGCCGATCCAGATCTGTCGCCGTCCTCATCGTCGGAGCCGTTGGAGTCTGAACCCGCGAGGGCCCAAAACCTGTTCCGGCCGAGACGCGTCGCCGGCGTGATCGTCTCACGAGCCCCCCCGCGGTCGCCCCCGCTATCGCCTTCCATTACCGCTCTGCATCATAAGATGATGTTTTACCTATTTCATAGACTTTAAGAAGATTTCACATATTATATTATTTTACAAGAAATCACAATAATTTCCCAATTCCAAAAAATACTTTAGCAATCTTGACGCGCGCTGATTGGGCTACTATGCCTACTTAAGTATATCTTTATATCAGGTAGAAGTGTAAAACATATTAACTCTATGCATCTGATTTTTTTTTTTTTTTTTGGAATGACTAGCTAACTTGTACACGTCCATATAGAAGCATAATGCATCGATAGCAATTATTTTATACGTAGCTAAGGTAGTTAGTTGTGTAATTAAGAGGAATATAGAGGAGACTGGTTGGCATAATGTGATGAATAATATTATGAAGTTCTGTGGACGAGTATATATAGAATACACGTCTTGGAGGGCAAGACGCCTCCTCAAAATAAAATGAAAATAATACTTATATAATGCCGGACAATCTCTAACAAGTGGACGCAAACAGGTGAATTCAGGGAGTTACCCAAGCGCTAAGGCCCAGGCATTGCCGGCATAGATGTAGGATCGGATCATGGATGCACTGGCAAATGGATGCACTTTTTGTTGTAATTTAACGTGGGCCGTACTCGCAAATTTCACAGTCACGTGCCTACACATGGATCCATTCAGAATCTCATCCTGTTGTAGTAGGCACCGAGCCCATCTCGATTAGTTTATCACAGGAAACAACAATTCTAGCTGGCTGCTGGTTTCTATGTAGCTAGCAAAAGCAAGTCGAAGGATCCGCCTTATCTTTACCGTGCCCGCCTAAAGGAACACCTACTCCCTCAGTCTCATAATATAAGAACGTTTTTGAAATTACTACATAGCTGCAGCTTGGTTATTGCATTAGTTCTAAAATTAAGGTAGCACTAGTTCGAATAGTTTTGGAAGTTCATGTGCATTTGGAATCTCGGGCAAAGCTCACCTCCCACCAAGACAAGAATAAGAGGAAGGGAGCTATGGCTATGGCAGCAAGGGGATCAGCAAAAGAAGAAGAAAAAGAATCACTTGTCCTGACTGTGGCGGAGACTGAACATGATGAGAGCGAGGGAGGGGCGATGAAGGCGGCGCGGCTTCGGCTCGTTTCAGTGTTTGTAGTCGTCACAAGGTGGTGTATGGATTTGGATGTAAATTTTACTATTTTTGGTGTTCGTTGTACTACCATTATTGAAAATGAATAGGTCGAAAGTTTTCTCGCAAAAATAAGAACCTAAAGGCACAACCCACTGGTACTTTTCTGCGAGATTTTCGACGACACCCTGGCCTGCTATGATGAGTGCGGCCGCCAGCCTGGAACAGCTCCCCCAGCAGGAGAAGAGAAGAGGATGAAGAAGGAGATTCAAGGCTTCCCATGTTTGTGAGCTATCTACCAAATTAGTTTGTAATTTCAAGATTGTGTTCTGAGTATTCATTTCCCCCTAGCTCAGCGTCTCAAATAAGAGCCACCACAGACCGTGTCGTTAGCTAGGTCCAATCTAGCCAGTTTATTTATTTGCTTTGTAACAACCGCAAATCATTAACTGCATGCATCAAACAAGTACTATTTTTGTTTTGGACTAGAACAATGCCCGTGCATTGCAACGGGATATAAATATTCTAGTACGTTAACTTGTGATTTACCTGGTAATAATAATGTGATTGTGTAAATAAATGTCCATCAAATTCTGACCGTGAATTACCTTATATTTTGATTAGAAGTTTGGTAAGTAAATTAAAGTGGAATTGGTTCAGAAGGTAAGTAAATTAAGGTGATTGATTATCATATACATGGAAGGTTGGACGAAGGTGTGGTGGGAAGAAAGGTGAAATTGGAACATTACGTTCTTTTTAAGTAGTAGAGAAAAGGAGGATTACCCACATCCTGTGGGTCAAGCGATGCACACATCCATCTTTATTAAATTATTCAGCAGAGTCTGACAAAATAAACACATGAATCAACCTGAAGCCACCTTTCTGATGAACTCAATCGCTACACCTTCATGTGTGATGATGTGCCCTGATTGTGTGTCAATGCACGTCATCTAATCAGGTGGTCTCACCAAGGTACCCCATGGCGGGCCGATATCACCAATCGGTGTAGCAGATCCTCAGCGCGAACCGCCTGCACACACTCTGAATCCGCTGCCACCATCTTCCGCCATCCTTTCTGCAGGAGAGATCGACACATTGACCTTGCTTCTTCCAGCGGTGCCAACGAGAAGGGGCCGTGGAAAGTTGTCGAGAGAGGGTGGCATCAGGACCGTATCTTGGCATGTGCAGCCGGAACGCTTGCACAGGGCCTCCTAATTTCAGGGGCCCCAAAATCAGAGATTACCAGTACTAATGGGAATTTTTTTAGGGTAGTAATGGGCTTTTAAGCGCTAGATGAAAATGACTCACCTGAAATCCCGGTGAACCTCACACCCTCACGTCTCTCCATCAGTATTTTTGTTTATCATTTTCACTGCATGTTGCTTGGTAGAGCGATTGGACCCATGCACTGCCGGGTCATGGTCTCCAACATTTCACCCCCTCTAATTAGTTTCTAGTGGACTAGTATATTTTTTGTTCTTTCTGATATTTCATTATTATTTTCTTTTTGGCAGGATGTAAATACTTCTTTTATGCTGATAAAATGTGAAATTATTTGAAAAGAAATTGTAGTGATACAATAGTTATACAAAATATATAATTCCTATTACATATGGCGCTAATTTCGCACCGGGCCCCAGATTTTAACGGTACGGCCCTGGGTGGCAGCGAGAGAGGCACGGGTCGAACAGATCAAACAAGTACTATAATATAGAGATTTCTGTAAAATCAACTATAGTCAATTATATTTTATCTTTAAAATGTTGAATCGAGAAAATGTTGGTGTCTACCTTCCCTGTCAGATCCTAGCTACAGTCACCCAAATGAAAAAACTCATGCTGAGTATGGATGGGGCAAACTCCAGGAACCACGATCAACCTCACGTGCTCATCACAGTGAGCAGACTCAATACAAGGCCGCGGGAGCTGACCACATCTGACTAACGAGTATGAACACTCCGCCGGGCCCAGATTGGCACATGCTCATGCAGGCTGGGTACTTCCCGGGCATGCTTTTTGCAGTAGTCCGCGCACTCCGCCTCTGATGCCGTCAAGAGAACAACCTCTTGTGTTGCCGGCAAGATCAAGATGGAGAGGCGTGCGGCCAAAGCAGCAGCGGTAGAGGCATGCTGTACGGCCCTTTCAGCAACTTAGAGGTCGGCCGCCCCTCCGCCGTCACAGCAGCCGCTAGGAGAAGAAGTCCGGCGACCACTGGCAGGCCCACACACCTGCCGTTGTTGCGCTTGATGGAACGCATGCTCTTTGGCTTGCTGCTGCTAGTGCTACTACTAATTAAGAAAAAATAATAAAGACACTGTGTAATCATTGTTAATATTATTTCTCCTAATTAAGAAAAAAAATAAAGACATTGTGTAGTTTGTTATAATACCTTGCATCAAAGTAGCAGAAAATTTGATGCATGTATCCAATCAGCTGATCTGCATAAATTTAAAGCACACATTAAGCAATATTAAACGTACTTGATAGTTGATGCAATACCTTTGTCGGCATCTGGAGGAACGATGTAGCCGGCCTGTGCAGTTAGACCAAAGAATATACTGGTGCTGCTGGCCTGCTGCCGGCACTAGCCTAGTACTCTCCCATCTCTTGGCATGCACCTCTTAAGCACTTCACCTCGTCTATTGGATGCTCAAGAATTCACTATCCTTTAAAAATTGTGGCTGTCTGAAAGCATGCTACTGTTGGTGCATACAGCTAGATCCAATTACATGGCTGCGACGTCAGACATCAAAAAGATCGGCTGGTGTTTTTTATGGAGGGCTTTGATGACCGGAGGCAATTTCTCCTCCAGCGGCTTAGATGTTCAGGCCAACTTGTTGTGGATAGGAATTAATTAGTAGAAGGGGGTGAGGATTAGATGTATTCCATCGTGTACATTCAATTGTTTATTACGGAAGGAGACGGAAAGTAAATTAGAGTCGGATTAGATGTATTCCATCGTGTATTTTTAATTGTTTATTACAGAAGGAGACGGAAAGTAATTAGAGTCCTCCCGTCCAAAAATTGCTATTAGAGTCCTTCTCTCCCACGCATCCACGTGGGTCAAAGAGGCCACGTAGGCACATCATCCGCTGATTTTTTTCCAACATTAGTTTTTTTTTTTGAGAAAAAGGGCCTATCCCCGGCTCCATTGAGACAACAATGAAACCCAGCAAGTCAGGGGAAAACACACCCTCGACGAGAGAAACAAACTAAAAGAAACTAAGACAAAACAGGACGAAGCTCCAGCCCGTAGACACCTCTCCACGCTTTTCTTCTCCACGCTGCTTTTTTCCGCATCAAACAATCTAGCAGTGGAGATCGCCACGGCACCAGGTATATCAGATCATGATCAGATCGCTCCCAGGGAGTTCCCCCCCACATTTTCCCCTGATCAACCTGGATCTGGCCACAGGAGGAGTGGGGGATTTCTTGCCGTTTGCTCCTGCTTCCGCACGATCTGTTTTAGCTCCGGCTTGGCAGCATCTGGCCAGGCCACCTCCATAAGGATAGGTTTTTTGCAGTCTTCCTCATGATCACCTGCATACCAAGCCAGGTCGATCGATTGAAACATATGTCATTCCTGCTTTTCCAGAGAGCCCACAGGGCCGCAGCTTGCACTATGGTAGCAGCAGTGTTGGGGTTACGAAACCAGTATTCAAGCATATTATGAATATTATCACAGCTATCAATACTGGCAACTTCCCTAACTAGTATTCAAGCAGCGCGCTTATACTGAACGCGCAGTAGCGCGGGCGAATGCGCCCTACTGCTAAAAGTTAGCTGTAGCGCCGTAGCAGTAGCGCGCATGCCCGCGCTACTGATAGGCCTTTTGCCCGCGCTACTGATAGGCTCTTCCCTAGTAGTGAAATACCCTAGTTCTACTCTATTCAACACCGAGGAGAGAGAAGGATGAGGTGGACTTTTACCTCACCGACTTAGTGTAGAGGAATTAGAGGTAGCTCCGATGATGATCACTCCTGGGAGATGCGACACTACAAAGCATGCTTATTCCACCGAGTTAAAATATTAGATCATCAAATCTCACATAGCATTCTTTGATGACAAAGTGATAATGACATAAAAATAATTAAATTGTCCAATACCTTTCTATATTGAAAAAGAAAATTAGTAAAAATTTCTATACCTAAATTTTCTGTTTCAAAATTTGTTTACTAAAAATTTCTGTACCTAAATTTTCTTACTAAAAATTTCTATTACAAATTTTGTTTACTAAAACTTTCTATTACAAAAACATTTTTATATTTAAAAAACCTATTCACTAGTTTTCTATTCTATTCAAAAGACCATTCGACGTACCTATCTACATTCTACAACAAAATTCTACCTATCTATTCTATTAAAAAACCTCCATTCTACCAATATTTTCTATTTTATTCTATTCAAAATACCTACATTCTATTCATATAACCTATATGTTCTATTTTATTCAAAAAACATAGATGGGGGAGGAAGCAAGGCAGGATAGAGGAAGGGAGGGAGGGAGGCAGGAGGGAGGAACGGAGGGAGGGGGCAGAAGGGAGGGAGGGAGGAGGGGGTGGGGGAGGGAGGAGGAGAGAGGAGAGAGGAGAGAGGGAGGGAAGATGGGCAGGGGGAGGAAAGGAGGAGGGGGAGAAGGGAGGGAGGGAGGAGGGACAGAAGGGAGGGAGGGAGGAGGGGAGGGAGGAATTTCTCCTCTCCTCTCTCCCTTCTCCTCCCTTCCTCCCCATCCCGGGCCTCCTACCTCACTTCTGCCCCCTCCCTCCTTCCTCCCTACTGCTCCCTCGGGATCTTCCCTCCCTCTCTCTCTTCTCCCTCTCTGCTCCCTCCCTCCCCCATCCCGGCCTCCCCCTCCCTCCTTCTGCCCCTCCCTCCCTTCCTCCCCCTTGTTGCCTCCCTCCCTCCCTTCCTCTATCCTGCCTTGCTTCCTCCCCCATCTATGTTTTTTGAATAAAATAGAACATATAGGTTATATGAATAGAATGTAGGTATTTTGAATAGAATAAAATAGAAAATATTGGTAGAATGGAGGTTTTTTAATAGAATAGATAGGTAGAATTTTGTTGTAGAATGTAGATAGGTACGTCGAATGGTCTTTTGAATAGAATAGAAAACTAGTGAATAGGTTTTTTAAATATAAAAATGTTTTTGTAATAGAAAGTTTTAGTAAACAAAATTTGTAATAGAAATTTTTAGTAAGAAAATTTAGGTACATAAATTTTTAGTAAACAAATTTTGAAATAGAAAATTTAGGTATAGAAATTTTTAGTAATTTTCTTTTTCAATATAGAAAGGTATTGGACAATTTAATTATTTTTATGTCATTATCACTTTGTCATCAAAGAATGCTATGTTAGATTTGATGATCTAATATTTTAACTGGGTGGAATATGCATGCTTTGTAGTGTCGCATCTCCCAGGAGTGATCGTCATCGGAGCTACCTCTAATTCCTCTACACTAAGTCAGTGAGGTAAAAGTCCACCTCGTCCTTCTCTCTCCTCGGTGTTGAATAGAGTAGAACTAGGGTATTTCACTACTAGGGAAGAGCCTATCAGTAGCGCGGGCAAAAGGCCTATCAGTAGCGCGGGCATGCGCGCTACTGCTACGGCGCTACAGCTAACTTTTAGCAGTAGGGCGCATTCGCCCGGGCTACTGCGCATTCAGTATAAGCACGCTGCTGCTAATAGCTGCAGAGCGGCATCATAAAGCGCGCTATTGCTAAAAGCTCGCTGTTGCTACACACAAACCCCTCACTACTCTTATTATTTTCTGATTTTTTTTCTGCTGCATGTTTGTTTTGTATTTTTACAGGTTTTATACAAATCTAATCATATCATACACATACAAATAATCACATCAAATCATGTCATCATCATAATCATCATCGAACACGAATGATTTCTCTCGTCATCATCTCGAAATAGCGATACAAGTTTTGACATGTCTCGAATACTTGAAACTACATCGTCATCCATCTAAACAATGATATAGAAGAGAAGAGCTATCACTATGACTGAGAGTGGAACTATGCAGTACATGAGGCGGCTGTTATATATGTTTCCTCTCTCGCGATAGCATGACCCTCAAGTAACTCGCTTCTGCTTCTTGTCTGCTATCGAACCCGTTATGGATGGCGCCCGAGAACAGCTCCACTTGGGCCTGACACTCGGGCGACTCGTCGTACACTCCCGGAACTTTCCCTATGTACACGACATAGCAATTCTTCGCCATCAAGGATCTATGTACCTGTTAGAGATGCATCTTCATCAAGGGAAGCAACAATAATATGCAACATAACATACTTGAGCAACATAAAAAGAAAGGGTTAGCAAATAGATGCAACAGATAGTAAACATAATTACTAAATGCACGTTCATGGTACCCAAACTAATTAACTAGATGTACGCAGGTCATTGTACCCAAACAAACAAACAAGCATTACGCAAGTTCCGCAGGACCGTTGACATCACAAAGTTTCAACCGACACATCATCATCGGCATCGTAAATCATTGGAAGTTCCATTCATCAAGATTCGGGAGGATGCACCCTAGCTTCTTGAACGACGTCAGGTCCTGACGTTGCAGGACTATGCGATTTCGGACGTCATCTCGCGATATAGGGCCATGGTCGAACATTCCCTTCTCTTCGATGACTTCTTTCATCATGACCATTGCAATGTCCCTCTAGATGCGATAGAAGTCATCTCTGATTTTATAATCCAGTTCTTCTCCTAGGGATTGTACCCATTTGCGGATATTTGATCATCGTTGCTGGTTGTCATGCGAAGCTTTTGGTGATCCCTTATGTACTACATCATGAGATGGAGGACGTAGAATCCATCGTTCTTGCTAGATGTCGGTTGATGGATACTGCAGAAGTTAGTTTTATGTCCGAAACCCGGCCTCTTCTTCCTTTGTTTCCTGATCAGGAGGTGGCCACCCCTCATGCTGAAGCCATGGAGAGCCTCATCCAGAATATCCATTATGTGGTTTTAGTTCCTCTTCTAGAAGTTTCTGGATGATTCGAAATACACTGTGTGGGAGACTCGCGGGTAAAGAACGATAAGGACGGCGCGCTCGTTGCTGCGGGGAAAAAAACAAATCCAATTAATCTCCATATGGGAGAGGCGGAATGATTGAAATGTATGAAAGGATTTTCTTGCAATGACTTACATTGGATGATAAGGCAGGAGAATCGTTCCCTTTTCCTTATTCATTATCATGAAGTTTTCAATGTAGTCCCTAGCAGCTTTATGCTCAAACTCGCCAAGACTCAAGGAGGACTCGTGCATGTTGAAAGTGCATGTGGCACTTAAGTATATTTTGGTGTGATGACAACATGATTAGAGGAACTAATATCGGTTGCTAAAGTCTATCTCAGGATATTGGTTCCATGAAGATTCCATTGGAGTTGTGTGACCCCCCCCCCCAATTCAAAAATGTCAAGGCGTGGTTTACCGATGACTCAAAGGTTTTCGTTTGGTTCGATTTGAGTCGTAGGAAAAACCGCACTATCAAGAGGGGTCATCGTGGGTTAAATGTTCTGTGGGAATGCCTCCTATTTTCTTACACCTGCCCTCCTACTCCTCCATCATTAGTGCTTTGTCGCGGTGTCCTGTGAGGTTCTTCAGTAAGTTTTCTGGACACCCCGTGAGCACGGGGTCTCTGACCCCCGTGCGCACGGGGTACCACGAAACTTACTGGACACCCCGTGCGCATGGGGTGGGTGAAAATCACTGGACACCCCATGCACACGGGGTCCTAGACCCCCGTGCGCACGGGGTGGTTGGAATTCCACTGGACACGCCGTGCACACGGGGCTAACTTGGCCCGTGCGCACGGGGTCAAACGGGCAGAAATCCCCACCCGGCCAAGAACACTATATAAGCCCCCTTCTTCCACCTCCAACCACTAACCCTAATGTCTTGTTGAGCTCCACCATTGCTACACCTTCATTTGCTTATTACTCTCAATCCCTCCACCCAAACTTGTTGAAACTTTGGGGATTGGGAGAGCAAGACCGGATCTACACTTTGACCAAACCAAATCGTGTTCCCCACAATATTTGTCCACCATTGACTTGTTACTATTGGAGCTTGGGCTCCTAGGCGGTTAGAGGTTCCTCCGGAAGCTTCCTTGCTTGTGGTGTGCTCCGGAGAAGTTTGTAAAGGTGTGGTGGTCGCCTTCAAGACCAACCCCGAGTGATTCGAGGCCCATCCGTTGGGGGTGACTCGAAGGAGATTACGGTGAGCCTTCGGTGGCGTTCCACAAGCTTTGGCTCCGGCACCGCTCCAAACGGAGTGTAGCTCTTCCCCAAGGAAGAGTGAACTTCGGGATAAAATCCGCGTCCTCGTCTCACTTGTGGTTAATCCTTTCCCGCACCTTACTTTGCTTTATATGCTTGGTGGCTTGCTACCTAGATTGTTGACTAGCATATTTAGCTTGGAGCTTGCTTGTCATATAGGTTGCATTCACCTAGTTGCATATCTAGTGAACCCTATTTATCCGCTAAGCCTTAACATTGACAAGAAAGGTTAAAATTTGTATTCTCCTATTCACCCCCCCTCTAGTCGACCGTATCGATTCTTTCAATTGGTATCAGAGCCTCGTGCTCTAATATAAGGTTTTACAACCTTAGAGGATATGGTCGATCTAGGGAATGAGGGAGGTGGCGCACCGCTTGCGGAGGATGGTCAAAACCTACCCCCCGCCGCGGCCGAAGCACTTGTTGCTCCGGTCGTTGCTCCCGTCGCCCCCATTAACCCGGGTGCCCCCTTAACCGCGGCCGACATTCTTTCAATGTTTGAGGACCTCAAAACGGCGATGTTGAAAGAAGTTCGTTCCTCGGTAAAGGAGGAAATTGATGCTCGCTTAAAGCCCTCGACATCCGCCTCAAACTCATTTGATCCAAATGTGGTTCACGATGCGGATGATTCGAGAGAACCCCTTGCATCCCCGGCTCGCACTCAAGTTCCCAAGTATAATGCCGTGGAACCCTTTTACTCACCCCAACCCTTGCAGCACCCTCGCATTAATCCTGTTGGGCCTCCGCCCCCTTTGAAAGCTAACACGTTTGCTAAGTGGAAGCTAGATATGGAGTCTCACATTCGTAGTGCATCTACTCAGCTATGGTGGATTGTGGTCAACGGTTTCAACCCCAAGGATCCCATGAATCTCACTCCAAGAGAAGCGGTTGATGATCAACTCAATGCTATCGCCCACAACATGTTGCGCATTGCAGTGACCGATGACTATAGTGACTCCATTGCTCTACTCAAGACCGCCAAGGAAATTTGGGATTGCCTTGAGGAGGCCCTCGAAGGAGATGAAGCAATTCGAAGATCTCGGTTGGCTTTGCTCAAGCAAGAAGTCAACCTATTTGTGAGAAATGAGGGTGAGTCCGCGGAAGAGGTGTACCGAAGGCTAAAGTCTCTTATGCTCAATTTGAGAACCTTTGGGTGCACTTGGGCAAATGATGATTTCATTAAGGACAAGTTCATTGATGCTATGGTTCTCACGGAACATACCATGGTGATGATGGTACATCAATGCCCGGACTATCAAAAGTTGACCGCGGCACAAGTTGTATCCACTTTCTCAACTCATGTTCTTTTGGAGACCAAGTCCAAGAAGACCTTTGCTATTGCTCAAGCCACCAAGAACTCAAATCTTTCATTGAAGGCCAAGAAAGGTGTTGCTCAACCCTCAAGGGATGAAGAAGTTGTTGAAGAGACTTGTGAGGAAGATGTTGACACCTCTTGCCTGGCAAATGACTTTGCAGAAGACATGGCTCTCTTGGTCAAGAAATACTCCGGGACCATGGCAAACAAAGGGAAGAATCTTCAGGGAAGATCGTTTGGACGAAGAAAATGCTACGATTGTGATAACCCAAGGCATTTTGTGCATGATTGTCCTTATGAGAGACGTGAAGACAAGTCCGAGAAGCTTGTGCTCAAGAAGAAGAAGTTCACCAAGTTTACCAAGAGGAAAGATGACAAGGCTCTTGTTCATGAGGAGTACATGTCTGGAGATGAAGATGACGGTGATGATGATCATGTGGGCACGGCCGCTATTGCCATGCATGCCACTACCTCCTCCTCCACCACCGGCCTCTTCGAGTCTCCCAATGAGGACAAGCCTTTCACTCATCACTGCCGCATGGCCAAAGAGGTAAAAACAAAGTTCAAATCTCGAAAACCCTCCATCCACACTTCCAATGTCTCATGTGAGATAGTTGAGGATGAGTGTGATGATGGTGTGGATAATGATGAGGAATCCTTGATGGCTTTCATGAAGACTCTTCATGGTGAAGCTCGTGCTCGTTTTGGTGATCTCCTTAAGTCACTTGCTGAACGCGATGACTTTATTGAGAACATTGAAAACCTCCTCATAGAGGAAAAAGAGAGAGTCGAACTCCTCGAGCACGAATTACATGAAGAGAGTGTCATGAGAGCATCACTTGAGGAAGCCTTGTCTTCTCATAAAATTGACATTGTTAAAACCGATGATGCTTTGCAACTTGCTCTTGAGAACAAAGATGCCCTTAAAGTAAGGGTTGAAAAGCTTCTAGTTGATCACACGAGACTTGTTGAGGAATATGATCTCCTTGTGACTAGTTCCAAGGTTGTCAAAGGTGACCTCATTGCCCTCACCGAGTCTTATGCTCAACTTAAAGCTACAACCATTAAGGCTCTTACTTTCGTCCCTCATATTGATTTAAATGATGAATCTTGTACGGCTAACTTTGCTCATGATTGCACCTCTCTCCAAGAGGAGAATAAGAAGTTGAAAGCCCAAATTGAGAAAGGACTTGTGTCGTGCATTCAAGGGGAGAAAAACCTCAATGACCTCTTGAGCAACCAAAAGGAGTGTCTTGCCAAGGAGGGAATTGGGTTTGACCCCTCTTCGAAGAAGTAGAAGAACAAGAAGAAGAGTCACAAGAAGAAGATCGGTCCTACTCTTCCTCCCCAACAAAAGGTAGCATTTGTTCATGAAGGACACAAGGAGAAGGAGAAGGAAAAAGGGGATGTTGGGGATGGCAAGGGTACTAGGGACAAGGCCATTTCCAAAGAGTTTGCCGGCAAAAACAACCCATCTTATGTCCTCATGAGAGGAGATGATGGTTATTCATTTGCTAAGTTTGTTGGCACTAACTATGATGATTATGCTTGGACTATTTTGGTTCCTAAGACCCTTGTTGCTAACTCTCTAGGACCCATTGCAAAATGGGGACTTAAAATCAAAGCTTGATTCTTGTAGGACTATACCTCCGGTGGAAAACAATGGGTGATCGATAGTGGTTGCACCAATCATATGACCGGAGAGAGGGAGATGCTTGTGGAGTTCGTTGATTCACTCAAGGCCACTTCGAACATCTCCTTTGGTGACAATAGCAAGGGAAAGGTATTGGTTTGGGCAAGGTGCTAATCTCTAGTGATGCATCACTTAAGAATGTCGTGCTTGTTCAATCCCTTCACTACAATTTACTTTCTACGATTCAATTGGCACGTGCCGGTTATGATTCTCATTTCGGTGAATTTCATGTGACCGTCTTTAAGAGGAGCAATCTCAATGTGGTCTTTGTTGGGCATGTTGAAGACAACCTTTACGTGGTTGATTTCTCAAATGAGAAAACTCATCTTGCAACATGTCTAATGGCCAAGGCCGACGTGGGGTGGCTATGGCACCGACGGCTAGCCCACGTTGGCATGAGAAATTTACAAGCTCTCTTAAAGGGGGAGCACATTCTTGGACTAACCACTGTGTCATTTGCCAAAGATCGTCCTTGTAGTGCTTGCATTGCCGGAAAGCTACATGGAAAAGTTCATAAGGTGACAACTATCATTACCACTTTGAGGCCTCTCGAGCTCATTCATTTGGATCTCTTTGGGCCTCCATCTTATGATAGTATGGGAGGGAGGAGGTATTTCCTTGTCCTTGTCGATGATTATACAAGATATACATGGGTGTTCTTTCTCAAGACAAAAGATGAAAATCAAGACACCTTCATCAACTTTGCCAAAGAAGCTCAACGTCAACATAATTGTGAGATCAAGGCAATTCGAAGTGACAATGGCACCGAGTTCAAGAATTACATGATGGACGAGTTCTTGAGTGATGAGGGGATCAAGCATCAATATGCCACACCATATACTCCTGAACAAAATGGTGTTGCTCAAGGAAGAACCGGACTCCCATTGAGATGGCAAGGACCATGCTTGACGAGTACAAGTCTCCATACAAGCTTTGGGCCAAAGCCATCAACACCGCGTGCCATGCTACAAACTGGCTTTATCTTCGCAAGCTCAAGAACAA
The DNA here is from genome assembly GCA_011799875.1 of Thinopyrum elongatum. NCBI lineage: Eukaryota > Viridiplantae > Streptophyta > Magnoliopsida > Poales > Poaceae > Thinopyrum > Thinopyrum elongatum. The sequence continues at coordinate 1,542,722 of CM022302.1, read as the reverse complement.
GACTCCCTATGAACTCCTAATCGGGAGAAAGCCTAACGTCAAATACTTTCGAGTATTCGGTTGTAAGTGTTTCATTCTAAACAAGAAATCCTGTTTAGCTAAGTTTGCGCCTAAAACTTATGAGGGCATATTTGTTGGATATGCATCAAACTCTCATGCTTACCGTATTCTCAACAAATCCACCGGATGCATTGAGGAAACGGTAAATGTGGAGTTTGATGAAGATAACGGTTCCCGTGTGGAGCAAATTGTTCCTAGTGTTGTAGGTGATGAGGCTCCTTCACAAGCTATAAGGACCATGGGGATAGGCCACATTCGTCCACAAGAAACACCCCAAGTCCAAGTAGAAGAAGAAGGAGTAAGAGCCCCTCTTGTGGATTCTCCACAAGGGAAGTCATCACCACCACCACAAGGTCAAGATGCTATGGGAGATCATGAACCTATCCAAGAACAAGATCAAGTCCCTCTTGTTCCCGAGCAAGATCAAGGGCAAGCTCAACCAAATGGTGAAGAGCTAATCCTTGAGGCCCATGGTCAAGCTCAAGATCAAGATCAAGATCAATCCCAACCTCAAGTGTCTTCCACATCATCACATCCAAGTGAACAAGAACTTGCGGTTGTGAAGAGAAGGGTGTCTCCAAGGCTAAAGCATTCTCAAGGCCAAGCTTCTTCCACAAGATCAAAACCAAGCGAAGAAGAGCTTGCATTCAAAAAGCAAAAAGCGGACGCCAAGCTAAAGCATCTTCAACATCTCACCGACAACATTTATGGGAGCATCAACAAGGGGGTAACTACTCGTAGACATTTGGCAAACTTTTGTGAGCATCACTCGTTTGTCTCTTGTGTTGAGCCTCCCAAGGTTGAAGATGCCCTTGACGACCCGGATTGGGTAGATGCCATGCATGAAGAACTCAACAACTTCACCCGCAACAAAGTATGGACTCTTGTGGAGAGACCCAAAGAATATCATAATGTCATTGGAACAAAGTGGATCTTTAAGAACAAACAAGATGAGCGTGGACAAGTCACTAGAAACAAGGCAAGGTTAGTGGCACAAGGGTTCACCCAAGTTGAAGGTTTGGACTTCGGTGAAACCTTTGCCCCCGTTGCCTGTCTTGAGTCCATTCGTATCTTACTTGCATATGCTTCGCATCATGATTTTAAATTGTATCAAATGGATGTGAAGAGTGCATTTCTTAATGGTCCTCTTAATGAGTTGGTGTATGTCAAACAACCTCCCGGTTTCGAAGATCCCGATCACCCCTCTCACGTTTATGAACTCCATAAGGCGCTCTACGGACTTAAACAAGCACCTCGTGCTTGGTATGATTACCTTACGGCGTTCCTAAGCGAGAAGGGGTTCCAGATCGGGTTAATAGATTCCACTCTCTTCACAAAGAGGGTAAAAGGAGAATTGTTTGTGTGCCAAATATATGTTGATGATATTATTTTTGGTTCCACTAACCATGCTATTAACGTTGAGTTTGAGAATCTTATGAGCATGATGGGAGAGTTGAAGTTCTTCCTCGGATTTCAAGTGAAGCAATTGAGAGGAGGAACCTTCATCAACCAAGCACTTTATATTCAAGACATGCTCAAGAAGTTTGATATGCAAGATGTCAAGCCCATGAAGACGCCCATGCCCACCAAAGGCCAACTTGATCTTGATCCCAATGGTAAAGATGTGGATCTAAAGGTATATCGCTCCATGATCGGTTCTTTGTTTTACCTTTGTGCATCTAGGCCGGATATTACATTGAGTGTATGTTTGTGTGCAAGATTTCAATCCGCTCCCAAGGAGAGCCATTTTTCGGCAGTGAAAAGAATCCTTCGATATTTGGTTCATACCCCAAACTTGGGCCTTTGGTATCCCAAAGGATCATCTTTCAAGTTAATGGGATATTCGGACTCGGATTGGGCCGGAGACAAGGTAGACCGCAAGTCCACATCCGGCTCTTGTCAATTTCTTGGAAGGTCCTTGGTAAGTTGGTCTTCAAAGAAACAAAATTGTGTATCCCTTTCAACCGCCGAAGCCGAGTACATTGCTGCCGAAAGTTGTTGTGCTCAATTATTATGGATGAGGCAAACTTTGATGGATTATGGTGTCAAATGTGACAAAGTGCCTCTTTTATGTGACAACGAAAGTGCAATCAAGATTGTCGACAATCCCGTGCAACATAGCAAGACCAAGCATATTGAGATCCATCATCATTTTATTCGGGATCATGCGGCAAGAGGAGATATTTAGATATTTCATGTCAACACCGAGAAGCAACTTGCCAATATTTTCACCAAACCACTTGATGAAGCAAGATTCCGCGAGTTAAGGCATGAGCTAAATATCGTGGATTTAAGTAACTTGGATTGAGGTTCTTGCAAACACACACATACTCAACTAGTATCTTGTTTAGATGTAGTCACATGTCTAGGGGGAGCTAACTCAACTCATGAGTTACCTCATCTAGAAGTGCATAAATTGAACAAAATCTTTCATATTCGTCATTTTTAGATGACACTTGTGCTTCAAAGATGAGTATTGGTCTTGGGCCCAAGGTTCATATCGTCGCAGTGCCATACCAAATAAACTCAAACATGGTGGCTACGGCCACTGCCCTCTCTTCGAGGTTGGTTTGTTTTTTTTTTCTTTTCTTCTCTCTTTTGAGTTTTTGTTGTCCTCGTGTGCTTTCTCGTCGTTTCGTGGTCTGGAGTTTTTCATCTAGTGCAAGTGCTACTCATATACCTTTCTAGTAGAGTAGGGTTTCTCTTGCGATGAGCTCAGAAGTGAGATGGGAACGCATATTGAGTTGTGGTAAGGGTATACACCCAGCCGGAACTCAATATAAAGCTGTCTGTCAAAACCACCTGGGCAACCCCGTGCCCACGGGCTTGTACCATGCACATGGGGCCCCCGTGCGCATGGGATTTTAGCCCCGTGCGCACGGGGTGTGCGGTTTCTGGCCTATACGAGGTGGGACGTTGGGGGGTTAGGGTTCATTCCCACCCAGTTGCCTCCCCACGCCCCAGAAAACCTCCAGGTCGCCGTCGTCGCCTCGAGCCTCTCCGGTGCCTCCGTGTGCCGTGGAGCCATCCGTCTCCGTGGATCTCTTCTAGGATGGGGTCCTCCTCCGGTATGCCCCGTCCGTTCTCCTCCCTTGGTTCCTCCTAGAATGCTCTCTCCTTTCTAGGGGATCCAAATTGATCTAGATCGGTCCTCATTTCCTCGTGATATAGAGTAAAACGTGGGTAGACAATCAGCATAAGTTAACTAGCCACACTCACTCCCAGATTTTGATTTGGAAGTGGCTGCTACTGGAAGACCCCCGTGTGCACGGGCCTGTACCGTGCGCACGGGGCCCCGTGTCCACGGTGGTATGACCCCGTGCGCATGGGGTGTACAAAGAGTCCTGTCCATTTTTGTTTTATGTCACTCCATGCCATATCTTCGAGCACTTGCACTCACTCGTTTTGCGTGTGTTGTTTGGATTGGTTGTGTTTCTCAGACTCTGCTGACAAGGTGGCGGCTGCTCGTAGCAAGCGCAGTAAGGTAGGTGAAGGTCAGTTGGTCGTTACCGCTCGTCAGCCATCTGATGGGCTTAGCCAGAGTTCTATGTCTGCTAATCGTGGTCGTCGTGTTGCGTCAAAGAAGCCGGTGATCGAAGCCTCTGATGATTCCGAGGAAGAGTATGATTCTCAGGAGGATGCACACTATGAGGAAGAGCCAGCAGATGCATCTGCTGATGATGATGATGTGGAGGAAGGAGATGAGAGCCCAGAGGAACATGTTGTTCCAGGAGGTCGTAATGTCAAGAATCTTCTTCTTTCTCAGTGGACCAAGCCAGAACTCTGGGCTCGCAGGCAGGATTACCCCTATGTGCCAAATACCAGTTCAGGAATTGACCCAAGATTCAAGAATGATTTTCAGCACCGTGTGTTCTCTGAGCTGATCATGGCCAAGAAGAACAAGTTTGCCCCCCACAAGCAAATCAATGTGGAGGGTCTTCGGGACAATGCTCATATCTATCCCGGTGTGTATGATGCTCTCGGGAGGCTTGGATTGATCCCATTCGTCAGCTTCCACCATCCGTTCAATGAAGATCTTGTGATGCAATTCTTTGCCACCGTATACTTCCACAGTGATGAGGCTCGTACTATGACTTGGATGTCTGGCACTTATGAGTGTGAGGCCTCCATGGCCAAGTTCTCTGACTTCATTCCATATCAGTTCTTTGCTGAGGAGCATCCTGAGTATGGCCGTGCTCGTGAGACTGGAAGAGATAAGGATGAGATTGCTTTTGCATACAAGCCAGAGAAGGCCTTCACCACTGGTTCTATCAAGCACTTGAAGCCTACCTATGATACTATGCGTCACATTCTTAGGTACACACTTAATCCTAAGACCGGGGACTCGCACAATCTGAGGAGCTCCATGTTGGACATCTTTGTCTACCTTCATGACAGGAAGAAAGTGGATGTTCTGGACTTCATGTTCTTTGAAATCAGGCAGTGTGTTCAGGAGAACAAGTCATGCATCTATGCTCCGTTCATCCAGGCCTTGATTGTGTCTGTCTGCCCCACCAGGTACCTAGCCAACTACCGCACTTCCTTTCCAAAGCGTGATGCCAACTGGCTTCCGGCTGCTCCTCCACCATATGCGCCCTCCAAGAAGAGGCGCAATCCGAGGCCTGAGGATCGTGCTACCTACACTGAGGGCTGTTCCTCCATTGCATGGATTCCGCATGGCAAAGGGTTGCAGGCTCCTGTTGATGCCAATTTCACCAAGGAGGAGAAGAGATCTCTTCTGAAGACAGTGGGCAACATGTTCAAGATGTGTCAGTCTATCCAGCGCCGTCAGCTCAAGGAAATCAACAGAGACAAACTTGAGAGGCGGCAGAAGAAGGCTGAGCATGCTGCAGCAGGGGAGCAGGTTGCCCCAGGGTCTGAGGACATTGATAGTGTGGCCACTGCTCGTTCCTTTCCCTTGGCAGGTTGGCGCTTTGATGAAGATGATGATTCTTCGAGCGCGCCTCCTCTTGTCTAGAGTCTCGTTAGCATCGCCTTTTCCCTTTTTTGTTGTCTTGATGACAAAGGGGGAGAAGTGTTCTATTAGGAAGCGTTTGCAGTTGGTTTCAGTTGGGTTGAGATCTCAATGCCTCGTTTTATTTGGTGGTGTTTAATTGGCTTGAGATACTTTTTTTTTCTTTCGTGGTGTGGTTGTGAGCTACCTCCTATTAGTATGTGAGACTAATCAACTTATGGTTCATATCTTGTGCTATATTATCTTGTTTTTATTATGTTGTCTCTCGTTACTTGCTCACCACACCTTTGCATGAGATCTTGGCACCGTTATAGATTTTATGTTGTTGATCTCATGCCTTGACAATATTGATCTAGGGGAAGCCTCATATGTGTGTGCTTGATGCATTCTCAAGCATTTCGTTCTATCCTGGCACACATATAGGGGGAGCTCTCATGATCAACTATTGTCTCTTGGCTATTCTTGATGTTATATCCTTTTTGCCTTGTCCTAATCATGTTGTCATCAATGCACCAAAAAGGGGGAGATTGAAAGTGCATGTGGCACTTAAGTATATTTTGGTGTGATGACAACATGATTAGAGGAACTAATATCGGTTGCTAAAGTCTATATCAGGATATTGGTTCCATTAAGATTCCATTGGAGTTGTGTGACCCCCCCCCCCCCAATTCAAAAAGGTCAAGGCATTGTTTACCGACGACTCGAAGGTTTTCGTTTGGTTCGATTTGAGTCATAGGAAAAACCACACTATCAAGAGGGGTCATCGTGGGTTAAATGTTGTGTGGGAATGCCTCCTATTTTCTTACACCTGCCCTCCTACTCCTCCATCATTAGTGCTTTGTCGCGGTGTCCTGTGAGGTTCTTCAGTAAGTTTTCTGGACACTCCGTGTGCACGGGGTCTCTGCCCCCGTGCGCACGGGGTACCACGAAACTTACTGGACACCCCGTGCGCACGGGGTCTTGGACCCCCGTGCGCACGGGGTGGGTGAAAATCACTGGACACCCCGTGCACACGGGGTCCTAGACCTCCGTGCGCACGGGGTGGTTGGAATTCCACTGGACACCCCATGCGCATGGGGCTAACTTGGCCCGTGCGCACGGGGTCCAACGGGTAGAAATCCCCACCCGGCCAAGAACACTATATAAGCCCCCTTCTTCCACCTCCAACCACTAACCCTAATGTCTTGTTGAGCTCCACCATTGCTACACCTCCATTTGCTCATTACTCTCAATCCCTCCACCCAAACTTGTTCAAACTTTGGGGATTGGGAGAGCAAGACCCGATCTACACTTTGACCAAACCAAATCGTGTTCCCCACAATATTTGTCCACCATTGACTTGTTACTCTTGGAGCTTGGGCTCCTAGGTGGTTAGAGGTTCCTCCGGAAGCTTCCTTGCTTGTGGTGTGCTCCGGAGAAGTTTGTAAAGGTGTGGTGGTCGCCTTCAAGACCAACCCCGAGTGATTCGATTCACATCCGTTGGGGGTGACTCGAAGGAAATTACGGTGAGCCTTCGGTGGCGTTCCGCAAGCTTTGGCTCCGGCACCGCTCCAAACGGAGAGTAGCTCTTCCCCAAGGAAGAGTGAACTTCGGGATAAAATCCGCGTCCTCGTCTCTCTTGTGGTTAATCCTTTCCCACACCTTACTTTGCTTTATATGCTTGTTGGCTTGCTACCTAGATTGTTGCCTAGCATATTTAGCTTGGAGCTTGCTTGTCATATAGGCTACATTCACCTAGTTGCATATCTAGTGAACCCTATTTATCCGCTAAGCCTTAAAATTGACAAGAAAGGTTAAAATTTGTAGTCTCCTATTCACCCCCCCTCTAGTCGACCGTATTGATCCTTTCACATGTAGTAAGGATCCACCACACAGATTTACTTAACTTGTTCTGTCCTGATGCTGATGCTCATCTGTAGCGCAAAAAGGCGAACGATTGTAAAATCGTGCTGCCTCGTGAGAAACATCTGAAAGATATGATCAAACCGCAGAAAGAACACCTCCGTGGGCAGTGTGTCGACGTAGCACTTACCCTGAAGCACATGAAACGCGTAAAGTGGATATCCTGGATCATTCGAGGCAAGAAGGCTTTTCTCAGTCGACAACACATGGTTGTGGAGTCTCCTGAGATCCCCTGATATGGCCTCCAGCGGTTTCGGCGGCAGGATCAGCTGCCCCGTGACATGGAACATTGCCGCAGCTATGACCGGTACATGGTCTGCAAAATCGGTCGGCGGAGCCGACTGGCTGCTAGATGCTTTGGCCTATTTGTAGGCAGCAGAGTCTTTCTTTGGCGGTCTCCTCCTCTCCTTTTTCTTGGGCTGACCTTCCAGACCCTTCCTTAACCCCGCCACCAATGTTGTCGGGCTAAGCACTGTACGACCCTCGGCCAGTTAACCCTCCATTGAGGGGGCATCTGGAGGCGTGTCCTGTGAGGCATGCATGAAGAGAGACTTCTTGCATTCAACCCTGCTAGGACGTTCCTGCCCGGGCACATCATCCATCTCCTCATCCGCATGCTCATAGACCGAGTCATATGGCTGACTCATCATTTCTCCGGCGTCATAGGCGCCTGTATTGAGGAAACGAAGAGGGTCCTCCTCCTCCATCTCATCATCCCACTAGTGGAAAAAGTGCTAGTCACAACTCTCGTTGGTGGCGCGCCATTTCCAAGGAACGCCAGCACTACTTTTTTTAAATAGTGGTGGCGTCGCCTTATTTGGTATGACATTAGTAGATGCATAGCACTGGCGTAGGAATTCCAGTGCACGCCATTAGTATGTGGGCCCGTTCATCCTCCCCTTCTGTGGAATACTGCTGGCATAGGGAAAACACCTACACCAGTGTTGTGTCTAATACTTGTGTCGTAGGACGCTGTGGCAACGCCATTAGTGTTTAAGTGGGGCCCAATATTAGTTAACAGATATTATGCTGGCGTCGCAGCTGGTAGCACGCCATAGTTATATGCAGCTCTTTATATATAGATTGATAGCTGTGGGTAGCTAGCTCATACTGTGAACACTATCTCTTTTAATTTTTGTCAATCTAGCTTGTTTCTCTCTGCAGATCCTAAGTAATACACCCGGCCGTCTTCTGCCCTCGACCGATATAATCTATCGACGACTATATTGATCTAATCTAGGTAATAATGCCCAATTTTTGGTTTTTCATTTTTTAGCAAAAGGTAAATATATATATATATATATATATATATATATATTGTCGTGTTGAATACCTTTTTTGTAGGAAATGGTACGAAAAGAACGATTCTTACATATATATTTATGTGGATCGAACTATAAATGAGTTCTTCGAGGTGGCATTGGAAGATATGAATCACAGAGGCAAAAAAGAGATATTATGTCCATGTAAGAAGTGCGAAAATGGAGTTTTGATTGACCCTTCCACTGGTTGTGTGAAGATGCACTTGTTAAAACATAGTTTCATGCCTGGTTACACACGATGGACAAGTCATGGTGAGGACGAGGAGGATGCCGGAGTCGAAGAAGGGGCGACATATGATGATAAGTTAGAAGGAGGCATGAAGAAAGAGGCCGGACATGACAATCAGCCAGATGGACAAGAAGTCCGTGCAGAGGTTCAGGAAGTGACACTAGTAGAAAACATGGCTTTGGTCCAGGCCTGGCCAGCCCATTAGTCCCGGTTCAGTCACGAACCGGTACCAATGGGGGAATAGGTCCCGGTTCGTGAGCCCAGGGGGCCGGCCGGGCCTCGTGGGGCATTGGTCCCGGTTCGTCTGGCCCCTTTGGTCCCGGTTCCAGACAAGAACCGGGATCAATGGGCCTTGCTCCTGGCCCACAACCATTGGTCCCGGTTCGTGGCTGGAACCGGGACCAAAGGTGTGGCTTTAGTCCCGGTTCCACCCATGAACCGGGACCGATGAGGTGCCTATATATACCCCCTCGCCCGCGAGCAGAGCACTCCACTGCTTTGTTTTTTCTGCCGGCGAGGGGAGGGCTTTGTGGTGCTCTAGCTCACCTCCTATGCACATGAGGTGTTCGATGAAATGCCCGAGCCACACTACTTAAGCTTTCTCCTCTCCATGCTCGACCTCCAAGCTCCATTTTCCCCAAGATTTGTCTAGGTTTAGCGGTCCGTCACGTCCCGTCCCCGTCTTCACCGCCATCGATCGCCTGCGCCGATCTCGTCGCCGGCACCACCGTGGTGAGCCTCTTGTTCTTATCTTCTTTGTAAAATAAAAAAATTCTTACTTGTATGATTTAGATAGATACTTGTATAATTTTCTTACTTTTAGTATTGTTTGTTATTATATAGTGCGATGGTTTTGGTATCCGCCCCCGTCGGCCCTCGTCCTGTCTATGATTCGGATGTGGTATATATTATATTTTATAACTATTTGGTTCATTTATTGTTTATGACAATTATGCTGACCAACGTGACATAGATATTTTTATCTAGGAGGTATGTGAACCAGAAATTCCAACCGACCCTATTGTCTAGAGGTTAAATTTAGTTGAAGAAGAAAACAATTACTTGATGGAAAAATTAAAAAAAATTGAGGAGCAGAAGATGATATTGGAGTTGCATGTTGCGGATGTCGTCGATGGTCACAAGATCAAGATGGATGCAATGCGCTTGAAGATTAGAAAGATTACAAAATATGTCATTCATACCGAGGCTTGGTATCATTATGCCATTGGATCAATTGTTACCTTGGTTGCGATTATGATCGCATTTGTTGTTGCATTGAAATGTTTTACATAATTTCAATGTATGGTTTAATTAGAAGCTCCGGAGAACTATGTATGCACTTTGGTTTTAATGTAATTATTAACTTCTATTAATTTGGTCACTTATCTATTCATGCTGTTCTGTAATGGTTTTTGACACACTTAATTATATATAATGCACGCAGATGAACCGGCAATGGATGTACGGTAACAGACGCACCTCCGAGTACATTGAGGGCCTGCATAATTTTCTCGCAGTGGCTGAAGCAAACAAGCAGAATGGTTTTATGTGTTGTCCACGCCCTAGCTGTGGGAATACGAGGTCTTACTCTGACTCGAAAACCCATCAGACCCACCTGCTTTATAAGGGTTTCATGCCACACTATAATGTTTGGACCAAGCACAGAGAAATAGGGGTTATGACGAAAGACAACAAAGAAGAAGAGGATGATGACAACTATGTGCCCCCTGAATACGGTGATGCTGCAACGGGGGAAGCTGAAGATCAAGAGGAACCAGATGATGTGCCCGATGATGATCTCCGCTGGGTCATTGTTGATGCAAAGAGACAGTGCGAAAGTGAAAAGGAGAAGCTGAAGTTCGATCGCATGTTAGAGGATCACAAAAAAGGGTTGTACCCCAATTGCGAAGATGGCAACACAAAGCTCGGTACCATACTGGAATTGCTGCGGTGGAAGGCAGAGAATGCTGTGCCTGACAAAGGATTTGAGAAGCTACTGAAAATATTGAAGAAGAAGCTTCCAAAGGATAACGAATTGCCCGACAGTACGTATGCAGCAAAGAAGGTCATATGCCCAATAGGATTGGAGGTGCAGAAGATACATGCATGCCCTAATGACTGCATCCGCTACCGCGGTGCGTACGAGGATTTGAACGCATGCCCGGTATGCGGTGCATTGGGGTATAAGATCAGACGAGATGACCCTAGTGATGTTGACGGCGAGCCCCCCAGGAAGAGGGTTCCTGCGAAGGTGATGTGGTATGCTCCTATAATACCACTGTTGAAACGTCTGTTCAGAAACAAAGAGCATGCCAAGTTTATGCGATGGCACAGAGAGGACCATAAGAAAGAAGGGAAGTTGAGAGCACCCACTGACGGGTCGCAGTGGAGAAAAATCGAGAGAAAGTACTGGGAGGAGTTTGCAGGTGACGCAAGGAACGTATGGTTTGGTTTAAGCGCGGATGGCATTAATCCTTTTGGGGAGCAGAGCAGCAATCACAGCACCTGGCCCATGACTCTATGTATCTATAACCTTCCTCCTTGGCTGTGCATGAAGCGGAAGTTCATTATGATGCCAGTACTCATCCAAGGCCCTAAGCAACCCGGCAACAACATTGATGTGTATCTAAGGCCATTAGTTGAAGAACTTTTACAGCTGTGGAATGGAAACGGTGTACGTGTGTGGGATGAGCACAGACAGGAGGAATTTGACCTGCATGCGTTGCTGTTTGTAACCATCAATGATTGGCCTGCTCTCAGTAACCTTTCAGGACAGATAAACAAGGGATACCATGCATGCACGCACTGTTTAGCTGACACCGAAAGTATATACCTGGACAAATGCAGGAAGAATGTGTACATGGGGCATCGTCGATTTCTTCCGACCAACCATCAATGTCGAAAGAAAGGCAAGAATTTCAAAGGCGAGGCAAATCACCAGAAGAAGCCCACCATGCGTACCGGTTATCACGTACTTGCTATGGTCAATGATTTACACGTAATCTTTGGAAAGGGTCCCGGCGGACTACCTGTTCCAAATGACGCTGAGGGACGAGCACCCATGTGGAAGAAGAAATCTATATTTTGGGACCTACCCTACTGGAAAGACCTAGAGGTCCGCTCTTCAATCGACGTGATGCACGTGACAAAGAAACTTTGCGTGAACCTGCTAAGCTTCTTGGGCGTGTATGGGAAGACAAAAGATACACCGGAGGCACGGGAGGACCCACAACATTTGCACGAAAAAGACGGCATGCCTCCAAAGCAGTATGAAGGTCCTGCCAGCTACGCACTTACCAAAGAAGAGAAGGAAATCTTCTTTGAATGCCTGCTCAGTATGAAGGTCCCGTCTGGCTTCTCGTCGAATATAAAGGGAATAATAAATATGGCAGAGAAAAAGTTCCAGAACCTAAAGTCTCATGACTGCCACGTGATTATGACGCAACTGCTTCCGGTTGCATTGAGGGGGCTTCTACCGGAAAACATTCGATTAGCCATTGTGAAACTATGTAAATTCCTCAATGCAATCTCTCAGAAGGTGATCGATCCAGTTATCCTACCAAGGCTAAGGAGTGATGTGGCGCAATGTCTTGTCGGTCTCGAGCTGGTGTTCCCACCATCCTTCTTCAATATCATGACGTACGTCCTAGTTCATCTAGTCGACGAGATTGTCATTCTGGGCCCTGTATTTCTACACAATATGTTCCCCTTTGAGAGGTTCATGGGAGTCCTAAAGAAATATGTACGTAACTGTGCTAGGCCAGAAGAAGCATCTCCATGGGCCATCAAACAGAGTATGTCACTGGGTTTTGTGTTGACTTCATTCCTGGCCTTAAGAAGATTGGTCTCCCTCAATCGCGGTATGAGGGGAGACTAACTAGAAAAGGCACGCTAGGAGGGGACTCAATAATTTGTAGGGACGGGCATTCTTGGTGTCAAGCACACTACACAGTTCTACAGAACTCTACCTTGGTGACCCCGTATGTCGATGAACACAAGAACATTCTGCGCTCCAAACACCCGGAGCAGTGTGACGACTAGATTACATGTGAACACATCAGGACTTTCGGCAGTTGGTTGCGAACACGTCTCAGAGGTGACAACACTGTTTTTGATGAGCTGTACTCGTTGTCCAGGGGACCATCTTCGACTGTATTGACTTACAAAGGATACGAGATAAATGGGAATACATTTTACACGATCGCCCAAGATCAAAAGAGCACCAACCAAAACAGCGGTGTCCGCTTTGATGCAGCAACCAAGAGGGGAAAGGACACATATTATGGTTACATAGTGGACATATGGGAACTTGACTACGGACATGATTTTAAGGTCCCTTTGTTTCAGTGCAAATGGGTCAATCTGTCAGGAGGCGGGGTACAGGTAGACTCACAGTACGGAATGACAACAGTGGATCTGAAAAATCTTGGGTACACAGACGAACCATTCGTCCTAGCCAATGATGTGGCGCAGGTTTTCTATGTGAAGGACATGTCTACCAAACCGAGAAAAAGAAAAGATAAGGAAGCGAATACATCGTACGATGAGCCAAAGCGCCACATAGTTCTTTCAGGAAAAAGAGACATCGTGGGATTGGAGGGCAAGACAGACATGTCTGAAGATTATGAAAAAAATCATGAAATTCCTCCCTTCAAAGTCAAGGCTGACCCAAGCACCCTGTTAAACGATGAAGATTATCCATGGTTACGGCGCAATAAGCAAAAGACACAAGCGAAGAAAAACTGAAGACTTTCTCTCCACAACTATTATGATGATGCCTTTGATCTAAAATATCACTGCAGTTACATGTGAAGAAATGAAATGCCTTTTGTAACAGATGAGTTTTCGTATGAAACCCTGATACTTCGAAAGAGATTGTCCGTTTTGTACACGAAGTGCATCCAGTTTTTGCCGTAACCCTCTCAACTTTTTAGCACATGCTATGTGGGTGAAATGATGATACCATGGCAACTTTCAACCTTTTCAGAATTTATTTGAAGTGCTTTTCAATTTCAGGGTCATTTAGCTCAAAAAATCAGTAAATGCATGAAAAATACCAGATGAAGTCAGAAAGGGTTGAAAATTGATGATGTGGCTTTGAATGGTGCATTTTGAACACACAAAAAGTCTGGAGTTCAAATAAGTTCAAAAAAATGAAATCCCTTTGTAACATATGAGTTTTCGTCCGAAACCTTGATACTTCGAAAGAGATTGTCCATTTGGTACACGAAGTGCATCCAGTTTTTGCCGTAACCCTCTCAACTTTTTAGCACATGCTATGTGGGTGAAATGATGATACCATGCCAACTTTCAACCTTTTCAGAGTTCATTTGAAGTGCTTTTCAATTTCAGGGTCATTTAGCTCAAAAAAATCAGTAAATGCATGAAAAATACCAAGTGAAGTCAGAGAGGGTTGAAAATTGATGATGTGGCTTTGAATGGTGCATTTTGAACACACAAAAAGTCTGGAGTTCAAATAAGTTCAAAAAAATGAAATCCCTTTGTAACATATGAGTTTTCGTCCGAAACCTTGATCCTTCGAAAGAGATTGTCCATTTGGTACACGAAGTGCATCCAGTTTTTGCCGTAATCCTCTCAACTTTTTAGCACATGCTATGTGGGTGAAATGATGATACCATGCCAACTTTCAACCTCTTCAGAATTTTTTTGTTTGAAACTTTAATAGCAAACTAAAATAACAAAATCTGTTTTTGATTAAAACAGACATTTCAAATAAACTAAAAATTACCAAATTAAATTTAATGATAAAACACAGTAATATTAAATAGCAGGAAAAACAATCACTCAAAAAACAATCGCGCGCGCCCCTGTGCCCGGCCCGCCCCCGTCGTCGTCGTCGTCGTCGTCCCCGAACACGCGCCCCTGCCGCCACCGGCCTGTTGCCCTGCCCCCGAGCGTGCCCGGCTGCGCGCGCCCCTGCCCCGGCCTGCCACCACCGGGTGAGCCGCCGCCCCGGCTCTGTGTTTTTTTATATATGTTGATATTTTTTATATGATGAAAATTGTTTTGTTCATATATAATGTATATATATATATATATATGTATGTGGCGATGTATGTATGGATGTTCATCAAATTGTCTTGTTCATATATGTATTAATTGTTTTGTTCATAGCATTTTTTTATATGATTAATTTTTTTTTCATAGCATTTTTCATAGCCATATATATGTATGTGGTTATATGTATGTATATATGGATGTTCATAGAATTTTTTTATATGTATGTGGCTATATGTATATGTCGTTGTCGATATAGCCCCTCCCCGATAACTTCGACATGAGGGGGGGGGGTCGATATAGCCCCTCCTTGATAACATTTTTTTTATATGATGATTTTTTTCATAGCCATATATATGTATGTATGGATGTTCATAGAATTTTTTTTATATGTATGTGGCTATATGTATGTCGTTGTCGATATAGCCCCTCCCCGATAACTTCGACATAAGGGGGGGGGGTCGATATACCCCCTCCCCGATAACATTTTTTTTCTAAGTTACTAAGGTAAAATGTTCACCCCCCTCTCGATATACTGGGCGACCAACTCTAGAGGCCACCCTAACACTAGAAAAAAAGCGTTGTCGATCTCCTACCCCCTCCCGCCCCTACCCGACAAACTCTCGAGGCCACCCAAACCACTAGAAGATAACTCCGGTAACTTCGACATGAGAGGAGATGTCGATCAACCCCCTCCCGCCCGAACAAGTCTATGTATCATTTTATATCGCGGTGGACATATATCAAAGTTTGATCATATGTCAAAGTTTGAATTTTGACATATGCAACATTTGATCATATATCAAAGTTTGATCATATGTCAAAGTTTGAATTTTGACATATGCAACATTTGATCATATGTCAAAGTTTGATCATATGTCAAAGTTTGAATTTTGACATATATAGATTTATCAAGAATGCCCCCATTATGGATGTGCACAAGTTGATCCAATTTTTTCCTGATCTCATCTATATATATATCCTTCTATATGTCACGTTGTCTGTCAAAGTATTGAAGAAATCCATGGCTTCATCATTAGCCGGAAGTAACAGCCATATGATGCTACGAAGCTCTTCAAAGTTGTTTTGGAACGGAGTTCTGGATAGAATAATTCGTTTTTTGTTACGAATTTCAGCAAAGGCCTTCCAAATAGCGATATTCGGAAGGCTCTTGCTGAACTTCGTACAAAAAAACTAATTATCCTATCCGGGACTCCGTTCCAAAACAATTTTGGAGAGCTTCGTACCATTATGCGCCTGTTACTTCCGGCTAATGATGAAGCCATGGTTTTCTTGAATCCTTTGACACTGACAACGTGACATATAGAAGGGTAGATGAGATCAGGAAAAATATGGACCATTTTCTGCACATCCAGAATGGCGCCATTTTGTCAAATCCCTTGTTTAACATTCATGAGAGAGGCGGTCCAGACGTTGGACATTCATGAGAGAACTCCGGTAACTCTTCAACATGAGGGGGGACGTCGATCACCCCCTCTTGCCCGACCAAACCCTAGAAGCATCGAGGCCACCACAAACCCTAGAAGCATTACCGAGGCCACCCTAAACCCTAGAAGCATCGAGGCCACCCAAATTTACCAAGTTAAAAGAGCGTTGTCGAGGCCACCCCAAACCCTAAAAGCATTGTCGAGGCCACCCCAAACCGTAGAAGCGTCGAGGCCACTAATTAATATTCCTTGTTGTGATTAGCTAGCTAGGTCTATGTTTGCCACTAATATATCCATCTCTCATGTTTGTATATTAATTGCCATGTTGTAATATTTGCAGAAACTATGGATCAACAAAGAGACTTGGAAACAGAAGAGTTGTTGGGGGACATCATCTTCGGCGGAGGTGATGACTTGTCGTATCCCAACGACACCGATTGTCTGGAAGGAGAGGGTGAAGGCTCCGGTGATCGAACAATGGAGGAGGAAGGACATGATCATGATGGCTCCGGTGACCGAATGCCAGAGGAAGAAGGAGACCATGATGATGGCTCCGGTGATCGAACGGAGGAGGGAGCTGTTGCAAAGTCCGGCGAGGTATATATATTAATTAAGCCTGTGCTGACTAGCTAATTGATGCATTAATTGTTTTGGTATGTAGATATATTAAATCTTCTTTCTTCTTTTAAAGCCCTCCGGATTGAGCCAAACTTCAATAATGAGACGAGGCCCAAAGAAAAGGTTGCGTCAGGATGAAAGGTTCACGGTCACAGCAATCGCGAATGATGGCCAGCCGATTGAACCGAGGAGGATCAAGGATGCATTTTCTGCTCAGTGCGGAGCTATTGTTAGGGAAAGCATCCCGATCAGCATCTAGCTATGGAATAAGCCTAAGAAGAACAAAGACCCTCAAGTTTCTTATGTCACCGATAGACAGAAAGATGATCTTTGGACCTCGCTGAACGCAAATTTCACCCTACCGCCAGAGGAGGATCCGGATAAGCCAGTTATAGAGCCATTGGTCAAGGCGTGTGCTCTTAAGAAGATGGCAGACCTATTCGGGAGGTGGAAGAATGAGTTGAAATCAACGTTTATCGACAAAGGGAAGACTCCAGAATTCACCGGCCGATTTGAGAAGATAAGAGATCACTGGCCCGCATTTGTGGCCTACAAGACATTGGACAAGAGTAAGAAGATGTCAGAGACAAATAAGATAAATGCTGCAAAGAAGAAGTTTCACCATCGCACGGGGTCAGGTGGCTACCTCAAAGACCGGCCGCTATGGGACAAAGCTGAGAATGACCTGCTTGCTAAAGGGGTCGAACCAGAGACATTGAACTAGCCAGGCCGTTCAAGGACTTGGTTCTTCGGGGTTGGGTGAACCTTGGACCCTGAAACAGGGAAGTGCGTTTGGACGGACTAGCAACTTGCAATACCCATCAAGAAGCTTCAGAAGTGTATCGCCGCAGCGCAGCAAGGGACATTCATTCCTGACAGAGAGAATGACGAGCTGACTGAGGCCCTCGGGAATCCTGAGCACCCTAGTCGAACACGAGGCACGCCAGGCTCCGTTGCGTGGAAGGTTGGGTTTCCCGGCGCAGGCGGTTACAAAACCCAGGAGAGGAAGAGGAAACTGGAGCAGAGCGAACTGCAGAAGTTGAATGCAAGGTACAAAAGCTAGAGGAACAAGTTGAGAGCCAGCAAGGTGCTAGAGATACCCCCGAAGCTACCCCGCCATCTCAGCAGAGAAGCAGCGTGGCTTCCACCGTGCTCGTTCAGCAGCCTGACTTCACGGCTCCTAGCTACCCCGTGGATGCAATCACGGAGGCTCAGCATTGCCAGCTTATGACGCAATGGCAGCACCTCAAAGTCAAGGCGGCTGTCAGCTCTGTTGCACCTCCTGAACCCGACGCAACTTTTCACTGCCGTCCGATTCCACAAGGCTATGCTGTTGTGATGGTGGATGAAGTAACGGAGGTATTTGAGAAGCTTGAGCTTCACCACCCTACAGGTTAAGGGGATACTCAGCTGGGTCTTGCTCTGAAGACTCCATGTCTATGGCGGAAGGAACACATCAAGCTTCTGAACTGGACGCCTCAGCCTCCGGCGAGTCAGGGCACTCCGCCTCCTCCTCCTCCTCCTCCTCCGGCGAGTGATCAGGGCACTCCGCCTCCTTCTCCGGCTGCTCCAGTGCGTGAGGGCGGCACTCCGCCTCCTTCTCTGCCTCTTCCGGCGCGTCCAAGAAGCCCACCTCCTCCTCCGCCTCGTCAGCAACGGCGGAAGACAGAAGCCGCCGCTCCGGCTGCTCCGGCGCGTCGGAGCACTCTGCCTCCTTCTACTACTCGTCAGCAGCAACGGAGGAGAGCCGCCGCCGCTCCGTCGTCTAGCAGTACAGCCAGAGGCGGGAGGAAATACAGATTCAGTCCATCTCTCAAGCCTCTAGAGTAGTTACCATATGAGATGACCGAGGAGGAAAACGCGAAGACCTGTAAGGCCCAAGTGAAGGACTTTTTTGCAAAGGAACATCCACCTCTAGAGGAGAAGATAGATCCGGTGAAATTGAAGCGCACTTTGGATGCCCTGAAGCGACCACCACCGCCTCCACCGCAAACCAACTATGAGCGCATTATTGAAAGGACATATAAGGAAGCGGAGCGTTCGGGAAGTACTTGCAGTGATCGAAGGCTAGAAGAACGAAGAAGTGGGAAAAAAATTCCCCAGCTCGGCGAACAAGCGAACCAATCATGCCGCCCGCTCAAGGTGTCTAGCGATATCGTCGCTAATCATCCGGGGATGGTGCCCGGTACCAATCCTGCAGATTACCTGCCCGATGATGCACATTTTGATACAATGGAGGTGGACGATTTCAAATACCGGTACGGGAAGCCTCTTGTCAAACCTGGTCATCCTCCTCTAACAACGATGATGCGAAGATTACATGAGTGGTACATGGACACCTGCAGCGAGTCTGGGAAGGATACTTTGACGCTGAGAGTTAAAGAGGAGCACGACCTCGTTGGAATTGATCTGTTGTCTGTTCCAATTGAGGAGTTCTTCCAGTTTTTGAATCAAAAGGCCCTCGATAAAATAATCATCACTTGCTACTGTCTATAAGTACTACTTCTGTAATTAAGTCTCTATATATAGCTCAGCTCTTTCATTGCATGTATATATAATTATCCTCACTATATTATGCAGATTGAAGATCGTCGAATGCAGAAAAGCACAAATCTATGATATTGGGTTCATTAAAACAAATCTCATAGATGAATGGATGGTTAAATATAATGCCAAAGAAACCGAGGCCAACTTGCTACAATTGTTGCTTCGAAATCAAAACAAAGATAAAATACTCTTTCCTTACAACTTCAAGTGAGTGTTACTGTCTTGTGCATATTCGGTTTCCCTTATTACTCGAGGTTATAGTAATGTAATTGATGAGTTATGCATGCGTGCGCAGCTTCCACTTTATTCTCCTAGAGATTAAGCTTGAGACGAAAAGATCCCAAGGAGTATGCGGCCATGACTAAAATGCTCGAGAAATAAGTTCAATCGATCGTTATCGCACCATATCGGCAACTTTGTTCATTTCCTGATATCAAGTAATTGTTTTCTTTGTCTGGCCGGGTTTGGAAAGAGTTCACCGCAGAAGCTCTGGGACTGCCGGGGGAGCTCCGATTTACACACCCGAAAGTAAGTACTACTAGCTAGTTCCGCGCATCTCCCATTGATTCTAGCTAGTTTCATCAATACCATTTAGCATGCTTGCTTATTAGTTTGATTGACCTCTATTTCTTGTAAAGTGGTTGTGGCAGGAAGGCGGGAATGATTTTTGTGGATACTACATTTGCGAGTTCATCCGCCACACGACCTGCGAGCGGGGCTACTCTGAAAAACAATATGAAGTGCGCAAGCAATAATATTCACAATTTTATTTTATTACCATCATTTGTGTTGAGTTTCGTTCATATATATGTATTGACCCCCTTCTTCAAATTAGATGTGGCAGATGCGGGATGAACTCCTACCACCAGATCGCATAAAAGCAATTCAAGAGGAATTGGCGGTATTCTTTCTTCACCACGTCATCAATAAAGCCGGAGAATACCATGTGGAACTTCACATCAGATGTTAGGGATTGTAAGAGATCTTATATCGTATATATGTAGCTAGTAGCGTCGGATAGATATACGAAAACTTGTTGTTCGACCAATCTCTCGGAGAAGGAGGAGGTCGATAACTTCTCTCTGTATATATATGTTCATGACGATCTTGTATACTTAATGGTTTCCTTCATTTCCTTACTAGCTAGCGTGTAGCGAGTTCTCTCTATACGTATAGTACGTAACGTCGACCAAGCACGGAGATAAGACATGTCACTTCTCTCTATTACCTAGCTAACACAATATATGAAACCCCTAAACTGACCCTACAAAACCCCCAACCCCCCCCCCTCCAAAAAAAAAACAAAAACCCTAGCCCCCGAACTGCTGATGCGTGGACGCTTTTTAGTCCCGGTTGGTGCTACCAACCGGGACAAAAGGCCCTCCTGCCAGGGCAAGCCGCAGTGGCCACATGGAGCCCCATCTATCCCGGTTCGTTCGCGAACTGGGACTAAAGGTATTGGGATTTAATCCCTACCCTTTAGTCCCGGTTCCAGAACCGAGACAAATGGGCCTCTGGAACCGGGACAAATGGGCCTTTTTCTATTAGTGTGAGAAGTCTTTCGTACAAAAGATAGAAAGAACAGAACAGAGCGATGATAAAGACTTGTCCAAGAAGGAAGATCTAGATGAGCATCGACAAACAATCTGGTGTCTATCAAGAGGAAGGTGAAGTCCAGCTCAAAACTAAGTGTACGAAAAGAAGCCGAAACACGTTGGGTGTAGAAATTTCTGTCGAGAGAATTCAGAAACGACGCTACACTTAATTTTATATATATCTTTTATTATTAAGCAGTACTTGCGTATCGACTGTACGTATTTCAATCTTAATAAATAAATATTCTCACGTATTTTTTGGACGTAAAAGAGCTATGTGCAAAATAGCGCTAAACAAAATTTGGCGTGTGAAGA
Source organism: Thinopyrum elongatum (assembly GCA_011799875.1). Classification (NCBI taxonomy): domain Eukaryota; kingdom Viridiplantae; phylum Streptophyta; class Magnoliopsida; order Poales; family Poaceae; genus Thinopyrum; species Thinopyrum elongatum. Next base: position 1,521,693 of record CM022302.1, on the reverse strand, counting down.
TTTGCCCCAACGCCATAGCTATTTTTCACCATTCCCTTAGCCGATTTGGGGAAGATTTCCTTTCGCCCTAAACCTACACACTCCAGTTCTCTCAGGGGCCTCCGCCGCCACCCTCGTTGCCGCCCGCCGCCGCATCATCTTCCGTCGACGCCCCCGTCGACCTCATTGGACGTCACCGCCGCTTCTCCTACCGCCCTCACCCCCTCCCCCACCGCGCCCTCGCCCCCTCCCCCACCAAGCACTTGCCCCCCTCCCCCACCACTCGCTCGGCCCCGCCCCCTTCCCGGCCGGCGGCAACCACCTCGACCTCGCCTCCGGCATCTCGGGTTGCGAAGCGTCCGGCGTCGCTCTGCCCAGGCGCGGAGACCGTGATTCCGTCGGTAAGTGAGATCTCACCATTTTCTTGAAGCTCATTGACGTAAATTAGTTGTATTTATAATATTGTTAGTTGTATTGGACATGGATTTGAGGAAATGTGGCTGAAATAACAAAGATTTAATTGTTCATGGACATGGATTTGTCGAATTTTTGAGGAAATGTGGTTAAAATCATGTATTGTAGGTGCTGATTTGTTTGCAGGGACTGTATAGGGCTGCCAATGTTTTGTTGAAATGTTGATTAAATTCCGTTTCATCAAACTTCTGGCTACCTGTATCTCATATTTTTAGCAAAGGTCAAGCCGAAATTTTAAATTTTGTATACGAATTAAGTATATGTCCTATTTGTTTGTAGATGTCCGACGTGGGCTCTTCTTCTACACATTCGGCCAACGCCGAAGATGTATTTACGGATGCGCAGGGAAACGATGACTATGAAGAAGATCTTCAGGGGGGATATAAATCCGGATGAGTGCTACATCAAAGGCAGTGAGTACAAAGATTTTCCTAGTGAGGATAGTAACCTGAATTGCATAACAACAATGTGGATGTCATTGAGGACCAAGTAAATAATGATGACTTACTTGTCAATCAATTCTTCTTTGTTGAATATCAGAACTCAGGTGACATGTGCAATCTTGATGGACCAATTGATACGTCTCCAAGGTATCTATAATTTTTGCTTGTTTCATGCTGTTATATTATCAACCTTGGATGTTTTACAATCATTTTATAGCAACTATATATCATTTTTTGGTACTAACCTATTGACATAGTGCCCAGTGCCAGTTGCTGTTTTTGCTTGTTTTTTCCCTTCGCGGAAAATCCTAATCAAACAGAGTCCAAATACCACAAAACTTTTTGAGGATTTTTTCTGGACCAGAAGAAAGCTTGGGAGTCAAGGAAGCAACCAGGGGGAGGCCCATGGGGACCATAAGACACCAGGGCGCGCCAAGGAGCCCATGCGCGCCCTGCTAGGTTGTGGGGCCCACGGGGGCCTCTGGCACTGCCTCTCAGGTCTATAAATACTCAAATATTGACAATCTACACATCCTCAGGCTGTCCGTGGAAAATGCTGGGCAATCCAAAAGAGCTGAGGTGATAAATATGCAATTGAATGCAAATTTATTGATGCAACCCTTTCAGACGGGAGACGCCTAGGTTACGCGACTTGACGTGATAATCAAATCCAGTGACATGATTCGTAGCTCACCCTCGGCTGTAGAGGGAGTAGTCAAATAGCAGAGGGACGATCGGGGACCAACAGCTCAGACGACGATCACTCCACCGAGATGGAACACCACAAAATCTGCAAATTGCACCGCGACAAAAATTTAGAACAACACAACTCATAGAGCATATTTAAAACATCTAAACATGCATTTATTTATTTTTTCATCACGTAGGCAAAAAACCAACAATATTAACAATATATTCATCATCATCATCATCTATCATCATCTAACAATCATCGAAGCATAAAAAAATCATCATCTATCATCATCATCATCATCATCTATCATCATCTAACAATCATCATCATCTATCATCTATCATCATCATCTAAAAATCATCGAAGCATAAAAAAAAAATCATAATCATCTATCATCATGATCTAGCATCATCTAACAATCATCATCATATATCATCATCTAACAATCATCATCATCTATCATCTATCGTCATGTAAAAAAATCCTAATGAACAAGTTATTATGAAATCATCAACAAAACAAACTATCTAACTATCATCTATTTATCAATCATCTATGTAACTACCATGTATCTATCTAACTATAAAATTAAGCACTCTTATCCTCTGCAAAACCATTAAAAAATAGAAAAAAATGCAAGGGATTAGAGGGAGGAAGGAGGCCGGACAGAATGGGAAGGAGGGGCTAGTGCCACTAGTGTTGGATTAAAGGAGGCGCAGTCGGTGGCCCCTGCCCCGTCCGGAGCTTGAAGGTGGAGGAGGGACGCGGCTGGCATCCCTAGTCGGACGTGGAGGATGGACGTGGCGTCATCCCTAGCCGGAGGCGGAGCAGGGACGCGGCGTCGTTTCTTCTACGGGCGACGACGGAGACGGCGGCCTGGCGGGGCGGAGTAGGGCGGGGATGAGGTCGAGGCAGAGCAGGTGGGGGAGGCGGCCTGAAAGGGGGGAGCCGGGGTGGGGCGGAGGCGACGCAGGGCGGGGTGGCTGCCGGGGTGGGGCGGCGCAGGGCGGGGCGGGGCGGACTGGACGGCGGCTGGGGTGAGGCGGCGCAGGGCCGGTCGGGATGGGGATGGAGCGGGGCGGCGGCCGGGGCGGGGTGGCAGCGGCGCGGGTCGGGATCGGGAGCGGGTGAGTGGATGGGAGAGAGAGAGAAATGAGTGGACGGGAGGGCTCTGCGAGTGAATAAGGGGGGCCCTATGCCAACGGTCTTGTAGGAGATATGCCCTAGAGGCAATGATAAATGTTATTGATTATCTCCCTGTTCATAATTAGGTTTATGTTCCATGCTATAACTGCTATGGTTCTCAAGTCTGCAAATAAAACGAGGCTTGGAGGAAGACTCATATGCACGTGTGGGATAATAAACGATAAAATGTATTCCTGGTCAAGCCACTATGACTGGCTCAAGTGTTGCATGATGGTTCTGTTTTCCTGATCATGGGCATGTCTATGCCAGCAACTTTGAGGGCACAATGTTACAAGAACATTTGTGTTGAATCGACCCAAATTGATGTTATGCTATGAGATTCATTCGTCACAAGTTAATGGTTAATAACACAGAGATGGTTAATGTTTGCATGATTCCACAGACCATGAGAGTATCGAGTTTCTTCACGCTTGATCCATGAACTTTGGGGTTTGTTAAACGTCATCCGTAACTGGATGGCTATTACGGCGGCTTACCGGTTCATGGGAAAGTATGTTAAGTAACTTGATAACTCAAGTTGGGATTTGCTCCTTCGATGATGGAGAGATATCTCTGGGCCCTCTCGGTGTTACGGTATCCATCATCATCTGGCCAGACAATTTATGATTTGATCACGGGGATGCCGGAACACGGGAACGAGAAAAGAGAACGATACCGGTAACGAGGTAACTGGCATAGTGGACAAATTGTTGATCCACGGGAATGCCAACATGTCTCACCTCGGGTATTTGTAACATGTCACGAAGCAACAGGAATAGCACACGGCAACTGGAGGTTCACTCGAATATTCATTCGTGTGGGTATAGGGGTCAATATGGGTGTCCACGGCTCCGATGTTGATCATTGATTGGAAAGGGTTCCGTGTCATGTCTATACTTCACCGAACCTATAGGGTCACTCACTTAAGGGTCATCTATGTGCTAAATACTAGACAGGGAGTCTGAGAGACAATCACCGAAAAAGTTTCGGACACCGAAAAAGTTTCGGACAGCGGAAAAGTTCCGCAGAGAGAGATCACCGGATGAGTTCCAGTGAAACTGAAAAGTTGTTTCAGAGGATACCATAAAGTCAAATTGGTTTCGGCACATGCCCGATAATTCTTGGAGGGTGCCAGAATCATTCTGGAAACTTCTGGGAATTTTCCGAGATGAAAACCAGAAAAGTTTCGGAGCTGCCGGAACCGCTTCAGATGCTTTTCGCAGATGAAAATCACTAATCTGGAATTGTTCCAGAACGCGTTGAAAATTATTTTAGTGGGTACTGGAATTGTTCTAGGCCCACATAAATATTTTCTGTTCGAACGGACGCTGAAAAATGTCATCATGAATACTGAAAGTGCTTTTTGGGATATTTTTTGGAAAGCCACCTTTTAGGGCTTTTGCAAAAAGGCTTCTGGAAGGGCATGGGCGCCATGGGGGGCCCCCAAGGGTGTGGCCAGCCAAGGGATGTGGAGCTCCTTGGAGCTCCACATGGCATCGCATTTTGTCCATATTACCCTCATGTGAAGTCTTTTGCATGGGTGTTTTTGGTAATTTGGGAGGCACACAATCCCTTGGGTTTTCCTATAAATAGGAGGTGAGGGGGCTGCCCAAACCTCATCCCTTGCTCTCATACTCATGCCATGCAATTATCTAGCTTCTCTCTCCCTCCCACGAAAGAGTTTCGTAGAGCCGAAAGGCTGTCTGGGTTCCGGTGAGAACTAGTTCTGGACGGCGAAGCCCTGCCGGATAGATGACACCGTATGTGTGCAACTCTATAGAGAGGTCGTAGTGTCAATCTTAGTGCCCGTGGGGCTGTTCGTGAGTGCCTCCAGAAGGGCTGTCCAAGCGACGGTCCGAGTTATGTGAGTCCTCCCGAAGGGCTGTCCGGGTGACCGTCCGAGTTTCTAAGGTCCTCCCGGAGGGCTGTCCGTGACACCGTCCGGGGGACTGTTCGACCGCCTCCCAGAGGGCTATCCGTGGGGCAGATGAGGGAGTACATCCTCGCAGTTGGGAGGTTGTATATCCTAGCTGCGGGGATCTGCACTGCTGATCGTCATCGACTCTACTTCCGCTGCGCTACGAGTTGGTAACGAAAATGATCAAACCTTGTATGTAGTCTCCATAGTGGTCCTGGGCTGGTGCGTAGGTCAGAAAATTTTTGTTTTCTACTGCATTCCCCTACAGTGGCATCATGAGCCGTGCTATGCGTAGATACAGGTTGCGATCTAGAATACATGGAGATGTATGGGTGTTGCACAATATAATTAGGTAGTAGATGAGTTCTATTACTGAAAATTATTTGTGCGGGTAGCAGATGAAATCTGTTACCCGAGGTTCTTGTTGCTTCCCTGGAATTTGCATATTTCTGATCTTGATAATAGCATGGTGGAGTTTCAATGTTCTGGCAATCCGCGATCCTGATTGATCAACGAAGTGCTAACAGTTCATTGAATTCCACCGTAGTTAAAAAGAAAGATGAAATTTCGCAGACGAAAGGGCAATGCAGATATGATCTCCACATGGGTCATGCGTATGATGAAGTTTAGTATGGGGCTCGAGATTTTATTATCTCGGTTTTCATACACCATGGAAAGTTAATCTAGCGACTTGAATTATCATACTTGATGATGGACGTTGGTAGCTTCGGTTTGTTTCGAAACCTTAGAAGCCACGAAAAACAAGTTTTTGCATGAACCGATTAGAGGCATCTAACTTGGTTTTGCAGGAGGGTTTGCATGTGCATATGATGTGGTATAGCAGTGCTCATAATAATTTGATTATGTATGATATGCCTATATGATGTAAATTGATTAACATGACCTGCGTGTCATGATTTGGCATGATGGCTGGAGCCATATGATTGCACTTTAAATGACCTGCGTGTCAACCTTGTGTAATGCATTATTTTATCAGCTATAGAGATAGCAATATTATCTGGTGCATCGACAAGGTGGTGGCAATCTTCGTGAAGGTGAACACCGACGCGAATGCCGAAGACGAAGAAATACAAGACTTCTCCGTCAGAAAGGGCTATACCATATCATGCTATTATGAATTGCCTAAGATGTTTATCCCTTATGTTGCACCCTTCTTGATTGCGCGGTAGCCACTTTTATTAGGGTGATCTCTCACAAAAATATCAAGTAGTTAGTGTTCTCCCAAGTGTAGCACCGTCACGGCACCTAACTTTTCGGGGTGCGCCGTGCCAGACGGGTACGAACGATTAGGGAAGTGTGAGGCGGGTGAGTTGAGACCTCGCAGCGATATCACTTGGTTGTCTTGACGTTCAGGCATGACCGTCATGAGCTCGGAACACATGCATCGAAAGATGAACAAGAGTCACATAGAGATGTGATTGGCACGTTGGCCTACCGGTTGAGATTTTCATCATCAGCGGTGTTACACCAATGGCGAACAATTGAAATGCGGATCTTGAATCACTAAAAATCAATTATGAGAGATATTGATTTGAGTGGTAGCGCACTGTAGAATTAATTCTCAGTGCAATTAATTTTGAACAGTGTCTAAGTGTGATTTGCTTAATAGTTGTAGAATTATGGCTCGCGTTTCCACCTTCCTACTAAAATTGAATAGCTGTTAAATATCTGGTTAAACCTTTACGGTTGGTAACGTAATGTGAGGATTGTCCTCAAGAGTGCCGAGAAGGACTTTGTCCTATCACATACTTTTGGTATTCTCTCGCTTATGCTATGGATCATGTGACTCTCGTCCATTGATCCAAAAGCTAGAATTCCGTTTTCAGTCAAGTGCAATACATTTGCTTCCATGAGACCCGAACTTCGAAAGTTTGGATAGTTATGTGATATTGATGGAATATGAAAATCATTTTCAGAGACAGACAAAGGCTAAAAGATATGAGATATCCAAAGCAATGTTTGTTTGCATACTATTATTAAAGGAGTTTACTATGCATTAGACTGATAAGAGAGGGATCCAGAAGAACGCCTGTCATATGATGAAAGGTGAATAAAACAACAACTTAAAGAGAAAGGAAGTGTCCAAAGGGTGTTAGTGTGACTTACACGCCTAGGAAGTCCATGGCTAACGCCACTCTTAAGTTGCGTGCTTCTTCTGAGAGTAGGAGAAATACTGAAAGTTAAACTATTAGAAGTATAATGGCAGAAAGAAAGAAGACTGGAATATCCAGCTCATGTATGAATGTCATACAAGTTTTTGATGTATAGAAGGCTGGTCAAAGATATAGTTCTTGGGAATTATGATTAAATTGTTAATCACTGATTCTTGGGTATTGTGAGTTATCACAAAGATACCCGCTCGATTGCTTTCAGTTGCAACTCGATGTAAGAACTACTATGGCCTGAAAGACTAGCCAGGAATGAGGTTTAGGTATACACAGGGAACATAGTAAATGTTACTATACCTTCCATTGGTGTATTACTGTCTGTATTTATTTTCATAATTCATTTTAGAGTTTCACACTCTAGCCCTTTTGCATAAGGTATCTTGCAAGAAGGTTGTTCATAAGAGAACTTTTTATGTTTGGTGTTATGAATAACATAAGGGCCATACTTTCATTATGATTGAGATGTATGTTATGAATGTTGATTATAATATATTACCTCTGTGTTTACTTTCATAATTCATTTTAGAGTTTCATACACTCTAGCCCATTGCCCAATGTTTGTTGCAAAAGAGTTGTTCAAAAAACCAACAATTGTTGTTCAGTATTATGAATAACATGAAGGGCCATACTTCCATCCAAAATGGGATGTATGTTATGAATATTGATAGTAATATGATACATCCATGACACTGACACTAAATGTCGCAAGACTAAAAATACCACACATGTGTGGCACTGCATTTGGTCACATTGGAGGAACCCGCATGGAAAATTCCATTATGATGGATTTTGAGGTCGTTTGATTTTGAATCATCTGACACTTGCAACTTTCCTTTGAAAAGTGAAGTGACTGAAATACCGTTCACAAGCCATAAGGAATGACTAACAAACTTATTGGTGATCATACATTATGATGTATGTAGTGCAATAAATGTTGTTGCAAGTAGTGGATTTATCTATCTTCAGAAATGACTCAAGTAGATATATGGATATTTACTTGATGAGACGTAAGTCTGGATCCTTTGAAATCATTCAAAAGGTTTTCAGAAATGAAGTAGAAGTTATTGTAACAAGAAAATTATGTTTCTACATTTTGATTGCAGAAAGGAATATTTGAATTACAAGTTTAGCGAATGTTTGATGGGTTGTGAAAGGGGTTTCATAACTTGCGCCTCCCGGAACACCACTGCAAGTGGAAACTCCGTGAAGATGTAATCGAACCATTTATGACATGGTAAGATCAAAGATGACATAAATAAAATTGCCATTATCCCTTTTAAAGAGTGATGCTTTAGAGACTGCGGCTTTTACACTGAAAAGAGCTCCATCAGGTCTGTTGAAATGACACCATGGTATGGTACGCCCAACCATGTTATATCTTTTCTTAACATTTGGAATATGGGGCTTGTGTAAAAGGTTACAAACCTATTCCAAATCAGACAAGTGCTACTTTGTAGGTTATCCCAAGTCAATGGGTATTCCCCCACCACTATACCGAGGCAAATGTTTTTGCCACAAAACGGTATGCTTTTAAAGAGAATAGTTCTTTCAAAAAGGTGAGTGGGAGAATAGTGCAAGTCGACGAGATAAACAGTATCTTCGTCATCAGGTCAAAGGAAAGAGACCTTGGAAGTAATTCCGGAGTTTCCTACTGCGACTGATACGGAAGTCTCTACAATAAAATGTATGGACTTCGGTCGAACCTGCAGCTGAACCACGTAGGCAAGGCTCGTGCAAACCTCTCAGGTGCGCAAACGAGATATTGTTGTTAGACAACAGTATACCTACGATACACAAGGAAGCGTTGATGGGCCCTGATTCCGGAATTGGCTAAATGCCAATACAATCAGAGATAGTTTCCATATAAGTGATTCAAGATTAAAATCTTGATACACCTTTCGGAAGACTTAGAGTCTAACGAATATTTATGGAACTTAAAACTGATACGGATAAAAAAAATTTATCCATAAAGCTCGACTTGTTGAAATAACAAGTTCAAGGAGTTGACTACGATGAGGTTGTTTCACCGTAGCGATGCTTACAGTCGGTTTGGGTTGAACTAGCAATTAATACATATTTCAATCATGAGATATAAAACATGAATGACAAAACGATTTACATCTGATGGAAATGAAACCAAGGACTTGCATGTGTTACAGTCCAAGGTATTTTGTCATTCCAGAGGATGCTAGTAAGTATGCAAACTTCAGAGTTCCAGCAATGGACAGAAGAGAGCAAAATGGAGTTGGAATCTTTTTGTTTTGATGAAATGGTCAAAAAGGGTTTTGACTTCATCAATGGGTAACGAAGATGCTTGTGATTCAAGAAAGTAAGTGGGAGCATAATAATATTTCTAAAAACATTGTGTGCTTAACACATTGTTAATTGGAAATAAATTTCTTGACACGAATTAGGACTTCATTTGAAAATAGTTTTCGATGAAGTGCTTGGGCTAAATAGCCTTTATATTAGGCATGATGATCTATGGAGATAGATTTACCTAATGGGGCTGAGCAAAGATACATATTGACAAAATGCTAAAACATTTTAGCATTAAAAACGTCAAGGAGTGATTCTTGCCGAAGTCACATGGAAAGAGTTTTTGCAAGACTCGGTGTCCCAAAACACTGATGAGCAAAATACATGATGGAGATTGCACACACTCTTGTGTTTGGATTAATCATGTATTCCATGGTATGTATAACAACCAGATATATCCAATACTCCCAAAGTTGTTGCGAGTATAGATACCAAAGTGATCAAAAATACTGATCATGGGACAACAGTGAAAAGGGTCATTGAGTACTGTAGTAGCACCGATGACATGTTTTCTCGCAAACGGAGATCATGAAGAGTTCGTTGTAAATGCTTACATCGATTACTGTAGTAGCACCGATGACATGTTTTCTCGCAAGCGGAGGTCATTGAGTACTGTAGTAGCACCGATGACATGTTTTCTCGCAAGCGGAGATCATGAAGAGTTCTTTTCTCCATGCGTTTTTGATTTTAATTGAAGGTTTTGTGTAACACACAATGTGGTGGCACAGTTAGTTGGAAAATGTTCCAAACAAGTTACTGTGGTGAATTCTATAACAGAGGCGGAGTATGCTACCGCTTCTATAGCGACAAAGAAGATGTTGAATCATATAGTTCATTCATGAACTTAGTTTGGTTCCAAGATGGCTTTTTTCAATGGGACACTACTACAGGTAGTTGCTCCATAACTCAGTCTAAGGAATCTAGGTTCGACCTGTGATTCACATACATGCAAAGCCAAGTCCACACAAAATACGAATTTTGTGAAAGCGTGAAAATGCGAGGATATGCATAGATACACACGGACCTGAAGTCGTCAGATCCGTTGGACATCAGGCTATACCACAAGCGAAGCATATTTACACCGGTGTGCCACAGGTGTGAAGTGCACTAGCATTAACTAGATTATTGACTCTAGTACAAGTGGGAGTCTGTAGGATATATGCCCTAGAGGCAATAATAAATGTTAATGATTATCTCACTGTTCATAATTAGGTTTATGTTCCATGCTATAACTGCTATGGTTCTCAAGTCTGCAAATAAAACGAGGCTTGGAGGAAGACTCATATGCACATGTGGGATAATAAACGATAAAATGTATTCCTGGTCAAGCCTCTATGACTGGCTCAAGTGTTGCATGATGGTTCTGTTTTCCTGATCATGGGCATGTCTCTGACAGCAACTTTGAGGGCACAATGTTAGAAGAACATTTGTGTTGAATCGACCCGAATTGATGTTATGCTATGAGATTCATTCGTCAGAAGTTAATGGTTAATAACACAGAGATGGTTAACGTTTGCATGATTCCTCAGACCATGAGAGTATCGAGTTTCTTCATGCGTGACTCATGAACTTTGGGGTTTGTTAAACGTCATCCGTAACTGGATGGCTATTACGACGGCTTACAGGTTCATGGGAAAGTATGTTAAGTAACTTGATAACTCAAGATTGGGATTTGCTCCTCCGACGATGGAGAGATATCCCTGGCCCTCTCGGTGTTACGGTATCCATCATTGTCTGGCCAGACACTTTGTGATTTGATCACAGGGATGCCGGAACACGGGAACGAGAAAAGAGAATGATACCGGTAATGAGGTAACTGGCATAGTGGACAAATTGTTGATCCACGGGAATGCCAACATGTCTCACCTCAGGTATTTGTAACATATCGCGAAGCAATAGGAATAGCACACGGCAACTGGAGGTTCACTCGAATATTCATTCGTGTGGGTATAGGGGTCAATATGGGTGTCCACGGCTCCCATGTTGATCATTGATCAGAAAGGGTTCGGTGTCATGTCTATACTTCACCGAACCTATAGGGTCACACGCTTAAGGGTCATCTATCTGGTGAATACTAGACAGGGAGTCTGAGAGAAAATCACCGAAAAAGTTTCGGACACCAAAAAAGTTTCGGACAGCTGAAAAGTTCCGCAGAGAGAGGTCACCGGATGAGTTCCGGTGAAACTGAAAAGTTGTTTCAGAGGATACCATAAAGTCAAATTGGTTTTGTCACATGCCAGATAATTCTTGGAGGGTGCCAGAATCATTCTGGAAACTTCTGGGAATTTTCCGAGATGAAAACCGGAAATGTTTCGGAGCTGCCGGAACCGCTTCAGATGCTTTTCGCAGATGAAAATCACTAATCTGGAATTGATCCAGAATGCATTGAAATTTTTTTTAGTGGGTAGTAGAATTGTTCTAGGCCCACATAAATATTTTCAGTTCGAACGGACGCTGAAAAATGTTGTCGTGAATAGTGAAAGTGCTTTTTGGGATATTTTTTGGAAAGCTACCTTTTAGGGCTTTTGCAAAAAGGCTTCTGGAAGGGCATGGGGGGCCCCCAAGGGTGCGGCCGGCCAAGGGATGTGGAGCTCCTTGGAGCTCCACATGGCATCCCATTTTGTCCATATTACCCTCATGTGAAGACTTTTGCATGGGTGTTTTTGGTAATTTGGGAGGCACACTACCCATTGGGTTTTCCTATAAATAGGAGGTGAGGGGGCTGCCCAAACCTCATCCCTTGCTCTCATACTCATGCCATGCAATTATCTGGCTTCTCTCTCCCTCCCACGAAAAGAGTTTCGTAGAGCCGAAAGGCTGTCTAGGTTCTGGTGGGAACTAGTTCTGGACGGCGAAGCCCTGCCGGATAGATGACACCGTATGTGTGCAACTCTGTAGAGAGGTCGTAGTTTCGATCTTAGTGCCCGTGGGGCTGTTCGTGAGTGCCTCCTGAAGGGCTGTCCAAGCGACGGTCCGAGTTCTGTGAGTCCTCCCGAAGGGCTGTTCGGGTGACCGTCCGAGTTTCGAAGGTCCTCCCGAAGTGCTGTCCGTGACACCGTCCGGGGGACTGTTCGACCGCCTCCCAGAGGGCTGTCCGTGGGGCAGATGAGGGAGTACATCCTCGCGGTTGGGAGGTTGCTAATCCTAGCTGCGGGGATCTGCACCGCCGATCGTCATCGACTCTACTTCCACTGCGCTACGAGTCGGTAACGAAAATGATCAAACCTTGTATGCAGTCTCCATAGTGGTCCTGGGCTGGTGCGTAGGTCGGAAATTTTTTGTTTTCTGCTGCGTTCCCCTACAGGTTTTGCTGTCGGCATAGATTGAAAGCAACGTGTCCATCTATGCCGACGGCAAAACCATCGGCATTGTCTCCTTTTGATTTTCTTTTTGTTTCTCATTATTTTGTTTTGCATCTTTAACACATACATACGACACTTGTGTCTAAGTGCTCACAAAAAATAAAGTGACTGCATTCTACCCCGTCAGTATATATACTTTCTCACCGAGAAAATTTCCCCCACTCTATGTGTTGTAGATCTAGGGGACATACGCCGGAGCCGTCCATGGGGGGGACCACATCCCGAAGCCCATAGGTATTCCCCGAACACGGTCCGGTCGCAACCCACCACTAGATTCCCTTCATGTCAGCCTGACGTGGCCATTTCCCCCCTCCGTGAGACGGCGGCAGTGACTTCCGAGAGGGGGTTCACACCCCGGAGCCACGTGCCGGGTGCTTGCACCTGCCACCACGCATCCAGATGTGTAAGAGGGCCCATCGCAAGAACTGGCGGCATAGCTACCCTTCCAAGTGCCCTGTCCCGTCTAGCCCTGGCACAGTTCACCGGCGGATCTAGGCCTTTGACTTTCATTGGACGGGGTTTGACCGATGGACCTTTTCACCTGGGTGTGATAGCCCAGCCCATGGGTACACTTCCAATCAAGGTCCGGGCCCAACCCACTGCAAGATTCCCTCCGTGTCTGCCTGACGTGGCTGTTTCCCCCACTCCGTGACACGGCGACAGCGACGTCCGTGAGGGGGGTCACACCCCAGAGCCACGTACCGAGTGCTTGCACCTGCCACCATGCTTCCAGATGAGTAAGAGGGCCCAGTGCAACCCCTGGCGGCATAGCTACCCCCCAGGTACCCCGTCACATCTAACCCTGGCACAGTTCACCGGCGGATCTAGGCCTTTGACTTTCGCCGGATGGGGTTTGACCGATGGACCTTTTCACCTGGTTGTGATAGCCCAGCCCATGGGTACACTTCAAATCAAGGTCCGGGCCCAACCCACCGCAAGATTCCCTCCGTGTCTGCACGACGTGGCAGTTTCCCCCTCCGTGAAACAGCGGCAGCGACGTCCGTGAGGGGGGTCACACACCGGAGCCGTGTGCCGCGTGCTTGCACCTACCACCACGCTTCGAAATGTGTAAGAGGGCCCAGCACAAGACTTGGCGGCATAGCTACCCCCCAAGTACCCCGTCCCGTCTAACCCTGGCACAGTTGACCGACGGATCTAGGCCTTTGATTTTCGCCGGACGGGGTTTGACCGATGGACCTTTTCACCTGGTTGTGATAGCCCAACCCATGGGTACACCCCAGAACATAGTCCGGGCCCAACCCACTGCAAAATTCCCTGCGTGTCGGCCCGACGAGGCCGTTTCCCCCCTCCGTGAGACGGCGGCAGCGACATCCGTGAGGGGGTCACGCCCCGGAGCCCCGTGCCAGCTGCTAGCACTTGCCACCTTGCTTCGAGATGTGTAAGAGGGCCCAGCGCAAGACCTGGCGGCATAGCTACCCCCCCCCCCCCCCCAAGTACCCCGTCACGTCTAACCCTGGCAAAGTTCACCGGTGGATCTAGGACTTTAAATTTCACCAGACGGGGTTTGACCGATGAACCTTTTCACCTGGTTGTGATAGCCCAGCCCATGGGTACACTTCCAATCAAGGTCCGGGCCAACCCACCGCAAGATTCCCTCCGTGTTTGCCGACGTGGCCGTTTCCTTCCTCCGTGACATGGCGGCAGCGATGTTCGTGAGGGGGGTCACACCCTGGAGCCGCGGGTCGGGTGCTTGCACCTGCCACCACGCTTCCAGACGTGTAAGAGGGCCCGGCGCAAGACCTGGCGGCATAGCTACCCCCCAAGTACCCGGTCCTGTCTAACTCTGGCACAGTTGACTACAGGATCTAGGCCTTTGATTTTCGCCGGACGGGGTTTGACCGATGAACCCTTTCACCTGGTTGTGATAGCCCAGCCCATGGGTACACATCCGATCAAGTTCCGGGCCCAACCCAGTGCAATATTCCCTCCATGTCGGACCGACGTGGCCGTTTCCACCCTCCGTGACATGGCTGCAACGACGTCTGTTAGAGGGGTCACACCCCGGAGCCGCGTGCCGGGTGCTTGCACCAGCCACCACGGTTTCACATGCATAAGAGGGCCCATCACCAGACCTGTCGGCATAGCTACCCCTCCCCCCCAAATAACCCATCCCGTCTAATCCCAAGACAGTTGAACGGCGGATCTAGGCCTTTGACTTTCGTCGGACGGGGTTTGACCGATGGACCTTTTCACCTGGTAGTGATAGCCCAGCCAATGGATACACTTCCGATCAAGGTCCAGGCCCAACCCACCGCAAGATTCCCTCCGTGTCTGCCCGACATGACCGTTTCCCACCTCCGTGACATTGCGGGAGCGAAATCCATGAGGGGTGTCACACCCCGGAGCCGCGTGCCGGGTGCTTGCACCTGCCACCATGCTTCCAGACGTGTAAGAGGGCCCAGCGCAAGACCTGGCAGCATAGCTACCCCCCCCCCAAGTACCCCGTCTCGTCTAACCCTGGCACAGTTGACCGACGGATCTAGGCCTTGTACTTTCGCCCGACGGGGTTTGACCGATGGAACTTTTCACCTGGTTGTGATAGCCCAACCCATGGGTACACTTCCGATCAAGGTCCGAGCCCAACCCACCGAAAGATTCCTTCCATGTCGGCACGACGTGGCCGTTTCGCCCCTCCGTGACATGACGGCAACGACGTCCGTGAGGGGGGTCACACCCCGGAGCCACGTGCCTGGTGCTTGCACCTACCACCACGCTTCCACACGCGTGAGAGGGCCCACCGCAAGACCTGGCGGCATAGCTACCCACCAAGTACACCGTCCCGTCTAACCCTGAGACAGTTGAACGACGAATTTTTACTTTCGACGGACAGGGTTTGACCGTGGGACCTTTTCACCTGGTTGTGGTAGCCCAGCCCATGGGTACACTTCCGATCAAGGTCCGGGCCCAGCCCGCCGCAAAATTCCCTCCATGTCTGCCCAACGTGGCCGTGTTTCCCCGCCGTGACACGGCGGCAGCAACGCCCGTGAGGGGGGTCACACCCTAGATCCGCGTGCCAGGTGCTTGCACGTGCCACCACGGTTCCAGACATGTAAGAGGGCTCAGCGCAAGACCTGGCGGCATAGCTACCTCCCCAAGTACCCCGTCCCGTCTAACCCTGGCATAGTTGACCGGCGGATCTAGGCCTTTGACTTTCGCCAAACGGTGTTTGACTGATGGACCTTTTCACCTGGTTGTGCTAGCCCAGCCCATGGGTACACCCCCGAAAATGGTCCGGGCCCAACCCACCAAAAGATTCCCTCCGAGTGGGCCCAAGGTGGCCGTTTACCCCCTCCGTGAGGCGGCATCAGCGACGTTCGTGAGGGGGGTCACACCCTGGAGCCGCGTGCCAGGTGCTTGCACCTGCCACCACGCTTCCAGACGTGTAAGAGAGCCCAGCGCAAGACGTGGCGGCATAGCTACCTCCCTAAGTATCCCGTCCCGTCTAACCCTAGCACAGTTGACCGGTGGATCTAGGCCTTTGACTTTCGCCAGACGTGGTTCGACTGATGGACCTTTTCACCTGGTTGTGATAGCCCAGCCCATGGATACACTTTCGATCAATGTTCGGGCCCAACCGAATGCAAGATTCACTCCGTGTCGGCCCAACGTGGCCGTTTCCCCCCTTTGTGACACGACGGTAGCGATGTCCGTGAGGGGGGTCACACCCGAGAGCCGCGTGCCGGGTGCTTGCACCTGCCAGCACACTTCCACACGCGTGAGAGGGCCCACCGCAAGACCTGGCGGCATAGCTACCCCCCAAGTCCCCCGTCCCGTCTAACGCTGAGACAGCTGAAAGGCGGATCTAGCACTTTCAATATTATTATTAAAAACATATAAAACTTGTCAAAATAACGTAATTATCAATTGTTTGTGATTTTAATAAAGTATAAGGACCTATATTCAAAAGAACATGAGATCACATTACTAACATACTCGCAAAAAATATAAACTACATATTCATAATATATGGAAAATTCTACACCAAATTGATATATAATTTTATATGTTTATGTTTAGATAAGGCACATTTAAGTTAATCAAATTTTAATTTAGAAAAAATAAAAATAAAAATTTAAAAAAATATAAAAAAAGATAATACACAGACACTAGTAGAAAAAGGCCCATTTGTCCCGGTTCCAGAGGCCCATTTGTCCCGGTTCTGGAACCGGGACTAAAGGGTCGGGACTAAAGCCCAATACCTTTAGTCCCGGTTCGCCTACGAACCGGGACAGATGGGGCTCCACGTGGCCGCTGCGGCATGCCCAGGAAGGAGGGCCTTTTGTCCCGGTTGGTAGCACCAACCGGGACGAAAAAGCTTCCACGCATCAGCAGTTCAGGGGCTGGGTTTTTTTTTGAAAGGGGGGGGGGGTTTGGGGGTTTTGTAGGGTTAATTTAGGGGTTTCATATATTGTGTTAGCTAGCTAATAGAGAGAAGTGTCCTCTCTTATCTCCGTGCTTGGTCGACGCTACGTACTATACGTATAGAGAGGACTCGACACGCTAGCTAGTAAGCAAATGAAGGAAACCATTAAGTACACAAGATCGTCTTGAACATATACAGAGAGAAGTGATCGACCTCCTCCTTCTCCGAGAGATTGGTCGAACAACAAGTTACATATATACAATATAAGATCTCTTACACTCCCTAACATCTGATGTCAAGTTCCACATGGTATTCTCCGTCTTTATTGATGACATGGTTAAGAAAGAATCCCGCCAATTCCTCTTGAATTGCTTTTATGCGATCTTGTGGTAGGAGTTCATCCCGCATCTGCCACATCTAATTTGAAGAAGGGGGTCAATACATATATATGAATGAAACTCAACACAAATGATGGTAATAAAATAAAATTGTGAATATTATTGCTTACGCACTTCATATTGTTTTTCAGAGTAGCCCCGCTTAGAGGTCGTCGCGTTGTAGATGTAATCGCAAACGTAGTATCCACAAAAATTATTCTCGCCTTCCTGCCACAACCACTTTACGAGAAATAGAGGTCAATCAAACTGATAATCAAGCACTATAAATGGTATTGATGAAACTAGCTAGAATCAATGGGAGATGCGCGGAACTAGCTAGTAGTACTTACTTTCGGGTGTGTAAATCGCAGCTCCCCCGGCAGTCCCGGAGCTTCTACGGTGAACACTTTCCAAACCTTGCGAGACAAAGAAAATAATTACTTGATATCAGGAAATGAACAAAGTTGCCAATATGGTGCGATAATGATCGATTGAACTTACTTCTGGAACATTTCAGTCATGGCCGCATACTCCTTGGGATCTTTTCGTCTCTAGTCTAAGACGGTTACTAGTCCCTGCTCAAGCTTAATCTCTAGGAGAATAAAGTGGAAGCTGCGCATGCATGCATAACTCATCAATTACATTACTATAACCTCGAGTAATAAGGGAAACCGAATATGCACAAGACAGTAACACTCACTTGAAGTTGTAAGGAAAGAGTATTTTATCTTTGTTTTGATTTCGAAGCAACGATTGTAGCAAGTTGGCCTCGGTTTCTTTGGCATTATATTTAACCGTCCATTCATCTATGAGATTTGTGTTAATGAACCCAATATCATAGATTTGTGCATTTCTGCATTCGACGATCTTCAATCTGCATAATATAGTGAGGATAATTATATACACATGCAATGAAAGAGCTGAGCTATATATAGAGACTTAATTACAGAAGTAGTACTTACAGACAGTAGCAAGTGATGATTATTTTATCAAGGTCCTTCTAATTGAAAAACTGGAAGAACTCCTCAAATGGAATAGACAACAGATCAATTCCAACGAGGTCGTGCTCCTCTTTAACTCTCAGCGTCAAAATATCCTTCCCAGACTTGCAGGTGTCCATGTACCACTGATGGAATCTTCGCATCATCATTGTTAGAGGAGGATGACCAGGTTTGACGAGAGGCTTCCCGTACCGGTATTTGTGTTCGTCCACCTCCATTGTATCAAAATGTGCATCGTCGGGCAGGTAATCACCAGGATTGGTACCGGGCAGCATCCCCAGCAGATTTGCGACGATATCACTAGACACCTTGAGCGGGGGGCATGATTGGTTCGCCTGTTCGCCGAGCTGGGGAATTTTTTTCCCACTTCTTCATTCTTGTAACCTTTTGTCAATTGAAGTAGTTCCGGACCGGTGCGCTCCTTGCATTGCCTTTTTAAGAGCGTGGACATGGTTGTCATCTGGCGGAGGCGGTGGTGGTCGCTTCAGGGCATCCAAAGTGCGCTTCAATTTCACCGGATCTATCTTCTCCTCCGGAGGCGGATTTTTCTTTGCAAAAAAGTCCTTCACTTCGGCTTGACAGATCTGCGCGTTTTCCTCCTCGGTCATCTCGTATGGTAACTTCTCTAGAGGCGTGAGAGTCGGACCGAATCTGTATTGCCTCCCGCCTCTGGCTGTACTGCTAGACGCCAGAGCAGCCAGAGCGGCTGCGGCTGTCTTCCTTCATTGTTTACGAGGCGGAGAAGGAGGCGGAGTGCTACGACGCGTCGGAGCAGCCGGAGCGGTGGCAGCTGTCTTCCGCTGTTGCTGACGAGGCGGAGGAGGAGGCGGGCTGCTCGGACGCGCCGGCGTAGGCGGAGAAGGAGGAGGAGTGCCGCCACGCGCCGGAGCAGCCGGAGAAGGAGGCGGAGTGCCCTGATCACTCGCCGGAGAAGCAGGCGGAGGAGGAGGCGGAGTGCCCTGACTCGCCGGAGGAGGAGCCGGAGTGCCCTGACTCGCCGGAGGAGGAGGAGGAGGAGGAGGAGGAGGAGGAGGCGGAGGCGTCCAGTTCGGAAGGTTGATGGGCTCCTTCCGCCATAGACATGGAGTCTTCAGAGCAAGACCTAGCTGAGTCTCCCCTTGACCGGTAGGGTGGTCAAGCTCGAGCTCATCAAATCCCTTCGTTATTTCATCGACCATCACAACATCATAGCCTTCTGAAATCAGAAGGCAGTGAAAAGTTGCGCCGGGTCCAGGAGGTGCAACAGAGCCGACAGCTGCCATGAGTTTGAGGTGCTGCCATTGCGTCATAAGGTGGCAATCTTGAGCCTCCGTGATAGCATCCACGGTGTAGCTGGGAGCCGGGAAGTGAGGCTGCTGAAGGAGCTCGGTGGAAGCCACGCTGCTTCTCCGCTGAGATGGCGGTGTAGCTTTTGGGGTAGCTCCGGCAGGTCACTGAACTAGTGCTTGTTCCTCTAGCGCTCGTACCCTTGCATTCAGCTTCTGCAGTTCGGTCTGCTCCACTTTCCTCCTCCTCTCCCGGGTTTTGTAATCGCCTGCGCTGGGAAACCCAACCTTCCACGCAACGGAGCCTGCCGTGCCTCGTGTTCGTCCTAGGTGCTCAGGATTCCCGAGGGCCTGTGTGAGCTCATCATTCTCTCTGTTGGGAACAAACGTCCCTTGCTGCGCTGCGAAGATATACTTCTGAAGCTTCTTGACGGTTATTTCAAGTTGCTCCTTCGTCCAATGGCACTTCCCTGTTTCAGGGTCCAAGATTCCCCCAACCCCGAAGAACCAAGTCCTTGAACGGACTGGCCAGTTCAATGTCTCTGGTTCGACCCCTTTATCAAGCAGGTCCTTCTCAGCCTTGTCCCACAATGGCCGGGCTTTGAGGTAGCCACCTGACCCCGTGCGATGGTGATGCTCCTTCTTTGCAGCATTTTTCTTGTTTGTCGCTGACATCTTCTTACTCTTCTCCGGTGTCTTGTTGGCCACAAATGCGGGCCAGTGATCTCTTATCTTCTCAAATCGGCCGGTGAATTCTGGAGTCTTCCCTTTGTCGACAAACGTTGATTTCAACTCATTTTTCCACCTCCTGAATAGACCTGCCATCTTCTTTAAAGCATGAGCCTTGACCAATGGCTCTATAACTGGCTTATCCGGATCCTCCTCTGGCGGTAGGGTGAAATTTGCCTTCAGCGCGGTCCAAAGATCATCTTTCTGTCTATCGTTGACAAAAGACACTTGAGGGTATTCACTCTTAGGCTTATTCCATTGGTGGATGCTGATCAGGATCATGTCCCTAACAAGAACCCCGCACTGAGTAGAAAATGCTTCCTTGGTCCGGCTGGGTTCAATCGGTTGGCCATCACCCTTGATTGTTGTGATCGTGAACCTTTCATCCTGGCGCAACCTTTTCTTCGGGCCTCGTATCGTTACCGAAGTTTGGCTCGATCCGGAGGGATAGAAAACAAGAAAGAAGAGAGTTAATATGTGTACATACCAAAACAATTAATAGATCAATTAGCTAGTTAGCACAGGCTTAATTAATATATATACCTCGCCGGACTTTGCAACTGCTCCTTCCTCCGTTCACTCACCGGAGCAGTCATCACGGTCTCCTTCTTCCACCGGCATTCCATCACCGGAGCCATCATAATCATGTCCTTCCACCTCCATTGTTCGATCACCGGAGCCTGCTTCATCCTCTCCTTCCAGACCATCGGTGTCGTTGAGATACGACAAGACATCACCTCCGCCGAGGATTATGTCCCCGAACAACTGTTCTGCTTCGATGTCTTGGTGCTCCATAGTTTCTGCAAATATTACAACATGGCAATTAATTAATATACAAACATGACAGATGGATATATATTAGTGCAAACGTAGACCTAGCTAGCTTGATGCTTCTACGGTTTGGGGTGGCCTCGACAACGCTTCTACGGTTTGGGGTGGCCTCGACAACGCTTCTAAGGTCTGTTTTCAGCAGCCCAAAGGGCGGGAAACAGGGACCTTTGGTCCCGGTTGGTGGAACAAACCGCGACTAAAGGAGGGCATTGGTCCCGGTTGGTGCCACGAACCAGGACCAAATGGCGTCATCGGTCCCGGTTTGTGCCACCAACCGGGACCAATAGCCCTGCACAGCGGCGTGGTGGTGGGAGTTTAGTCCCACCTCGCTAGCTGAGAGAGAGCCGCACCTGTTTATAAGGTGAGGTGCGCCTGAGCTTTCGAGCTTCTCTCTAAAGCAGGTTTACGGGCCTAAAGACTGTGTATATGCCTGTGGGCCTGCTGGGCCTTCTGCGGGCCTGAATCCAAGCCCAATTAGCTGGGTTTCTAGTCGTATTCAAGCCGTGGTGGCCCAGTAGGTGGCATTTTTTTTGTTTTCTTTTTTGCTTTATTTTTTTGCTTTATTTTTTTTTTGCAGTTTCCAGTGATTCTTTTTGCTTTTAGGTAATAAAAATTATAAACTTTCTGTTAGTGCCATTAGTTTTCCAATTTGAATAGTTTAAATTTGAATTCTTTGAAATTTGTGTCAATCATTAGTTTGTGATTAACTTTACTATAAAAATAGATTTTGGAGTGATTCTTTTTCCTGCTATTTAATATTACTGTGTTTTATCCTTATATTCAAAAACAGTTTTTGTTATTTTAGTTTCTAAAAAAAAAATTATGATAATTCTTTTTGCTATTAAAGTTTCTAACAAAAAAAGTTCTTTATGAAAATTCTTTTTGCTTTTAATGTTTGAACAGAAAATACTTTGATAATTTTAGTTGCATAAATTTTATATAATTTTAGTTTCAATAATACTAGAGGTTTATAAAAGCTTTTTAGTTGATTCCTTTTGCTATTAGAGTTTCATTAAAGTTTTCTAGTTCATTCCTTTTTCTATTAGAGTTTCATTAAAGTTTTCTAGTTCATTCTTTAAGTTTATTATTTTTGCTATTAGAGTTTCATAAAAGTTTTCCAGTTCATAATTTTTTATATTAGTTCCTTCTTTGAGCTTAATGACCCTGAAATTGAAAAGCACTTCAGATGAACTCTGAAGAGGTTGAAAATTGGCATGGTATCATCATTTCACCCACATAGCATGTGCTAAAAAGTTGACAAGGTTACGGCAAAAACTGGATGCACTTCGTGTACAAAATGGACAATCTCTTTCGAAGTATCGGGGTTTCGGACGAAAACTCATCTGTTACAAAGGGATTTCATTTTTTTGAACTTATTTGAACTCCAGACTTTTTGTGTGTTCAAAATGAACCATTCAAAGCCACATCATCAATTTTCAACCCTTTCTGACTTCATCTGTCTTCACTTTTTCTTCGCTTGTGTCCTTTGCTTATTGCGCCGTATCCATGGATATTCTTCATCGCTTAACAGGGTGCTTGGGTCAGCCTTGAGTTTGAAGGGAGGAATTTCATGAAACTTTTCATAATCTTCAGACATGTTCACTACTGGAATCAGTGCGGACGGCAAAGGCATGGATCACGGACGGCAAACATCTTTGCCGTCCGCTAGCGGACGGCAAACTGTCCGGATGAAAGCCTGCCAGCAAAGGCCTTCTTTGCCGTCCGCTTCTTAGAAACGGACGGCAAAGGATTACGCCGTCCGCCATCCGAGGCCAGCAGACGGCAAAGAAAGCTGACGGCAGTGCGGTGGCGTCAGAGTCGTTAGGGGGTTAACGGCGCTCTTTGCCGTCTGCCAGCGGACGGCCAAGAGCCCAGCTAGGCAGCACTGGGAAGCTGCCACGTGTCCAGATATGCTGTCCGCCAGCAGACGGCAAAGATGTTTGAATCATTGCCATCTGCTGGCAGACGGCATAGATGGTCACTTTGCCGTCCGCCAGCAGACGGCAAAATGACCAAATAGGCAGCCAGTGTTCCCAGTTTGCACAGGTGACTGCCACGTGTCCTCTTTGCCGTCTGCTAGCGGATGGCAAATAGGCTATATATCCCCTGTTTTTATTTAAATCCCATTAATTAGACATGGTTTCAAACACAGATATACATGCATACATATCCAACATATCCAACAGCATGTCCAACAACATATTTCATCCAATCCAACAACATAGTTCAACAAAGTCCAACATATCCATATATACATAACGAGAAACAAGTTTCCAACAACATATCCATATAGACATACATATCCAAACAAGTTTTCATAAACAACAAGGAAGCACCACAAGAATAGTACACTCCATGAATCCAAGCTTCCTCATGTAAAGCAAATCTGCAAATTGGGAAAGATGAAAGTTAGAAGAAGAAGAAGAAGAAGAAGAAGACTAGTTATAAGAAGAAGAAGAAGAAGAAGACTAGTTAGAAGAAGAAGAAGAAGAAGAAGAAAAAGAAGAAGAAGAAGAAGAAGAAGAAGAAGAAGACTAGTTATAAGAAGAAGAAGAAGAAGACTAGTTAGAAGAAGAAGAAGATTGAATTTTTTTCTTCTCTTTCTTTTTCTCCTCTCCTCTTCTTTATCTTCTTCTTCTTCTAACTAAGGTAGGTAAAAATGTCATTTTAATGCTAAGCTAGGTAAAAATGCTAAGTGTAGGTCATTTTAGAGCTAAGGTAATTAAATAGGTCATTTTGGAGCTTAGTAAGGTTATTATGTCATTTTGTATCTAACTTAGGTAATTATGCCATTTAGGAGGAAAATAAGCTAAGTATCCATTTGTAAAGCAAAACACTAGAGAAAACTTACCCTCATCACAACAAATGTGATGAAGATCGCAACTAAGGTAACAATTGATCCAACGGCATAATGATACCAAGCCTCATTATCAATGGCATATTTTCTAATCTTCTTAAGCTTCAGGCGCATTGCATCCATCTTCAAGCGCATTGCATTCATCTTCATCTTGTGATCATCGATGGCATCGGCAACATACAACTCCAATGTCATCTTCTCTTCTTCAATTGTTTTAATTTTTTCTTTCAAATACTCATTTTCTTTTTCAACTAAATTTAACTTCTCGACAAGAGGGTCCGTTTCTAATTCCGGTTCACATACCTCCTAGATTAAAATATCTCTATGTCAACTTGATGGCCATAATTTGCATAAATGGGAAATGCAACAAATAGTTATGAAAGAGAATTTACCACATCCGAATCATAAAGCGGCCGAGGGCCGACCGGGACGGAAATCAAGACCATGGCACTATGTATAAGAAACAATCATACAAAGTAAGAAAATTATAAATACCATCTATATAAATCATACAATCATACAAATAACTATATAAATCAAGTACAACATAAAAATTTGAATACCTAATAATCATTATCGGTAATGACGTGCTCGTCATCATCATTAATAAAAGCATCATCATCATCACTATCGATAATGACGTGCTCATCATCATCATTAATAAATGCATTATCATGTGGAAGGCCACCTTTACGTAATCGTTCAAGCATTGACAGGTCATCTGCAGCAGTAACTTCTTCTTCTTCCGGCTCTTCTTGTTCCAGCTCAGGGGTGAAGTCGGATTCACTATCGTTGTCTACTTCAATGTTCTGGGGTGGAGTAGAGCGGTTCTTGAAACGTTTTTTTGAAAGACGTGTTTCTTGGAAGAATTCTCCATCGTACAATGTGTCTTGGTTAATGTGAGGTTCATAATACTTTTCATTGGGGGGA
Source organism: Thinopyrum elongatum (assembly GCA_011799875.1). Taxonomy (NCBI): domain Eukaryota; kingdom Viridiplantae; phylum Streptophyta; class Magnoliopsida; order Poales; family Poaceae; genus Thinopyrum; species Thinopyrum elongatum. The sequence continues at coordinate 1,496,756 of CM022302.1, read as the reverse complement.
GGTGGTCTAACACGCGGCGACACTTCATAAACGACGTCCCATCCACTGAGATTTGGATCACTTTGACAGGCCCACGGTAGATAGAAAACTTGGGTTGCCTGTTGAGCCGTAATATAGACATCGGGAACATCCAAATGGGTGCTTTGTTTGATTTCGACTAGCCCTGTATGTTCATGAGTCCTTCTAGTCTCCCTCGTCTGGAACCAATAACATCTGAAGACTACGTCGTTTGGTGGGTTTTCACCATAGAATTCAAGTTCATAAATTGCGTCAACTCTTCCATAATACTCGATACCTCCTTCACCGATAGCAGAGACACAACAATTTGTAGACTTTCGGTCGGCCATAGATAGCTCTTTGTCATAGGTACGAAATCGATACCCGTTGATGTCGTATTTGTCAAATGAACGGACCTTATAGTCAAAACCATTAGCTACTTGTCTCAATTCGGCATCCATAATCTCTGAATTAGCCTACAAGTTTAATACGAAAGGATTGTTGCATTAGTCGCAAATTAGCCAAAGAAAAAAAGGGTCTAATGGAAATTACCGTTTTTTTGAACCAAGAGATGAAACCGGGAAATTCGGCTCCTTGTTTTGCCAGAAGCTCATACTCTTCGACGGAATCTTTTGGATCACCGCTCCATACGAGAATATGGCAACGTATCGACTGCATCAAAAATCCAGGAATCAGAGAAGTTCAAAGGAATTAGAAGTTGTGAAACAATGTACCGAGATCTTACTCGATGTACGGCCGCACTTCTGTTAGGTTGTTGAAGAGATACAGCGAAATGGTCAGCCATTCTTCAACATCCAACCTTACTGGTTTCCAACCACCGGCTGGTGCGAGATTCCCTTTGAATAGGCTGAGGTTGGATTGACCCTTTTGAGGTTCGTCAGCATTGTACCGAGGCTTCGGATTATGCAAATGACGATTTTTGGCTTCGTAGTGTGCGGTCACGAAGTTTGCCGCCTCCTCAGTAATGAATGCCTCCGCCATCGATGCTTCTATTCTACGTTTATTTTTATATTTTGTGCGAAGCGTCTTCTGGATCCTCTCAGTTGAGTAGCACCAACGATTTTGCACGGGCCCCCCCAATCGTGCCTCGGTCGGGAGATGCAAAATCAAGTGTTGCATTGGATTAAAGAAGCTTGGCAGAAAGATCTTCTCTAACTTGCAGATCAACTCCGGCGCCAACTGTTCCATTTCGTCTAAGAGGCCAGGCGATAGTTCTTTCGCACAAAGAACACGGAAGAAATAGCTCAGCTCTGCCAGTACTAGCCATTCATCCTCAGGGATGAAGTCACGCAACATCACCGGCATTATCCGCTCAATCCATATGTGCCAATCATGACTTTTTAGACCAAATATTTTCAATTTTTGAAGACTCGCTCCCCTCTTTAGATTTGCTACATACCCATCGGGGAACATCAACTGCATTTTCACCCACAAAATAATTTCCTTCATAGCTGGCCTTCCAAGATTGAACCATGCCTTTCGCTTCGTCTAGTTGATCCCCTTTCCTTTCGGTTCTTTCATGTTTTGTAACGGTCTATCACATAGCTCCTCTTGATCGACTCTAGCCTGAGGATTATCCTTTGATTTCCCCTCTATGCCAAACAATGTACCAAAAATGGCTTCGGCGAAATTCTTTTCAGTGTGCATCACATCGATGTTGTGTGGGCAAAGGAGGTCTTTGTAGTAAGGCAGATCCCAGAAGCATGTCTTGTGAGTCCAGGCGTGTTCCTTATTATACCCCTTGAAATACCCTGGACGCTCTGGATCTGGCTCGAGAGCGTTTAACTGATCTAGGGTCTGTTGGCCTGTCAACGCAGGTGGTGCAGAGTGTTTGACAACTCTACCTTTGTTGAAGTTCTTCTTGTCTTTCCTGAACTTATGGCCAGGATGTAGAAACGGTCTATGCAAGTCGAAGCAACTATACTTGCGCCCTGCCGTCAGCCAACGAAACTCAAGAGCTCCCTTGCATGTGGGCCACGGGAACCTTCCATGCACACACCAGCCAACGAATAGCGCATACGCCGGCAAGTCATGCGTCGAGTACATGTACCAAGCACGCATTATGAAGTTCTGTTTGCTAAAGGCGTCGTATGTCTTGAACCCATTATCCCAAGCTTCTTGCAATTCGTCCTTAAGTGGCTGCATGTACACATTCATATTCTTCCCCGGATAGTTGGGCCCTGGAATTATCAACGTCAGGAAAATATTCTTTCGTTGCATAATCTGCCCGGGGGGGAGATTGAGTGGAATGACAAACATGGGCCAAGAGCTGTATGGGGCTGCCATCTGACCAAACATACAGAACCCATCTATGCTGACGGTGACTCGAGGATGCCTTGGATCTGCCGTTTTTTCCTCATGTAATGCATCGAAGCGCTTCCACGCTTCACCATCCGATGTGTGCACCATCATCACATTCCCATCTGCATCTAGTTCGGTTCTTTTGCCTATTTTTTGCCATGTCATCTGTCTGGCCGTCTCTTCGACCATGAAAAGACGTTGAAGTCTTGGTACGATTGGCATATACCGAAGAACATTAACGGGTATTTTGGTCTGCGTCTTCTCACCCATACCGTTGTCTACCACAACATACCTAGAAGAATTGCAAATGGGACAATAGTTCAAGTCCTCATACTGAAGCCTAAATAAGACACAACCTTTCTCACAGGCATGTATGTTCTCATAGGGCATCTTAAGAGCACGGAGGATTTTGTCTGACTGGTACAGGTTTGGAGGTAGCACATGGCCTTTGGGTAGAAATCGTCCGAATAGTGTCATCATCGCGTCGTAGCATTCTCTGCCCAAGTTGAATTGAGCCTTCAAAGCCATTATTTGTGAGATGGCATCCAGCTGACAAAGCTCAGTGTGCTCGTGGAGAGGACATTCTGAGGACTCCAACATTTCAGTGAAGGCCTTTGCAGATTCCTCCATCTCCTCGTCCGAGTCCCGAGCATCGTCAAAGTCTTGCACCATGTCTGCGGTCTCGGTACCATGCTCGTCGGTGCGACGACGAACCTCGGCTCTGGCACGTTGGGCGGACTCACCATGTAATGTCCAGACCGTGTAACCAGGCGTAAAACCAAACTTCTGCAGGTCTTTACTCATTTCAAGCTCGTCCCTCTTGTTATAGTTGTCGCAACGGGCACAGGGGCACCAGCTAAATTCCTAGCCATTTGCAAATGCGGCTCTAACAAACCCCTTGGTTTTTGTTAACCATTCCTCGGTCCAAACTTTCTGACAAGTGTAACCGGTGTACATCCATGCACGATCACTCATATTGACTTCCTACTAGACACACAAGAAATATATACGTAATTAAGCAAACCATATCCATCAGTTAATGGAGTTTGTCAGTTTTATTACGTCCATGCAACCTACACGCTAATAGGTAAAGATAGGTCATAATCCCACCCGAGTATGTGTAGATCGGTTTCGTTTTCCCATGCTCTGCTCCGGATCCGACGCAAAATTTCGGCAGCACCTCCCCGCTGTTCTCCTGATACACGTCTCGGCAATAAGCAGAGAGAATGTGTACCCGGAGAACAACAGGGAGGCACTGGCGAAATTCTGCATCGGATCCGGAGCTGAGCATATGGGAAAACGAACCCAATCTACACATACTCAGGCTGTCCATGGATAACGTTGGACAATTCGAAAGAATCACGATTATAAATATGCAAATGCATGCATATTTATAGATGTAACCCTTTCAAACGGGAGACACATTGTGGTTACACATACTGATGATTGACACCTATAGCTAGCAAGTTTCATCGGCACGAAGACCGGAACAGAGCGGGTTAGGGGGTCCTTGGCGTCGATGGAACCCTAAATAGCAAGTATCATCGGTGCGAGATACATGTGGCGCTCGGCGTTGAACACTAGATCCACATTCCACAAGTGAAGCCGGCGCCCGGCATCCCGCAACAATAGTTCTGATGGCCGATGACGGTCGAACACCATCGCGAATTTGTCTGGCAGCCTCTACGATGAGGATTAAAGCCAAGTTTTGAAATTTCAAACAACCAAACCGACTTGAGTCAGTTTGGGTGTTTCAAGTTTCAACACTTGCCTTTTAATCGTCATCGCAGAGGCTGCCGGGCAAATTCGCGATGGTGTTTGACCGCCATCGACGCCGAGAACAGTTGCTTTGGGACGCCGGACGTCGGCGTCACTTGTGGGACATGGATGTAGTGTTCGACACCGACGGGCACATGTATCTCGCACCGAAGATACTTGCTATTTAGGGTTCCATCGACACCGAGGAACCCCTAACCCACTCGTCCCCGGGCGCCCTCTTTTTTCCTTTCCTTCTTCTCTTCTTTTTCTTCTTCTTCTTCTTCTTCTTCTTCTTCTTCTTCTTCTTCTTCTTCTTCTTCTTCTTCTTCTTCTTCTTCTTCTCCTCCTCCTCTTCCTCCCTCCTCCTCCTCCTTCCACTCCTCTTCTTCTTCTAAACTAAAACTAATCTAAAATAAACTAAACTAAAATAAACTAAAACTAAAACTAAAACTAAACTGAAAATAAAACTAAACTAAAACTAAAACAAAAACTAAACTAGAAGAAACTAAAAAAAACAAAACTAAAAAAAAGGGGGGAAGAACAAACCTGCAGGGGATCGCCGGTGGAGGGCGAGGTCGGCCGGTGGGGCGGGGCGGCGCAGGGGCCGCGGGGAGGAGGGCCGGCACGGTGTCTGGGCGCGTAGGGCCGCGGGAGGGTCCGGCACCGGGGCGGCCCGATGCAGCCTCTCCGCGACGGGGCGCGGCGGGGCGGCGGGGCGACGGGGCGACAGGGCGCGGTGGGCGGCGGGCTGACGGGCGCGGGGGGGGAGGGCTGGACGGCGGTGGGGGCTGGGTCCGGGGCGCGGGCTGGCGGGCGGCGGCGAGAGAGGCGGCGGGGGAGAGAGGCGGGCGCGCGGGAGGGAAACAGAGAAAGAGAGAGAAAGGGGAGACGGCTCGGCCCGTTAAGTGGGCCTTCTTTGCCTTCTGCTATCAGACGGCAAAGAGGGCGGCCGTTTAGGGCTAGCCCACGTCTTCTCTTTGCCATCCGCTAGCGGACGGCAAAGAACATGACCTAGCCACGCCGTGCCCCGTGGGGCCCACCTGGCCCTTTGCCGTCTGTCTTCTAGCTCTTTGCCGTCAGCTGGCTGACGGCAAAGAAACAGCGGACGGCAAATAGACTTTTTGCCATCTGCACTTTCTTTGCCGTCCGCTTTGCGGAAGCGGACGGCTAAGAGGCTCTTTGCCGTCAGCTGGCGGACGGCAAAGAGGTGGCAGACGGCAAATTACCAGATTCCAGTAGTGGTTTGTCTTGCCCTCCAATCCCACAATGTCTCTTTTTCCTGAAAGAACTATGTGGCGCTTTCGCTCATCGTATGATGTTTTCGCTTCCTTATCTTTTCTTTTTCTTGGTTTGGTAGACATGTCCTTCACATAGAAAACCTGTGCCACATCATTGGCTAGGACGAATGGTTCGTCTGTGTACCCAAGATTGTTCAGATCCACTGTTGTCATTCCGTAATGTGGGTCTACCTGTACCCCGCCTCCTGACAGATTGACCCATTTGCACTTAAACAAAGGGACCTTAAAATCATGTCCATAGTCAAGTTCCCATATGTCCACTATGTAACCATAATATGTGTCCTTTCCCCTCTTGGTTGGTGCATCAAAGCGGACACCGCTGTTTTGGTTGGTGCTCTTTTGATCTTGGGCGATCGTGTAAAATGTATTCCCATTTATCTTGTATCCTTTGTAAGTCAATACAGTCGAAGATGGTCCCCTGGACAATGAGTACAGCTCATCAAAACCAGTGTTGTCACCTTTGAGACATGTTTCCAACCAACTGCCGAAAGTCCTGATGTGTTCACATGTAATCCAGTCGTCACACTGCTCCGGGTGTTTGGAGCGCAGAATGTTCTTGTGTTCATCGACATACGGGGTCACCACGGTAGAGTTCTGTAGAACTGTGTAGTGTGCTTGAGACCAAGAATGCCAGTCCCTGCATATTATTGAGTCCCCTCCTAGCGTGCCTTTTCCAGCCAGTCTCCCCTCATACCGCGATTGAGGGAGACCAATCTTCTTAATGTCAGGAATGAAGTCAACACAAAACCCAATGACATCCTCTGTTTGATGGCCCATGGAGATGCTTCCTTCTGGCCTAGCGCGGTTACGGACATATTTCTTTAGGACTCCCATGAACCTCTCAAAGGGGAACATATTGTGTAGAAATACGGGGCCCAAAACGACAATCTCGTCGACTAGATGAACTAGGACGTGTGTCATGATATTGAAGAAGGATGGTGGGAACACCAGCTCGAAACTGACAAGACATTGCGCCACATCACTCCTTAGCCTTGGTATGATTTCTGGATCGATCACCTTCTGAGAGATTGCATTGAGGAATGCACAAAGCTTCACAATGGCTAATCGAACGTTTTTCGGTAGAAGCCCCCTCAATGCAACCGGAAGCAGTTGCGTCATAATCACGTGGCAGTCATGAGACTTTAGGTTCTGGAACTTTTTCTCTGGCATATTTATTATTCCCTTTATATTCGACGAGAAGCCAGACGGGACCTTCATACTGAGCAGGCATTCAAAGAAGATTTCCTTCTCTTCTTTGGTAAGAGCATAGCTTGCAGGAGCTTCATACTGCTTTGGAGGCATGCCGTATTTTTCGTGCCAACGTTGCAGGTCCTCCTGTGCCTCCGGTGTATCTTTTATCTTTCCATACACGCCCAAGAAGCCTAGCAGGTTCACGCAAAGGTTCTTCGTCACGTGCATCACGTCGATTGAAGAGCGGACCTCTAGGTCTTTCCAGTAGGGTAGGTCCCAAAATATAGATTTCTTCTTCCACATGGGTGCGCGTCCCTCAGCGTCATTCGGAACAGATAGTCCGCCGGGACCCTTTCCAAAGATTACCTGTAAATCATTGACCATAGCAAGTACGTGATCACCGGTACGCATGGCGGGCTTCTTGTGGTGATCTGCCTCTCCTTTGAAATGCTTGCCTTTCTTTCGACATTGATGGTTGGTCGGAACAAATCGACGATGCCCCAGGTACACATTCTTTCTGAATTTGTCTAGGTATATACTTTGGGTGTCATCTAAACAGTGCGTGCATGCGTGGTATCCCTTGTTTGTCTATCCTGAAAGGTTAGTGGGAGCAGGCCAATCATTGATGGTTACAAACAGCAACGCATGCATGTCAAATTCCTCCTGTCTGTGCTCATCCCACACACGTACACCTTTTCCATTCCACAGCTGTAAAAGTTCTTCAATTAACGGCCTTGGGTACACATCAATGTCGTTGCCAGGTTGCCTAGGGCCTTGGATGAGAACTGGCATCATAATGAACTTCCGCTACATGCACATCCAAGGAGGAAGGTTATACATACATAGAGTCACGGGCCAGGTGCTGTGATTGCTGCTCTGCTCCCCGAAAGGATTAACGCCATCCGCGCTTAAACCAAACCATACGTTCCTTGGGTCACCTGCAAACTCAGCCCAGTACTTTCTCTCAATTTTTCGCCACTGCGACCCATCAGCGGGTGCTCTCAACTTCCTGTCTTTCTTACGGTCCTCTCTGTGCCATCACATCAACTTGGCAAGCTCTTTGTTTCTGAACAGACGTTTCAACCGTGGTATTATAGGAGCATACCACATCACCTTGGCAGGAACCCTCTTTCTGGGGGGCTCGCCGTCAACATCACCAGGGTCATCTCGTCTGATCTTATACCGCAATGCACCGCATACCGGGCATGCGTTCAAATCCTCGTACGCACCGCGGTAGAGGATGCAGTCATTAGGGCATGCATGTATCTTCTGCACCTCCAATCCTAGAGGGCATACGACCTTCTTTGCTGCGTACGTACTGTCGGGCAATTCGTTATCCTTTGGAAGCTTCTTCTTCAATATTTTCAGTAGCTTCTCAAATCCTTTGTCAGGCACAGCATTCTCTGCCTTCCACTGCAGCAATTCCAGTACGGTACTGAGCCTTGTGTTGGCATCTTCGCAATTGGGGTACAACCCTTTTTTGTGATCCTCTAACATGCGATCGAACTTCAGCTTCTCCTTTTCACTTTCGCACTGTCTCCTTGCATCAACAATGACTCGGCGGAGATCATCATCGGGCACATCGTCTGGTTCCTCTTGATCTTCAGCTTCCCCCGTTGCAGCATCACCGTATTCAGGGGCACCTAGTTGTCATCGTCCTCTTCTTCTTTGTTGTCTTTCATCATAACCCCTATTTCTTCGTGCTTGGTCCAAACATTATAGTATGGCATGAAACCCTTATAAAGCAGGTGGGTGTGAAGGATTTTCCGGTCAGAGTAAGACTTCGTATTCCCACATATAGGACATGGACAACACATAAAACCATTCTGCTAGTTTGCCTCAGCCACTTCGAGAAAATTATGCACGCCCTTAATGTACTCGGAGGTGTGTCGGTCACCGTACATCCATTGCCGGTTCATCTGCATGCATTATATATAATTAAGTGTGTCAAAAACCATTACAAAACATCATGAATAGATAAGTGACCAAATTAATAGAAGTTCATCATCACATTAAAACCAAAGTACATACATAGTTCTCATTGAATAACATATAGCTCTCCAGAGCATCTAATTAAACCATACATTGAAACTATGTAAAACATTTCAATGCGACAACAAATGCGATCATAATCGCAACCAAGGTAACAATTGATCCAACGGCATAATGATACCAAGCCTCGGTATGAAAGGCATATTTTCTATACTTTCTAATCTTGAAGCACATTGCATCCATCTTGATCTTGTGATCATCGACGACATCCGCAACATGCAACTCCAATATGATCTTCTCCTCCTCAATTTTTTTTATTTTTTCCATCAAGTAATTGTTTTCTTCTTCAACTAAATTTAACCTCTCGACAATAGGGTCGGTTGGAATTTCCGGTTCACATACCTCCTAGATAAATAAAATCTATGTCACGTTGGTCGGCATAATTGCATAAACAATAAATGAACCAAATAGTTATAAAATATAATATATACCACATCTGAATCATAGACAGGACGAGGGCCGACGGGGGCGGATACCAAAACCATCGCACTATATAATAACAAACAATACTAAAAGTAAGAAAATTATACAAGTATCTATCTAAATCATACAAGTAAGAATTTTTCTCTTTTAGAAAGAAGATAAGAACAAGAGGCTCACCACGGTGGTGCCGGCGACGAGATCGGCGCGGGCGATCGACGGCAGTGAAGACGGGGACGGGACGTGACGGACCACTAAACCTAGACAAATCTTGAGGAAAATGGAGCTTGGAGGTCGAGCTTAGAGAGAAAAAAAGCTTAAATAGTGTGGCTCGGGCATTTCATCGAACAACTCATGTGCATAGGAGGTAAGTTAGAGCACCACAAAGCCCTCCCCTAGCTGGCCAGAAAAAACAGAGCAGTGGAGTGCTCTGCTTGCGGGCGAGGGGGTATATATAGGCACAACATTGGTCCCGGTTCATCGATGGAACCGGGACTAAAGGCCACCCTTTGGTCCCGGTCCCGGTTCGTGGCTGGAACCGGGACAAAAGGGTACAGACGAACCGGGACCAATGCCCCACGAGGCCCGGCCGGCCCCCTGGGCGCACGAACCGGGACGTATGCCCCCATAGGTCCTGGTTCGTGACTGAACCAGGACTAATGGGCTGGACAGGCCTAGACCAAAGCCCTGTTTTCTACTAGTGAGATATGCCGATGGCACAACTTTGCCCCCGGATATATGAGGTACATGCCTCGGATCGATGACGTGGCGCGTGCCGCGGATCGATGACGTGGGCATTGGCTATGCCGACGGCCGCCGTTTGAGCCGTCGGCATAGCTATGACGGCGTCAACCGTCCGTCACACGCCGGGTCATCGGGCCCACATCTATGCCGACGGCCCAGCTATGTCGACGGCCGCTGTACGCATATGTGGCCCTATGCCGACGGCTCCCGTCGGCATACCTAGAGATATCCCGACGGCTTTTCTACACCAACGGCTTGGTCTAGGCCGTCGGGATAGGGCTCGATTCCGGTAGTGGTAGTTCAGTGCACATAAAGTAAGTGACTTATGGTCAAGTGTTTAACCTCACATACTAAGTTAACACGAAATAAAAATATATATCCACTGGCTTATGGTCAGGTGTTTAATTTAATTCAAACAACTCATATAAGATCATGTAACGATACAAATGTCCATCAATATTATATTTTTGTCAATGGCATAATCGGCCGACTAAGTTGTAGGTACATATTACCTGCACACACGTGATTTTCTGTTTAGATAGGACCTATTATTTTTCTATCACATAACTGAAAGTCCGTGAAACTTAGATTTACTTTCATATGTCCGATTCAACACTGTGCTAGTTGTTGGAATAAATTAAGACATAACCTGCTGGAACGAAAATTAAAAATGGATCAGATTTCGGACATCATAACACAACTCACAATGTATGGAACATAATATGGGAGGAACAATTTACGAGAGCACCGAATTAAGCAAACCAATCGGCAAATCTCGGAACTAAAATAACAAGGTTTGAAGTCGACTGGAAATTAGCAACAGGTGCGGACGATCGCAGTATACTTCCACGTCTCGATGCAATCTCACATGCAGCGTTGCGGTGCAATCTCGCATGCACTTCTCCTTTGTTTGTATGGAGCTTACGTATTGAACCCAATTGACAATGCATTCATGTAAATAAGAAGATAAGATGATGTCAGCAAAGATTCCATTAGAAACTAAACTTTAAAATGTTTTGTAGCTCAAATCATTGGTCCGACTGAAAAACTGTTTTCACATAAAAGATTCGTCGCGACGGGACCATCGAAACTAGACCTCATGTTGGTATGTTTCGATGACTTTTTTTTTGGTCCAAAGTTATCAGACCTAGGCTAAATAAGTTATCACCTATGTGGTACGCCGGTTACCGTCCTGTTTACATGGAAATTACCAGGGCATAAAGATGGCTACTCCAACATTCTCTTCTCATGCAAATGCAGTAAACCACAGAAAACCAGATATCATTGTAAATTCTCACTATTTTGGAAATGTAAAATGTTTTATAGCTCAAACTGTCATTTTTTATTGAAAAATTAAAAAATCCATCGCGATGAGAACTTCGAAACTAGATCTCATGTTGACATGTTTTGATCACTTTTTTGGTCAAAAGTTACCGTAAAGTTATCAGTTATGTTATATGTATATTAACAGGTTAGTTATGCAGAAGTGACCGGAGATGTGTTTTCAACGACTTCTTTTCCCTGGGTCAAATTTATCGTTGTATTTATACCTAAGTTGTCAGCCCCTGATGCATAGAATACCGTGCTATTTGCACAGATGTAATCGAGCTTTGTTTCAATAATTTTTTATTCGGGTCTAAAGTTACCACATTGTTTATACCTAAGTTACCAAGTCTATGATGTGTGAGTTACCATGTTATGGACAAAATGTTACCAGAGGTATATTTCATCAACAACCCTCCCCCACCCCTCACCACTGTCGCCAAAGTTACCAGGACTGGGGCACATAAATTGTCAGGTCGGTGATGTGTGAGTTATCATGTTATTCACGCAAAAAAGTTAACAAAGGTATATTTCACCAACCACCCTCCCCCACCCGGTCACCAAATTTACCAAGACTTGGGTAAATTAGTTATCAGGTCTACGATATTTGAGTTACCGTGCTATTCACATAAAAATTACCCGGGGTATATTTCATCACCCCTCCCTCGCCAAAAATACCAGGACCGGGGTGCATAAATTATCTGATCTCCGATGTGTGAGTTACCATGCTATTCACACAAAAGTTATCAGGACCGGGGTACATAAATTATCTGGTCTGTAATGTGTGAGTTATCATAATATTCTACAACTTATAGTGTAGTACGAAATGATGTACTCCCTCTGTACAAAGTTAGTATAAAGTTGAGTCACTTATTTTGGGACGGAGGAAGTACAAGAGAAGGCCAACAAACAACAAAAAACAGTTTTTCATTTCCTGCCATGGGATTTAAAAAGGACACATAGGTAGTTTCCATTCGTAAGACAACAAGTAGTATTAGGTGAGTTGGTTGTTGGCATCGTACAACAATCAACAGACCTGGGGTTCTAACCCTACTGTGCACATTATCTTTTACTCATTGGAACTAACGATCAGTACCCAAGAAAAGAAAACAACGGGCAGCATCCTTTGGAACGGAAAGGAAAAACAAAAAAAGAAAAGAAAAGAAAATCAGCAGCGACAGCGACGTTCGGTGGGAGCAGGACCGACATCGACGTTCGGATCTATTGCTAATTACCGGACGACTGGAAATTAGCTTTCTCTTTTTCTATATAAACATTATCTATATAAACATTATGGTAGCTTATGTATCACAGACATGATAACTTACTTAGCATGATCTGATAACTTTTAACACAAAAAAAAGTCATCGGAACATATCAATATGGGATCTAGTTTTGAAACTCCCGTCGCCACGGATTTTTTATTGAAAACGATTTTTTAATCGGACTAACGGTTTGAGCTATAAAATATTTTGAAGTTTGAATTTTGAAGGAATCATTGATGATGTCATCAGTTTTGTTGTTATGTGCATGCTTGTTTAAAAATCAGCTCGGCCTCACGCGTGCATGCAAATCACTTCGGTTCCCATCGCGTGCATGCATATTGATGGGGACATGGGATCGCTCGCAACCATATGATTTGAAATGGATGGCATCCAAACAGTGCGGATCTATTGCAAACAGATAGTCGAGTGGAAAATAGCTTTTTCGTTAAAATAACCTTCAGCTCTTATTGGAACAATTATTCCTGCATGCTTTCACGGAACAGTTCTGATGCCATAATAAGCATGTTTTACGGGGATAAGCAAATAACCGGATATTGTTTTGCAACAAATCCTTTACAGACTGGCCTTGAGGATATTGACAAACTTCTGGAAATTTTCGAAGGAAGAACCACCCTTGGCAAGGCTCTGGCAAGCTGCATCCCGGAGGATTCGTGCCCTCTCTCCAATCACATGGTCAGTGATGAGTCGTTCCACCTTGGTGCTCACCTCCTCCTTGCTTATGGTGCCATCTTCCCCCGGCGACATGGCCAGGCCAGTCCTCCATATGTCGCAAACATAGTTCCGGATGGTGAAATGGTCGAAGAAGTAGGGCCAGCATAGCATGGGGACGCCGTTGCTCAGCGCTTCCAAGACGGAGTGCCATCCGCAGTGAGTCAGGAAGCACCCCACGGCCCGGTGCGCCAGGACCTTCAATTTGTGTTCAAATGGAACAAGCCGCCGCGATTATTTCCCATATAAAACTACAAGCAACGCTAAGATGTGTTCAAATGGACTCCCACCTGCTGCTGGGCGCACCAGCTGACAACCATGCCCTTGGCGGCGGTGCGCTTTTTGAACTCGTCGAACCACGCCTTGCCCAGGCCACCGGATCCGGATGAAAAATCCGGGCGCACCACCCAGAGGAAGGGCTGGCCGGCGAGCTCCAGCCCCTCGGCAAGCTCCCGGATCTGGCTGCGGTCGAAGACGGTGGTGCTGCCGAACGCCGCGTACACGACGGAGTTGTCGGCGTGCGCGTCGAGCCACTCGATGCATCTCGTGTCCTCCGGAAGGAACTGCCCGACGGTCTTCCCGTCGGCGAACAGCGGGCCGATTGGCAGTATTTCGTGGTACAGCTTGAACGCCACGGCCTCGGCGTCGTGGAACGTGTTGCACAGGACCATGTCGGCGAGCCTGGCAGCCTGCGCGTTCCGGTAAGCGTTCTGGAAAAACGTACGCTGCACCTCGGGACCGCCTGCCACGCCCCACGGCACGTGCGCTGTGTAGAGCGGCGGCGTGTTGGGGGCGAGCAGGAACGCGCCTTGTCGCTTCGGGATGCCTGCAAATTTATTTATTTATTTATCAATTATCCTTTACTGTTCTGTTCCTGCGTCCACACAAAATCGTAGTTGCAACTACCATTGTCATCGAAGAAGCCGTCCGCTAGCAGCTCCGGAATCCTCAACAGCGTGCCGAGGTATGCCGCCGGCATCGGGGAGAAGCAGGCGACCCTGACAGCGAGCTTCTTGGCAACCTCGAAGCACATCCCCACCACGGTGGCATCGGCCACGAGCCACTTCACCTTGGTCGCCCTAATGAGCTCCCCCACATGGCCTCGTATGCTCCGGGACAACCCGGCAAGGGACTTGCTGATGTCCCTGCGGTCGTCGCCGTCGGCCAGACCATCCGGTATAGCAACCAGGTGTATCCCACCCAGTGCCTCATACCCGTTGGTGCGGTGTCCGAGGCCGCCGAGAATGAGCGCGTGGGTGCGCTCGGTGCAGACAAAAGTGACCTCCAAGCCGTGGTCGACGAGCCGGTGCGACAGCTCCATGAGCGGGGTCACATGGCCCTGCTCCGGGAGCGGCAGCACCATGACGCGGGGAGCCATGCCGGTAGGCTGTGAGTGCCAGATACCAGTCGAGTTGCCTCTCAGCTGCCATATATAGTATATACGTAGCCGTATATATTTGACTGGATTGGACAGCAGGTCAGATTGTCCATGCAAAGCTTTTAGGGTGGCCAAGTAAATGGGCCATGAAAACCTTTCGACTATATTTTATCTAGATGTGAGATAATACCTTAGATCCAAGTATGACATTAACATTGTTTGTCTTTAATTGTTGTGAAAAACTATATTATGGATATGCGCGTAACCACGGTCCCATGCGGCAGGACGGGTTACCGCGCTATGCACTGTTAGTTTTTTTTTTTGCGGGGGCTATGCACTGTTAAGTGGTTGCTACAAGCTACATTGCTATTTTGACTGTTGTGCCCAAGATACTACCATCACACGTGTACTACATTACCTCATGGGTTGATATTTTTTTTGAGACAAACCTCATAGGTTGATGTAGTCCTAGGACCTGTTGAGAAGCTTGTAGTCAATTAGGCAGCTATTATTTTTGTAAGTTGGCAATTGAGTATGTAATATGGAAATTAAGGTTTTTGTTGACAACTACGTACGACGGAATCTGACAATTAGGAAGGTTTAAACATTTTCCAAAATGTTTAAACTATATCATCAATTAGATATGTTCAACAATTTCAAAATAAAATTGTCAATTTAAAAACGTTCTTCAATTAAAAAAAAGTTCACAAGTTCTAAAGCTTAAACCCGAATTTGGGAAAGGATCATGCTTTTAAAAATATATATAAATTTAATAAAACGTTCATGGTTTTTTCATAAAAAAAAAATCAAGAATATTTTTAAAAATGTGGAGATGCAGCTCGCCGACAATCCTCCTCCCACCTCTATTAGCAGGCTCATTGCAGGCATGCAGTTGCTTGGCGAAGGTGGACTTGCAGCTAGGACTAAAATGGGTTCCACACTCTAGTTATCACACTACTAGGGATAAGACTAGTAGTGGCGCGGGTTATTAGCCTAGCAGTAGCGTAGGGGCCTAATGACCCACAAGCATACGAGATCATTTGTAGTTCTTTCGATAAGTAAGACCGTGGAACCCAATGAGGAGCAGAAGGAACTAATAAGCGGTTCGAGGTATTCTCTGCAGGTGCTGTAAGTACTAGTGACAGATAGTTTTGTAGGAAAATAATTCGTAACAAGTAGCAAGTAACAAAGATAACAAGAGTGCAGTAAGGTTGTCCAATCCTTTTTGTAGCAAAGGACAAGCCAAAAGTACTTCTTATAATAAGGAAAGCGTTCTCGAGGACACATGAGAATTCTCGTCTAGTAACGTTCACCATGTTTTAGTTGATTCACGTTCACTACTTTGATAATTTGATATGTGGTTGGACCGGTGCTAGGGTGCTGTTCTTATTTGAACAAGCAATCCTCATATGATTACCCCCTCTCGCAAGCATCTGCAACTACGAAAGAAGAATTATAATCATTGCATGGAACTTGTGGATCCAAATCAGCCTGTTACGAAATAATGCATAAACTAAGATTTATGCTTCTGTCACTCTCACTACCCATTATCTACTTATTACTCCCCAATGCCTCCCCTAGGCTTAAACATGGTGAAGTGTCATGTAGTCGTTGTTCACACAACACCACTATAGGAAGAACAACATGCACATCATGAAAATATTGAACGAACACCCACTTCACATGATTACTTATCACAAGTCTTTTACGATGTCCTCAAGAACAAATGGAACTAATCACAAACCATATTCATGTTAAAGATCAAAGGAGTATCGTTCAGGATTAAGGATCTGAACATATAGTCTTCCACCAAATAAACCAAGTAGTATCATCTACAAGATGTAATCAACACTACTAGTAACCTACGGTACCAATATGAGGTTTTGAGACAAAGATTGACTACATGAGATGAACTAGGGTTTTAGATGAGATGGTGCTGGTGAAGATGTCGATGGAGATGAGTCCCCCCACGAATAGAGTAACGTTGCTGATGTCGATAGTTTCGATTTTCCACTCCCGGAAGGAAGTATCTCTGGTGGAATCGCTCCGCCAGATAGGAAAAGTGCTCCTGCCCAGGTTTTGCCTCGAGACGGAGGCGCTTCTCTCGAGAGTGTTCTTTTGATTATTTTTCTAGAGAAAATGACACCATATAGGAAAAGAAGGGCCACGGAGGCCTGCTGGTGGGCCCATTAGCTCACATGGCACGCCCAAAGGCATGCCATCTGAGCTTGTGGCTCACTGGTGGGTCCCCTCCTGGCATTTCTTCTTGTAGTATTTTTTATTAATTCCAAAATAAATATGTGTAACTTTTTAGGTCATTTGAAGCTCTGGAGAATAGCTATCTCTGACGTAGTTCTTTTCAGGTCCAGAATTCCAGCTGCCGGCAATTTTCCTCTTTATGTAAATCTTGCATAATAAGAGAGAAAAGGCAATAGAATTGCCTCATGAAGTGAAATATTGACTCCAAACATTATAAATAAAAGTAGGAATTCATTATGCAAAATGGACTTATCAACTCACTCAAGCTTAGACCTCGCTTGTCCTCAAACGAACACCGAACTCGATAATCATGACCACATGTTTATAGAGAGAGGTGTTTGATAAAACCTAGTATAGGGATGATAGCACCATGATCAAAATTATATTGAAGTAAGTATTCATCCACAATGTTAAAGTCTAAATAGTAAACTTCATTGAGAACTAGCAACCTATGTTCTCAGTAATTGAAACAATTGGAATTCATCATATTTCCTGAAAGAGTCTATGTAAGAGTTTTTGAGTTACCAAATTATACACACTCAACTATCATATAGTCTTCTATCATTGCTAACACTCAAGGCATATTTTTTGAGCAAACGTCTCAGTCGGACAAATAGGAAGATGGGGGTTTATTGTTTCACCTCCCAACTTATTTACCTCAAGGATAACACTACTAGGAAAAAGCCAATAGATAGAATCTTATCAGTAGCGCGGGAATGAGAGGGGCGCTACTACTAATCAGTAGTAGCGAGGTACAAGAAAACACGCTACAGGTATCATAGTAGCAGTAGGCGCTTGTAGGTCTTGCCGCGGTACTTCTAAGTGGTCCCATCGCCATCGACGGGGGCTGCCCATTGTAGTAGTGGTGGGTGGAAAAACGCGCTACTAATATAGCCGTAGCAGTAGTGCGTTTCTGTGGCCACCACTACTGCTATGTGTGTACGGTTCCAGCAGGTGGGCCCCACTTAGTAGCAGCTATGGTCCACCGATGTGTGCTACTCCTATGGAGATTAGCAGTAGCGCCGTTAGCAATTCCGCGCTACTACTACGCGTAGCAGCCACCTTTTCCCCACCCTTTCTCCCTCTCCCCCTCCCCCTTTCCCCTCTCCCTCCTCTACCTCCTTCATTTAGTTCTTCCTTCTCCTACCTCTCTTCTCTCCCCATAAATGGCCCCATCCACCATCTCCTCCATTAATGACCTCTCTTTCTAGCTAGCTTCTTCTTCACTTTATTTGTCTCTCCCTCCTTCCCTTTCACCACTCCTACATTTGTCTCACTAGATAGCTCTCCCTCCCTCTGCACTAGTTAGGTAGAGCATCTCCTTCCAACTAGATCTAGCCATTTTAGAAGTAAGCCATGCATATTTGTCCACTACTTACTATCCCTATATAGCGGCATCGGCCGTCATCTACCATGTGCTCTATTCCTCACTCGCGACGACGATAGGTGAGTAAAAAGTTGTGCTTTGTAAGAATGGAAATATGTGTGTTTGCGCTATATGATGGTGGGAATGTGCATGTGGCATGCATGAGTTGGCGCCTATATATGTATTAGTTGGATCTTGCGTGACAGGAGTTGCCTATGTTTTGCCGAAATGTCGATTTATTTCTGTTACGGCGAATTTTGTGCAAATTGTATATGTCCTTTTTTTAGGGAAGGTCATGCCGAATTTTTGTACGACTTTGATGCATGCATGCATGGATGAGTTTAAAATCCTTTTCCTTATTAATTATACCACGCAGGCAATCATGAAGGTCAGCGGAACGCTGGTGGAAAGATGGTTGTGATCCGTGGTGCAGGAGATGTATGAAAATAACCGAAAGGAGATTTTATGTCCGTGTCGAAGATGCAAAGGAGAAGTCTTGCACGACCCTTTCAGGGACGGCGTGTGAAAGTGCACCTAGTCATGCATGGTCTCATGGATGGCTATACTCTGTCGATAAGTGAAGATGACATCGATGGGGCAGCCAATGACGACATTGTTGGGCCAGACAAAGAGATGACGACCCATAATGGCGGCGGAGAACAGGCCGGACATGGCGATGGAGAAGAGGCCGGACATGACGGCGTAGAAGACGCTGCACATGGTGGCCGAGAAGAGGCCGGACATGAAGGAGAAGCCACGGACACGCCGCAACCTTCTTCGGTACTAAGTTCAATCATGGTGGACCCTCATGTTGGAGACCTGCTTCGCAAGAAGACGACTTGCGACAGAGCTGCTTCTAGAGAGGAGTCCAAGCTTGAGCAAATGGAGGAAGACTCGAAGAGTCCATTGTATGGTGGTTGCGATCCAGAGGTGAAACGATTGATCACGAAGGCTGAAAACAAATGGACCGACAGAAGCCTCTATGAGCTTCTCAAGTATCTAAAGAAGGTTCTTCCCGAAGGGAACCTATGTCCTACTAGTGTCGATGAGGTCAAGAAAATCATGTGCCCTCTTGATCTGCCGCATGTTAGATACCACGCATGCATGAACGATTGCATCATTTATCAGAAGGAGCACGCGGAAAAAACCTATTTTCCGTTGTCCAATGCTTCTCGATACCTGAAGGCGTTAAAGAAATCTCCTCAGAAAGTTTTATGGTACTTACCAATCACTCCCCGTCTGCAGTGTTATTTCGTAGATCCTAAGGAAGCAAAGCTAATGCATTGCCACACGGAGAGGAATATGCCAGACGATGGAGATGATCCGAAATTGCGACACCACGCGGATGCAAGCCAGTGGAGAGCGTTCAACACCACATATCAATTTTATGCATGAGATGCAAGGAACATAGTGCTTGGCGCGAGTACCAATGGCCTGAATCCCTTTGGCAACCATAACACAATCCATAGCACATGGCCCGTATTTGTATGGATGTACAACCTTCCCCCTGGTTGTGCATGAAGGCAAAGTACATACACATGAGCATGCTGATTCAAGGGCCGAAACAACCGGGAGATAATATTAATTTGTATTTGGGGCTACTGAAAAAGGAGTTAGACACGTTATGGAAAACACCGGTCAAGACAAGGGACGCCAGCAAAGGAAAGCATTTCTAAATGAGAGCCGCACTGATGATGATGGTGCACGACTATCTCAGTTAAGGATATCTAGCAGGACAGGTGTGCCACGGATATTGTGGATGCACCCGATGCATGGATGATACAATTTCTCAGCAGCTAACGAAAGATGGCGGGTCTGGGAAAATCGTGTACATGGGGCATCGAACATGGCTCGAGAAGGATGACCCGTCGAGAAACCGTTGAGATCTATTCAATGGTGAGGCCGAGCATCGAGGACCACCATGTAAGAGGGGCGGCGGTGAAATCTATGAGTTGTTGAAAAACTGAAAAGAGTGCCCCACGCCGGGAAAGATGAAAAAAGTGCCGGAGCCGCTGCTGAAGGTATGAAAAATGAGGTCAGTTTTCTGGGACTTGGAGTACTGGCCCAAACTAAACATGCCTCATTGCCTTGATCAAATGCATATCATGAAGAATGTCCTCGAGAGTTTGCTTGGGACACTGATGAACATGGAGAACAAGACCAAGGATGGGTCGAAAGCAAAAAAAAACTTAGAAAATTTGAAAATTAGGGCAGGTCTCCATATGCCCGGTAAAAAGTCGTTGGAGGACATGGAGACGGAGGCGGAGGCAGGGGACAGGCACAAAAAAGTCAATAAGAAGGAAGAGAAATATTGCCCCCCTTCTTGCTTCACCTTAAATCCGAAGGAGATGGGTCAATTCTTCAAGTTCCTTACCGGAATCAAAGTTACCTCCAGTTACTGTGGGAAGATAAGCAGATTTCTAGACACGAAGAAGAAAAGGTTCAGCGGGATGAAGTCTCATGACTGTCATGTGATGATGACGCAGATACTTCTTGTTCCCATTAGAGGTATAATGGACCAGCACGTCCGTGGCACGCTTACTGGTCTATGCATCTTTTTCGACGCTATATCTCGAAAGTCGATCAGTGTGAAGCAACTTCGAAGGCTACAGGAAGAGATCGCTGTCATACTAAATGAGACTGAGATGTACTTCCCGCTCGCGTTCTTTGACGTCTTGGTGTGTCTATGTGTCCACATTGTGGACGACATCATCGACCTCGGGCCGAAATTCCTGCACAGCATGATTTCATTCGAGAGGATGAATGGGTTCATCAAATGATTCGTTCGTAACATGTCCCGTCCGGATGGAAGCATCGTCCAGGGATTTCTTACCAAAGAGTGCATCTCCTTCTGCGAGAATTATCTTGGTGTTGGAGACCCTGTTGTTGGTTTGCCCGTCAACAAGCACCTTGGGAGGCTCGAAGGTGAAGGTCACACCAACGGCCGGAGGGAACTGCATGTGGATCAAGACGTGGGTCGACGCAACTACTTTGACATAGCAAACTTAGTAGTGCTACAGCACGTAGACGTGGAATATCCTTTCATGACACTGCACAAAGAAACCATCACAAAGAAATACCATGACTAGGGGTTGTTCAGGACGGACGCCGAAGTTATTAGAGAGCACAACCTTACTTTCTTGACTTGGTTGAAAAAGCATGTTCTTGCCAACGGCCCGGATGAGGGCTCTACTGACGGATTGCTCATATTTGCCTTAGCACATGGCCCTGTGCCCAACCTCGCGACCTATCCTGCGTACGATATCAACGGATACACGTTCTACATGGAGGCCAAAGATACAAACAGTGAGTACCAGAACTCAGTGACGAAGATGGAATGCATGACCGGCAACAACGACGCAACAGAAAGATTCTATGGAAGGGTCGAAGAGATCTGGGAGCTTGACTACTCTGGACTGCACAGTGCGACGATGTTCTGTGTCAGATGGGCTAAGTGCGTCCAAAGAGAAAACCGTTTTTTCACTACCATGTCCATACCAGACGCCAAGAGCGCTACCGTGAACGACATAGCCAAAAATGAGCCTTGGGTACACGCTAAGCACGTGGAACAATGCTTCTTCCTAACCGACCCAAGCAATCCAACCCGTGTTGTCGTGAGGAGAGGCAAAAGGAACATCGTCAAAATGGATGGAGTCGCCAACGAGGAAGACTATGACCAGTATGGTAACCCTGTGAGGGAAGATGACGATGACGATGAAACGTACGTCAAAAGAAGGATCAAGACTACATTACTGAAAAAAGATCGTACTCCATGGAAAAGAAAAAGTCACAAGGAGGGGCTCAATTATTCGACAGTGAACAAGAAAGGAACGATGGTAACTCAGAAACGAACTCGTCGAGCTGAGTAAACAACATTTATATTTGTACCTATTTTGTATACGCATTTGACCGTGTTATGCACTAATATATTGTCTGAGTTATCTATCGTATCCCCTTGCACCATGGTTCTAGCTCGGTACAACCCTGCCTCTAAGTCAAAATGGAGATATGGATAAGGAAAGGAATAAGAAAATGAAAACAAAAAAGGAAAGGGAGAGGAATAAAAAATGAAAAGAAAAAGAGAAAGGAAAGTCTTAAGAAAATGAAAAGAAACTAAGTAGGAAAAAAAGGAAAGAATGGAGGGAAACAATGCATGCCTCTAAGTTAAAATAGCACTAGTGATGGATTAAAAATGCACTATAGCTAACCTAGCTATAGCGCTTTTTCTGTGAAAGCGCGATACAGCTACTAAGCATATCAGCAGCTCGGCTTTGCAAACCGCGCTATAGCTAACTTAGTTATACTACGTGTTTGAAAGCCGTGCTACTTAGAGGCAGGCGCGCTGTTTCCTCTCCTTCCAACCCCTGATTTCCCCACTCCTCTCTTTCGTCGCCGCCTCCTCCACCGCATCGCCGCAGTAGCTGTCTTCCCCAAGCCCCTCGTCGCCAGAGCCGCCTTCCCCGAGCCCGTCCTTGCCGGAGCCCTCTTCCCCGAGCCCATCCTCGCCGGAGCTCTCTTCCCCGAGCCCGTCCTCGTCGGATCCCTCTTCCCCGAGGTTGCCAGAGTATGGGCCGCCGCCACCTGAGGACGCCCCTTCTCCTCATCGCCGCCTCATCCTTCGCCCTCTGCAGCCCTCCAGTGAGCATCCTCTCTCTACCCTCCCGCTATCTTCTCTGTAAGAATTCAATAGTAGATTTCATTAGGATTCATTAGGGTTCATTAGGAGGATTCAACAGTAGGAATTTTAGTTCATTAGTAGATTTTAGATCTAGTGTTAATTAGTAGGATTCATTAGGGTTCATTAGGGTTCATTAGGAGGATTAAACAGTAGGAATTTTAGTTCATTAGTAGATTTTAGTTCTAGAGTTCATTAGGGTTCATTAGTAGGATTTTAGTTCTAGAGTTAATTAGTAGGATTTTAGTTCTAGGATTAAGTTCTAGAGTTCATTAGTAGGATTTTAGTTCAACAGTAGCAATTTTAGTTCTAGCTAGGGTTCTAGGGTTCAAATAGCACAATTTATAATTTATGACATAATTTGAATTGAATTGAGTTCTCTAGTGTTCATATTTTATAATTGAGTGCTAGGGTTCAATTGAGTTTCAATGCAAAATTGTTCTAGCTAGGGTTCTAGGGTTGAATTGAATTGAGTTCTAGGGTTGAATTGAATTGAGTTCTAGGGTCCATTCTTTTTATTATTGTTATCTTGAGTAATTTGTTGGCCTATGTTTCCTTGAATAATTCATTGGCCTAGATTTATGTGTGTGTGTGTGTGTGTGGGAGAGAGAGAGAGAGAGAGAGAGAGAGAGCTATCTTGACAACCATGATATCTTTTGAGTACTAGAGATATCTTGCATTTTGTATTTGGATGGAGAGGCATTTTCCTATTTGCAGGGAATCTCATTCCGAGTGGCCTATGTTTTGCCGGAATGTTTATTCATTTCCGTTTCGGCGAATTTCAGGCACCCAAAATGTCCACTTTTTAGCAAAGGTCATCCAGAAATTTTCCGTGAATTTTGGCATGACTGGTGCTAGAAAGTAGGACATATCGAGTCCCCGGGAATTGCCGGGACGGGAATGAAACGACATTCCGGCAAACCATAGGCCTTTTTATGCTTCGTTTGGATGTAGATATTCACATCCGTGGAATTGAATTGGCTTCAATATCAAATCAACGGGACATTGATATTGATATTCAACCTGAATTCAGGTGTTTGGATGTTATTCATTAGGCATTTGGAATTCAAGGACGATGTTTATTCTTTTGTTTGGATGGCCAAAGCATTGAATTGCCTCAATTGTACGAGAAAAGCACGATCAGGCAAGTAGGTCGGGGAGAAGGGCCGACGGCTGCCGGCGTGAGCGCACTTGTCCCGCGCGAGCTGCATCGACCGGTGGCTGAGCGACATTTCTTTTTGTGGTTAAGTCGTAGGGGTACGCAGGAGCGAGGCAATATCAAACAAATCAGAGGGGTGGAGGTCCGAATTCGTGACGGGGTGTCGCTAGTGTGACGGAGGACGGTTCGATGTCGAGGTGCGATTCCATGTGTCAATGCCAAGACCATCCAAACAACCACATTCAGGAAGGTAAATGCCAATATCAAATTCTATACGTGAATGTCTACACCCAAACGGAGTGTTAATATCATTATTCATTTTATTATATATAGTTTGAGAATTAAACGAGCAACTAACCCGTACGTAGGAAACATGTCTAACAACGATGAAGCCGGGGCTTCCGATAATCATGAGGGCAGCGATCCCTTACAGGGTGCACACGATTACCTCAAATTTTTGTGAACTCGGGCAGGACAGGTCGCCGGCCCCCTTGTCATAGCGGACGGTGCTATTGCCACTGACCCCGACACTGACACAACCACCGAAACCGATGGCACCGACACCGGCGCCGAGACCGGGGCCGACGCATGCGATAGTCACATCATCCATAGCATTAGCGGGAGGATACCGAAAGCATGCGATAGGAAAAATATCCTTCTTGGCACTATTGGGAACAATCCTAACATTATGTTACTGATACGTCCATTTTGCATCATGTTTTCCTACTGTTATTTATAATGTTTTTATGCATAATAATGCTTTTTGGAATAATTCTAATGCCTTTTCTCTCATAATATGCAAGGTTCACACAAAGAGGGAATACCGGCAGCCGGAATTCTGGACCTGAAAAAGCTACGTCAGGCCACCTATTCTGCACAACTCCAAATGAGCTGAAACTTCACGGAGATTTTTTATGGAATATATAAGAATTATTGGAGCAAATAACTACCAGAGGGGCCCCACCAGGTGGGCACAACCCACCTGGGCGCGCCAGGGCCCCCAAGCGTGCCCTGGTGGGTTGTGCCCTCGTCGGCCCACCTCCGGTGCCTATCTTCTGGTATGTAAGTCATTTTGACCTAGAAAAAAATAAGGGGAGGACTTTCGTGACGAAGCGCCGCCATGTCGAGGCGGAACTTGGGCAGGAGCACTTTTGCCCTCCGGTGGAGCGATTCCGCCTGGGGAACTTCCCTCCCGGAGGGGGAAATCATCGTCATCATCGTCACCAACAACTCTCCCATCTTGGGGAGGGAAATCTCCATCAACATCTTCAACAGAACCATCTCCTCTCAAACCCTAGTTCATCTCTTGTGTTCAATCTTTGTACCGGAAACTTAGATTGGTGCATGTGGGTGACTAGTAGTGTTGATTACATCTTGTAGTTGATTACTATATGGTTTATTTGGTGGAAGATTATTTGTTCAGATCCATTATGCTAATTAATACCCCTCCGATCTTGAGCATAATTATCATTTGTGAGTAGTTACTTTTGTTCTTGAGGTCACGGGAGAAATCTTGTTGCAAGTAATCATGTGAACTTGATATGTGTTCGATATTTTGATGATATGTATGTTGTGATTCCCTTAGTGGTGTCATGTGAACGTCGACTACATGGCACTTCACCATATTAGGCCCTAGGGGAATGCATTGTGTAGTAGTTATTAGATGATGGGTTGCGAGAGTGACAGAAGCTTAAACCCTAGTTTATGCGCTACTTCGTAGGGGGCTGATTTGGATCCAAAAGTTTAATGCTATGGTTAGATTTTATCTTAATACTTTTCTCTTAGTTGCGGATGCTTGCGCGGGGGTTAATCGTAAGTAGGAGGTTTGTTCAAGTAAGAACAGCACCTAAGCACCGGTCCACCCACATATCAAATTATCAAAGTAGCTAACACGAATCAAACCAACATGATGAAAGTGACTAGATGAAATTCCCGTGTGCCCTCAAGAACATTTTGCTTATCATAAGAGACCATTTTGGCCTGTCCTTTGCCTCAAAAGGATTGGCCTACCTTGCTGCACTTTTGTTACCGTTACTGTTACTTGCTCGTTACAAATTATCTTGCTATCAAACTACTCGTTACTTATAATTTCAGTGCTTGCAGAGAATACCTTGCTGAAAACTACTTGTCATTTCCTTCTGCTCCTCGCTGGGTTCGACACTCTTACTTATCGTAAGTATTACGATTGATCCCCTATACTTGTGGGTCATCAAGGCTCTTTTCTGGTGCCGTTGCCGGGGACTGAAGTGCTCTTGGTAAGGAAAAATTATTATTACATGATGAAATTTATTGTCACTTATTACTATGCAGAACAATCCTTTGAGGGGTTTGTTCGGGGTATCTTCACCTAGACCGAAACCACAATTAGTTGCCCCTCAACCTACTGCACCTACTGAAAATATTGGTTGAAATTCCTTTGGGTATGATAGAACAACTACTAGCTAATCATTATGTAGGAGACGGAACTGAACATCCTGATATGCACTCGATATATGTGGATGAAATTTGTGGATTATTTATGCTTGCAGGTTTACTCAGAGATGAAGCTAAGAAGAAGGTTTTCCCTTTATATTTGAAGGGAAAAGCATTGGCATGGTATAGGCTAAGCGATGATATTGGATCTTGGAGCTGGATTCGATTGAAATTGGAATTTCACCAAAAATTTTATCCTATGCATCTAGTTCATCGTGCTCGAAATTATATATATAATTTTTGGCCTCGTGAAGGAGAAAGTATCGCTCTAGCTTGGGGGATGCTTAAGTCAATGTTATATTCATGCCCCAATCATGAGCTCTCAAGAGAAATTATTATTCAAAATTTTTATGCTCGGCTTTCTCGTGATGATCAATCCATGCTCGATACTTCTTGTACTGGTTCTTTTATGAAGAAGACTATTGAATTCAGGTGGGATATTTTATGAAGAATTAAATGCAACTCTGAAAAGTGGGAACTCGACGAAGTTAAAGAGTCAGGTATTAAGCTTAAGTTTGATTGTGTTAAATCTTTTATGAATACCGATGCTTTTCAAAAGTTTAGCACTAAATATGGACTTGACTCTGAGATAGTAGCCTCTTTTTGTGAATCATTTGCTACTCATGTTGATCTCCCTAAAGAGAAGTGGTTCAAATATCACCCACCTATTAAAGAAGAAATTAAAGAACCGATTGTGGTTAAAGATGAAACTATCATGTATAATGTTGACCCAGTTGTTCCTACCGCTTACATCGAAAAACCACCTTCCCTGTTAGGATAAAGGAACATGCTAAGGTCTCAATCGTGGTCAATAAAAGCAATATTAGAGCACCTAAACCTGCTGAACAAATCAAGGTAGAACTTAGTGTTGCTATGGTTAAAGATCTCTTGGTAGAAAATATAGATGGGCATGTTATTTACTTCTATGATGAAGCTGCTAGAATTGCTAAACCTGATGAAAAGGATAAACATAGACCTGTTGTTGGCATGCGTATTGTCTTAGTTAAAATAGGAGATCACAGTTATCAAGGTTTATGTGACATAGGTGCTAGCGTGAGTGCTATTCCCTTTACCTTATATCAAGAAAGTATGAATGACATAGCACCTGCTAAAATAGAAGACATAGAAGTTACTATTAAGCTTGCTAATAGAGACACCATCACACCGCTTGGGATTGTTAGAGATGTTGAAGTCTTGTGTGGGAAAATAAAATATCCTACTAATTTTCTTGTTCTTAGTTCCCCACAAGATGTCGTTTGTCCCATTATGTTTGGTAGACCTTTCTTGAACACCGTTAATGCTAAAATAGATTGTGAGAAACAAACCGTCGGTGTTAGTTTTGGTGATGAGTCTCATGAGTTTAATTTTTCTAAGTTCAATAGAAAACATCATAAGAAAGAATTGCCTAGTAAGGACGAAATATTTGGTCTTTCTTCTATTGTCGTGCCTCCTACTGATCCAGTAGAACAATATTTGCTAGACCATGAAAATGATATGCATATGCATGAAAGAAATGAGTTTGATAAAATTTTCTTTGAACAACAACCTCTGCTTAAACACAATTTGCCTATTGAAACTCTAGGAGGTCCTCCTCCACCTAATGGTGATCCTATGTTTGAAATAAAACAATTTCCAGATACTTTAAAATATGCTTATCTTGATGAGAAAAAGATATATCCTGTTATTATTAGTGCTAACCTTTCAGAACATGAAGAAGAAAGATTATTGAAAATTCTGAAGAAGCACCGAGCTGCTATTGGATATACTCTTGATGATCTTAAGGGCATTAGTCCCACTCTCTGTCAGCACAAGATTAATATGGAACCTGATGCTAAACCCGTTGTTGATCACCAACGACGTTTAAATCCTCAAATGAAAGAAGTGGTAAGAAATGAAATACTGAAGCTTCTGGAAGCAGGTATAATTTATCCCATAGCTGATAGTAGATGGGTAAGTCCTGTTCATTGTGTCCCTAAGAAAGGAGAAATTACTATTGTTCCTAATGATAAAAATGAACTTATTCCACAAAGAATTGTCACTGGTTATATAATGGTAATGGATTTTAGAAAATTAAATAAAGCAACTAGAAAAGATCATCACCCTCTGCCTTTTATTGATCAAATTTTAGAAAGACTATCTAAGCACACACACTTTTGTTTTCTCGACCGATATTTTGGTTTTTCTCAAATACATGTTTCACAACTGATCAATAGAAAACCACCTTTACTTGTCCTTTTGGAACTTATGCTTATAGACGTATGCCTTTTGGCTTATGCAATGCACCTGCTACCTTTCAAAGATGTATGACCGCTATATTCTCTGATTTTTGTGAAAAGATTGTTGAGGTTTTCATGGATGATTTTTCCATTTATGGAACTTCTTTTGATGATTGCTTAAGCAACCTTGATCGAGTTTTGCAGAGATGCGAGCAAACTAATCTTGTCTTGAATTGGGAGAAGTGCCACTTTATGGTTAATGAAGGTTTGTCTTGGGACATAAAATTTCTGAACGACGGATTGAGGTGGATAAAGCTAAAGTTGACGCAATTGAGTAAATGCCATGTCCTAAAGGTACCAAAGGTATCCGTAGTTTCTTCGGTCATGCTGTTTCTATAGGAGATTTATTAAAGACTTCTATAAAATTTCTAGGCCTCTTAGAAATCTTTTACAAAAGAATGTTCCATTTGTTTTTGATGATGATTGTGTAGAAGCCTTTGAAACACTTAAGAAAGTCTTAATTTTTGCACCTATTGTTCAACCACCTGATTGGAACTTGCCTTTTGAAATTATGTGTGATGCTAGTGATTATGCTGTTGGTGTTGTTTTGGGACAAAGAGTTGATAAGAAACTAAATGTTATCCATTATGCTAGCAAAACTCTAGACAGTGCCTAAAGAAATTACGCTACTACTGAAAAAGAATTTTTAGCAGTTGTGTTTGCTTGTGATAAATTCAGATCTTACATTGTTGATTCTAAAGTGATTGTTCACACTGATCATCCTGCTATTAAATATCTTATGGAAAAGAAAGATGCTAAACCTAGACTCATTAGGTGGGTTCTCTTGCTATAAGAATTTGACTTGCATATCACCGATAGAAAAGGAGCTGAGAAGCCTGTAGCTGATAACTTGTCTAGGTTAGAGAATATTCTTGATGACCCACAACCTATTAATGATAGTTTTCCTGATGAGCAATTAGCTGCAATAAATGTCTCTCATAACACTCCTGGGTATGCTGACTATGCTAATTATATTGCTGCTAAATATATACCACCTAGCTTCACTTACCAACAAAACAAAAAATTCTTCTATGATTTAAGACATTACTTTTGGGATGACCCACATCTTTATAAAAGGAGTAGATGGTATTATTAGACATTGTGTACCTGAGCACGAACAGGGACAAATCCTATGAAAATGTCACTCCAAAGCTTACGGAGGGCATCATGCGGGAGATAGAACTGCTCACAAGGTATTGCAATATGTTTTTATTGGCCTACTCTCTTCAACGATAACCGTAAGTTTGTTTTATCTTGTGATGAATGTCAAAGAATTGGTAATATTGGTAAGTGTCAGGAAATGCCTATGAATTATTCTCTTGCTGTTGAACCATTTGATGTTTGGGGTTTCGATTACATGGGACCTTTTCCTTCCTCTAATGGGTATACACATATTTTGGTTGCTGTTGAATATGTTACTAAGAGGGTACAAGCTATTCCAACTAGTAGTGCTAATCACAACACCTCTATTAAGATGCTTAAGGAAGTTATTTTCCTAAGGTTTGGAGTCCCTAGATATTTAATGACTGATGGTGGTTCACATTTTATTCTTGGTGCTTTCCGTAAAATGCTTGCTGAGTATGATGTTAACCACAAAATTGCATCCGCCTATCAT
Organism: Thinopyrum elongatum; assembly: GCA_011799875.1. Lineage (NCBI taxonomy): Eukaryota > Viridiplantae > Streptophyta > Magnoliopsida > Poales > Poaceae > Thinopyrum > Thinopyrum elongatum. Next base: position 1,466,457 of record CM022302.1, on the reverse strand, counting down.
CTTCAGTCTAGTGGTCAAGTTGAACTTAGCAATAGAGAAATAAAATTAATTTTACAAAAAACTGTCAATAGGTCCCGAAAGAATTGGTCTAAGAAATTGGACGATGCACTTTGGGCTTACCGAACAGCATATAAAATCCCATGGGTATGTCTCCTTACAAAATAGTTTATGGAAAAGCTTGTTATTTGCCTCTTGAGTTAGAACATAAAGCATATTTGGCAGTTAAAGAACTCAACTATGATTTCAAACATGCCGGTGAAAAGAGGTTAATTGATATTAGCTCACGAGATGAATGGAGAACCCAAGCTTATGAAAATGCCAAGTTATTTAAAGAAAAAGTCAAAAGATGGCATGATAAAAGAATCCAAAAGCGTGAGTTCAAAGTTGGAGAATATGTTCTTTTGTACAACTCTCGTTTCAGATTCTTTGCATGAAAACTTCTCTCCAAATGGGAAGGACCCTATGTTATCGAGGAGGTTTATCGATCTGGAGCCATCAAAATAAATAATGCCGAAGTTACTAACCCGAAGGTTGTCAACGGGCAAAGAATAGAACATTATGTCTCAGGTACGCCCATTAATGTTGAAAGCAATATTATCCAAACTATGACACCAGAAGAACACATAAAAGAAACCTTCCGGAACACTCCAGAATCGTGAAAAGGAGGAGGTATGTGATACGGTAAGTAAACGGACTCCAAAAAATCCGCAAAAATATTTTTTGCCAGTTTTGGAATATATTAAAAATTAGGAAAATAAGAAACAGCCATGAAGGTAACCCTGGTGGGCACATGACACCAGTGCGCGCCTGGCCTAGGTGGCTTGTGCCCACCTCGGGTACCTTTTGGACTCCGTTTTTCTCCCGTTTACTTGTTTAACAAGATAAAAAATTCTTTATATACCCCCCGAACCTATTAACCACCGTATCATGGAGAAATCTTCTATTTTCTTTTCTCGCTGTTTTCTGACAGATCTAAAAATATGTCATCTCAAGATTCCGAGGAGGAGTGCCCAGTTTCTTATCAGCCTTTAGATAAAAATATCTTCAAGGACACCTATCCCTACATATGGTTCTCCGATGCGGAAGATGAAGATGAACCAGTCCCTCCTCGTTTCAAGCACGAAAGCATGGAGGCGTTATGCAAGAGGATAATAAAGCTTGAGATGGATAACGATGACTTGAGGATGGATAACTTTACTCTCCGGCGTAAGCTGGAGAAAGAGAAGGATAAACGTAATACCTCATCTCCACCTCCTTCCTCATCACCAAAGGAGACTTGAGTATCGGCTATGGGCACTCCCCTTGGCTTGTGCCAAGCTTGGGGGAGGTGCCCCGGTATCGTATCAGGTCCATTATGTTTTGCCTTTACTTATCTTAGTTCGATCCTTAGTTATCTTTCGATTTAATTGAATAAAAGTTTAGTTCGATCCTTTCTTTTCAAGTGCTTGCTTAGTGATCTATCCTTGTAATCGTGTGAAAGATATATAATAAAATTTAGTTTGAGTTTTGTTTTCTTTACTTTCATGTTCACTAAAAGGAAAGGAAATAAATGAAAAAGATCATAAGCTAATCTTATGGTAAGTAATGACATCACATAAGGAAGAGTATAAGTAGAAAATTTTATTGGAGATTTACAAACATAGCATTGGTCAATGATGCAATTCATGAAAGAATTAATAAGGGAAGAAAAGATTCACATGCAAATACACTATCTTGGACATCTTTTATGATTGTGAGCCCCCATAAAAATATTATATGCCAAAATTCTTGATGTTGGACAAGGAAGGCAACGTAATGATTTATGTTTGTTCATATTCACATAGAAGTTATATTGTCATAGATCCTTTAACATGTGGTGCTTGCCCCCATCTTTGCTAGCCAAAAATTCCGCACTAAGTAGAGATACTACTTGTGCATCCAAAACCATTAAACTCAAATCTTGTTTTGAGAGTCCAGTATACCTACCTATGGATTGAGTAAGATCCTTCAAGTAAGTTGTCATCGGTGCAATATGGCAATAAAAATTGCTTCTAAATGTGTTAGATCATTTAGTGGAAGAGAAAATTGAGCGTTGTACGAACTTGTGATGGCAAAGAATAAAAGCGACATATTACATAATAAAGGTTGCTATCATCAGGGGCAATATAACGTGACGTTATTTTGCAATAAGAGATTAAGCATACAACCAAAAAGCGCATGGCAACCTCTGTTTCCCTCTGCGAAGGGCCTCTCTTTTACTTTTATGTATTTACTTTTATGCAAGAGTCAAATTATCTCTCTATTCCTTTTTATTTTCTCTTTTGGCAAGCACCATGTGGTGAAGAAAGATGTAGGCACATATATCCAGTTGGATATGGGTGGGCATGAGTTATTATTGTTGACATCACTCTTGAGGTGAATACGTTGGGAGGCGAAACTATAGGCCCCTATCTTTCTATGAGTCCGGTTGAAACTTTTTACTCAGGTGTATGCGGTGAGTGTTAGCAATCATAGATGACTATATGGTGGTTGAGTATGTGGACTTGCCAAAAAGGCTCCGATACGTAACCCTTCCTGAAAAGATGATAAATTGTAGTTGCAAAGTTGACTGAGAACATAGTTTGTTGATTTTCAATAGATTTTATGCTTTATACTTCGATGTTGTGATGAATTGTTACTTGTTCATGAGAAGTTTATGATAAAAGTTCTATAATAAAGTTTGTTGATGTTATAATAATATACATGATGCTTCTATGTCCGTATTTTCTTTCTATAGAAACCTCTCTCTCTAAGCATGTGGACATGTTTTTCGATTTCGGTTTTCGCTTGAGGACAAGCAAGGTCTAAGCTTGGGGGAGTTGATATGTCCATTATGCATCATGTTTTCCTACTGTTATTTAAAATGTTTTTATGCATAATAATGCTTTTTGGAGTAATTCTAATGCCTTTTCTCTCATAATATGCAAGGTTCACACAAAGAGGGAATACCGGCAGCTGGAATTCTGGACCTGAAAAAGCTACGTCAGGCCACCTATTCTACACAACTCCAAATGAGCTGAAACTTCACAGAGATTTTTTATGGAATATATAAGAATTATTGGACCAAATAACAACCAGAGGGGGCCCACCAGGTGGGCACAACCCACCTGGGCGCGGCAGTGCCCCCGGGCGTGCCCTGGTAGGTTGTGCCCTCCTCGGCCCACCTTCGGTGCCCCTCTTCTGGTATATAAGTCATTTTGACCCAGAAAAAATAAGGGAAGGACTTTCGGGACGAAGCGCCACCGTCTCGCGGCGGAACTTGGGCAGGGGCACTTTTGCCCTCCGGCGGAGCGATTCCGCCGGGGGAACTTCCCTCCCAGCGGGGGAAATCATCGTCATCATCATCACCAACAACTCTCCCATCTTGGGGAGGGCAATCTCCATCAACATCTTCAACTGCACCATCTCCTATCAAACCCTATTTCATCTCTTCTGTTCAATCTTTGTACCGGAACCTTAGATTGGTGCTTGTGGGTGACTAGTAATGTTGATTACATCTTGTAGTTGATTACTATATGGTTCATTTGGTGGAAGATTATATGTTCAGATCCATTATGCTATTTAATAACCCTCTGATCTTGAGCATGTTTATCATTTGTGAGTAGTTACTTTTGTTCCTGAGGTCACGGGAGAAATCTTGTTGCAAGTAATCATGTCAACTTGATATGTGTTCGATATTTTAATGATATGTATGTTGTGATTCCCTTAGTGGTGTCATGTGAACGTCGACTTCATGGCACTTGACCTTATTAGGGCCTAAGGGAATGCATTGTGGAGTAGTTATTAGATGATGGGTTGCGAGAGTGACAGAAGCTTAAACCTTAGTTTATGCGCTACTTTGTAAGGGACTGATTTGGATCCAAAAGTTTAATGCTGTGGTTAGATTTTATCTTAATACTTTTCTCGTAGTTGCGGATGCTTGCGAGGGGGTTAATCATAAGTAGGAGGTTTGTTCAAGTAAGAACAGCACCTGAGCACCGGTCCACCCACATATCAAATTATCAAAGTAGCGAACACGAATCAAACCAACCTGATGAAAGTGACTAGATGAAATTCCCGTGTACCCTCAAGAACGTTTTTCTTATCATAAGAGACCGTTTTGGCCTGTCCTTTGCCTCAAAACGATTGGGCTACCTTGCTGCACTTTTGGTACCGTTACCGTTACTTGCTCATTACAAATTACCTGGCTATCAAACTACTCGTTACTTATAATTTCAGTGCTTGCAGAGAATACCTTGCTGAGAACTAGGTGTCATTTCCTTCTACTCCTCGTTGGGTTCGACACTCTTACTTATCGAAAGGACACGATTGATCCCCTATACTTGTGGGTCATCAGTTACCAATCATAATGTTTTAACCAGGTATTTAAAAGCTCTTTAGTTTTAATAGGGAAGGTGGAAACGCGAGCCATTATTATAAAACTATTATGCAATTTATACTAAGACTATGTTCATAATTAATTGCACTGAGCATTAAACAAGTTAATTCTGAAATGCGCTCCCACCCAAATCAATATATCTCGTAATTGATTGTGAGCGATTCAAGATCCGCATTTCAATTCAACTCCATTAATGGGAACATCACAGATGACGGGAACTTCAATCCGTAGGCCAACTTGCCGATCACATGTCTATGTGACTCTTGTTCATCTTTTGATGGGCATGTTCCGACCTCAGGACTCTCAAGCCAGAACGTCAAGACAACCAAGTGACCTCGCAGCGAGGTCTCAAACCACCCGCCTCGCACTTCTCTAATCGTTCGTACTCATGGAAACATGACACCGCCCGAAAAGATAGGTGTCGTGATGGTGCTACACTTGGGAGAACACTAACTACTTGATATTTTTAAGTTAGAGATCAACCTACTAATAAGTGACTACCATGCAATCAAAAGGGCGCATCAACAGGGATAAACATCTCAGGCAATTCACAATATCATGATATGGTATAGCCGTTACTGACGGAGAAGTCTTTAATTTCTTCGTCTTCAGCATTTGCCTCGGTGTTCACCTTCGCGAAGATTGCCACCACCTTGTCGATGCACCAGATAATATTGCTATCTCTATAACTAATAAAATTAGTGCATTACATAAGGTTGACACACAAGAAATTAAAGTGACAGTCATATGGCTCCAGCCATCAAGCCGAATCATGACACGCATGTCATGTTAATTAATTTATATCATATAGTCATCTCATACATAATCAAATTAAATATGACAAAGACTATACCACATCTCATGCACATGGATCCTGCAAAACCAAGATAGACGCCTCTAATCGGTTCATACAATATTTTTGTTTTACGTAGCTTCTAAGGCTTTGAAACAAACCGAAGCTACCTACGTCCATCATCAAGTATGATTATTCAAGTCGCTAGATTAACTTTACGGGGCGTATGAAACACGAGATAATAAAATCTCGAGCCCCATACTGAACTTCGTCATACGCATGATCCCTGTGCAGATCATATCTGCATTACCCTTTAGTCTGCGAAACATCCATCTTTCTTTAACTAAAGTGGAACCCAAAGAACTGTTAGCCTTTCGTTGATCTGTCAACCAACATATTCAGGAGCAGCATGGAAGGATCGCGGATTGCAGAACTTTGTAAGATTCCACAATGCCGTCAAGATAAGGACTATGCAAATTCAAGGGAAGCGACAAGAACATCGGGCAATAGATTTCATCTACTACCCGCATAATTAATTTCTGGTAATACCCATACATCTCTATGTATTCTTGATCGTAACCTTCATATACACATAGCACGGCTCTGATACCACTGTAGGGTAACGCAGCAAAAAAAATTCCTACTTACGCACCAGCCCAGGACCACTAAGAAGTTGCATACAATGTTTTTGATCTGGTCGTTACCGAATCCAAGTGCAATGTAAGGAGAGTCGGTGGAGATCGTTGGTGCAGATCCCCGCAGCTAGGATTTACAACCTTCCAACCGCGAGGATGTTCTCCCTAGTCTGCCCCTCGGACAGCCCATCGGGAGGCGGTCGGACAGTCCCTCAGACAGTGTCACTGACAGCCCTCCGGAAGGACCCTCAAAACCCGAACGATCACTCGGACAGCCCTTTGGGAGGACACTCGAAAGCCCCCTGGGAAAAATATAGAACCTACGACCTATCTACGGAGTTGCACACATACGGTGTCACCTATCCGTCAAGGCTTCGCCGTCCAGAATTAGTTCCCACCGAAACCCAGACAGCCTTTCGGCTCTACGAAACTATTTCATGGGAGGAGAGAAGAAAGGCAGATCATGCATGCCATTTGGTGGAAGAGTGTGACGCCCCCGGCCCGATCGTGCACTAATCATACACGCACATGCACACGATCAAGCCTAAGGACTCACGGGAAGATATCACAACACAACTCTAAAACATAAATAAAGTCATACAAGCTTTATATTACAAGCCAGGGGCCTCGAGGGCTCGAATACATAAGCTTGCGAACAAGCGTCAGCGGAAGCATCAGATATCTGAGTACAGATATGAAAGAAAGTACAGAAAGGCCTTTAGAAAGGCGGGGCAAAATAAAACACTACGATCGAAAGGCGAAGGCCTCCTGCCTGGGACCCTCCGATCCTACTCCTGGTCGTCAGTCAACTCGTAGTAGTATCCATCCTCTGGGTAGTAGTAGTAGCGATCGTCGGGGCATCTGTCTCAGGGGGCTCCGTCCTCTGGTCACGTCAAACTGATATGGGGAGAAAAAGGAAAACAAAGCAACCGTGAGTACTCTGAAGTACTCAGCAAGCAAGGATCTACACTACATATGCAAACATTTTCAGGGGAGGCTGTATATGTGGACTGGGCTGCAGAAATGCCAGATGAGAGAAGGCCTAGTCCTATCGAAGACTAGCATCTTCAGCGGTCTTGCAGCAGTAGAAGAGAGTAGTAACAATACCATATAATGTAGCAGTAATAATATCAACCTCACCCAGAGATCCTTTCTCGACTCCCTGCGAGAGAAGCAATCCCAGAGCCATATATTACAGGTCTCATCACAGGTATCCAGTTCTCAAATTGTACAATCAGGATAAATCCGAGTGTCCTTTACCGTAGGACCGGCTATCGATAGAAGTGTTTTTCCCTGCAGGGGTGCACCAACTTACCCAACACGCTCGATTAACTTCGGCCGGACACACTTCCTGGGTCATGCCCGGCCTCGGCCAAACGACACATCGCAACCCTACCTACAGCTCAGCAGAGAGGTCCCGTCGGTTACATCCTAAGCGCTCAGAGGTCTTGGGCCATCGCCCTGTGCACTCCGAGTCGTTGCGTGAGGGGGAAGCCAGGCACCAGGGTGGCGCCGGTCCGTCCCGGCCGCAAGGCTGAACTAGACGTTGACAGAGCTTTCGGCTGATGCTACGATGCAGAACGCCCATACTATGCCACGTGATGGTTAGTGCTATCAGACCAGAGGCCTGCTCGGATTCAAATATCCAAATCGCTAGGACTAGGGGCTTGCGATAACGAGCAGAGACTCACGAAAGATGTGTGACCCCGTCGCCCGTCTCGAGGGACTTGCGGCAAGGGCCAAGAATGCCCGGCCGCGCCTCGTATTCACCACTCGGGCACCACACTGCAACCCGCCTTCACATCACACGCGGGTACCCCTCAGGGTCGACCCGCCTTTTCCAAGTAACATTGTAAAGTCCAAGTATCCGTGTGTCCATAACATCAGGGAATCCGAGGTATCACCCTCATTGAATTCCACTCGATGTCCGTCAAGGTGAACTAGGAGGAATCACCCTCACTGGTCCACACTTGAGGTGTTGTCGACAGCGTCGTTATCGGAAGCGGTGAAGGAGGAATCACCCTCGATGACCATGACCGAATAACTACTCTACAGAGTTAACATCAGAAGTGCTACATGAGGTTTCACCATCGACACTCGATAGTACGCTGCGAGTGGTCGTTACAACTAAGGGGGGTGATGTGCGGTGTCGGGTCCTGTGGTCTTCAATCCCATTGATCGGGTCTTCTGACGATCCAGCGCGGCAGTCGGGTAAGTGGGTTCACTGATAGGTCTACTACCCAGCCTAGACTAAACAGTTTAGGATATGTAGGTAATTATTAACAGTAGGTTACAATGAACAGGCTATGCATCAGAATAGGTAAAGCAGCAGCAGCGTAATTCTAATGCAAGCATGAGGAATTTGAATGGGCGATATCGGTATGCTCAGGGAGGGGCTTGCCTGGTTGCTCGGCGGCAAGGGCAAGGTCGTCTATGGTGTCTTCGGGATCCGGAGCTGCGTCGGTCTCGGGACGACGTCGGGTCGGGGGCTATCGAGAGAGAAGAGGGGGAGGAAACAGTATAAATATTAGCAAACATGAGCATGTAAATACGATACACGGTGCTAGGGGTAGTCTAACGCAGCATCACATAACGACGGAGCGGGAGAATATCTGACGATATTTCCCGGGTCTTTGGAATTATCGGACAGAGGAAAGAGGGGAACGGTTGCAAGTTCGGATGTTAGGGGACGTTGAGGGCGAAACGGACCGCGTATTCAGATTCGTCTCGTCGTTCGAGCACTTTCATGTACAAAGTATTTTCATACTGAGCTACGGATTATTTATATGATTTTCTAAAGGTTTTTATTAATTTTGGAATTTAATTAATTATTTAAATTAACATTATCGCAACAGTGTCTTGCTGACGTCAGCATGAGCGTAGCATGACGTCAGGAAGCAGTGGGTCCCACTGTCATAGGCTGTTAGGTTATTAGTGATTAACTAATTAAATTACTGTTTATAACACTAACTACTTAATTAGATTAACCTAATCAGGAGATTAATTAACTTAATTAATTAACTATAATTAATTAATTAATTAATTTAATTATTTTTATTTTATTTCATTTTTTTTAAACGTTTTTGGGGCTGGGCCCCGTCTGTCAGCGGCACAGGGGGGGCAGGGCCCACCGTCAGCGGCACAGGGGGCAGACCGGGGGGGGGGGGGTGCGTTTCGGGTCGGGCGCTGCGGGATGAGGGAGCGGGCGGGGGAGCGGGACGGCAATCGCGGCGACGGACGGCGGGGGGAGCTACGGGGCGGAGGGCGCGAAGGCGTGCGCGTGCGAGAGGGGCGGCGGCGGCGGGGCCGCGGGCAGCTGCGCGCCGGGGCGCGGCTGCGGCCGGAGGGGAGGCGCGGTCCAGGAGCGGTGCAGGGCCCGACGGCGCGCATGGGAAACGACGGTTGAGCGCGACGCGGTGAGGCCGCTGCTCGCGACGTGCGCGGAGCGTGAGCGTGCGGGGAAGAGAGGAGAGGGGGGGGGCAGGCGGCCGGGGCTCACATCGAGGGGGGGGGGGAAGAGGCTGGCCGGCGACGGTGTGGTGGTAGGGTGAGGAGGCGACAGGGTCGACGGAGAGGCGACGGGCGGCGCCGACGAGGCGACACGACGAGGTGTCGGGCTCTCGGGCGCGGCGTCTGTGTGGCGACGCGTCCCCGATCCACTCCTGGATCGGGAGGGGGGAACGGGACGGTGAGGTGGCCTCGACGAGGAGCGCCGGGTGGCGGCGGGGACGAAGGCGGCGGCGGTTAGCGACGGCGTCGGCGCGAGAGCGAGGCGGGACGGGGCGCGTCGGTGCGGGAGCTCCCGATCCCGATAAGTTTGGATGGTGGAAGGAGAGGGGGGGAGGAGGGGGGAGTGGGGTAGGTAGGGTTTGGGGTGGGACCGGGGGGGTTTAAAAGGGGGGGGGGGCGGCTGGGCCGGCCTGGGTTGGGGCTGGTGGCCAGCTGGGCCACGGCCCAGTTGTCCGGGGGGGGGGGGGGGCTTTCCTTCTTTTGTTCATTTTTCTTTTTTATAAATTCATATACCTCGGTTTAGTAATAGTTGGGCCCCAAACCGAATTTTGTACAAGGGAGACTAGTCATAAATACCAGTGCGTTATTTCCTAACACATAAATAATTAGTTTGGGGCAAAAATCATTTCATACTTAATTAGATTTATAAAGGTTATTAAATATTGTTTTTAGTGCTGGTGTTGAAGATGTTTGAGTCACTTTACCCAACTCCAATGATGTTGGTTTCAATTTTAGAATTGTCTCTGATTTATTTGCTATTTAATGAACAATTTAGTTTCTATGTTGGACACTTTTATTTTCCACTTTCATTTAAATTGTGGATTTGAGGTTAGGAGTTGAAATGTCAATATGATGTTAATGATGAGCATGCACTGATAATCATGCTGACTTGGCATTATCAAAATGGGATTACTGTGGTTAACCACCGGGGTGTTACAATCTCCTCTACTAACAAGATTCTCGTCCGCAGAATAAGAATAGAAGGGAAAAGTTCGGGGTATGCCGCACGAAGATTATCCTGCGTTCCCAAGTGGCTTATCTTCAGTATGATTTGACCACTTGCACTTTGAGGAACTTGGTAACCTTCTGACGGGTTCGACGTTAAGCTTCATCGAGAATGCGGATCGGATGCTCCTTTAAGATAGATCATCTTGAATTCGAGCATCTCGTGATATCAGCTCGGTGCGGCGAGATTCCTTGAAGCATTTACGAAGTTGCGACAGCATGAAAGACGTCGTGGATATGGGAGAATTGCGGCGGCAACTCCAGTTTATATGCCACCTGACCACGTCTAGCAATAATGCGGAAAGTACGCAATGTAGCGTGGAGCTAGCTTGCCCTTGATCCAAAACGGTGAGTGCCCTTCATAGGGGTGACACGTAGATAGCTTGATCACAGGTTGATAAGTCAAACCCCCATCGTTTGCGATCATAGTTGCTCTTCTGCGCCTCGAGCCGCCTTGAGATTTTCCCGGCAATTCGGACTTGTTCTTCGGCGTGTTGAATAATATCTGACCCACGAGCGGTCGTTCACCCAGTTTCTGACCAATTCAGAGGGGTTCGACACTTACGTCCATAGAGAACTTCAAAGGGGGCCATTTTCAAGCTGGCTTGATAGCTGTTGTTTATAGGAGTAACTCCGGCACTTATGGAAGAGATTCTCCCACTCTCTTGCCAAACGATATAACACAAGCTCGTAAGCATATCTTCAAGGCACTTGATTAACTCGTTCAACTTGGCCTTGGGATTGAGGATGATAAGCTGAACTCCAGGTAATATGAGTTCCCATAAGCTTTTGGAAACTTTCCCAGAAATGACCAGTGAAATATGGCGTGGGTCCACGGTACCCTGAACTGATCTCTTTCGGAATACCGTGGAGTGAAAACAATTCTGGAGATATATCACTCTGCTAACTGACTAGCAGTGATCGTCTCGCTTGACAGGCAGCAAAGTGTGCAACTTTGGAGAGTTGGTCGACGACGACAAGAATAGCATCGTGACCCTTCTGTGACCTGGAAGTCCTGTAATGAAATCCTCTGAACCGTATCCCATTTCCATAAGGAATAGGAAGTGGTTGCAGAATTCCAGCAGGCTTCTGATGTTCTGCTTTAACGCGTCGACACCACATCACATTCAGCAACATATCGAGCAATGTTCTTGGCTCATTCTAGACCACCAGTACCTTTGCGGAGATCACGATACATCTTGGTGCTACCCCGGATGAATAGACAGCGGGGTATCATGTGCCTCCCTTCATGACTTTGTCAGTCATTAAAGCTCGAAGCGAGGTACGACAATGCGGGTCCTGAAATACAGGTTCCATCTTCAGACAGCGAGAAATCCCTGTACTTTACAAGGTGAAGGTCTTTCTTCATCAGATCAACTTCAGCATCTTTAGCTTGCGCATTCTTAACAGCTTTCTCAAGAATATGGTTCAACAACCAAGGTTTTTAGGTATCCTTGGGGAACTATCTCGAGATTTAGCTTTCGAAGCCCTCATACAGAAGTGGTTGCTGTAGCTGAAACCTCAAGTTCGCAGCAATAGGATTTGCGGCTAACGCATCAGCCATTACATTAGCCTTGCCAGGGGTATAAGAAATACCCAAATCATAGTCCGCAATGGTCTCCATCCATCTTGCTGACGAGATTCAGAGATGGCTGAGTGAACAAGAGTACTTCAAACTTTTATGATCGTGTATATCTCGCAACGATTAGCGAGGAATATGTCGCACAACTGCAGTGCATAGATGACAGCAGCTAGTTCTAGTCATGTCCCGGATAATTACCCTCTTCATGCGGTCGGCAACGACGAGAGGCCATAGGCAATCACTTTACGCTCTTGCATTAGGATACAGCCTAATCCTTCACGGATGCGTCACAATAGATCACAAAGTCTTTGCGAGAATTGGAGGAGCAAGTACTGGGGCAGACGTTAGCTTGTCCTTGATGTTTGAAAGCTTTCCTGACATTTTTCTGTCCAATTCAAACTTAACGCCCTGTGAAGCAGATCAGTCAAAGGCTTAGCAATCTTAGAAAAACTCAGGACAAAACGACGGCAATAATGACAAGACCGAGAAAACTTCTCACGTGCTTGACGTTCTTCGGAGGAGTCCAGTCAAGTATAGCCTGAACCGTCTCATGGGTTAACGGCAATGCCATCTTTCAAATCACATGGCGAGATATTATATCTTCAGACAACCAGAATTCCATTTAGATATTGGCATACAGTTGGTGTTCTCGGAGCCTTTCCAGTACAAACGGCAGTGTTCAGCATGTTCTCCTTATTCTTTGAATAACAGAATAGTCATCTAGATATACACCCGACGAACTTGTCGAGGTAATCCATGAAGATGTAATTCATCAGACGGGAATGGCTGAGCATTGGTTAAGCCAAATGACATGACGGTATTCCTCATAAGAGCCATAGCGAGTAACAAAAGCAGTCTTCGAATATCCTCTTCCGAACATGATCTGATTGATAAACCCAATCTCAAATCAAGCTTAGAGATACTGAGGAACCAACAAGTTGGATCATACACATCATGATCCGAAAGCGGGATACTTGTTCGATTGTTGCTCGGTGATTTGGTCGATAATCCTGAACCAATCGGTTAGTTCCCATCCTTCTTCTACGAAAGAAGTGAAGGTGCTCCCCCAAGCGAGAGGAACGGGGCGATGAAACCTTTCATTAGTGGACGTGGTCGATTTCTCCTTAAGACTCGAGAAGATGGTGCGGAGGTCAGCTTATAAAGGAACGACTTCGCGATAGGTGTTGTGCAGGCTTCAAGTCGATGACAATCTCAACAGCTCAAGCAGGGGTATTCCTGAATTCTTCTGGAGGAAATACATCTTGAAAATCACGAAACACTGGACGTTCTCGATGCCTTCAAGAGGTGAAGCATTCAGGCATTCAGAAGATAAATTGATGCTCGGCGTCCTGAACTGTTCGATGCCGAGAATCTGAGGTCTGTTCGCGGAAGGGAGGTGAGCTGGACGAGTCCTTAGGCAGCGCAACTCAATCAAGCCTTATGGGCTTGTAAACAGTCCATACCGAGAATGATGTCTATGTCGGAAGGTCCAAGAGCAATAAGGGAAGCAGAGAATATCAACCCTTCAATCTCGATTTGATTGTTGTGACTTACCATCTTGGTTTGCCACCTGGAACGGGGAGTGATAATCTCTAATGGTGTGGGCAATAACTCTAGAGGTAGCTCATGCCGCTGAGCAAATTGTTGAGACACAAAGGAATGTGATGCCCCGGAATCAAAGAGAACAGAAGCTGCAACTGAATTAACTGACAGAGTTCCCATCACGATTTTTGTAGACTCACGAGCTTCTCCCATTTTGACGTGAGTGACCTGGCCTCGGTCCATAGCAGACATCCTGGCCTTACGATTCCTACAACGATGGGTTCGATGGCCCTTCGTACGACCATCAGGAGGACATGGGGCATCCTGAGGAGAAGCCGTAACATTAGGCGGTCCATCATGAACCGATAACTGTCTCGGCGGTGAAGGCAGACGAGGTGCAACATATGACGGCCTTGGTGTTGGAGCAGGTCGGTGATGAACATTGTGTGGGATCCAGGCTCGTCGTTTCTGAACAGGCTGACCCGATGATGAGCCAGCTCCATGAGTGCGCTTGAGCGACTCCTGGCATTCAGTCAGAGCTGTTTCAATTCGGAAAGATTTGCTGACAAGCGTTGCGAAGTCTGTGCAATCAAGGACTGCAAGTGCGAGTTTTATGTCAGTACGGAGTCCTTCACGGAATTTATCCTGCTTACGGGCGTCAGTGTCAACGTCATCCTCAGCATAGCGGGATAACTCGAGAAATTTCCTCTGATATTCATCCACAGTCATTTTGTCCTGTGAGAGTTTGCGGAACTCCTGCTTCTTCTGGTCTATCAGACCTTGAGGAATATAACGTGCACGAAAAGCTGACTGAAATTCCTGCCAAGTGGTTACAGTCTCTGCAGGCAACATAGCCTTGTGGCTTTCCCACCATTGAGCAGCTGGGCCCTTCAGGTGGAATGTCGCAAAGGTGACGTAACTGTCAGGGGCAACATTAGCTGATTCCATCTCAAACAGGATGTCACGAAGCCAATCATCAGCATCCATAGGATTGGTGGAGTTGCGGAAAACGGACGGATTGAGGCGCACAAATTCTGCCAGAGTTATTGGAACATTCTGTTGCTGAGCATTTTGATTTGGGAACTGAGCCAATAGTCCGGTCATAAACTGCTGCATCATTGCGGCCATATAGGGTGGAGGTGGTGGATCGTCAGCCATTCTGCCAAATCAACAGGGGCAGTTTAGCAAGAAAGACTGCATGTGTAAGGAGTTATTCAGGACGTAACACGAGAGATGAACGGGAAAGGCACTAGATGTAAAATAGTAGTCGTTGAAAGACATACCAATCCATGCACATAGTCGGGTACATGCGGACAGCACGACGACGCAAATTTAGAAGCTAGACATTCTAGGCGGCGCGCAGGCACGCGATAGGGAAGTACACAACGAGACATAGCAAAGGCTACATCAACGTCGGAGAAAACTATTGGAGCGAGGAATCTGCACGTGACAACACAGGGTGCCCTCGATAAGAGGATCCTGTAAGCAGAACCTGGCCCAAAATCTTGAAGCAAGGGGGATATTTTCAGAACTTCGGGTGGACGTGAGCACGAGAGCCTAATGTTGGAGTTAGTAAAAGTTTAACCCGAATAGACGAGATATCAGAGTCCTAGAGTAAAGGTCGAGGAGTAAAAGATCCTAATACCACCCAATTGGCGACGTGGGCCCGTGAGCCACACAGCCAAGTTAGTAAAACAGTTTCCGGTTTCTAGACTCAACTTCGGCCAAGGAGTTGAAAAGGGGGTTCCTACAGTCAGTCTGCTATGATACCAACTTGTGACGCCCCCGGCCCGATCGTGCACTAATGATACACGCACATGCACACGATCAAGCCTAAGGACTCACGGGAAGATATCACAACACAACTCTAAAACATAAATAAAGTCATACAAGCTTTATATTACAAGCCAGGGGCCTCGAGGGCTCGAATACATAAGCTTGCAAACAAGCATCAGCGGAAGCATCAGATATCTGAGTACAGATATGAAAGAAAGTACAGAAAGGCCTTTAGAAAGGCGGGGCAAAATAAAACACTACGATCGAAAGGCGAAGGCCTCCTGCCTGGGACCCTCCGATCCTACTCCTGGTCGTCAGTCAACTCGTAGTAGTATCCATCCTCTGGGTAGTAGTAGTAGCGATCGTCGGGGCATCTGTCTCAGGGGGCTCCGTCCTCTGGTCACGTCAAACTGATATGGGGAGAAAAAGGAAAACAAAGCAACCGTGAGTACTCTGAAGTACTCAGCAAGCAAGGATCTACACTACATATGCAACATTTTCAAGGGGAGGCTGTATATGTGGACTGGGCTGCAGAAATGCCAGAATAGAGAGAAGGCCTAGTCCTATCGAAGACTAGCATCTTCAGCGGTCTTGCAGCAGTAGAAGAGAGTAGAACAATACCATATAATGTAGCAGTAATAATATCAACCTCACCCAGAGATCCTTTCTCGACTCCCTGCGAGAAAGCAATCCCAGAGCCATATATACAGGTCTCATCACAGGTATCCAGTTCTAAATTGTATCAATCAGGATACAACTCCGAGTGTCCTTTACCGTAGGACCGGCTATCGATAGAAGTGTTCTTCCCTGCAGGGGTGCACCAACTTACCCAACAAGCTCGATTAACTTCGGCCGGACACACTTTCCTGGGTCATGCCCGGCCTCGGCCAAACGACACATCGCAACCCTACCTACAGCTCAGCAGAGAGGTCCCCGTCGGTCTATATCCTAAGCGCTCAGGGGTCATGGGCCATCGCCCTGTGCACTCCGGGTCGGTGTGTGCAGGGTCGGGACGAGCACCACCTCAGTCCTGGATGGTACTGGCCCGGCCCGGCCACGAGGCTGAACTGGACGTCTGACAGAGCTTTCGGCTGATGCATACGATGCAGAACGCCCATACTATGCCCACGTGATGGTTAGTGCTATCAGACCAGAGGCCTGCTCGGATCAAATATCCAAATCGTTAGGACTAGGGCTTGCGGTAACGAGCAGAGACTCACGAAAGATGTGACCCCGTCGCCCCGTCTCGAGGACTTGCGGCAAGGGTTAAGAATGCCCGGCCGCGCCTCGTATTCACCACTCGGGCACCACACTGGCAACCCGCCTTCACATCACACGCGGGTACCCCTCAGGGTCGACCCGCCTTTCCAAGTAACATTGTAAAGTCCAAGTATCCGTGTGTCCATAACATCAGGGAATCCGAGGTATCACCCTCATTGAATTCCCACTCGATGTATCCGTCAAGGTGAACTAGGAGGAATCACCCTCACTGGGTCCACACTTGAGGTGTTGTACGACAGCGTCGTTATCGGAAGCAGTGAAGGAGGAATCACCCTCGATGACCATGACCGAATAACTACTCTACAGAGTTAACATCAGAAGTGCTACATGAGGTTTCACCCTCGACACTCGATAGTAACGCTGCAGTGTCGTTACAACTAAGGGGGGTGATGTGCGGTGTCGGGTCCTGGTCTTCAATCCCATTGATCGGGTCTTCTGACGATCCAGCGCGGCAGTCGGGATAAGTGGGGTCACTGATAGGTCTCTACCCAGCCTAGACTAAACAGTTTAGGATATGTAGGTAATTATTAACAGTAGGTTACAATGAACAGGCTATGCATCAGAATAGGTAAAGCAGCAGCAGCAGTAATTCTAATGCAAGCATGAGGAATTTAGAATGGGCGATATCGGTATGCTCAAGGGAGGGGCTTGCCTGGTTGCTCGGCGGCAAGGGCAAGGTCGTCTATGGTGTCTTCAGGATCCGGAGCTGCGTCGGTCTCGGGGACGACGTCGGGGTCGGGGGCTATCGAGAGAGAAGAGGGGGAGGAAACAGTATAAATATATAGCAAACATGAGCATGACAAATACGATACACGGTGCTAGGGGTAGTCTAACGCAGCATCACACGTAACAGACGGAGCGGGAGAATATCTGACGATATTTCCCGGGTCTTTGGAATTATCGGACAGAGGATAAGAGGGGAACGGTTGCAAGTTCGGATAGTTAGGGACGCGTGACGGGCGAACGGACCGCGCATTCAGATTCGTCTCGTCGTTCCGAGCAACTTTCATGTACAAAGTATTTTCATCTGAGCTACGGATTATTTTATATGATTTTCTAAAGTTTTTATTAATTTCTGGAATTTAATTAATTATTTAAATTAACATTATCCGAAACAGTGTCTTGCTGACGTCAGCATGACGTCAGGACCAGTGGGTCCCACCTGTCATAGGCTGTTAGGTTAATTAGTGATTAACTAATTAAATTACTGTTTAATTAACACTAACTACTTAATTAGATTAACCTAATCAGGATTAATTAACTTAATTAATTAACTAATTAATTATTTAATTAATTAATTTAATTATTTTTATTTTTATTTTCATTTTTTTTAAACGTTTTTGGGGCTGGGCCCCGTCTGTCAGCGGCACAGGGGGGGCGACCGGGGGGGGGGGTGCGTGCGCGCGTCGGCGCTGCGGGCAGCGGCGCGGCCGGCGAGCCTGGGGCATCACGGCGGCGCTTGCATGGCGCGTGCGCGTTTCACCAGCCTCGGGCCGCGGAACTTAGGCTATTCGCTAGCCTCGCAGGCGGCTGCGGCGGGGCCGCTGGCAGCGCTCTCGGCGCGCTGCTGCTGCCTTATTGGAGGCGCGGCAGGCAGCGGTGCAGGGCCCCGACGGCGCGCATGGGGGAACGACGGGTGAGCGCGACGCGATGAGGCCGCGGCTCGGCGAGTGGCGCGAGCGCGCGCTGCGTGTGGAAGAGAGGAGAGGGGGGGGGTAGAAGGGCGCAGCGGCCGGGAGTCAGACGAGGGGGCGGGGGGGGGAAGAGGGGGAGCGAAGCCGCGACGGTTGGGGGTAGGGGGGGGGAGGAGGTGCAAATCGGGTTAGAAGGAGAGGCGAGGGCGGTGCCGCGACAGTGAGAAAGAAGAGGGTGTAGGGGGGCCGGTCGCGGCGTCTGTTGGCAGAAGTACTGGGCCACCGATACCTCACTGATCGGTGAGGGGGGGAACGGGGGACGGTGAGGTGGCCTCGACGGAGGAGCGCCGGCGTGGCGGCGGGGAACGAAGGGCGGCGGGCGGTTAGCGACGGCGTCGGCGCAGAGCGAAGCGGCGACGGGGCGGTCGGTGCGGGGAGCTCCCGATCCTGATCCAGTTTGGATCGGGAAGGGAGAGGGGGGGGGGAGAGTGGGATTGGTTAGGGGTTTGGGGTGGACCGGGGGGTTAAAAGGGGGGGGGGGGCGGTCTGGCCGGCCTGGTGTGTGGCCTGGTGGCCAGCTGGGCCACGGCCCCTAGTTGGTCCGGGGGGGGGGGGGGGCTTGTTCTTCTTTCTTTGTTCTTTTTCCTTTTTCTAAATTCATATACCTCGGTTTAGTAAATAGTTGGGCCCCAAACCGAATTTTGTAAAAAGGGAGACCTAGTCCATAAATACCAGTGCTTTATTTCCTAACACCTAAAATTAGTTTGGGCAAAACATCATTTCATACTTAAATTAGATTTAATAAATGGTTATTAAATATTGTTTTTAGTCGCTGTTTGAAGATGTTTGAGTCACTTACCCAACTCCAATGATGTTGGTTTCAATTTTAGAATTGTCTCTGATTTATTTGCTATTTAATGAACAATTTAGTTTCTATGTTGGACAACTTTTATTTTCCACTTTCATTTAAATTTGGATTTGAGGTTAGGAGTTGAAATGCAATATGATGTTAATGATGATCATGCACTGATAATCATGCTGACTTGGCATTATCAAAATGGGATTACTGTGGTTAACCACCGGGGGTGTTACAAAGAGTTACAGTGAGTGTGGAGAGCTCCTCTCCACCTCTATTTATAGGGAAGGAGGAGGTGGTGGTGGCTGAAATTTCAGCCCAAAAGGTGGGTGGCCCCCACATGGAAGTAGCTCACCAAAAGCCACCAAACATGGGTGCTCCCCCCCGAATATCCACCAAACATGGGCTCCATCAAACATGGATGCCCCCTCGCCAAAAAGCCACAAAACATGGGCTCCATCAAACATGGATGCTCCCTCCCCAAAAAGCCACCAAACATGGGCTCCATCAAACATGGATGATCCCTCCCCAAAAAGCCACCAAACATGGGCTGCCCCCCGAAGGGGGCGCCCTAACAAATCAGCCCATGATCATGGGATCTTGTCCCCTCATGTTGGGACAAGATGTTTTCCGCAATCGTTTCTTCTGAAAATTTTCAAAATTCCCAGAAAATTTTCGGCAACCTCTAGAATCATTCCGGGCATGTTCCGAAAAATTTCCGGTATGGTGGTTTAATTCCGAAACATTTTCATTAACTCCGAAACACTTTCGGTTTTCTCTCAGACTCCCTGTCTAGTATTCAGCAGATAGATGACCCTTAAGCGTGTGACCCTATAGGTTCGATGAAGTATAGACATGACCGGAACACTTTCCGATCAATGATCAACATTCTTAGCCGTGGACACCCATATTGACCCCTATACCCACACGAATAAATATTCGAGTGAACCTCCAATTGCCGCGTGCTATTCTTGTTGCTTCATGATATGTTGTATACCGTAACACCGAGAGGGCCCAAAGAATATCTCTCCATCGTCGGAGGAGCAAATTCCAATCTTGAGCTATCAAGTCCCTTGACATATTTTTCCATGAACCCGTAAGCCGCCTAATAGCCACCCATTTACGGATGACATTTAACAAACCCCAAAGTTCATGAAGCAAGCATGAAGAAACTCGATACTCTCATGGTCTAAGGAATTATGCAAATTGTAACTTTCTCTGTGTTATTAACCATTAACTTATGACGAATGTATCTCATAGCATAACATCAATTCGGGTCGCTTCAACACAAAGGTTCTTCTAACATTATGCCCACAAAGTCGTCGGCATAGCCATGCCCATGATCTGGAAAATAGAACCATCATGCAACACTTGAGCTAGTCTTAGAGGCCAGAATAGGAATACATTTACCGTTTATTATTCCACACGTGCATGTGAGTCTTCCTCCGAGCCTCGTGTTATTGCAGACTCAAGAACCATAGCAGTTATAGCACGGAATATAAACTTAATTACGAACATGGAGATAAATAATAACATTTATTATTGTCTATAGGGCATATCTCCAACAGAAGCCATGAAAGCTGAGTTGGCCAAAGCGACAGCTGAAATCCAAGAAGTCAGGAAAGCTGATTTGCTCAAAGTGGCAGTCAATGCAGCAGTATCTGCCTGTAGAGTAGATTTTCTATCTTTGGTGGAGGCCTTGGTTCCGGCTATTGTCGAGTGGACGAAGAAAAACCCAAACAAAGGGCCACAAGAATTTCCCATACCCAGCTTCGTCGGGAGCAACTCGATGGCCATCGCACCAATAGCACCTACTGCCGCTACCGCACAAGGTCCCGCATCCGCTCATAGCAGCCCGTCCTCCATCACTGGCGTGCGAGGTGGGGCTTTGACTTTGCCTGAGCTCGACTCCCTCAAGGTAATTACGCGTCCAACCAACATATCTATAATCTTCTGCTTCTGTTGCCTTTCGGATGTCTGACGCCGCAAACATGTCTTTACAGGCCGACCAAACCTCGTGCACCATACTTTACATGATCAATGGCCAGAAGGTAGACGTGGGAACCACGACGATAGAGAAGCCAAAGGAAAGCTTGTTCCATGGGCAGTCGATCCCCGTTGGCACCTACAGGGTTTCCTTGGCGAGTGTCAAAGCGGGCCATGAGGATTTGGCTCCTCTAGTACGGCTCGGGGGAGAGGATGACAATACACCGATGTGGCTTGGTCAATGCAAGGGTTGGATGATGCTGTGGCCGAAGAATCTTCTTTGTGTGGAGGCGGCCGAGAGCACGCCAACGACAACATCACATTAGCAAGGTATGAACACCACCCCTCCTACACAATTACCAGCGCCTGACCTCGTGCCGGTTGAGAGCGGCGGACGACGCGAGGAAGGGGGTCCAGTAGTGGATTATGGAATGCCCCTGTGGAACCAGAAACAGATGAGGACCCTCTTTGGTTCCTCAATACCGACGCCTAAGATGCCGGAGAACTGATGAGTCAGCCATATGACTCAGGCTATGAGCATGCGGATGAGGAGATGGATGATGTGCCCGGGCAGGAACGTACTAGGGTTGATTGCAAGAAGTCTCTCTTCATGCATTCCTCACAGAACACGCCTGCAGATCCGCCTCAACGCAGGGACAACTAGCTGAGCAGGGTTGTACAGTGCTTAGCCCAACGACACTGGTGGCGGAGTTAAGGAAGGTTCTGGAAGGTCAGCCCAAGAAAAAGGGGAGGAAGAGACCGCCGAAGAAAGGATCTGCTGGCAACAAACAGGCCAAAGCTTCTTGCAGCCAGTCGGCGGATTTTCCAGATCATGTATTGGTCAAAGGTGCGGCGATGTACCATGTCGCGGGTGAGTCGATCCTACCGCCGAAACCGCTGGAGGGCATATCAGGTGATCTTAAGAGATTGCACGACCATGTGTTGCGGACAAAGAAAAGCCTTATAGCCTCAAATGATCCATGGTATCCGATGTACATGGTTTGTGTGCCTGAGGGGATGTGCTACGTCGACACACTACCCACGGAGGTGTTCTTCCTGCGGTTTGATTATGTCTTTGAGATGTTTCTCACAAGGAGGCCTGATTTTACAATCGTCCGCCTTTTTGCACTACATATGAACTTCATCATCACAAGAGAACAAATCTCACAAATCTGTGTGGCCGATCCATACTACATGCACGAGTCCTTCTTGAGTCGCGGCGACTTTGAGCGTACAACTGCTAGGGAGTACATCGAAAACTTCATGATAAGGAATAAGGACAAGGAAATGGTTCTCCTGCCTTATCATCCAATGTAAGTCATTGCCGGACAACCCTTTCTTACATTTCAATCATTCCTTCCCGCTTCACATGGACAATACTTTGAGGTCCTTTTTTCGCAACAACAAGCACGCCGTCCTTATCATTCTTTTCCCGTGAGTCTCCCACGTCGTGTATTTCGACCCTTCCAGAAACTATGAGAAGAATTACTACACCCATATAATGGATATTCTAGATGATGCTCTCCACGGCTTCAGTTGAGGGGTGGCCACCTCGAGATCAGGAAATAAAGGAAGAGCAAGCCGGCTTTCTCGCATAAAACTAGCTTCTCTGGCATCCATCAACCGACAGCAAGCAAGAATGACAGATTCTACCTCCTCCATCGCATGATGGAGTTTGGAAGGATCACCAACAGCTTCGCATGACAACTAGAAACGATGATCATATCCGAAAATGGGCAGAATCCCTGGAACAAGAATCGGATCATAAACTCAGAGAAGATTTCTTTCACATCAAGAGGGACATTGCAACGATCGATCATCATCAAAGAAGTCGTCGAAGAGAAGGGGATGTTCCACCACGGCCCTATATCGCGAGCTGACGTCCGAAATTGCATAGGCCTACAACGTCAAGACCTGACGCCGTTCACGAATCTAGGGTGCATCCTCCCGGATATGGATGGGTGGAACTTTCAGTGATTGACGATGCCAATGATGATGTGTCGGTTGAACTTGTATACTTCTGTACCGATGAAATTTCGTGATGTCCACGGTCCTAGCCGAACTTGCCTAACGCTAGTTTGTTAGTTTGGCGATGATGACATGCGTACCTCTAGTTAATTAGTTTGCGTACGATGAACCTGCGTTGATTATTTATGTTTACTATATGTTGCATCTATTTGCTAACCATTTCTTTTTGTGTTGCTCAAGTACATTTTTTTGCCTATTATTGTTGATTCTCTTGATGAAGATGCATCTCTAACAGATACATAGATCCTTGATGGCAAAGAAGTGCTATGTCATGTACATAGGAAAGGTTCCGCGAGTGTACGACGAGTGGCCTGAGTGTTAGGCTCAAAAGGAGCGATTCTCGGGCGCCAGCCATAACAGGTTCGATAGCAGACAAGAGGCAGAAGCTAGTTACTTGAGGTTCACACTAGCGCGAGAGAGGAATCAATCGCCGCCTCATGTACTGCATAGTTCCGCTCTCACTCATAGTGCTAGTCTTCTCTTCTATATCATTGTTTAGATGGATGACAATGTAGTTGCAAGTATTCGAGACATGTCATAACTTTTATCGCTATTTCGAGATGATGACGAAAGACATCATTTGTGTTGGATGATGATTATGATGATGACATGATTTGATGAGACTATTTGTATGTGTATGATATGCTAGAGACTTTTATAAAACCTGTATAAACACAAAGGAAATATATCCAGCACAAAAAAAATTAGAAACTAATAACATTAGGGCGGGCTATGCTCTTAGCAGCAGCGTGTCCTTAGCAGTAGCGAGCTTTCAAATAAGGCGCTACAGCGATTAGCAGTAGCATGGTTTCATAACACGCACTACTGCTACATATAGATAGCAGTACCGCGGGCCAAGACGCGCTACTGCTACAAGTTAGTTGTAGCGTCGTAGCAGTAGAGCGGCGGCCCGTGCTACTGCTAAGCCTTTGACCCGCGCCACTGCTAGGCTTTTCCCTAGTAGTGTAATGTTAACAATAATAACTCATGATTACCAACATCCAGCCGGATATATGTGTCTGGATCTGTCCCTACCACAAGATGCTTACCAAGTGGAGAATAATTAAGATTGGAGTAAGGATGCACATTGTTGACTCTTGCATAATAAGGAAAACTTGAAAATATAATTAATAAATTAGGTTTAAAGGTGTTTGGATGCACAAGTAGTACATCTACTGAGTACCATAAAAGATTATGAGTAACAGCCACATGTTAGATGATCCATGACAATATAACTTCCATGTGAATATAGGCAACCGTAAATCAGTATGTTGTGTTCCTTGTCCAACATCAACTATTTGATCAAACTGAAAATATTTGGTGGGGGCTCAAAGTTATAAAAGATGTCCAAGATAGTGTATTTATATGTGAAACCTCTCTTAGTTTATTAATCTTTCATGAATTGCATCAACTACAAATGCTATATTTGCTAACTCCCAGTAAATTTTATGAAGTATAATTTCTTGTATGTGAAGTCACTACTCCCCATGGGATTAGCATATGGTCTTTCGAAAAGAAATTTCATTGCTATTATTGAAACAAGAAAGTAAAGGATCAAACTTCAAACAACTCTTTATTATATAGCTCTCACACACGATTGGATAGATAGATAGATCACAAAACAAGCGCTCAAAATTACTTCATACTAATACTTTTATTCTTCTAAATCACAAAATAATAAGAGATCAAACTAAGATAGATAATGATGATAAATGTGATGGTGATACGATACCGGGGCACCTCCCCTAATCTTGGAACACGCCAAAGGTGGTGCCCAAACACATGTACTCAGCTTTCTTTCTTTGTGGATGGTGGTGATGAAGTGGTAGCTTTGTCCTTTATGACGTTCAGCAATACCTCCCTTAAACTTTGGATTTCTCGAAGCACTTGCTGGATCATCATAGCATTCTTTTGAACCTTGGCCATCATGTGCTTATTCTCAGGGACCCAAGGGTTCTTCCCTACATCATGTTTACTTGGATAGGGGATGTCCAAATTTGAAGGTATATGCATACGAGGAGTATTTTCAGCTCCATAATTATGAATCAAATTATGAAAATTATTCCCATGTAACCTACCTAGGGGCCTCCTCAGCGTAGACCCTTCTTGTACCACATGATTCGGCTTATCCATTATTGTGCTCATGGCCTGACCCAAGCTGGGAGTGGTGGAGATGTCAGCGAGGGTGTCTTGCTCGGAGAAAGTTGGTTGCACGTCCATAGAATCCACAGAGCATTCATCCGTCATGGCTTCCCCGATGATTTCCCTCTCCAACTCTATCTACAGCAACCAAGCTTCATCTCCCACAATGTTGTAGGAGGAGGAAGACATGATGCTTGGGGACCCGACAATCTGATAGAAAACAGCCCAAAAGAGAAATGGAGGAGAAACTCGCGATACGGAAGTCAAAACAGAAAACCATATATCTATACCTTTATACATATACTAATTAGATACGCTCCTATACTAATTAGAAACTCCCTAGAAATTTACACTTTAATCAGATTTGACGAACCATTAATGTGGTGGGACCGAATTATTACGGTGTAGATTCACTCATGAAATCCTCCATCAAAAACCCTTGGTATCTTTTTTTTAACTAGCATAATCTCTCACGCTTCTTTCTTTCCTTCTCACGCACCTCATTTTCTCTCCCATGTGTCTTTCAAAATCTCAAGTCTATCTCTGTTTTAGTATCTATCTATCTTCTATTAATTAATAATAACAGGAAAAAAACCAGCACGTAGCAAAGAACAATTTGGTGAACAAAAAACCTGCACGTAGCAAAGACCAATTCAGATGCAACCTACAAATATGTAAACCACGATATAGAGAAAAAAAAACATTAGCTATCCATCACGATAGAACATGTACTACTGGAATCGAGTTATACGCCGAGTGCCACAGACACTCAGCAAAGGGCCAAAACCCGCCAGCAAAGCCTTTGCTGAGTGATGTACTCGGCAAAGGCCACCCGGCGTACACCTCTCCGGCAGCCAGGAATTTGCCGAAAGCCAGGACACAGGCACTCGGCAAAGACTTTTCCGAGAGCCAAACAGTACCACCCAGCTAACTAAGGTGAATCTCACGTCGGCTGGTTCCGTCATCTCATTGCCAAGAGTGGCTCTCGGCAAAGATGCCACAGCCAACCGCCAGCGCATGCCACTTTGCCGAGAGTGGCTCTCGGCAAAGATGCCACAGCCGAGGGCCGCTCTAGGCAAAGATCCGTTCCGAGACAACTTTTTACTGCTTTCCCCCCGGATCCCTGCCGCAAAAATATATATACAATACAAAAATATGCATTTCAAATCGCAATGTCTAACAACAAACTCACATAACCATTACATAAAATAGTTCACACGAACTTCTTTTGTGATCACAAGGTAGCTCTTTAGTACAAATGCCTACTTACTAAACAATAAAGTGGTCAATGCATTTGTACATGCGACCACAAGATAAAAGCAACACCAGAATTATCACAAACTGAAGAAGAATTATCAAGTTCTTCCATCCACTGAACCCGATAAGCCGTTTTTGGCTAGCACATCCAGTAAACCCATCCACTGAACCCACTAATTCAGATTTTCTCTTCCGCTTAAGCACATACTGATTGTAATGATACTCTGCCTTCTCTCTGCTATTGAACGAGTCGTGGGAGCTGCATTTGTATTAAATCACTTGTAATTGCATTCAGACCATGAATCGTAGACTCCTGGACATCTACCTCTCTACACCACATACCACTTCATCTACAAAGATAGAGAAAAAAAGGCAGTGAAAGAATGCAAGGTTAAAAATATCACATCATACATAATCCATGTAAGCGTTCATCACTCATACAATCAAAAGCATCGCAAGTGGCAATCTAAGAAGTCCATATCAGCAACTACATGACTATATCAGTAAATCAATGCCAAACTATCTAGGTTTACTACTCGAAGGTGTAGTCGGGAAACCGGTGATCGTGGAGTTAGAGCACGTCGGGGCATCCCCCACGGTGGAGGACCAAGCGTCGTCGGGAATGTACGTCGGTGGACTCAATGGCATCAAGTCATCACACTCCTTACGTGGTGGGGCCTTCTTCTCCTTAGCTGGTGGATTCTTCTTGGCCAGATCCTAAAATACTTTGTTAGGATTAGCTGCGGGTGCTTCTCAATGAGCGCCGCCAAGTGGTCCTCGGCAAGCTTGTCCTTGACCGTGGAGTCGACCCCAATGGAAGACGCGTCGTCGGAGGAAGCCATAGCCGCGAAATTGATCGGTGCTAACACCTTTCATCACACAATAAAAAATAGCATAAGAATAAAACATCAAAGATTACTTCTAAGCAAATTAATCATGATGGACACTATCTCATGCATATTTCAACTTTCGGTGATGGTCGAGTTGGGCGAGTCCATCGTGCGTGAAAAATGTATATCACAGGATGAACTCGCACAGATCGACCGCCATCGGCAAAAGATGATTTTCTTTCTCCAAGAACAACTCTCATCTCTCTCACGTATATATGGTGGAACTGTCTCTGGTTGTGGCATATATGGTGGACACTATCTCACAGATATTTTGACTTTCGGTGATGGTCGCACCTGTCTCTGGTTGTGGCATATATGGTGGACACTATCTCACAGATATTTTGACTTTCGGTGATGGTCGAGCTGGGCGAGTCCATCGTGCGTGACAAACGTATATCATAAGAAGAACTCGCACAGATCGACCGCCAACTTCAAAAGTCAATTTTCTTCCTCCAACAACTCTCATCTCTCTAACGTATATATGGTGGAACTCTCTCTGGTGGTGGTATATATGGTGGACACTATCTCACGGATATTTTGACTTTCCGTGATGCTCAAGCTGGGCGAGTCCATCGTGCGTGACAAATGTATATCACAAGAAGAACTCGCTCAGATTGACTGCCATCGTCAAAAGTCAATTTTTTTCCTCCACAAACAACTCTCATCGACTGTCGTTGATGGTCGCTCTTCCTCTGTTCCTCCTACTATGAAAAGATCACAGAGGAGGAACAGAGGAAGCGCGACCCCCTACGACAACAATCGGCATCTGTCAAATATCATCGAGGTGACCTCCATAGCATCCGTACAAACAACAAGAACTAATAGATGCATCAAAAATTACCTATACAAAAAAATAAACAATTATCTACGTTCATCCATCTTTCTTTGCATCCATCTATGCATTCATGCATACATACATACATACATACATACATACATACATACATACATACAAACGTACATACATAAATACATACATACATACATACATACATACATACATACATACATACGTACATGCATACATATATTGAAACATACAAAAAACTACAAAAAAAATTACTACAAAAAAAAGTCCATGCATCAATCCATGCATTTATACATACATACATACATACATTCATACATCCATGCATCCATCAATCCATGCATCCATCAATCCATGCATCCATATAAAAATCCATGCATCCATACATATATTCAAGCATACATACAAGATCACCGAGAGGGGGAGGTGGTGCCGGCAGGGTTGGCGGGCGGCACCGGTGGGGTGGGGGGAGGGCGCCAGTGGGCGGGGTTGGGGGTGGGCGCCGGAGGGTTGGGCGCCGGCGGGGCGGGGGGCGCCGGCTCGGTGGTGGCGGGGGCGGCGGCTGGTGGTGGTGGGGGCGCCGGTGGGGCGGGGGGCACCGGTGGGGTGGGGGGAGGGCGCCAGTGGGCGGGGGGGGGGGGGGGGGGGGCAGGGAGGAGGAGCGTGGCAGCAGAGAGAGAAGGGAGAGAGAAGAGACAGCGCGGGGAGTTATGTTCTCGTTGACCTTTACCGAGAGTCTGTCGGTGCGGCTCTCGGTAAAGGTATGAGACCTAGATCAAGGGTTTACACCTTTTCCTAGAGCAGCACTAAAAAATGCCGCACATACCGATAGCGGCACTCATAAAAGACACTCCTCCCTCATCCATACAAGGCCTAGGCATGCCACAAGGACAGCACAAATGATTTCCCATGCCGCTACCGGGCATGATTTCATGTGCTGCCTTGCTGATCTGCAATTTCCGATGATGAAACCCTAGCAGAGCAATAAATTTCTCGAATATTGCACGTGTCCCCGAACAATGCGAGGCCGTGGCACATGCCATGCGGTTGCCCCATCTTAGAGCACGAGAAATTTCAAGGCCAACGGAGAAACAGGATCAGCACCTCCTGCACAAACCGGACACGTTCCCTCTCGATACCCATATACTAGCTCGGAGACAGTGCGGTTTACAAGCTGCCTCAGGGGAGGCTTACTCGAAACACATCCAAACTTTTAGCACACCCTACAGAGGCCCTGTGATGACACCGTGCCAGATCCTGAGCAATCCTACCATCGTACGATTTTCCGAGGATTTCAACGGTTGCATCAGGAAGGACCCCGAGGTACTTTCGGTAACCCGGTGGCAGGGCATCCCCTCCCTCATCCGTGCAAGGCCTAGGATTGCTACAAGGACATCACAAATGATTTGCCATGCCGCTATCGGGCATGAT
This sequence comes from Thinopyrum elongatum, assembly GCA_011799875.1. NCBI lineage: Eukaryota > Viridiplantae > Streptophyta > Magnoliopsida > Poales > Poaceae > Thinopyrum > Thinopyrum elongatum. The sequence continues at coordinate 1,436,905 of CM022302.1, read as the reverse complement.
TTCATGTGCCGCCTTGCTGATCTACAATTTCTGGCGATGAAACCCTAGCAGAGCAATAAATTTCTCGAATATTGCACGCGTCCCCGAAAAATGCGACGCCGTGGCACGTGCCATGTGGTTGCCCCTCTTAGAGCACGAGAAATTTCGAGGCCAACGGAGAAACATGACCAGCACTTCCTGCACAAACCGGACACGTTCCCTCGATACCCAGATACTAGCTCGGAGACAGTGCGGTTTACAAGCTCAGGGCCTTGTGATGACACCATTAATTAAAAAAAATGCCGGCATCCACCATTAAGAAGATGGCCTATCACTTTGAATGTTCTCTGTTCGAGACAGGTGAACATTCAAAGTGATAGTCCATCTCCTTAACAAGAGTGTAATGAATACCGAAGCTTTCTGCATCTGGACTATCCCACTATTTAAACAGATTTTGTTGCTTGTCTCTAGGCGAGGTGGGACTAAACTTTGATGGTGGCCTTATCATTACCGAGAGCCACTCTCAGAAACTTCTCCCTTACTGAGAGCCCCTCTCGGTAACGGTGTGGATCATAAATTTGAAAAAACGCCAGCATCCATTTTTAGAATACGACAGCCTCTATGAATCTTCTCATTCCGGAACATGAAGATTCATAGTGACTGTACAGACTCTTACTAATGAAGACCTAAGCTCAAAGTGGTTGGACTATTGAACTATTTAAACAGGTATTTTTGCTAGTTGGTAGGCGAGGTGGGACTAAATCTTTGAAGAGAGGTAGGCGAGGTGGGACTAAATCTTTGCCGAGAGCCACTCTCGGCAAAGTGTTGCAACCGTGACCGTTCCGTTACTCGTCGCAGAATGCGCCACGCGGCAATACTTTGACGAGTGTGACCTGATGGCCCTCGGTAAATAGTGCCTTTGCCGAGTGTATACTGTTTGCCGAGCAATACTGTCGATAGTACCATGTGTTTGCTGATTTACTTCCTTTGCCGAGTGCCGCTCTCAGTGTTCGTTACTTTGCCGAGTGCCCATGTTTTGGCTCTTGGCGAAGCCGCTGACACCCAGCGTATACGAAAATTCCAGTAGTGATGTTAAAACGACCAATATAAAAAGAGTCCTAAAACATATCTTCTGCCCACCGAAGTCTTGACGTCTACTCCAAGATTTCTTCTGCCTCCTTGCTCCAAGATGCTAACCTTGTAACCCCTGATACCCTACCTAGTGTGTATACTATATGCAAGCCATGGTGTTTAGCCCATAGAGGGGACATCAACACAATATCATTCACCTAACCTTATAGTTAGACCACATCTCACGATCTCGAGGTAGATCAACTCTTTACTTGATATATCTCCATTGCAATCAATAGAAGGATCGATGGCTCATCTGCAGATCAACTGCGCCAATGGCCGTGGGAGTGTTTTCGCCCCCGGCCAGCTTTTTGTGTTCGGCAGCAAGATTTTCTGTGCCGACTTGACGGGCCATCTGGCCTCCGTCGAGAACTACGCACCAGGTTGGATCATGACATTCGACGGCCTCGAGCACACTATGGACTGCCGCGACGAACTCATCCTATCGGGCTGGACTCCCGGCCAAATTGAAAATTTGCCCGGCTCTAGAAGCTCGACTCCGGAACCGATCTGCGCCATAGCGTCGCCTGAGACTCCGGGTGTAATAACCCCCGGATTATCCTCTTCCGATCTCCTGTCTAGACATAGATCTCACTCTTACCTCTAAAGAGGCATCAGTATTAGAGCTGATCTCGGTGCAGGACCCGGAATCACTTCCGATCCTCGTCGCACCAAAGACGCATCAGGATACATGCCGGGCAAACTTCGACTTAGCCCTACCTACAACCAAGCAATAAACTCCGAAGAGTTGTCCCAGCTAAACGAGATGCTCGATGTATCCAAAGTATGTCTATCTCGGATGACAAAGCTTCGGTTTGCAATCAGATCAGACATAAAGCCGATGATCGGGTAATTTACATCCCACCCACCAACCACCCAGTCGCCACCGTCGCAGAGTTAAGCGATGTGCTGGACTACGGCGAGGCCAGAAACATGGATGAAGATGCTGATGGCCCCATAAAAAACAACTTGCCTTTGGTAGACACTGGAAGGTGGACTGCGACATCCACTTATGATGTCTACATGGTTGACACCCCTAATTCCCCTCCAAGACGTTGGCGCAGATGCCGAAGGGCTAACAATGGGGAACCAAGCGGTAATAACGCGACAGCCGATAACGGCGATGCGACAACGGGTGACGCCGTCAACCCTAGGGAAGACCCTCAAGCCTCCCCAGTGCGGAACGGCACACCAGAAGGATATCCCGAGGACTTAGATCCTGACGACCTCTTTGAAGGGGCCGATGACAACTACATGCCGGAATCCAAGGAAGACGAGAGCCTCTGCACTGAGGACTATGTCGTCCCCGAAGACCCTTTCAAGCAAGAGAGCTTCTGGCGGCACCTTATCGAGACGGCTCGGAGCATGAAGCGCAAGCGGTAGCAGTTGCAGGCCAACACCGACGCACTAAATGAAAAGTGGGTCAAGGTGCTCTCTGCCGAGCAAGACATGACAAATCGGCGCCGTAGCGTGCCGAAATCATACCCACGTAGGTGTCAGCTGCGAGAGTTCGATGTGGAGCTAGCCGTCGACGAGCCCGACAGACCCCCTAGAGGTCGGGACAAGCCATTGCGGGAAAACCCCAACACTCGGCCACCTCCGCGCCGTAATGGCAAGGACCCCGTGGACTACTTAGACCCTCATGACGCTCGACGTCAAATGAAGGAAAATAGGGCACCTCCTCAGTCCATCTATGAATCCAGAGGACATGCGCCCACCGGGCCGGACAACAATGACACCTGGATGGACAGGAACTGCCGTGCCCGAGATCAAGCCTACACACAGCTCTCACCGGACCTCCGACAGGACACCACCCGATTCCGAGGTCCAGCCCACCCCATTTGTTTCACAGATAGGGTAATGGAACACCAATTCCTCGAAGGGTTTAAGCCCTTCAATATAGAATGGTACGATGCCACTACCGTTCCAGCAGTATGGATCGAGGACTTCCTTCTCCATATACACATGGCCAACGGAGAAAATGTTCACGCAATTAAATATTTTCCGCTCAAGCTAAAGGGGCCGGCTACGCATTGGCCTAACAACCTGCCTCCTCATTCTATTGGCAGCTGGGAGGCCCTTGAGGATGCTTTGATACGTCTCTAATGTATCTATAATTTTTATTGTTCCATGCTATTATATTATCAATCTTGGATGTTTTATATACATTTACAAGCAACATTATATCATTTTTTGGGACTAACCTATTAACTTAGTGCCCATGCCAGTTGTTGTTTTTTGCTTGTTTTTGGTTTCGCGGAATATCAGTGTCAAACGAACTCCAAATGCCACGAATTTTTTTTGAGATTTTTTCTGGACATAAGATACACTAGAAGCGTCGGGTGAAGACCAGACATGGGAGCATGAGCCGACCACCCACCAGCGCGGCCAGGGGGGTAGGCATGCCCTAATGGGTGGTGGGGCCCACATGGCTTCGTTTGACCTAACTCTGCCTCTATAAATTCCCAAAAATTAGAAAACCTATAGGGAGTCAACGAAATATTTTTTCCGCCACCGCAAGCCTCTATTTTCGAGAGATCGCATCTGGGGTCCCTTTCTGGCACTCTGCCGGAGGGGGGATCGATCACGGAGGCGTTCTTCATCAACCTTGCTACCCCTCCGATGATGCGTGAGTAGCTTACCATAGACCTACGGGTCCATAGTTAGTAGCTAGATGGCTTCTTCTCTCTCGATGTTCTTCAATACAATGTTCTCCTTGATGTTCTTGGAGTTATATCCGGTGTAATTCTTTTTTGCGATGTGTTTGTTGGGATCCGATGAATTGCGAGTTTATGATCAGATCTATCCATGAATATTATTTGAGTTTTCTATGAACTCTTTTATGCATGATTAATATAGCCTCGAGTTTCTTCTCTGATTTATTCGTTTGGTTTGGCCAACTAGATTGATTTATCTTCCCATGGGAAGAGGTGCTTTGTAATCAATTCGATCTTGCGGTGCTCAATAGCAGTGACAGAAAGGGATATGACACGTATGTATCATTGCTATTAAGGGTAAAAACATGGGGTTTATACATATGTGAGTTTATCTTGTCTACATCATGTCATCTTGCTTAAAGCATTAATTCGTTTTTTCATAAACTTAATACACTAGATGCATGCTGGATAGCGGTCGATGTGTGGAGTAATAGTAGTAGATGCAGAATCTTTTCAGTCTACTAATCTTGGACGTGATACCTATATACTTGATCATTGCCTTGGATATCGTCATAATTATTTGCTTTTCTATCAATTTCCCAACAGTAATTTGTTTACCCACCGTATGCGATTTTCTTGAGAGAAGCCTCTAGTGAAAACTATGGCCCCCGGGTCTATCTTTTAATCATATAAAAATCCTAAAAATACCTTGCTGCAATTTTCTTTTATTTGTTTTATTTTGTATTTTTGTTTGATCTATCTATCAAAAACTATACCGTTTAATCTTGCTCGTAACCGTTGAGGGATTGACAACCCCTTTACGCGTTGGGTGCAAGTATTTGTTGTTTGTGTGCAGGTGTTGTTTAGATAGTGTTGCATGGCTCTCCTATTGGATTGATAAACTTAGTTTCATAACTGAGGGAAATACTTATCTCTGCCGTACTGTATCATCCTCTCCTTTTTGGGGAAATCCAAACGCAGCTCACAAGTAGCAGGAAGAATTTCTGGCGCCCTAGCCGGGGAGAAATCATCAACATCTATCAAGTACCTACGCATAAACTTTCATATCCTTGCATTTACTTTATTTGCCTTTTCCTCTCGCTTTCATCTCCACCACTTCTAAAAAGTTTTTACAAAAACACAAAAATATTTTTTGTTTGCCTTTTTTCGTTTGCTTGCTTGCTTTTACTGCCTTCATGTCAACACACCTAAAACAGAAAAGAGACAAGAAAAGTAAAGACATATGGATCCTCATCCACTTTCTAATCTTTTCAAAATACCAAATTATGATGAACCAATTGCTAGTGAATTGAGTGCACTTGATTATCTCTATGAAGTTTTGCTTGAATATCATGAATCTGAAAATTGCGATGAAGTGTTTAACGAAGAAATTTATAAAGTGATTCATGATAGATTATTGAATAAAAATCATGATTGCAATTTTGTTATTATAAATTATATTAATATGAACTATGCTAATAATATGCAAAGCTACCAACTTGGGGATGACAATTTTGTTATGTCCACTACTTATTGCAATGATCATGATTGGGGTGATAATGCTTCTTAATATTCTGAAAATTTATTTATGCCTCATGATAAATATGATATTAATAGTAATGGTTTCAAAATTATTGGAAGTGGGTTTGGAAGAGTGTCAACTTTAGGTAAAAATAATCCCATATATTTGGAGAATGTTCAATCTTTCGAATTTTTTAATAAAAGTGTGTTTGGAGAGGTCATCAGTTTAGTTGATGTTAATCCCAATATCTTGGAAGATTATAAAACTTTTATGCACGTGGATCATGAAGAGAATATTTTATATGATAGCTATATTGTTGAATTTGATTATGATCCTACATGTAATTATTATGAGAGAGGAAAATATGGTTGTAGAAATTTTCATGTTACTAAATTTCCTGTCGCTATGTTGAGATTGCTATGGTTTCTTTCTTCTTCCTTTCATATGCTAGATATTGCTTGTCTTGAGAATTTTTTCTCCTATAAAATGCCTATGCATAGGAAGTATGTTATACTTAAATGTACTTGTCACATGTTCTATGATGCTCTATTTGTGGTTCAATTCTTGTCTTTTTTGTGAGCATCGTTAATATCCCAAGCCTATCTTAATGGCTATAAAGTGCTTGTTGGGAGACAACCCAATATTTTCTTTTTTTTGTGTTTACACAATTATGCTACAGTTATGATTGTGATTTTTATGTTTTAATTAGTGTTTGTGACAAGTAAGCCTTTAGGGTGATGTTGGATCATAGTTGATTTGATTCTGTGAAAGAAGAAACTTTTTAGTCCAGTACTGGAATTTTGTAAATTCATGGTAATGTGATAAAATTCTGAATTTTTTACATATGATTGATATACAAATTGCCCATGTTATCCTAATGTTCTATAATTATTGGAGTTACAGAAGTATAGTCAGTTTCCAGATTTCTACAGACTGTTCTGTTTTTGACAGATTCTGTTTTTGATGCATTGTTTTGCTTGCTTTGATGGAACTATGGATTGTATCGAGGGGTATAAGCCATGAAGAAGTTATAATACAGTAGCTATAATGCAAAAATAAAATATGAATGGGTTTGCAACAGTACTTAGAGTAGTGATTTATTTTGTTATACTAACGGATATCACAAAGGTTTTGTTAAGTTTTGTGTGATTGAAGTTTTCAAGTATTGGGTGCGATCACGATGGATGAAAGAATAAGGAGTGGCAAAGGACCAAGCATGGGGATGCCCGAGGCACCCCAAGGTAATATTCAAGGACTCCCAAGCAACTAAGCTTGGGGATGTCCTGGAAGGCATCCCCTCTTTCTTCTAATGACCATCAGTAATTTTACTAGGAACTATATTTTTATTCGTCACATATCATGAGTTTTTCTTGGAGCGTCATGTATGATATGAGTCTTTGGTTTGTTTGATTTTTAGTTTGTCACAATCATACTTTCTGAACACACCTATTTGCCACAGCCATATGTTATCATGATTTTTTAGAATTTCTCTATGTGCTTCACTTAAATTTTTTAGAGCTAGGCAATTACTCTACGTGCTTCACATACATCTTTTAGAGCACGGCGGTGATTAAATTTTGAAGAAATACTTGAGCTCTCATGCTTCACTTAAATCTTTTTGAGAGTTGATATGGTTATGTTTTAAACAAATGCACTCTCATGCTTCACTTATATCATTTTGATAGTTGAAAATTTTAAAGAAATATGCTCTCATGCTTCACTTATATCATTTTGAGAGTTGAAAATTTCAAAGAAATATACTCTCATGCTTCACTTATATCTTTTTGGGAGTTGATAATAGCAATGGTAATTTGCATACGATATGAACTTGGTCCCAAAGTGATAGATATCCAAGGGGATATAATAAAAACTTTCATGAAAGATCATTGGATATGATAAATTTGATTCCTTGCAATAGTTTTGCGATATGGAGATAGTGATATGTGAGTCATGTTGGTGAGTAATTATGCTTTATTAAAAATATTGGTGTTAAGGTTTGTGATTCCCTATGCAAGCACGAAAGTCAATAGTTATGCAATGACATTATATCCTTCTTGTGGTTCATTATTCAGTGTTAGTTATGTTTTGTGCCGTATTTGTTTTTGGGTTGGTTGCTTATAAATCTATTTGCTAGCCTTCATTTGTATTAAGCGGGAATGCTGCTTGTCCATCCTACTCCTTAAACCAAAGTTGTGTCAAATGAGTCCACCATACCTACATATGTGCGGTGTTTCCTTAACGTTCTAAGTAAATTTATATGTGCCAACTCTAATATTCAAAATAAATTTCTGTTTTGTGTGCCTGTACTGCTCATGAAGCGGCAGGGGGTGGCCAATATTTTCCATGCTAGGTATTTTATTCTCACGATGAGTGTTTATTCACTTGTCATTGCACGAGAGTGTGGCAGGTAATATGGATGCCCAGTCCCGAAATGAAATTTTTTATATGATGTTAATAATAAATTCCTTGGAAAGTGTTGGTATGGAAGGCACCCGTGGCCAAGGCTAGCCATGGATTGTGTATGAATGGTGGAAAGGAAATAAACTTTACTTTCTGTTTGGGAACCGCCTATGATTTATCTAGCATGGAAGATATTGGGAATTCTCGGTCGTTTTCGTTGACAGGAAAAACATGCCTCTCAAAATATTTTTATCTCTTAATTTTATCTTTGTGTTTTGGCACCTCTACAAATCTCTGCTTCCCTCTGCGACGGGCCTATCTATTTAATTTTATGCCATTTTATTTTTATTTTTGAGTCTCCTGTGACACCCTGGTTTTCACTGCCTGTTTTTTTTCCTTCAAGGGATTTGACTCCCGTCTTTTTTCTCAGTGTTATCGGATTTCTCTTGCTCTTGGGAATATAAATATGGTCATATAGCCTTGCCTTTCCTATCCAACCAGAGATTCTCTTCAGATCAACCTTGCCACCTGAGACATATTCTCCGGACTTCGCCATCGAAACCCTACCTTCCGAGTTGCCGGAAGGGAAACCCTGATTCTCTCAGTTACAAAGGAACGCCAATTCCCTTTGATCTATTGCCTGCCAAATTTTTCCCAGTGATCATCCTTCATCTATAAACCCTGGATATGTAAAAATATTGCCAAGTCATTTGGAATATTTTTCATTTTTAATTAATTCCTTTTTCTGCCAGTTAAAGGAATTAAATCCAGGAAAATATCTATCCATCTCCAAAGTTCATGAAAACTTGTGGAGATATTCTTTGTGATCATATTGAGCTCCCATAAAAATATTGGCCACAATTAAAAAAAGGAAATTGCCTTTTCCTATTTAATGCCAATATTGCATTTTGGGCACTTATGCTATACATATCTTCACCATTTCCATTAATAACCCAAGTTCCATAGTTCAAAGTTTGAGCACAACATCAACTTGCAAATTCTGTCCAGTTGGGCAAGTTGCAAAGGAAGTGCTTGAACCCTTGATCCATTTGAGCTGAGATTTTTCATGGTGGTTCATATTGCTAAATCACTCATGGAAACCAAAAACCAGCTCAGTCCATCTATCCATTTGTCCACAACATTTTTCTCAAGTTTCTGTCCATTTGGAAGTGCTGTGAAGGAAGTATGCTATAGGCATTTCCAAATGAGCTGAAACTTTTCCAGTACCTTAATATGTTAAAATTATTACTCTTCACCAAAATTCAGCTCATTCCATCAGGCCGGATGAGTGCAGCATCAAGATCCCTTTTCTGGACCAAATTCTGCTTTGTGAAGGAAGTATATTTAAATCAGGTTCAAATGACTTGAAATTTTGCCAGCATCTACACCTTCCTACTACATTTCAGTGTGGCAATATGTCAGCTCCATTTACCAAATCATTTTACCTCAGCCATTGCTCCATAATTCTAACCAGAAACTATTCTTAATCACCTCGACCCCTATAGAGCTTCCTGTTCTTGTATGATGGGTCAACTCATCTATTTGAGGGGGAATGAACGTGCCAGACAAGGTTCTAGGGTCATCCAGTGTGTTGGACGCGTGGTGCCGGTGGTGACCACGAGTTTAGTCGGCAGCCGGCGCGAGCTGTTTTTCAGCCGTCTTAGGGAGCTACTACATTCTTCTTATCAACACTGTCTCATGCTCTGAGCTTCTTTCCAGCCGTCTTGAGCTGGGGTTGAGTTATTTCGGTAATGTCCCAGATCTGAGTTGTAAAGACCATTCTGGTGGCTACTGGTTTCTTTGCCGGTTTTGTGCAAGGGTTCCGACGGTCATAGTTTACAGCTAGAAATGGTAAGGTGATAACGTTCCATTTAAATCTTGTATCACTAATGACTCATTGTGGTATTATATGGTAATGGGTTGCTATATTCCACAGTTGTTACCTTATACTTAGTCACCACCGCGTTAAGTTATTCACAATGAACAACCATACTGGCTAAATACTGGTTAAAGCAAAACCTAGTTGGTTGATCTTGAGTCACCTGTCCGGGCTTATTCGTGCAACCAGATTTGCCGGTATGGGATGGCCTTGACTTGGTCTGGCTCTGTGCTCTTTCACCGGTACCTCCGTCTAGGGACGGTTATGCGTGTGTGCTACCCTGATCAGGTAGACGGCGATAACCCTGTGAGCCCAGTTGGTTGTTTGCGCGCGGTCCCCGTTTGGGACAGTTTAGTTGGCCACGACGGTGGCAGGTGTCACGAGGTGACACAGGTGCCACCCAGGGCTTGACTCCGGTGGAGGATGACTGCCGGTGGTACGATGGGAGAGTCATGGGTCAGGCAGGTTTCGTTGGAGCAACGCTGGTCCACCCGAGTGGGATCAAGAGGTCAGGTGCTCCATGGTGCGGGTAAAGTGTACAACCTCTGCAGAGTGTCAAATCTATTCGAATAGCCATGTCCATGGTATTGGATAGCCCGTCCAGACCTCACTAGGTGGTCAACCGTAATGATGATAATAATGGTGGAAGAACCTGCCCTGCATAGACATCACATGTTGTCAGAGATTTGGTAAGTTAGCCATGGGATGGCTATGGAAGAGATGGTCAGATGACCGAAAGTCTTGGATTGGATCATGAGAATGTTCAGAATATGGATTATATACTTAATATGCTTTACTTTACTGTACTTTACTTCAGTAGTTATCTTGCTAGATAACCCTATTATGTCATGATGATCAATGCTGCTGGATGTTTAATCATGCTAGATAATCTTGCTACGACATGATAATTAATAATGCTAGAAAGGTAGGCTATGCCATGATAATTAATGTTGCTCTAATAACAAATACATGCTTGAATGCCATGGATTGCATTGCTTGGTGTATATGTTAGTTTGGTTTGCTTGCGAGTACCTTCAAAAGTACTCAGCGGCCTTCAATGTGGCTAGGTTCACCTAAGGATCTGTCGTCAAGGAGGCGAAGCGTTCTTGGGCTAGGAGCGTAACCCAGTCAGATCCCTGTGGATTGGAGCCGCACCAAGACCATGCTGCCTTAGATAGAGTTTTTCCGCTGCCACCCCTTTGTAACTATCATGTAAGACTTATATGCCCATTAATAGAAATGCATGTGTTCATGATACTTGTTGTAAAAGCGCATGCCTGAGTGATTTCCTGGGCTGGTATGCGTGGTGACCGTCTGGATACAGTGGTGACCGTCTGGATACAGTGGTACTCAGGTGGGGCGCCACAACGGATGGTATCAGAGCAGCCAGGCTGACTATAGGTTAGCCCTAGCTGGAGTTCATTGTCTTGTGCTCAGTAGAAAACCCAGATGGATTTCAGCCATCTTTGGCCAACCTGGCACGGCTACTAATGATCATAAGGCAACCCCGTAGGTTTTTGGCTCCATCAGACCCAACACTCGTGGCCCTTGCCTCCGGTGTGAAATGCTCGCACTTGGCAATGACCCGTGAGCCCTAAACCCCCTAGGTAAACTAGATATTCTTACCCTGCTTGCTAACCATGGCATTTCTCTCCTAACTCTAGTTTCCTTTGGGAAACGCTTATAAATTCTATCTCTCCCCAATAACCCTGGAATCGCACGACCATAGCCATCGTGCATCGAGTGTGATGTTCCCTCAGGAAGTAGTAGAAGCTTGATACCATTGCTACCAGGAGCACTGCGTGGTTTTGCTTCTAAATCCGCAGAGGTGCATCGAGTGCGCTATAATAGTTATACTAGTGGATCCTCGGCCACGTGTGTAAGGTCCGCAAAATTTGAGCTTTGTTTGCTTTTTGGTTTTCGCGGTTTTTGTTCCTTTTGTCGGTTCCGTTTCTTTGCTCTGACTGGATCCATCCGCAAGTGCTATCAAGAAGACCAGCATGCAACTTGGATAATACCCAATAATCCAAATTCCGCAAGAGTCATGCCAAGTCAACTGGCTGATATTCAGAATAGCAATACCGGATCTGTCAAGAATGAAGAATGAGTTGGAAGCAAAATATGTGTGCAACTCACAAGGACAGAATATACCAGAGAAGATTGACCTCAGATCACGTCTAAGGAATAGTGGGGTGAGCTACCAGGAATGAACACCAGTAAGGACAGATGGATTCCGCCCGCGATACAAGGACTATTTCAGTCAGTGAGGTGAACCGAGTCTTTCCTCAACGGACTCAAGAATCATTTATCAACTGAAGACGTATTTCAAGAATACCCAGAGCAGCAACAAAACTCTGGTATGATGATGCAAATTTGAAAGCATATTCTGAAGTTCACCGGTGCAAATACAAAATTTTCGGGCACTATGAACAAGGTTTGCAAGGAATATGGATGAGTTCACGGTTGCCCAGAATCACTGAGCTTCCAAGCATCCAGAATCAAGGAGCACCTAACATGATTGGAAACTTAGCTGAACCGAATGGAATTATCGGCAACACTTGGTTTGGATACAAAGGGTGTTCCGAATTAATTTTCAATATGAAGTCTGCATTAGTTGTGCAGCCTTTACAGCAGCAATGAGCGGACCAGCAGAAGGACAAGCGATGTGTGTGACCAATGGAATATCTTCAGTCAAGGTATGGCCTATAGCAAATTTGGCTCTGCCATGGGTAAATTCCGGATACTTCGGAAGGAAACCAAAATTGGTCATAAATCCAACAGCGTACACAGTGAAAGGCTTCTAGTATATGAAACCCAACCTTCCTCCACAAGCTACCGAGAGAAGCTTACGACACAAGACTGCCAATCTTCCTTGGTACGCCACTTTGTGAGAAATTCTTCTGGGGTACGACACTCCCATCTTCCCCGTGTGGTACCACGGAAAGCCTCTGGCATAAGGCACCTGACCTTCCGCAGTAAGCCACATGAAGGAAAGTTTCTGAGGTACGGTACCCAGCCTTCTCCAGTACGCTACCCCAACAGAAAGCTTCGAGCATAAGGAACTCAGCCTTCTGCAACACGCCATCGTGCCCACAACAAGCCTGTCAGGAGCACGAACTAGTCTGGACACACATCCGGCTCAGAACTTAGTGGTTATAAAAGGATTCATCTTACACCTGCATATGTTGTGAGCATGCAGTCCAGTGAATCAATGCATGTGAACCACTCATACACGGGAATGACTGTGTTCAGAGAAACATTGACCCGATAGTTCAAAGAAGAATATAAGCACGGCAACCCCTACGAGGTATGCAAGAGTAAGCTGTGAGAACAAGCCCAACAAGCCGGGAAAACAATCAAGAAGCCGTGTTGGCAGGTCATAAAAAGTTCATCAAAGGAATCCTCAAGAACAAAGAAGTTGAGGATAAATAACCTCCGTGACGGTCCACAAGATACAACTTCACCGACAAGGTATTATTACCAATTCTCGTCAGACTCTTGCATATACGGCCACAACAATACACTACTTGCGGTTACAAGTAGGATTGCCACACTTATCATGAATATGGGCCATCAACCGAGACAAGAGGCTATACTCTGAAAGATACACCGGATGATAGTGATATTATGTTTAGCTCAGTGGATACAACAAGGACTACAGATGCTATATATGACAGAATCCTTTCCACAAGCGACGGAATTGGAAAAAGGACATTCAGATGAAATAGCTCAAAGCACATCAGCACCAATAGCTCGTAGACACCATGACATTATTGGAATAAGAGATTACTGTCTATGATTACTTTGTGATCATGCCTAATATTCTAGTTGAGGATATAACAGTAATAGCTCGGTTATATTGTTCCTTGAATTGCGAATCACCTAAGGACAACGCCCGAATGCATAAGGCAGAAGGAAACATCAGCATGGAACCCACAGCCAGATTGAGCATTCTGACATGGCAAAGAGAATGTCACCTCTAGCCATCAAGGCCATACGAGCACGTGGGCCTGGTACCAGGAAAAGATGTCTTGCCCACGACAGTCAGAGTGTGAAGTATCGCAATAAAACCCAAAGTAATTACTTCTGGGCCAAGGAAACCAAGCTGTCTGTTGGTAATACCCGCTACTCCACCCAACTACCCCACTACCAGGACAAGAGGTTTACCTGACAGGAAGGAGAAGGATTCAAGGAAACTGTGTGTACAGACAACACATGGTCCATCAGAAGAGGCAGTTAAAGGGTCAGTGAACTAACAAGACCGCTGATGGATCCAAGTCTCACACAGATAAGTCCCCCTTCCCCGGGAGGTAAGCCCGGAAATCTCGAGGACGAGATTTTCTTAAGGGGGGTAGGTTTGTGACACCCTGGTTTTCACTCCCTATTTTTTTTTCCATCGCGGGATTTGACTCCTGTCTTTTTTCTCGGTGTTATCGGATTTCTCTAGCTCTTTAGAATATAAAGATGGTCATATAGCCTTGCCTTTCCTATCCAACCAGAGATTCTCTTCAGATCAACCTTGCCACCCGAGACATATTCTCCGGACTTCGCCATCGAAACCCTACCTTCCGAGTTGCCGGAAGGGAAACCCTGACTCTCTCAGTTACAAAGGAACCCCAATTCCCTTTGATCTATTGCCTCCCAAATTTTTCCCAGTGATCATCCTTCATCTATAAACCCTGGATATGTAAAACTATTGCCAAGTCATTTGCAATATTTTTCATTTTTAATTAATTCCTTTTTCTGGCAGTTAAAGGAATTAAATCCAAGAAAATATCTATCCATCTCCAAATTTCGTGAAAACTTGTGGAGATATTCTTTGTGATCATATTGAGCTCCCATAAAAATATTGGCCACAATTAAATAAGGGATAATTGCATTTGATCCCTTAGTTGTGTCCCACTCGACAGGATTGCCCCTAATTTTCAAAAGCCAGCGGTTCTGTCCAACCCACTTTGGTTGTCTTGTGCTTTTGCCCTTTGACCGTTTGACCGTCACTTTGAAAACATCATAACTAATTCATACTAAATCAGAAAAATGCAAATAATATAGCAAAATGTTCAGAAGAACATCACCTGTATGTCAATGTCACTTGCATTCATGAAAAAAGTGTTGGTAAGTGCCCATCCGAGTTTTACCTCTTATCATACCACCATGAACAGTAAAATAAAAAAAAATCCAAAAATTCAAAAATAAATTTGGTGGCAAAGAATGAAAATGTTTTAAGTGCTTGCCAAGTTTCATTAGGGAATGACATTCGTGGAAGTCATGGCAAAAAAACAATCAACACTCCAAAATAGATTTTTTTTGCCACGAATTCCATGAATGTCATTCCCTTATGAAACTTGGCAAGCACTTAAAATATTTGTCATTCTTTGCCACCAAATTTATTTTTGAATTTTCTGAATTTTTTTAGATTTTATTGTTCATGGTGGTATGATAAGAGGTAAAACTCGGATGGGCACTTGCCAACACTTTTGTCATGAATGCAAGTGACATTGACATATAGGTGATCTTCTTCTGAACATTTTGGTATCTTATTTGCATTTTTCTGACTTAGTATGAATTAGTTATGAAGTTTTCAAAGTGACGGTCAAAGGGCAAACACACAAGACGACCAAAGTGGGTTGGACAGAACCGCTGGCTTTTGAAAATTAGGGGCAATCCTGTCGAGTGGGACACAACTAGGGACTCAAATGAAATTATCCCATTAAATAAAGGAAATTGCCTTTTCCTATTTAATGCCAATATTGCATTTTGGGCACTTTCTAAAGGAACTACCATTTGGGTAGCCATGAAAAATCCCAAATAAATTGTGGAGCTTATGCTATCCACATCTTCACCATTTCCAACAATAACCCAAGTTCCATAGTTCAAAGTTTGAGCACAACATCAACTTGCAAATTCTGTCCAGTTGGGCAAGTTGCAAAGGAAGTGCTTGAACCCTTGATCCATTTGAGCTGAGATTTTTCATGGTGGTTCATATTGCTAAATCACTCATGGAAACCAAAAACCAGCTCAGTGAACCTATCCATTTGTCCACAGCATTTTTCTCAAGTTTCTGTCCATTTGGAAGTGCTGTGAAGGAAGTATCCTATAGGCATTTCCAAATGAGCTGAAACTCTTCCAGTACCTTAATATGTTAAAATTATTACTCTTCACAAAATTCAGCTCATTCCATCAAGCCAGATGAGTGCAGCATCAAGATCCCTTTTCTGGACCAAATTCTGCTTTGTGAAGGAAGTATATTTAAATCAGGTCCAAACGACTTGAAATTTTGCCAGCATCTACACCTTCCTACTACATTTCAGTGTGGCAATATGTCAGCTCCATTTACCAAATCATTTTACCTCAGCCATTGCTCCAAAATTCTGACCAGAAACTATTCTGGATCACCTCGACCACTATAGAGCTTCCTGTTCCTGTATGATTTGTCAACTCATCTATTTGAGGGGGGATGAACATGCCAGACAAGGTTCCAGGGTCATCCAGTGTGTTGGACACATGGTGCTGGTGGTGACCACGAGTTTAGTTGGCAGCCAGAGTGAACTGTGGCAACAGTCACCGTCCGGTCCTCTCTGGCTGTCCCCAGCTCACCGCCCAGCCTCCCTCGCTCGCCACGTCGCCTGATCCTCTGCCCCGCCTCGTCCCCTAGCTCCTTTGCCGGGTGTGCCAACAGGAGGTGCTTCGCCCGAGCGCCGCCACGGCTTCGAGCTCTCGAATCCCCCGCCGTCGTCCAGCTCCTTCCTGAGCTTCTTCCCGAGCCTATCTAAGCGGTCTCTGAGCCCCTCCACCTCTCCAGCAAGCCTCCCCGAGCTTCCCAAGCTCCCTCCTCTCCCCAGGGCCGCAACTCCGCCACGGATCCCCCTCGGCCTGTCCCCGTGCCCCGGCCCTTCCCCTCTTCTCCATCCCCACCCTCGACCTCCCCTGAGTGCCAGTGAGTCCCCGCCGCTTCCCTTCCCTTCGGGGAAGCGCTGCTGGAGTGGCCTCCCTGCTGCCCGTCGGCCTCCATGCTCCGGTCAGTGGCGGCGATGCTGCAGACAGCCTGAAGCGGTCCCGAGCCCACCTTTGGGTGCGGCCCGAAGCGCCGGTTCCAGAGGAGTCGCCGGCCAGCTCCCTCGTGCCTCCAGTCGTCGGTAGCTCTGGCGGCCGCGGCCCCTCTGCTCCACGACGCGAGGAAGGAGATGACCCAGGCGGGAGGGGGAAGAGATGTGGTGGGCCCCGCTTGCAGTGTCCCAACGCTGACCTGGCCCAAGCGTTGACCCGAGTAAGCGGAAGCGTATTCCACTGAATACGCTTTTCATAAAAGAAAGCGTAAATGCCCGCGGCTCCGGCAACAAATGCGCTTTCACTTTGTTGAAAGCGTATTCCTCAAATACGCTTTCTCTCTCCGCCGCCGGCCGAACTATCACGGACCGTGTTGAAAATATATTTTTTGTAGATAGGTCCCTGGCAGAGAAACCTTTACAACTTTTCGCTCCCAACTCCGATTTAGGTGAAACCAACACCCACATCTTCGTCTCGTCGAGCCCGTTCCGACAAGGTCACTTTCATGATGTTGCCATAGACTGAAAATGACCATTTTACCCTTGACCTTATCAGCCCCCTCCGAGAGAGAACGGTTTCCGACGATTCTTCTGCGGCTTCACCGCATTTCTTCCCGGAGTATTCCTCAACTCCAGGCAAGCCGATCTTCTGATATATGCCCTAAAGCATTACTCTGTGATATTTCTTGCATGTTTAAATTAATATGCTTGTGCTCGTCTGTGTAGTAGTGAGCTGTATGTGACTCTGACGAACCCTTGCTTGCACTTTCTTCGGTGACGGCACCATGCCTATGTTCTGAGCTGTTTCCAGCCATCTGGGGCGGATGCCGACTTTATATTTCTCTTTTCAACAACTGGCCCGTGTTTTGAGCTGCTTTTCGGCCGTCTCGGACAGTTGTTGAATTTCTTTCCGTAGTAGTGACCCTATGCTCTGAGCTGTTTTTTGGCCGTCTTAGGGAGCTACTACATTCTTCTTATCAACACCGTCTCATGCGCTGAGCTGCTTTCCAGCTGTCTTGAGCCGGGGTTGAGTTATTCCGGTAATGTCCCAGATCTGAGTTGTAAGGACCGTTCTGGTGGCTACTGGTTTCTTTGCCGGTTTTGTGCAAGGGTTCCGACGGTCATAGTTTATAGCTAGAACTGGTAAGGTGATAACGTTCCATTTAAATCTTGTATCACTAATGACTCATTGTGGTATTATATGGGAATAGGTTGCTATATTCCACAGTTGTTACCTTATACTTAGTCACCACCATGTTATGTTATTCACAATGAACAACCATACTGGCTAAATACTGGTTAAAGCTAAACCTAGTAGGTTGATCTTGAGTCACCTGTCCGGGCTTATTCGTGCAACCACATTTGCCGGTATGGGATGGCCTTGACTTGGTCTGGCTCCGTGCTCTTTCACCGGTACCTCCCTCTAGGGAGGGTTATGCGTGCGTGCTACCCTAATCAGGTAGACGGCGGTAACCCTGTGAGCCCAGTTGGTTGTTTGCGCGCGGTCCCCGTTTGGGACAGTTTAGTTGGCCATGACGGTGGCAGGTGTCACGAGGTGACACAGAGGCCACCCAGGGCTTGAATCCGGGGGAGGATGATTGCCGGTGGTACGATGGGAGAGTCACGGGTCAGGCAGGTTTCGTTGGAGCAACGCTGGTCCACCCGAGTGGGATCAAGAGGTCTGGTGCTCCATGGTGTGGGTAAAGTGTACAACCTCTGCAGAGTGTCAAATCTATTCGAATAGCCATGTCCACGGTATTGGACAGCCCGTCCAGACCTCACTAGGTGGTCAACCGTAATGATGATAATAATGGTGGAAGAACCTGCCCTGCATAGACATCAGATGTTGTCAGAGATTTGGTATGTTAGCCATGGGATGGCTATGGAAGAGATGGTCAGATGACCGAAAGACTTGGAATGGATCATGAGAATGTTCGGAATATGGATTATATACTTAATATGCTTTACTTTACTGTACTTTACTTCAGTAGTTATCTTGCCAGATAACCCTGTTATGTCATGATGATCAATGCTGCTAGATGTTTAATCATGCTAGATAATCTTGCTACGACATGATAATTAATAATGCTAGAAAGGTAGGCTATGCCATGATAACTAATGTTGCTCTAATAACAAATACATGCTTGAATGCCATGGATTGCATTTCTGCGTGTATATGTTAGTTTGGTTTGCTTGCGAGTACATTCAAAAGTACTCAACGGCCTTCAATGTGGCCAGGTTCACCTAAGGATCCGTCGTCAAGGAGCCGGAGCGTTCGTGGGCTACGAGCGTAACCCAGTCAGATCCCTGTGGATTGGAGCCGCACCAAGACCATGCTGCCTTAGATAGAGTTTTTCCGCTGCCACCCCTTTGTAACAATCATGTAAGACTTATATGCCCGTTAATAGAAATGCCTGTGTTCATGATACTTGTTGTAAAAGCGCATGCCAGAGTGATTTCCTGGGCTGGTATGCATGGCGACCGTCTGGATACAGTGGTACTCAGGCGGGGCGCCACATCTCCAACTTCTCTTATAAAAACTGCAACTAGGGAACACTATTATCATACTTTTGCATTGGATGTAGCTAATATTTGTGTGTGTTTCATGAATGGATAAATGATTGAGCACAATGGGCTAGGAATAGCTTTCTTTAGCATTGATATTTTGAAAGACATTGTTGCTTGTTGATATGCTTGAGTATTGATGTTTTGATGTCAAATTATAGACTATTGCTTTGAATCATTTAAAGTCCAAATATCCATGCTACAAAAGAAAAGAATATGTGATGAAGATGTCAGGTAGCATTCCACATCAAAAATTATGTTTTTATCATTTACCTACTCAAGGACGAGAAGGAATTATGCTTGGGGATGCTTGATACGTCTCCAACGTATCTACAATTTTTTATTGTTCCATTCTATTATATTATCAATCTTCGATGTTTTATATACATTTACAAGGAACTTTATATCATTTCTTGGGACTAACCTAGTAACTTAGTGCCCAGTGTCAGATTCTATTTTTAGTTTGTTTTTGGTTTCGCAGAATATCAGTACCAAACAAAGTCCAAATGCCATGAAACTTTTTGGAGATTTTTTTTGGACATGAGAGACACTAGAAGCTTTGGGAGAAGACCAGACCTGGGAGCATGGGCCCTCCACCCACCAGGGAGCGCCCAGGGGGGTAGGCATGCCCTGATGGCTGGTAGGGCCCACGTGGCTCCGTTTGACCTAAATCCACCTCTATAACTTCCAAACAATTAGAAAACCTACAGGGGAGTCCACGAAATACTTTTTCTGCCGCTGCAAGCCTGTGTTCTCGAGAAATCCCATCTGGGGTCCCTTTCTGGCACTCTGCCGAAGGGGGAATCGATCACGGAGGGGTTCTTCATTAACCTTGTTGCCCCTTCGATGATGCGTGAGTAGTGCACCTCAGACCTATGGTTCCATAGTTAGTAGCTTGATGGCATTTTCTCTCTCGATGTTCTTCAATACAATGTTCTCCTTGATGTTCTTCGGGTTCTGTCAGATGTAATTCTTTTTTGCAGTGTGTTTGTTGAGATCCAATTAATTGTGAGTTTATGATTAGATCTATCCATGAATATTATTTGAGTTTTCTCTGAACTCTTTTATGCAAGATTAATATAGCCTCGTATTTCTTCTTCGATTTATTGGTTTGGTTTGGCCTTGATGGGTTTAATCCCTTGTGGGAACTGATGTTCCATGACCCTATCTATGAAACAGATGGGGTTAGCTGGACCTCGGAATCGGGTGATGTCCCATCGGAGGTTAGGGGATAGCCGTGTGTAGGCTTGATATCGGGCGTGGCCGTTCTTGTCCATCAAGGCGTCATAGCGGTCCGTCCCGGCGGGCGCGCGTCCTCTTGAGCCGTAGATGGATCGAGGAGGTCCCCTGTTTGCCTCAATGTGACGTCAAACATCGTGAGGATCTAGGTAATCCACGGGTCCTTGCCATAATGGCGTGGAGCCGGCCGAGGGTTGGTATCTTTCCGCATTGGCCTGTCCCGACCTCTAGGGGTCCGGTCAGGCTCATCGACGGCTAGTTCTTCATCGAACTCTAGTAGTCGGCGCCTACGTGGGTATGATGTCGATGCACTACGGTGCCGGTTTTCTAGATCTTGTTTGCCGGGAGCACTTTGACCCACTTTTCATTCAGTGCGTCTATGTTAGCCTGCGGCTGGCGTTGCTTATGCTTCACGCTCCGAGCAGTGGCAACGAGGCACCGTAGGAAGCACTCTTGTTCGAAAGGATCTTCGGGGACTATGTAGTCCTCGGTGCCTAGGCTCTCATCTTCCTCAGACCCCGGCATGTAATTGTCATCGGCCCATTTAAAGAGGTTATCAGGGTCTATGTCCTCGGGGTTTCCTTCGGGACTGCCATTGTATGCTGGGATGGCTTGAAAATCCTCACCAGGGTTATCGGCGTCATCGGCTGCTGCATCGCTGTCATCGGCAGTGATGTTATTGCCACTGGATTCCCCATTGTTTCCCCTTGTGCGTCTGCGCTGATGTCTCGGAGGGGATCTGGGAGTGTCAACCATGTAGAAATCATAGGTGGATGTTGCAGTCCACCTGCCAGTGTTTTCCAGAGGTGAGGTGTTTTCTATGGGGCCGTCGGAATCTTCATCCGTGTCGGTGGCCTCACTGTACTCCAGCATGTTAGTTAAGACATCCACCGTGGCAACAAGGTGGGTGGGACGTAAATTTCCTGGTCGTTGGCTTTATGTCCGATCTGGTCTTAAACCGAAGTCTTGAAATCTGACATAGACATGCTCTAGATATGGTCAAGTATCTCATTGAGGTGGGATAATTCTTTAGAATTCACGGCTTGACTATAGGCGGGGCTGACTCGAAGTGTGCCGGACATGTAGCTGGGAGTTTTTTCGGCTCGAAGGGAACCTGTGAGTGATCCTAGATTCTGTGCCATGGTCAGCTCTAAGCATAACTTAACTTCGGAGTTGGATGCCGGATCTATGTCCGGGTCGGAGATTGATGGGGGACCATCCGGCGCTGTTACGCCGGGGTTCTCTGGTGACGTCATGGGAGAGATCGGCTCCGGAGTCGAGCCCCCGGAGCTGGGTAGGTCCTCAATCCGGACAGGCGTCCAGCCTGACAGGATGAGTTCACCACAGGAATCCATGGTATATATGAGCCCGCCAAAGGTCACGATCTGACCTGGGGCGTAGTTCTCGAAGGAGGCCAGATGGCTAGTCGAATCAGCACAGAAGATCATGCTGCCGAACACAAAAAGCTGACTCAGGGCCAAAACAGTCCCGCAGTCATTGCCGTAGTTGATTTGAAGATGAGCCATCAATCTTTTTTGTTGATCCCACAATGGAACTCTCAATGAAAGCACCAATGTCGGTGTAAAAACCGGCAGACCTCGGGGTAGGGGGGTCCCAAGCTGTGGATCTCGGAGAGATGGTAACAGGAACAAGGAGACAATGTTTACCCAGGTTCAGGCCCTCTTGATCGAGGTAAAACCCTACGTCCTGCTCTTGTTAATATTAGGATAGATGTATTGAGTACAGAGTTGATCTACCTCGAGATCGTGATGTCCCCTCTATGAGCTAAACCCTTTGGCTTATATACACGCCATGAAGGGTGTATAGGGTCACAAGGTCGGTATCTTGGCATAAGGCGGCAGGAGATGTCTTGCAGTGTACGACAAGTCTTCATAGATGCAATCTTGATCACGGGCCCTGCGTGCACCTTCCGTAGTCCTTCTTGAGAATGAACAATGGCCCATCGATGCAATCCAAGGAACATGGGCCGACTAGGTTAGTACCTCCTAGTCCGGGACACTTTTAGGGAGCAAACTAGCCACGAGGCGGGAGCTAGGTGATGGAGCTAGCGACTCCATAGTTCACATGATGGAAATGGGCCCTCGATGCACTAGTAGAAAACAGGGCTTTGGTCCAGGCCATATAAGTACATTAGTCCCGGTCGTGTTACGAACCGGGACTAATGGGTGCATCAGTCCCGGTTCGTGAGGCCAGGACACCGGTCAGGGCTCGCCAGGCACCAGTTCCGGTTCGTCTGACCCCTTTAGTCCCGGTTCCAGACACGAACTGGGACTCAAGGTCCTCGTCCTGGCGTAGCCCCTTTAGTCCCGGTTGGTGGCTGGAACCGGGAGTAAAGGTCAGTCTTCTGTCCCGGTTCTAGCAACCAACCGGGACTAAAGAGATGCCTATATATATGCTCGCCCCTTCCCACTCACTCCTCTATTTTTTGGCCGGGTGGCGTGTGGGAGGTGTGTGCTGCTCTGCTCTCACCTCCTATGCACATGAGGTGTTCGATGAAATACCCGAGCCACACTTAAGCTTTCTCCTCACCAAACTCGACCTCCAAGCTCCATTTTCCCCAATATTTGTCTAGGTTTGGCGGTCCGTCCCGGCCCATCCCCATCCTCACCGTCGTCGATTGCCCGCGCCGATCTCGTCGTTGGCACCACCGTGGTGAGCCTCTTGTTCTTATCTTCTTTTTAAAAGAAAAAATTCTTACTTGTATGATTTACGTAGATACTTGTATAAATTTCTTACTATTATTATTGTTTGTTATTATATAGTGCCATGGTTTTGGTATCCGCCCCCGTCGACCCTCGTCCGGTCTATGATTCGGATGTGGTATATTATCTTTTATAACTATTTTGTTTCATTTGGTGTTTATTATAATTATGCCGACCAACGTGACATAGATGTTTTTATCTAGGAGGTATGTGAACCGGAAATTCCAACCAACCCTCATGTCGAGAGGTTAAATTTAGTTGAAAAATAAAACGAGAATTTGAAAGAAAAATTGAAAAGAATTGAGGAGGAGAAGATGAAATTGGAGTTGCATGTTGCCAATATCGTCGATGATCACAAGATCAAGATGGATGCAATGCGCTTGAAGATTAGAAAGATAAAAAATATGCCATTGATAATGAGGCTTGGTATCATTATGCTGTTGGATCAATTGTTACCTTAGTTGCGATTATGATCGCATTTGTTGTTGCATTTAAATGTTTTACATAGTTGTATGTTAGTTTCAATTTATGTTTTAATTAGATGCTCTAGAGAGTTGTATGTTGCTCTATGAGAACTATGTATAAACTTTATGTATGTATTTTTTCAGTAATAACATTTGATCACTATTGTACTTTGGTTTTAATGTGATGATGAACTTGTATTAATTTGGTCACTTCCCTATTCATGATGTTCTGTAATGGTTTTTGATACACTTAATTATATACTGCACGTAGATGAACAGGTAATGTATGTACGGTGACTGACGCACGTCCGAGTACATTGAGGGCCTGCATAAATTTCTTGAAGTGGCTGAGGCAAACAAGCAGAATGGCTTTATGTATTGTCCATGCCCTATCTGTGAGAATACAAAGGATTACTCTAACTCGAAAACCCTTCACTTGCACCTGCTTGAGAAGTGTTTCATGCCACACTATAATGTTTGGACCAAGCACGGAGAAAGAGGGGTTATGATGGAAGACAACGAAGAAGAAGATGATGATGACAGCTATCCTATGTTCCCTGAATACGGTGATGCTGCAATGGGGGAAGCTGAAGATCAAGAGGTACCAGACGATGTGCCCGATGATGATCTTCGCCGGGTCATTGTTGATGCAGAGAGAGAATGCGAAAGTGAAAGGGAGAAGTTGAAGTTCGATCGCATGTTAGAGGATCACAAAAAAGTGTTGTACCCAAATTGCGAAGATGACAACACAAAGCTCGGTACCACACTGGAATTGCTGCAATGGAAGGCAGACAATGGTTTATCTGACAAGGGATTTGGTTTGCTACTGAAAATAATGAAGAAGAAGCTTCCAAAGGATAATGAATTGCCCGACAGTATGTATGAAGCAAAGAAGGTTCTCCGCCCTCTAGGATTCGAGGCTCCTACAATACCACGGTTGAAATGTATGTTCAGAAACAAAGAGCATGCCAAGTTGTTGCGATGGCACAAAGAAGACCGTAAGAAAGACGGGAAGTTTAGAGCACCCGCTGACGGGTCACTGTGGAGAAAAATCGAGAGAAAGTGGGGGGACTTTGCAGGTGACGCAAGGAACGTATGGTTTGTTTTAAGTGCAGATGGAATTAATCCTTTTGGGGAGCAGAGCAGCAATCATAGCACCTGCCTGTGACTCTATGTATCTATAAACTTCCTTCTTGGTTGTGCATGAAGCAAAAGTTCATTATGATGCCAGTGCTCATCCAAGGCCCTAAGCAATCCGGCAACGACATTGATGTGTACCTAAGGCCAATAGTTGAAGAACTTTTACAGCTGTGGAATGGAAAAGGTGTACATGTGTGGGATGAGCACAAACAGGAGGAATTTGACCTACATGCGTTGCTGTTTGTAACCATCAATGATTGGCCTGCTCTTAGTAATCTTTCAGGATAGACAAACAAGGGATACCACGCATGCACGCACTATATAGATGATACTAAAAGTATATATTTGGACAAATGCAAGAAGAATGTATACGTGGGACATCGCCGATTTCTTCCAACCAACCATCTCTTAAGAAAGAAAGGCAAGCATTTCAAAGTTGAGGCAGATCACTGGAAGAAGCCTGTCCTCCGTACTGGTGATGACATACTTGATATGGTCAAGGATTTACAAGTAATCTTTGAAAAGGGTCCTGGCGGACAATCTGTTCTGAATAACGCTAAGGACCGCGCACCCATGTGGAAGAAGAAATATATATTTTGGGACCTACCATATTGGAAAGACCTAGAGGTCCGCTCTGTAATCGATGTGATGCACGTGAGAAAGAATCTTTGCATGAACCTGCTAGGCTTCTTGGCAGTGTATGGGAAGACAAAAGATACACCGGAGGCATGGGAGGACCAGCAACGTGTGCACGAAAAAGATGGCATGCATCCAAAGCAGCATCAAGGTCCTGCCAGCTACGCTCTTACCAAAGAAGAGAAGGAAATCTTCTTTGAATGCCTGCTAAGTATGAAGGTCCAGTCGAGCTTTTCGTCGAATATAAAGGGAATAATAAATATGGCAGAGAAAAAGTTCCAGCACCTAAAGTCTCATGACTGCCACGTGATTATGATGCAACTGCTTCCGGTTTCGTTGAGGGGGCTTCTACCGGAAAACGTTCGATTAGCCATTGTGAAGCTATGTGCATTCCCAATGCAATCTCTCAGAAGGTAATCGATCCAGAAATCCTACCAAGGTTAAAGAATGATTTGGTGCAATGTCTTGTCAGTTTCGAGTTGGTGTTCCCACCATCTTTCGTCTATATCATGATGCATGTCCTAGTTCATCTAGTCGATGAGATTGCCATTCTGGGTCCTGTATTTCTACACAATATGTTCCCCTTTGAGAGGTTCATTGGACTTTCAAAGAAATATGTTCGTAACCGTGCTAGGCCAGAAGGAAGCATCTCTATGGGCCATCAAACAGAGGAGGTAATTGGGTTTTGTGTTGACTTTATTCCTGACCTTAAGCCGATTTTTCTCCCTCAATCGCGGTATGAGGGGAGACTGACTGGAAAAGGCATGCTTGGAGTGGATTCAATAATATGCAGGGACGGGCATTCTTGGGCACAAGCACACTACACAGTTCTACAGAATTCTACCTTGGTGACCCCGTATGTCAATAAACACAAGAATATTCTGCGCTCCAAACACCCAGAGCAGTCTGACGACTGGATTACATGTGAACAAATCAGGACTTTTGGCAGTTGGATGCAAACACATCTCATGGGTAACAACATTGTTGGAGATGAGCTGTACTCATTGGAGAGGACACCATCTTCGACTGTATTGACTTACCAAGGGTACGAGATAAATGGGAATACATTTTACACGATCGCCCAAGATCAAAAGAGCACCAACCAAAACAGTGGTGTCCGCTTTGATGCAGCAACCAACAGGGGAAAGGACACATATTATGGTTACATAGTGGACATATGGGAACTAGACTGTGGACATGATTTTAAGGTCCCTTTGTTTCGGTGCAAATGGGCAATCTGTCAAGAGGTGGGGTAAAGGCAGACCGGCTGTACGGAATGACAACAGTGGATGTTAACAATATTGGGTACACAGACGAACATTCGTCCTAGCCAATGATGTGGCACAGGTTTTCTATGTGAAGGACATGTCTACCAAATCGAGAAAAAGAAAAGATAAGGAAGCAAATACATCATATGATGAGCCAAAGCGCCACATAGTTCTTTTAGGGAAAATAGACATCGTGGGAGTGGAGGGCAAGACAGACATGTCTGAAGATTATGAAAAGTTTCATCAAATTCCTCAATTTAAAGTGAAGGCTGACCCAAGCACCCTGTTAAATGATGAAGATTGTCCATGGTTACGGCACAATAAGCAAGGGACACACGCGAAGAAAAAGTGAAGACTTTCTCTCTAGTGAAGAGAAAGTGAAGACTTTCTCTCCACAACTATTTTGATGATGGCTTTGATCTAGAATATCACTGCAGTTACATGTCAAGAAATGAAATCCCTTTTGTAATAGATGAGTTTTCATCCGAAACCCAGATACTTCAAAATAGATTGTCCAGTTTGTACACGAAGTGCATCCAGTTTTTGCCGTAATCCTCTCAACTTTTTAGCACAAGCTATGTGGGTGAAATTATGATACCATGCCAAGTTTGAACCATTTTAGAGTTCATTTATAGTGCTTTTTAATTTCAGAGTCATTTAGCTGAAAATAAATCATTAAACACATGGAAAATAACAAATGAAGTCAGAAAAGGGTTGAAAATTGATGATGTGCCTTTGAATGGTGCATATTGAACGCACAAAAAGTCTAGAGTTAAAATAAGTTAAAAAAATGAAATCCCTTTGTAATAGATAAGTTCTGGTCCGAAACCCTGATACTTCGAAAGAGATTGTCCAGTTTGTACACGAAGTGCATCCAGTTTTTGCCATAACTCTCTCAACTTTTTAGCACATGCTATGTGAGTGAAATTATGATACCTGCCAAGTTTCAACCTTTTCAGAGTTCATTTGTAGTGCTTTTCAATTTCAGGGTCATTTAGCTCAAAGAATGAACCAATAGCAAAAAGAATTTACTAAAAAGCTTTTATAAACCTCTAGTTATGATCAAAATAATATTAACTTAAAATTATATAAAATTTATGCAACTAAAATTATCAAAGTATTTTTTGCTAAAAACTTTAATAGCAACAAAAAATTTCTTAAAGAAGTTTTTGTTGAAACATTAATAGCAAAAAGAATCAATTAAAATATTTTGCTATGATCAACTAAAACAAAACTATAATATTTTTCTATAGCAAAATGAATCAACTAAAAAGCTTTTATAAACCTCTAGTTATGATCAAAATAATATTAACTTAAAATTATATAAAATTTATGCAACTAAAATAATTAAAGTTTTTTTTTGGTTAAAAACTTTAATAGCAAAAATAATTTTCATAATGTATTTTTTGTTAAAAACTTTAGTAGCAAAATAAAGTAACATAAAAAAATGCCGCCTACTAGGGCACCACGGCCTGCATACGACTAGAAACCCATATGTACATGGGCCAGGATGCAGGCCCGCAGGGCAAGTAGCCCCAACAGGGCACATAAGAACGTTAGGCCCAACAGACCTGCTTTAGAGAGGAGCTCAAGTGGGATAACGCAGCGGGGCATATAAACAGGTCCGAGCGCTCTTTGGTTGGCGAGGTGGGACTAAACTTCCACCACGTCGGGCTAGTGCCAGCACAAGCCCTTTAGTCCCGGTTGGTGGCTCCAACCGGGACTAAAGGCCCCCCTTTAGTCCTAGTCCGCGCCATCAACCGGGACTAATGGTCTGGACTTCCCGCCCTTTGTGCTACTGAAATTGACCTTTAGTCCCGGTTGGTGGCTCCAACCGGGAATAAAGGGGGTAAAGGTTGGGGTATATAAGCCGCACTTAGCAAAATTTCCAAAGCCATCTCTGCAGTTTCTCCTCCTCTCCTCCGACGGCGCGGACGACCACCTCGATGCCGCTAGGCTGCCCCGACGCCACCCCCGCTCCCCTCACCGCGCCCTGCCCTAAGGCCGTCGCCGCGCCCCTTCCCCGACGTCGTCGTCACTGTCGCTGTCACCGTCGCCTCCCTGAGCCCTGCCCCAACGTCGCAGTCGCCGCGCCCCTGCCCCAACGCCTCGCCCGCGCTCTCTCCTTGTCGCCGGCCGGCCCTCCAGTGAGCTCCTCCACTGCGTGCTCTGCTTGCCGCCGCCACCGCAGCAGCAATTATTTGTTCATACAATTTTTTTTGTTCATACAAAGTGATGGAGATATGTTTTGTTCATACAAAGTCTATGGTGATATTGTAGAAAGTGATTGTTGCTCACAAAAAAGTCTATTTTTTGTTCATACAAATTTCTGTTTTTGTTCATACAAAGTGATGGAGATATGTTTTTGTTCATACAATGTCTATGGTGATATTGTAGAAAGTGATTGTTGCTCACAAAAAAGTCTATTTTTTGTTCATACAAATTTATGTTTTTGTTCATACAAAGTGATGGAGATATGCATTTGTTCATACAAAGTCAATGGTGATATTGTAGAAAGTGATTTGTTGCTCACAAAAAAGTCTATTTTTTGTTCATACAATTTTCTGTTCCTATGAAGTATTATTAGGAGATATATATGTTCATTAGTTTATTCGATGGTTCTTCAAAACTTCTTTAGTGATGCCACAAACAAATATTAAAAATGCTGAATTTTTGCTTAGTTATACTTAGCATATATATACTCTACTCTGCTCAAGATCCATGAGATCATGTGGACAAGTTAAATGGCCATGATGATAATGAAATTTACTAAGGTTAATTATGGAGAGAGGGAGTAACAACTCATATATTCAAAATTTACTCCCGGTCCGCTCGCCCGACCAACTCTGGAGAGGCAACCCAAACGCTAGAAGAAAGAGAGTTGTCCATCTCGTACCCCCTCCCACCCCTACCCGTTTGTCGAAGGTGGCGGCGGCCGGTGTCGGGGGCTCGACCAAAATTTGTGCAAAGTATCCTATCCCGAAAGTATCCTCTGTTTTCTTCCACCCTAAACCCTATATTGGATAATTGTCCCCAGTAATTTTGGTCTAACTTCAACATCCACGGGGCGGGGTGGGGGGGGGTCGTTAAAACATAACCCCGATCTATTTTCTCCTTCATAAAAAATTGTTTTTTTCCATGTCAAGTGTTGTATTTTCTCTCGAAACATATCCCCGATAAGTTCGACATGAGGGGGGGGGGGATGTCGGACATGCATGAGTGAGGCGGTCCGCAATTAAATTATCCTCTCTCGAAAGATAGGATGACTCATCAAACATGAGGGGGGAGGATCGAGTCCTCGACGATCATCTGAAACTGACTGTTATAAAACTTGTGAACTTTGCATGATGTTTGCCACTAATCCATTGCTCATATGCATATGATTCCTTGTTGTGATTAGGTCTATGATTACCACTAATCCATCTATCATTGTTGTATATTGCCATGTTGTAATATTTGCAGAAACTATGGACAGAGACTTAGAAAAAGAAGAGTTGTTGGGGGATATAATCCGCGACGGAGGTGATATCACCTTGTCGTTTCTCAAAGACACCGATGGTGAGGAAAGAGAGGATGACTGCTGCAGTGATCCAATGGAGCAAGAAGGAAATCATGACGGCTCCGGTGATCCAATGGAGGAGGAAGGAGATCATGACGGCTCCGGTGATCGAATGGAGAAGAGAGCCTTAACTGTTGCAAAGTCCGGCGAGGTGTGTATATATAAATTAATCCTTTGCTGACTAGATGCATTAACTATTTTATATGTACATATATTAACGCTTCTTTGTTCTTTTAGCCCTACGGATCGAGCCAAACTTTGGTAAGGAGACGAGACCCGAAGAAAAGGTTGGGCCAGGATGAAAGGTTCACGATCGAAGTAGTCGCTCCAAATGGCCAACCGATTGCTCCCAAGCGGACCAAAGACAAATTTGTACATCAGTGCGGAGTTATTGATAGGGACAGTCTCCCGATCAGCATCAAAGAATGGAATAAGAAGAAGGACCCTGAAGTTTCTTCTGTCCACGATAGACAGAAAGATGATCTTTGGAACTCGCTGATGACAAATTTCAGCCTATTGCCAGAGGAGAATCCGAATAACCTAATTATTGTCCTGAAGGTCAAGGCGTTTGTCTTAAGAAGATGGCAGAATTATTCAAGAACTAGAAGAAAGATTTGAACAAAAAGTTTGTCAGCAAGGACAAGAATCCCGAATTCACCGGTCAATATGAGAAGATAAAAGATCACTGACCCGCATTTGTGGCCTATAAGAAATCGGAGGAGGCCAAGCAAAGGTCACAGATTAATAAGAAAAATGCTGCAAAGAAGAAGTATCACCATGTTATGGGGTCAGGTGGCTATAGCAAAGCCCGACCTATATGGGACAAAGCTGAGCAAGACATACTTGCTAAAGGGGTCCAACCAGCGACATTGCACTGGCCAGATCGGGCAAGGACTTGTTTCTTCGTGGTTGGGGGAACTTTGGACCTAGAATCAGGGAAGTGTGTTTTCACGAAAGCTCAACTTGCAACACCCGTCAAAAAGCTTGAGGAAGCAATCAAGGATGCGTAGGAAGGGAGGTTCCATCCCGACAGAGAGAAGGACGAGCTGTCCAAGGCCCTTGGGAATCCTGAACACCCTGGACAAACACGAGTCACATCAGGCTCTGTTCCGTGGGTGTATGGGTTTCCCGACAGCACTGGTTATAGAAGCCGAGAGAGAAATAAGAAAGAGGAAGCAAGTGAAATGCAGAAGATCAATGAAAGATTAGCGAAACTAGAGGAACTTGAGAGCCAGCGAGCTACCGGCTAACCATCTCAGCAGCATTAAGATCCTTCATTCGACAATGTCCCCGAAGCTACCCCACCATCTCAGCGGAGAAGCAGCATGGCTTCCACGGAGCTCGTTCAGCCTGATATCACGGCTCCTCGCAACCCCGTGGATTGTATCACGGAGAAAGAACATTGTTTGCTAACGGTGAAATGCCATAACCTGACCTTGAAGGTGGCGGTCGGATGGATGAAATAATGGACGGATTTGAGGGGCTGGAGCTTGAGTACCCTACAGGTGAAGGGGAGATTCTTCTGGAAAATGCCTTAAGGACTACCTGTCTATGGAGAAAGAAGAACATCAAACTTCCAAACTGGACGCTGTCTCAGCAGACTGAGCCGAAGGAGGCCCCTCAGCAGACGCCTCACAGTCCAGCTCAGCCGTCTCAGCTGCCTGAGTCGTCTCCGGCGTGTGAGCTATCTCCGCCGCCTCAGCCGTCTCCGGCGGAGGAGGCCCCTCAGCAGAGTCCTCTTCCGCCTCAGCTGTCTCCGGCGTGTCAGCAGACTCCGCCGCCTCAGCAACAGCGGAAGAGAGGTGCCACCGCTCCTGCGGCTAGCATTACAACAGGCAAGAAATTCAGAACTGGTCCAAGCCTCAGGGATCCTCCAAAGTTACCATATGAGAGGACTGATGAGGAAAACAAGTACATCGTGGCTGCTGAAGTGCATGCCCATTTTGAACGAAAACGTCCACCTCCGAAGGAAATAATAGATCCGGTGAAAGCGAAGCGCACTCTGGATGCCCTTAAGAGACCACCACCGCCTCCACCGCAGTCACACTATGACCGCTGTATTGGAAAGACATATGATGAAGCGCGGCGGTCGGGAAGTACTACCAGTGCTGCAAGACGAAGTGGGAAAACAATTCCCCAGCTCGACGAACAGGAGAAGTAATCGTGCCCCCCGCTCAAGGTGTCTAGCGATATCGCTAATCATTCGGGGCTAGCGCCCGGTACCACTCTTGGTGATTACATGGGCGATGATGTATAGTTCGAAATGGCTGAGGTAGTAACCTTCAGATACGGGCACGGGAATCCTCTCGTCAAACCTGATCAGCTCCCGCATCTACCAACGATGATGCGAAGATTGCATGACTGGTACTTGAAAACCTGCAAGGATGGGACCAACAGTATGTTGCTGTGAATTAAAGATGAGCATGACTTAATTGGAGTCTACCTGATGTACGTTCAATTTATGGAATTATTTTAGTTATTCAATCAAAACGCATTCGACAAAACTCTCATGAATTGCTACTGTCAGTAAGTATTACTTCTGTAATTAAGTCTCTAGCTCAGCTCATTCATTGCATGTATATATAATTATCCTCACTATATTATGCAGATTGAAGATCGTCGAATGCAAAAGAGGACATATCTATGACATTCGGTTCATTAGCCCAAATACCGTAAATGAATGGGCGGTACAAAACAAAGCCAAAGATACTAAGAAAAACTTGCTAAACGCGTTCCTTCGACATCAAAACAAAAGGGAAATACTCTTGCCTTACAACTTCAAGTGAGTGTTACTGTCTTGTGCATATTCGGTTTCGCTTACTCGAGTTTAAGTGTAATTGATGAGTTATGCGTTCACAACTTCCACTTTATTCTGCTATCCATTAAGCTTGACGGGGGAGTAATAATTGTCTTAGACTCGAGACGTAAAGAGCAAAAGGAGTGGGCGGACATGAGTGAAATGCTCCAGAAGTAAGTTCAATCATTATCGCACCATATCGGTAACTTTCGTTCATTTCCTGATATGAAGTAATCATGTCCTTTGCCGGGCAGGGTTTGGAAAAAGTTCACCAGAATGGTTTCGGGTCTGCAGAAGGAGCTGCGATTTACACACCCCAAAGTAAATAGTAGTAGCTAGTTCCGCGCATCTCTCATTGATTCTAGTTTCATCAATACCATTATCATGCTTGATTATCAATTTGATTAAACTCAATTCTCGTAAAGTGCTTGTGGCAGGCAGCCGGGAATAATTTATTTGGATACTACGTTTGCGAGTTCATGCGCCACTCGACCTCTAAGCGGGGCTTCTCTGACCAACAATTTGAAGTACGTAAACAATATTTACAATTTTATTTTATTACAATTAATTGTGTTGAGTTTCATTCACATATATGTATTGACCCCCTTCTTTAAATTAGGTCTGGGAGATGCGGCAAGATCTCCTACCACATGATCGCATACGAGCAATTCAAAAGGAATTGGCGGGATTCTTTGTTGACCATATCATACCTGAAAACGGAGAATACCATATGGAATTGCAAAAGGAATTAGGTAGATGATGTCAGAGATCGTAAGAGATGTTATACTGTATATATGTAGTAGCGTCGGATAGATATACGAAAACTTGTTGTTCGACCAAGCACGGAGAAAGAGAGGTCACTTCTCTCTATATATGTTCATGATGATCGTGTGTAATGGTTCCTTCATTGCTATATATAGTAGCTAGCGTTGAGTTTAATGGAAAACATTAAATAAAAATGAAACCATAAATGTAAAAGAATTGAAGGGTAAACACAAAAAGAAAAGAGAGAAACACAATATGAAAACCCCTAAACCCCCTCCTTTCCAAAAAAAAAATTCCCAGCGCCTGGCAGCTGCTGACGCGTGGCTGCCTTTTAGTCCCGGTCAGTGTTACCAACCGGGACTAAAGCTCCTCCTGCCTGGGCGCCCCACAACGGTCACGTGAAACTCCTTTAGTCCCGGTTCGTTAGCCAACCGTGACTAGAAGTTGTGTGCATTAGTCCCGATCGTTTTGTCCCGGTTGCAGAACTGGGATTAAATGTCCTCCGGAACCGGGACTGCTGCCCTGGCCGTCTCTCACGACCATGGAGCGCTGATGCGGAAGTGGTGTAGAACGACGCGCTAGTAGTGTAGTCAGCGTTGGGGGCCACGAGGACCTGGGCGGTGCTCCATAGTAGGACGCCGACACACGGGCCACATAACTCCATGGGTTCTCGGTTGGGTCTATCGCGGCTACGGGATTGGGCTGCCGGTGGTTGCTAATTGGTGGCCGGAGCTTGGTCGGGGAGGTAGTGCGTAAGGTTGGTTACGGGGCGGTACATGTCCTCAAAATTAATCAACATCCAGGAAATTGGACACTGTCACCACATGCAACTGAAACCAAAAAAAATTATTCCACACGTGCAAAATTATATTTTCCTATAATAAGGATTGTACCTCCTGTCAACATCATACTA
Source organism: Thinopyrum elongatum (assembly GCA_011799875.1). Classification (NCBI taxonomy): domain Eukaryota; kingdom Viridiplantae; phylum Streptophyta; class Magnoliopsida; order Poales; family Poaceae; genus Thinopyrum; species Thinopyrum elongatum. The sequence continues at coordinate 1,402,222 of CM022302.1, read as the reverse complement.
TAGCAGCGAAGACCAAATTGATATCAGCCTTTATTAACATCATACTACAACATCATATACTATAACAACTCGTTTTCAACCATGTGGTGGGCCCTTTCGGGCTTCTTTTGGATGTTAGGGGAGTTGCAGGAATAGCTGCCCAGGTTGAATTTTCTTGGCCAAACTAGAAGCCCCGTGGAAATTTGGGAACGACATTTTGCTCAAAGCGGCAAATCCCCCACTACAGAAAAAAATGGCGTAGAACTGCAGCAAAATAAGACATGGCAAACCCCATCGTATCTTCAGGATTCATGCCACAGCTGGGCGCACGACAACCCTTGTGGCTTCCGTTGAGAGGCAGGTACACGGATCTTGCTGCCGACGGGCCGCCTTTGGACCTGCATCCTCGCTATCACCGTCGTCTTCACGGCCACCACCACCACCACGTCACCGCTGCCGGCAACATCCCTTGTGGCACGACCTAGTGGAGGATCTAACGCTGCGGCCATCGCTGTTGAGCACCACGGAGGCGGGGTCGAAGCAGGGGAGGGGAGGCATCACGGTGTAGCATGGAGGGAGGAGGCGGCTGCATGAGGGTAAGGTCAGAGACAGCCGCCACGAGCGAGCGAGACGTGGGATTCTTTCCCGATGTTGTGAGGCGTGGATCGTATCCGGGGAAATCGCGAGGGTCGGGCCGATAAAACCTCGTGGACTCAAGCGTCCAAATGTCCAGATACCTAGCCCACGAATTTTTTCAACATTCACGCTCGTCCTGCTCAGGCTCGTCTCTATACATTGAATTGATGCGATTTCTGTCTCCTCTCTGTCATTCTCGTCTCTTCTCTATCATTATTGAGTAACTAAGACCCGATTTTTGTCAACATTTACACTCATCCCGCTTAGGTTGAGGAAATCATTTTGCCAACGGAAACCACATAATATACTGGGTCCATTCAGAGTAGTTCCTTGGTTTCCTATACGGCCCGGTCCCTTCAAGTGGTGGCCCTACGTGTTTTTCTTTGAAACCACATAATAAAACTAGTAAATTCAAATCTTCTCATTGTATTGTCCATTTGATCATCTGTATGATTAGAGTTAAGTTTACATATATTTAATATTGGAGGAAACAAAAGACAAATCATATGCCATTAAAATATCTGTAGTTGTTTTACACTTCACTACTAGAATCTGGTTTTGTCCCGACTTCCAAGACTTCGCCGAGTTCATTCTATTGGGAACTCGGCGAACTTCTGTCTGCCGAGTTTGATCCAAAATCCGACTCGGCAATGAGATGACACTCGGCAGACCTGCGCCTTTGCCAGGTTCGGATGAAAAACGACTCGGCGAATAGAAAAAACTCGGCGAATACAGACATGTGGGCCACACCTTGCAGCTAGAGATGGAGCCGTGACAGCGGCCTTCGTGTGCTGAGTTTCGTCTAACGGCAACTCGGTACACATTTTCTAATATTATTTTTTAAATCGTAATTCCATGGGTTATATCTTTTCCGAGTTCCCTCTAGAAAGAGGTCGGCGAATTTATGATCCTGTACTTGTGTTTAGTCCCACCTCGATGCTTGAGGAGCGACAGGACCAGTTTAAATTGCTGCCTCGTCCAGATCCAGGAAGTTACGGTCATCGTTGCACCCATTGTGGAAGATATGACTGTCACTATGAATCTTCGCTGCTTAACATAAGTAAATCTTCTCTGCTTGTCTTGAGCAGAGATGTTTCATAATGATAGTATGTATCCCTCACAAAGTGAGCATTGCTGACTGCTCAGCTCTTTTTTGAATCATTTCATTAAGCTCCGCCGGTGATCGGCTCTTTTTTGAAACATGTGGGACTGTTTAATACCGTTGATATGCTCTGAGGTCATAGTTGTAAATGATCATCGTCGGTCTTATTTTCCTGGTTTGTACTTGAAACATTTTTCAATTTTTAATTTTCTTACAGGAGTTCCAGGGTTCATATCTTTGCCTAGTTCCCGACGTAAAGAACTCGGCAAACATAGCTAGTGGTTTAGTCCCACCTCGGTTCTTGAGGAGCGACTTGACCAGCTTCAATAGCCGCTTTGTCCAGATGCAATAAGCTCCAGTCATCATTACACTTTATGGTGGATATGACTGTCACTATGGAACTTCTCTGCATATGATAAGCATATAACTTTCATAGTTACAGATCGTATCCATCATTAAGTGCATTGCTGACTGCTCGAGTCTTTTTTGAATCATTTCATTAAGCTCCGTGGTCCATACTGCCTGTTCGAGAAATATTTTTGAATCATATCATTAAGCTCCATCGGTCCATATTGCCATTTTCAAGAAATATGTTATATCTTTTAACTTGCACTCACTACTTCATTCTTCGAAGGATCCGACAACGGCTAGCGACTAGCTCATAGCATTTCATTTAATTAAAGTACTGCATACAAACCACAATAGCTCCTCCTCCTCCTCACCGCCATCGTGCTCCTCATTCTCCGCCTCCTCATTGTCATCGTCCTCGTTGGCCGGCAGGGGCGGCGTCCCTTCCTGGAACCTTATGTACTCGGAGTCCTCGGATGTGTAGAGGTCGGAGGGTGTCCTCGGCCCGCCCTCGTTGGTAAAGACAAGCTCGGGCGGCCTCTCCTCACTGGAAAAATGATTTAACTTAAAAACTCTCTCTCAATGTGATTGGATCCATCAATCCTCACTTTGTGAAGGTGTTGAACTATGGTGTTACACAACAAACGATTGATTATCTGCTTCACAGGGAGAGCATTGATGGTTGACAAATAAACTTAGTGTTTTTGGAGTACGCGGTTATTTAAAACACCCAACCCAGCCTGGTTAAAGCCGTAAATTTTTTATACAAAAAAACTCACGTTCATGCCTAGTTGCATGCAGACGAAACTCAGTAACGACAGGTGGGACCAGCGATGACTTGGTTGGGTGGAAGTTCAGGGGTCACAGTATTGCCGAGTTCCCGATGGATGGAACTGGGTAAACATATGACCCTTCTCAGCCAGCCCACCCAGCAAGGCTAAAGTTGTGCTTTAGTCCCACCTCACCGCTTCGGCCGACCAAATTAAACTTCTGTCATCGTTGTACAATTTGAGGTGCATATGGACTATCAATATGAATCTTCTCTCCATATACACAAAAATTGACGTATATGAGCACTAGTAGAAAAATTACCTTACGTTCGCATCATTAGTCCCGGTTTGATTACGGCCCAGGACTAATGTGACCGTTAGTCCGGGTTCGAACGGCTAGGGCACAGCCATCATTTGTCCCGGTTTGTTTTGTATCTCTAGTCCCGGTTTGTGACACAAACCGGGACTAAAGGGGTGGTGGCAGGCTTGCGTCAGGCTGGGCCCCCATGAGCACCTTTAGTCCTGGTTTTTATCACAAACCGGGACTAGAGGTAGACCTTTAGTCCTGGTTTGTATCACCAGCCGGGACTAAAGAAATTACTATATATAGTGCTTCGTCCAGCCTGAGCCCAAGCTCTCTATTTTCCCCTTTCTCTTCTCTGTTCTTCCCCTTGATCGAGCTCACCTCCATTTTTGCCAAAGATTTGTCAAGATTTGAAGGCACCCCATCCATCCAAGTGTTCACACAGGTTAGCAACTTTGTCCTTTCATCTCTCATTGCTAGATTAGCTCATGCAATGCTCTATAAGTATAGTGATATGTGGGTTTTAGTTTGAGAGTAATTATATGTGAGAGTTTATTTGATTTATATGTAATTTGCGCTCAAATTAACTTCTTAGTTTGCATATGTAGGTGTGGTTTACTTAGTGCCTTAGCGTCCCTGTCCTAACCACCGTCGATCGCCCGCACCATCTCGTCGCCGGCAACACCTTGGTGAACCTCTTGTTCTTATCCTTTTATAAAAAAATCATGTTTGTATGATTTAGATAGTTACTTGTATAATTTTCTTATATGTATGGGTGTCTATTATACATAGTGGCAAGGTTTAGAGTGCTTAATTTTGCCAGCATCTACACCTTCCTACTACATTTCAGTGTGGCAATATGTCAGCTCCATTTACCAAATCATTTTACCTCAGCCATTGCTCCAAAATTCTGACCAGAAACTATTCTGGATCACCTCGACCGCTATAGAGCTTCCTGTTCCTGTATGATTTGTCAACTCATCTATTTGAGGGGGGATTAACATGCTAGACAAGGTTCCAGGGGCATCCAGTGTGTTGGACGCGTGGTGCTGGTGGTGACCACGAGTTTAGTCGGCAGCCGGCGCGAACTGTGGCAACAGTCGCCGTCCGGTCCTCTCTGGCTGTCCCCAGCTCGCCGCCCAGCCTCCCTCGCTCGCCACGTCGCCTGATCCTCTGCCCTGCCTCGTCCCCTAGCTCCTTTGCCGGGTGTGCCAACAGGAGGTGCTCCGCCCGAGCGCCGCCACGGCGTCGAGCTCTCGAATCCCCGGCCGTTGTCCAGCTCCTTCCTGAGCTTCTTCCCGAGCCTATTTAAGCGGTCTCTAAGCCCCTCCCCCTCTCCAGCAAGCCTCCCCGAGCTTCCCAAGCTCCCTCCTCTCCCAGGGCCGCAGCTCCGCCGCGGATCCCCTCGGCCTGTCCCCGTGCCCCGGCCCTTCCCCTCCTCTCCATCCCCACCCTCGACCTCCCCTGAGCGCCCGTGAGTCCCCGCCGCTTCCCTTCCCTTCGGGGAAGCGCTGCAGGAGTGGCCTCCCTGCTGCCCGTCGGCCGCCATGCTCCGGTCAGTGGCGGTGATGCTACAGACCACCTGAAGCGGTCCCGAGCCCACCTTCGGGCGTGGCCCGAAGCGCCGGTTCCAGAGGAGTCGCCGGCCAGCTCCCTCGTGCCTCCAGTCGTCGGCAGCTCCGGCGGCCGCGGCCCCTCTGCTCCACGACGCGAGGAAGGAGATGACCCAGGCGGGAGGGGGAAGAGATGTGGTGGGCCCCGCATGCAGTGTCTCAGCGCTGACCTGGCCCACGCGTTGACCCGAGTAAGCGGAAGCGTATTCCATTGAATACGCTTTTCACAAAAGAAAGAGTAAACGCCCGCGGCTCCGGCAGCAAATGCGCTTTCACTTTGTTGAAAGCGTATTCCTCAAATACGCTTTCTCTCTCCGCCGCCAGCCAAACTGTCAGGGACCCTGTTGAAATTTTTTTTTTGCAGATAGGTCCCAGGCAGAGAAACCTTTACAACTTTTCGCTCCCAACTCCGATTCAGGTGAAACCAACGCCCACATCTTCGTCTCGTCGAGCCCGTTCCGACAAGTTCACTTTCATGATGTTGCCACATAGTGAAAATGACAGTTTTGCCCTTGACCTTATCAGCCCCCTCCGAGAGAGAACGGTTTCCGACGATTCTTCCGTGGCTTCACCGCATTTCTTCCCGGAGTATTCCTCGACTCCAGGCAAGCCGACCATCTGATATATGCCCTAAAGCATTGCTCTGTGATATTTCTTGCATGTTTAAATTAATATGCTTGTGCTCGTCTGTGTAGTAGTGAGCTGTATGTGACTCTGACGAACCCTTGCTTGCACTTTCTTCGGTGACGGCACCACGCCTGTGTTCTGAGCTGTTTCCGGCCACCTGGGGTGGATGCCGACTTTATATTTCTCTTTTCAACAACTGGCCCGTGTTTTGAGCTGCTTTTCAGCCGTCTCGGGCAGTTGTTGAATTTCTTTCCGTAGTAGTGATCCAATGCTCTGAGCTGTTTTTCGGCGTCTTAGGGAGCTACTACATTCTTCTTATCAACACTGTCTCATGCTCTGAGCTGCTTTCCAGCTGTCTTGAGCCGGGGTTGAGTTATTCCGGTAATGTCCCAGATCTGAGTTGCAAAGACCGTTCTGGTGGCTACTGGTTTCTTTGCCGGTTTTGTGCTAGGGTTCCGACGGTCATAGTTTACAGCAAGAACTGGTAAGGTGATAACGTTCCATTTAAATCTTGTATCACTAATGACTCATTGTGGTATTATATGGGAATAGGTTGCTATATTCCACAGTTGTTACCTTATACTTAGTCACCACGATGTTATGTTATTCACAATGAACAACCATACTGGCTAAATACTGGTTAAAGCTAAACCTAGTATGTTGATCTTGAGTCACATGTCCGGGCTTATTCGTGCAACCAAATTTGCCGGTATGGGATGGCCTTGACTTGGTCTGGCTCCGTGCTCTTTCACCGGTACCTCCGTCTAGGGAGGGTTATGCGTGCGTGCTACCCTAATCAGGTAGACGGCGGTAACCCTGTGAGCCCAGTTGGTTGTTTGTGCACGGTCCCTGTTTGGGACAGTTTAGCTGGCCACGACGGTGGCAGGTGTCACGAGGTGACACAGAGGCCACCCAGGGCTTGAATCCGGAGGAGGATGATTGCCGGTGGTACGATGGAGAGTCACGGGTCAGGCAGGTTTCGTTGGAGCAACGCTGGTCCACCCGAGTGGGATCAAGAGGTCAGGTGCTCCATGGTGTGGGTAAAGTGTACAACCTCTGCAGAGTGTCAAATCTATTCGAATAGCCATGTCCACGGTATTGGACAGCCTATCCAGACCTCACTAGGTGGTCAACCGTAATGATGATAATAATGGTGGAAGAACCTGCCCTGCATAGACATCAGATGTTGTCAGAGATTTGGTATGTTAGCCATGGGATGGCGATGGAAGAGATGGTCAGATGACCGAAAGACTTGGATTGGATCATGAGAATGTTCGGAATATGGATTATATATTTAATATGCTCTACTTTACTGTGCTTTACTTCAGTAGTTATCTTGCTAGATAACCCTTTTATGTCATGATGATCAATGCTGCTAGATGTTTAATCATGCTAGATAATCTTGCTACGACATGATAATTAATAATGCAAGAAAGGTAGGCTATGCCATGATAACTAATGTTGCTCTAATAACAAATACATGCTTGAATGCCATGGATTGCATTGCTGGGTGTATATGTTAGTTTGGTTTGCTTGCGAGAACATTCAAAAGTACTCAGCGGCCTTCAATGTGGCCAGGTTCACCTAAGGATCCGTCGTAAAGGAGCCGGAGCGTTCGTGGGCTAGGAGCGTAACCCAGTCAGATCCCTGTGGATTGGAACCGCACCAAGACCATGCTGCCTTAGATAGAGTTTTTCCGCTGCCACCCCTTTGTAACTATCATGTAAGACTTATATGACCGTTAATAGAAATGCCTGTGTTCATGATACTTGTTGTAAAAGCGCATGCCAGAGTGACTACCTGGCCTGGTATGCGTGGCGACCGTCTGGATACAGTGGTACTCAGGCGGGGCGCCACATCTCCAACTTCTCTTATAAAAACACCAACTAGGGAAAACTATTATCATACTTTTGCATTGGATGTAGCTAATATTTGTGTGTGTTTCATGAATGGATCAATGATTGAGCACAATGGGCTAGGAATAGCTTTCTTTAGCATTGATATTTTGAAAGACATGGTTGCTTGTTGATATACTTGAGTATTGATGTTTTCATGTCAAATTATAGACTATTGCTTTGAATCATTTAAAGTCCAAATATCCATGCTACAAAAGAAAAGAATATGTGATGAAGATGTTAGGTAGCATTCCACATCAAAAATTATGTTTTTATCATTTACCTACTCAAGGACGAGAAGGAATTATGCTTGGGGATGCTTGATACATCTCCAACGTATAAACAATTTTTTATTGTTCAATTCTATTATATTATCAATCTTCGATGTTTTATATACATTTACAAGGAACTTTATATCATTTCTTGGGACTAACCTAGTAACTTAGTGCCCAGTGTCAGATGCTATTTTTTGCTTGTTTTTGGTTTCGCAGAATATCAGTACCAAACAAAGTCCAAATGCCATGAAACTTTTTGGAGATTTTTTTTGGACATGAGAGACACTAGAAGCTTTGGGAGAAGACCAGACGTGGGAGCATGGGCCCACCACCCACCAGGGAGCGCCTAGGGGGTAGGCGTGCCCTGATGGGTGGTGGGGCCCACGTGGCTCCGTTTGACCCAAAAATTAGAAAACCTACAGGGGAGTCCACGAAATACTTTTTCTGCCGCTGCAAGCCTTTGTTCTCGAGAGATCCCATCTAGGGTCCCTTTCTGGCACTCTGCCGAAGGGGGAATCGATCACGGAGGGGTTCTTCATCAACCTTGTTGCCCCTTCGATGATGCGTGAGTAGTGTACCACAGACCTATGGTTCCATAGTTAGTAGCTTGATGGCATTTTCTCTCTCGATGTTCTTCAATACAATGTTCTCCTTGACGTTCTTCGAGTTCTATCCGATGTAATTCTTTTTTGTAGTGTGTTTGTTGGGATCCAATTAATTGTGAGTTTATGATTAGACCTATCCATGAATATTATTTGAGTTTTCTCTGAACTCTTTTATGCATGATTAATATAGCCTCGTATTTCTTCTCCGATTTATTGGTTTGGTTTGGCCTTGATGGGTTTAATCCCTTGTGGGAACTGATGTTCCATGACCCTATCTGTGAAACAGATGGGGTTAGCTGGACCTCGGAATCGGGTGATGTCCCGTCGGAGGTTAGGGGATAGCCGTGTGTAGGCTTGATATCGGGCGTGGCCGTTCTTGTCCATCAAGGCATCGTAGCGGTCCGTCCCGGCAGGTGCGCGTCCTCTTGAGCCGTAGATGGATCGAGGAGGTCCCCTGTTTGCCTCAATGTGACGTCAAACGTCGTGAGGATCTAGGTAATCCACGGGTCCTTGCCATAATGGCGTGGAGCCGGCCGAAGGTTGGTATCTTTCCGCATTGGCCTGTCCTGACCTCTAGGGGTCCGGTCAGGCTCATCGACGGCTAGTTCTTCATCGAACTCCAGTAGTCGGCGCCTACGTGGGTATGATGTCGATGCACTACGGCGCCGGTTTTCTAGATCTTGTTTGGCGGGAGCACTTTTACCCACTTTTCATTCAGTGCATCTATGTTAGCCTGCAGCTGGCGCTGCTTATGCTTCATGCTCCGAGCAGTGGCAACGAGGCACCGTCGGAAGTGCTCTTGTTCGAAAGGATCTTCGGGGACTATGTAGTCCTCGGTGCCTAGGCTCTCATCTTCCTCAGACCCCGGCATGTAATTGTCATCGGCCCATTTAAAGAGGTTATCAGGGTCTATGTCCTCGGGGTTTCCTTCGGGACTGCCATTGTATGCTGGGATGGCTTGAAAATCCTCACCAGGGTTATCGGCATCATCGGCTGCTGCATCGCTGTCATCGGCAGTGATGTTATTGCCACTGGATTCCCCGTTGTTTCCCCTTCTGCGTCTGCGCTGATGTCTCGGAGGGGATCTGGGAGTGTCAACCATGTAGAAATCATAGGTGGATGTTGCAGTCCACCTGCCAGTGTTTTCCAGAGGTGAGGTGTTTTCTATGGGGCCGTCGGAATCTTTATCCGTGTCGGTGGCCTCGCTGTACTCCAGCATGTCAGTTAGGACATCGACCGTGGCAACTAGGTGGGTGGGACGTAAATTTCCTGGTCGTTGGCTTTATGTCCGATCTGGTCTTAAACCGAAGTCTTGAAATCTGACATAGACATGCTCTAGATATGGTCAAGTATCTCATTGAGGTGGGATAATTCTTCAGAATTCACGGCTTGACTATAGGCGGGGCTGACTCGAAGTGTGCCGGACATGTAGCTGGGAGTTTTTTTGGCTCGAAGGGAACCTGTGAGTGATCCTAGATTCTGTGCCATGGTCAGCTCTAAGCATAACTTAACTTCGGAGTTGGAGGCCGGATCTATGTCCGGGTCGGAGATTGATGGGGGACCATCCGGCGCTGTTACGCCGGGGTTCTCTGGTGACGTCATGGGAGAGATCGGCTCCGGAGTCGAGCCCCCGGAGCTGGGTAGGTCCTCAATCCGGACGGGCGTCCAGCCTGACAGGATGAGTTCACCACAGGAATCCATGGTGTATTCGAGCCCGCCAAAGGTCACGGTCTGACCTGGGGCGTAGTTCTCGAAGGAGGCCAGATGGCTAGTCGAATCGGCACAGAAGATCATGCTGCCGAACACAAAAAGATGACTTAGGGCCAAAACAGTCCCGCAGTCGTTGCCGTAGTTGATTTGAAGATGAGCCATCAATCCTTTTTGTTGATCCCACAGCGGAACTCTCAATGAAAGCACCAATGTCGGTGTAAAAACCGGAAGACCTCGGGGTAGGGGGGTCCCAAGCTGTGGATCTCGGAGAGATGGTAACAGGAACAAGGAGACAATGTTTATTCAGGTTCAGGCCCTCTTGATGGAGGTAAAACCCTACGTCCTGCTCTTGTTAATATTAGCATAGATGTATTGAGTACAGAGTTGATCTACCTCAAGATCGTGATGTCCCCTCTACGAGCTAAACCCTTTGGCTTATATACACGCCATGAAGGGTGTCTAGGGTCACAAGGTCGGTATCTTGGCATAAGGCGGCAGGAGGAGTCTTCATAGATGCAATCTTGATCACGGGCCCTGCGTGCACCTTCCGTAGTCCTTCTTGAGAATGAACAATGGCCCATCGATGCAATCCGAGGAACATGGGCCGACTAGGTTAGTACCTCCTAGTCCGGGACACTTTTAGGGAGCAACCTAGCCCCGAGGCGGGAGCTAGGTGATGGAGCCGGCGACTCCATAGTTCACATGATGCTGCTTATTCTAGCTCCTACAGAAGATTGCGTCGTGCAATAAGATGGAAATGGGCCCTCGATGCACTAGTAGAAAACAGGGCTTTGGTCCAGGCCATATAAGTGCATTAGTCCCGGTCGTGTTACGAACCGGGACTAATGGGTGCATCAGTCCCGGTTCGTGAGGCCAGGACACCGGTCAGGCCTCGGCAGGCACCAGTCCCGGTTCGTCTGACCCCTTTAGTCCCGGTTCCAGACACGAACCTGGACTCAAGGTCCTCGTCCTGGCATAGCCCCTTTAGTCCCGGTTGGTGGCTGGAACCGGGACTAAAGGTCAGTCTTTTGTCCCAGTTCTAGCAACCAACCGGGACTAAAGAGATGCCTATATATATGCTCGCCCCTGCCTACTCACTCCTCTATTTTTTGGCCGGGCGGCGTGTGGGAGGTGTGTGCTGCTCTGCTCTCACCTCCTATGCACATGAGGTGTTCGATGAAATACCCGAGCCACGCTTAAGCTTTCTCCTCACCAACCTCGACCTCCAAGCTCCATTTTCCCCAAGATTTGTCTAGGTTTGACGGTCCGTCCCGGCCCATCCCCATCCTCACCGTCGTCGATTGCCCGCGCCGATCTCGTCGTTGGCACCACCGTGGTGAGCCTCTTGTTCTTATCTTCTTTTTAAAAGAAAAAATTCTTACTTGTATGATTTACGTAGATACTTGTATAAATTTCTTACTTTTATTATTGTTTGTTATTATATAGTGCCATGGTTTTGGTATCCGCCCCCGTCGACCCTCGTCCGGTCTATGATTCGGATGTGGTATATTATCTTTTATAACTATTTGTTTCATTTGGTGTTTATTACAATTATGCCGACCAACGTGACATAGATGTTTTTATCTAGGAGGTATTTGAATCGGAAATTCCAACCAACCCTCTTGTCGAGAGGTTAAATTTAGTTGAAAAATAAAACGAGAATTTGGAAGAAAAATTGAAAAGAATTGTGGAGGAGAAGATGAAATTGGAGTTGCATGTTGCCAATATCGTCGATGATCACAAGATCAAGATGGATGCAATGCGCTTGAAGATTAGAAAGATAAAAAAATATGCCATTGATAATGAGGCTTGGTATCATTATGCTGTTGGATCAATTGTTACCTTAGTTGCGATTATGATCGCATTTGTTGTTGCATTTAAATGTTTTACATAGTTGTATGTTAGTTTCAATTTATTTTTTAATTAGATGCTCTAGAGAGCTGTATGTTGCTCTATGAGAACTATGTATGAACTTTATGTATTTATTTTTTCAGTAATAACATTTGATCACTATTGTACTTTGGTTTTAATGTGATGATGAACTTGTATTAATTTGGTCACTTCCCTATTCATGATGTTCTGTAATGGTTTTTGATACACTTAATTATATACTGCACGCAGATGAACCGGTAATGTATGTACGGTGACCGACGCACCTCCGAGTACATTGAGTGCCTGCATAAATTTGTTGAAGTGGCTGAGGCAAACAAGCAGAATGGCTTTATGTATTGTCCATGCCCTGTCTGTGAGAATACAAAGGATTACTCTAACTCGAAAACCCTTCACTTGCACCTGCTTGAGAAGGGTTTCATGCCACACTATAATGTTTCGACCAAGCACGGAGAAAGAAGGGTTATGATGGAAGACAACGAAGAAGAAGAAGACGATGACAGCTATCCTATGTTCCCTGAATACGGTGATACTGCAACGGGGGAAGCTGAAGATCAAGAGGCACCAGACGATGTGCCCGATGATGATCTTCGCCAGGTCATTGTTGATGCAGAGAGAGAATGCGAAAGTGAAAGGGAGAAGTTGAAGTTCGATCGCATGTTAGAGGATCACAAAAAAGTGTTGTACCCAAATTGCGAAGATGACAACACAAAGCTCGGTACCACACTGGAATTGCTGCAATGGAAGGCAGTCAATGGTGTATCTGACAAGGGATTTGGTTTGCTACTGAAAATAATGAAGAAGAAGCTTCCAAAGGATAACGAATTGCCCGACAGTATGTACGAAGCAAAGAAGGTTCTCCGCCCTCTAGGATTGGATGTGCAGAAAATACATGCATGCCCTAATGACTGCATCCTCTACCGCGGTGAGTACAAGGTGATGTTGTAGGCTCCTACAATACCACGGTTGAAATGTATGTTCAGAAACAAAGAGCATGCCAAGTTGTTGCGATGGCACAAAGAAGACCTAAGAAAGACGGGAAGTTTAGAGCACCCGCTGACGGGTCACAGTGGAGAAAAATCGAGAGAAAGTGGGGGGACTTTGCAGGTGACGCAAGGAACGTATTGTTTGGTTTAAGTGGAGATGGCATTAATCCTTTTGGGGAGCAGAGCAGCAATCATAGCACCTGGCCTGTGACTCTATGTATCTATAAACTTCCTTCTTGGTTGTGCATGAAGCGGAAGTTCATTATGATGCCAATGCTCATCCAATGCCCTAAGCAATCCGGCAACGACATTGATGTGTACCTAAGGCAAATAGTTGAAGAACTTTTACAGCTGTGGAATGGAAAAGGTGTACATGTGTGGGATGAGCACAAACAGGAGGAATTTGACCTACATGCGTTGCTGTTTGTAACCATCAATGATTGGCCTGCTCTTAGTAATCTTTCAGGATAGACAAACAAGGGATACCACACATGCACGCACTATTTAGATGATACTAAAAGTATATATTTGGACAAATGCAAGAAGAATGTGTACGTGGGACATCGCCGATTTCTTCCAACCAACCATCTCTTAAGAAAGAAAGGCAAGCATTTCAAAGTTGAGGCAGATCACCGGAAGAAGCCTGTCCTCCGTACTGGTGATGACATACTTGATATGGTCAAGGATTTACATGTAATCTTTGAAAAGGGTCCTGGCGGACAATCTGTTCCGAATAATGCTAAGGACCGCGCACCCATGTGGAAGAAGAAATCTATATTTTGGGACCTACCATATTGGAAAGACCTAGAGGTCTGCTCTGTAATCGATGTGATGCACGTGAGAAAGAATCTTTGCGTGAACCTGCTAGGCTTCTTGGCCGTGTATGGGAAGACAAAAGATACACCGGAGGCACGGGAGGACCAGCAACGTGTGCACGAAAAAGACGGCATGCATCCAAAGCAGCATCAAGGTCCTGCCAGCTACGCTCTTACCAGAGAAGAGAAGGAAATCTTCTTTGAATGCCTGCTAAGTATGAAGGTCCCGTCTAGCTTTTCGTCGAATATAAAGGGAATAATAAATATGGCAGAAAAAAGTTCTAGAACCTAAAGTCTCATGACTGCCACATGATTATGATGCAACTGCTTCCGGTTTCATTGAGGGGGCTTCTACCGGAAAACGTTCGATCAGCCATTGTGAAGCTATGTGCATTCCCAATGCAATCTCTCAGAAGGTAATCGATCCAGAAATCCTACCAAGGTTAAAGAATGATTTGGTGCAATGTCTTGTCAGTTTCGAGTTGGTGTTCCCACCATCTTTCGTCTATATCATGACGCATGTCCTAGTTCATCCAGTCGACGAGATTGCCATTCTGGGTCCTGTATTTCTACACAATATGTTCCCCTTTGAGAGGTTCATTGGAGTTTTAAAGAAATATGTTCGTAACCGTGCTAGGCCAGAAGGAAGCATCTCTAAGGGCCATCAAACAGAGGAGGTAATTGGGTTTTGTGTTGACTTTATTCCTGACCTTAAGCCGATTTGTCTCCCTCAATCGCGGTATGAGGTGAGACTGACTGGAAAAGGCACGCTTGGAGCGGATTCAATAATATGCAGGGACGGGCATTCTTGGGCACAAGCACACTGCACAGTTCTACAGAATTCTACCTTTGTGACCCCGTATGTCAATAAACACAAGAATATTCTGCGCTCCAAACACCCGGAGCAGTCTGACGACTGGATTACATGTGAACAAATCAGGACTTTCGGCAGTTGGATGCAAACACATCTCATGGGTAACAACATTGTTGGAGATGAGCTGTACTCATTGGAGAGGACACCATCTTCGACTGTATTGACTTACCAAGGGTATGAGATAAATGGGAATACATTTTACACGATCGCCCAAGATCAAAAGAGCACCAACCAAAACAGTGGTGTCCGCTTTGATGCAGCAACCAACAGGGGAAAGGACACATATTATGGTTACATAGTGGACATATGGGAACTAGACTGTGGACATGATTTTAAGGTCCCTTTGTTTCGGTGCAAATGGGTCAATCTGTCAGGAGGCGGGGTAAAGGCAGACCGGCTGTACGGAATGACAACAGTCGATCTTAACAATATTGGGTACACAGACGAACCATTCGTCCTAGCCAATGATGTGGCATAGGTTTTCTATGTGAAGGACATGTCTACCAAATCGAGAAAAAGAAAAGATAAGGAAGAAATACATCATACGATGAGCCAAAGCGCCACATAGTTCTTTTAGGGAAAATAGACATCGTGGGAGTGGAGGGCAAGACAGACATGTCTGAAGATTATGAAAAGTTTCATCAAATTCCTCAATTTAAAGTGAAGGCTGACCCAAGCACCCTGTTAAATGATGAAGATTATCCATGGTTACGGCACAATAAGCAAGGAACACACGCGAAGAAAAAGTGAAGACTTTCTCTCTAGTGAAGAAAAAGTGAAGACTTTCTCTCCACAACTATTTTGATGATGGCTTTGATCTAGAATATCTCTGCAGTTACATGTCAAGAAATGAAATCCCTTTTGTAATAGATGAGTTTTCGTCCGAAACCCTGATACTTCAAAATAGATTGTCCAGTTTGTACACGAAGTGCATCCAGTTTTTGCCGTAACCCTCTCAACTTTTTAGCACAAGCTATGTTGGTGAAATTATGATACCATGCCAAGCTTGAACCTTTTCAGAGTTCATTTATAGTGCTTTTCAATTTTAGAGTCATTTAGCTCAAAATAAATCATTAAACACATGGAAAATAAGAAATGAAGTCAGAAAAGGGTTGAAAATTGATGACGTGCCTTTGAATGGTGCATATTGAACGCACAAAAAGTCTAGAGTTAAAATAAGTTAAAAAAATGAAATCCCTTTGTAATAGATGAGTTTTCGTCCGAAACCCTGATACTTCGAAAGAGATTGTCCAGTTTGTACACGAAGTGCATCCAGTTTTTGCCATAACTCTCTCAACTTTTCAGCACATGCTATGTGGGTGAAATTATGATACCTGCCAAGTTTCAACCTTTTCAGAGTTCATTTGTAGTGCTTTTCAATTTCAGGGTCATTTAGCTCAAAGAATGAACCAATTGCAAAAAGAATTTACTAAAAAGCTTTTATAAACCTCTAGTTATGATCAAAATAATATTAACTTAAAATTATATAAAATTTATGCAACTAAAATTATCAAAGTATTTTTTGCTAAAAACTTTAATAGCAAAAAAAAATTCATAAAGAAGTTTTTGTTAAAAATTTAATAGCAAACTAAAAAGTTTTTATAAAACATTAATAGCAAAAAGAATCAACTAAAAAGAATCAATTAAAATATTTTGTTATGATCAACTAAAACAAAACTATAATATTTTTAAATAGCAAAATGAATCAACTAAAAAGCTATTATAAACCTCTAGTTATGATCAAAATAATATTAACTTAAAATTATATAAAATTTATGCAACTAAAATAATTAAAGTTTTTTTGGTTAAAAACTTTAATAGCAAAAATAATTTTCATAAAGTATTTTTTGTTAAAAACTTTAATAGAAAACTAAAGTAACATAAAAAAATGCCGCCTACTAGGGCACCACGGCGTGCATACGACTAGAAACCCATATGTACATGGGCCAGGATGCAGGCCCGCAGGGCAAGTTGCCCCAACATGGCACATAAGAACGTTAGGCCCAACAGACCTGCTTTAGAGAGGAGCTCAAGTGGGATAACGCAGCGGGGCATATAAACAGGTCCGAGCACTCTTTGGTTGGCGAGGTGGGACTAAACTTCCACCACATCAGGCCAGTGCCAGCACAAGCCCTTTAGTCCCGGTTGGTGGCTCCAACCGGGACTAAAGGCCCCCCTTTAGTCCCAGTCCGCACCATCAACCGGGACTAAAGGTCTGGACTTCCCGCCCTTTGTGCTACTGAAATTGACCTTTAGTCCCTGTTGGTGGCTCCAACCGGGAATAAAGGGGGTAAAGGGTGGGGTATATAAGCCGCACTTAGCAAAATTTCCAAAGCCATCTCTGCAGTTTCTCCTCCTCTCCTCCGACGGCACGAACGACCACCTCGATGCCGCTAGGCTGCCCCGACGCCACCCCCGCTCCCCTCACCGCGCCCTGCCCCGAGGCCGTCGCCGCGCCCCTTCCCCGACGTCGTCGTCACCGTCGCTGTCGCCGTCGCCTCCCTGAGCCCTGCCCCAACGTCGCAGTCGCCGCGCCCCTGCCCTGACGCCTCGCCCGCGCTCTCTCCTTGTTGCCGGCCGGCCCTCCAGTGAGCTCCTCCACTACGTGCTCTGCTTGCCGCCGCCGCAGCAGCAGCAATTATTTGTTCATACAATTTTTTTTGTTCATACAAAGTGATGGAGATATGTTTTAGTTCATACAAAGTCTATGGTGATATTGTAGAAAGTGATTGTTGCTCACAAAAAAGTCTATTTTTTCTTCACACAAATTTCTGTTTTTGTTCATACAAAGTGATGGAGATATGTTTTTGTTCATACAATGTCTATGGTGATATTGTAGAAAGTGATTGTTGCTCACAAAAAAGTCTATTTTTTGTTCATACAAATTTCTGTTCATATGAAGTATTATTAGGAGATATATATGTTCATTAGTTTGTTCGATGGTTCTTCAAAACTTCTTTAGTGATGCCACAAACATATATTAAGAATGCTGAATTTTTGCTTAGTTATACTTAGCATATATATACTCTACTCTGCTCAAGATCCATGAGATCATGTGGACAAGTTAAATGGGCATGATGATAATCAAATTTACTAAGGTTAATTATGGAGAGAGGGAGTAACAACTCATATATTCAAAATTTACTCCCGGTCCGCTCACCCGACCAATTTTGGAGAGGCAACCCAAACGCTAGAAGAAAGAGAGTTGTCGATCTCGTACCCCCTCCCACCCCTACCCGTTTGTCGAAGGTGGCGGCGGCCGGTGTCGGGGGCTCGACCAAAATTTGTGCAAAGTATCCTATCTCGAAAGTATCCTCTGTTTTCTTCCACCCTAAACCCTATATTGGATAATTGTCCCCAATAATTTCGGTCTAACTTCAACATCCGCGGGGCGGGGGGTCGTTAAAACATAACCCCGATCTATTTTCTCCTTCATAAAGAAATGTTTTTTGCCATGTCAAGTGTTGTATTATCTCTCGAAACATATCCCCGATAACTTCGACATGAGGGGGGAGGGACGTCGGACATGCATGAGTGAGGCGGTCCGCAATTAAATTATGCTCTCTCGAAAGATAGGACGACTCATCAAACATGAGGGGGGAGGATCGAGTCCTCGACGATCATCTGAAACTGACTGTTATAAAACTTGTGAACTTTGCATGATGTTTGCCACTAATCCATTGCTCATATGCATATGATTCCTTGTTGTGATTAGGTCTACGATTACCACTAATCCATCTATCATTGTTGTATATTGCCATGTTGTAATATTAGCAGAAACTATGGACAGAGACTTAGAAAAAGAAGAGTTGTTGGGGGATATAATCCGCGACGGAGGTGATATCACCTTGTCGTTTCTCAACGACACCGATGGTGAGGAAAGAGAGGATGACTGCTGCAGTGATCCAATGGAACAGGAAGGAAATCATGACGGCTCCGGTGATCCAATGGAGGAGGAAGGAGATCATGACGGCTCCGGTGATCGAATGGAGAAGAGAGCCTTAACTGTTGCAAAGTCCGGTGAGGTGTGTATATATAAATTAATCCTCTGCTGACTAGATGCATTAATTGTTTTGTATGTACATATATTAACGCTTCTTTGTTCTTTTAGCCCTACGGATCGAGCCAAACTTTGGTAAGGAGACGAGACCCGAAGAAAAGGTTGGGCCAGGATGAAAGGTTCACGATCGAAGTAGTCGCTCCAAATGGCCAACCGATTGCTCCCAAGCGGACCAAAGACAAATTTGTACATCAGTGCGGAGTTATTGATAGGGACAGTCTCCCGATCAGCATCAAAGAATGGAATAAGAAGAAGGACCCTGAAGTTTCTTCTGTCCACGATAGACAGAAAGATGATCTTTGGAACTCGCTGATGACAAATTTCAGCCTATTGCCAGAGGAGAATCCGAATAACCTAATTATTGTCCTGAAGGTCAAGGCGTTTGTCTTAAGAAGATGGCAGAACTATTCAAGAACTGGAAGAAAGATTCGAACAAAAAGTTTGTCGGCAAAGACAAGAATCCCGAATTCACCGGTCAATATGAGAAGATAAAAGATCACTGGCCCGCATTTGTGGCCTATAAGAAATCGGAGAAGGCCAAGCAAAGGTCACAGATTAATAAGCAAAATGCTGCAAAGAAGAAGTATCACCATGTTATGGGGTCAGGTGGCTATAGCAAAGCCCGACCTATATGGGACAAAGCTGAGCAAGACCTGCTAGCTAAAGGGGTCCAACCAGCGACATTGCACTGGCCAGATCGGCCAAGGACTTGTTTCTTCGTGGTTGGGGGAACTTTGGACCTAGAATCAGGGAAGTGTGTTTTCACGAAAGCTCAACTTGCAACACCCGTCAAAAAGCTTGAGGAAGCAATCAAGGATGCGCAGGAAGGGAGGTTCCATCCCGACAGAGAGAAGGACGAGCTGTCCAAGGCCCTCTGGAATCCTGAACACCCTGGACAAAAATGAGGCACATCAGGCTCTGTTCCGTGGGTGTATGGGTTTCCCGACAGCACTGGTTATAGAAGCCGAGAGAGAAAGAAGAAAGAGGAAGCATGTGAAATGCAGAAGATCAATGAAAGATTAGCGAAACTAGAGGAACTTGAGAGCCAGCGAGCTACCGGCTAACCATCTCAGCAGCATTAAGATCCTTCATTCGACACTGTCCCCGAAGCTACCCCACCATCTCAGCAGAGAAGCAGCGTGGCTTCCACGGAGCTCGTTCAGCCTGATATCACGGCTCCTCGCAACCCCATGGATCGTATCACGGAGAAAGAACATTGTTTGCTAACGGTGAAATGCCATAACCTGACCTTGAAGCTGGCGGTCGGCTATGTCTTACCTCCTCGAGCCGAGGGAACTTTCCATTGTCGTCCGATTCCACATGGCTATGCTATTGTCAGGGTGGATGAAATAATGGACGGATTTGAGGGGCTGGAGCTTGAGTACCCTACAGGTGAAGGGGAGATTCTTCTGGAAAATGCCTTAAGGACTACCTGTCTATGGAGAAAGAAGAACATCAAACTTCCAAACTGGACGCTGTCTCAGCAGACTGAGCCGAAGGAGGCCCCTCAGCAGACTCCTCACAGTCCAGCTCAACCGTCTCAGCTGCCTGAGTCGTCTCCGGCGCGTGAGCTGCCTCCGCCGCCTCAGCCGTCTCCGGCAGAGGAGGCCCCTCAGCAGAGTCCTCTTCCGCCTCAGCTGTCTCCGGTGCGTCAGCAGACTCCGCCGCCTCAGCAACAGCGGAAGAGAGGTGCCACCGCTCCTGCGGCTAGCAGTACAACAGGCAAGAAATTCAGAGCTGGTCCAAGCCTCAGGGATCCTCCAAAGTTACCATATGAGAGGACTGATGAGGAAAACAAGTACATCGTGGCTGCTGAAGTGCATGCCCATTTTGAACGAAAACGTCCACCTCCGAAGGAAATAATAGATCCGGTGAAAGCGAAGCGCACTCTGGATGCCCTTAAGAGACCACCACCGCCTCCACCGCAGTCACACTATGACCGCTGTATTGGAAAGACATATGATGAAGCGCGGCGGTCAGGAAGTACTACCAGTGCTGCAAGACGAAGTGGGAAAACAATTCCCCAGCTCGGCGAACAGGAGAAGTAATCGTGCCCCCCGCTCAAGGTGTCTAGGGATATCGCTAATCATTCGGGGCTAGCGCCCGTTACCACTCTTGGTGATTACATGGGCGATGATGTATAGTTCGAAATGGCTGAGGTAGTAACCTTCAGATACGAGCTCGGGAAGCCTCTCGTCAAACCTGATCAGCTCCCGCATCTACCAACGATGATGCGAAGATTGCATGACTGGTACTTCGAAACCTGCAAGGATGGGACCAACAGTATGTTGCTGGGAATTAAAGATGAGCATGACTTAATTGGAGTCGACCTGATGTACGTTCAATTTGTGGAATTATTTCAGTTATTTAATCAAAACGCATTGGACAAAACTCTCATGACTTGCTACTGTCTGTAAGTATTACTTCTGTAATTAAGTCTCTAGCTCAGCTCGTTCATTGCATGTATATATAATTATCCTCACTATATTATGCAGATTGAAGATCGTCGAATGCAAAAGAGGACATATCTATGACATTCGGTTCATTAGCCCAAATACCGTAAATGAATGGGCGGTACAAAACAAAGCCAAAGATACTAAGAAAAACTTGCTAAACGCGTTCCTTCGACATCAAAACAAAAGGGAAATACTCTTGCCTTACAACTTCAAGGGAGTGTTACTGTCTTGTGCATATTCGGTTTCGCTTACTCGAGTTTAAGTGTAATTGATGAGTAATGTGTGCGCAGCTTTCACTTTATTCTGCTATCCATTAAGCTTGACGGGGGAGTAATAATTGTCTTAGACTCGAGACGTAAAGAGCAAAAGGAGTGGGCGGACATGAGTGAAATGCTCCAGAAGTAAGTTCAATCATTATCGCACCATATCGGTAACTTTCGTTCATTTCCTGATATCAAGTAATCATGTCCTTTGCTGGGCAGGGTTTGGAAAAAGTTCACCAGAATGGTTTCGGGTCTGCAGAAGGAGCTGCGATTTACACACCCCAAAGTAAATAGTACTAGCTAGTTCCGCGCATCTCTCATTGATTCTAGTTTCATCAATACCATTATCATGCTTGATTATCAATTTGATTAAACTCAATTCTCGTAAATTTCTTGTGGCAGGCAGCCGGGAATGATTTATTTGGATACTACGTTTGTGAGTTCATGCGCCACTCGACCTCTGAGCGGGGCTTCTCTGACCAACAATTTAAAGTACGTAAACAATATTTACAATTTTATTTTATTACAATTAATTGTGTTGAGTTTCATTCACATATATGTATTGAGCCCCTTCTTTAAATTAGGTCTGAGAGATGCGGCAAGATCTCCTACCACATGATCGCACACGATCAATTCAAAAGGAATTGGCGGGATTCTTTGTTGACCATATCATACCTGAAAACAGAGAATACCATATGGAATTGCAAAAGGAATTAGGTAGATGATGTCAGAGATCGTAAGAGATGTTATATTGTATATATGTAGTAGCGTCGGATAGATATACGAAAACTTGTTGTTCGACCAAGCACGGAGAAAGAGAGGTCACTTCTCTCTATATATGTTCATGACCATCGTGTGTAATGGTTCCTTCATTGCTATATGTAGTAGCTAGCGTCGAGTTTAATGGAAAACATTAAATAAAAATGAAACCATAAATGTAAAAGAATTGAAGGGTAAACTCAAAAATAAAAGAGGGAAACACAATATGAAAACCTCTAAACCCCCTCCTTTCCAAAAAAAAAATTCCCAGCGCCTGGCAGCTGGTGACGCGTAGCTGCCTTTTAGTCCCGGTCAGTGTTACCAACCGGGACTAAAGCTCTTCCTGCCTGGGCGCCCCACAACGGCCACGTGAAACTCCTTTAATCCCGGTTCGTAAGCCAACCGTGACTAGAAGTTATGGGCATTAGTCCCGATCGTCTTATCCCGGTTGCAGAACTGGGATTAAATGCCGTCTGGAACCGGGACTGCTGCCCTGGCCGTCTCTCGGGACCATGGAGCGCTGATGCGGAAGTGGTGTAGAACGATGCGCTAGTAGTGTAGTGAGCGTTGGGGGCCACGAGGACCTGGGCGGTGCTCCATAGTAGGACGCCGACACACGGGCCACATAACTCCATGGGTTCTCGGTTGGGTCTATCGCGGCTACGGGATTGGGCTGCCGGTGGTTGCTAATTGGTGGCCGGAGCTTGGTCGGGGTGGCCGGAAATTGATATCAGCCTTTATTAACATCATACTACAACATCATATACTATAACAACTCGTTTTCAACCATGTGGTTGGCCCTTTCGGGCTTCTTTTGGATGTTAGGGGAGTTGCAGGAATAGCTGCCCAGGTTGAATTTTCTTGGCCAAACTAGAAGCCCCGTGGAAAATTGGGAACGACATTTTGCTCAAAGCGGCAAATCCACCACTACAGAAAAAAATGGCGTAGAACTGCAGCAAAATAAGACATGGCAAACCCCATCGTATCTTCAGGATTCATGCCACAGCTGGGCGGACGACAACCCTTGTGGCTTCCGTTGAGAGGCAGGTACACGGATCTTGCTGCCGACGAGCCGCCTTTGGACGTGCATCCTCGCTATCACCGTCGTCTTCACGGCCACCACCACCACCACGTCACCGCTGCCGGCAACATCCCTTGTGGCGCGACCTAGTGGAGGATCTAACGCTGTGGCCATCGCTGTTGAGCACCACGGAGGCGGGGTCGAAGCAGTGGAGGGGAGGCATCACGGTGTAGCATGGAGGGAGGAGGCGGCTGCATGAGGGTAAGGTCAGAGACAGCCGCCGCGAGCGAGCGAGACGTGGGATTCTTTCCCGATGTTGTGAGGCGTGGATCGTATGCGGAGAAATCGCGAGGGTCGGGCCGATAAAACCTCGTGGACTCAAGCGTCCAAATGTCCAGATACCTAGCCCACGAATTTTGTCAACATTCACGCTCGTCCTGCTCAGGCTAGTCTCTATACATTGAATTGATGCGATTTCTGTCTCGTCTCTGTCATTCTCGTCTCTTCTCTATCATTATTGAGTAACTAAGACCCGATTTTTGTCAACATTTACACTCATCCCGCTTAGGTTGAGGAAATCATTTTGCCAACGGAAACCACATAATATACTGGGTCCATTCAGAGTAGTTCCTTGGTTTCCTCTACGGCCCGGTCCCTTCAAGTGGTGGCCCTACGTGTTTTTCTTTGAAACCACATAATAAAACTAGTAAATTCAAATCTTCTCATTGTATTGTCCATTTGATCATCTGTATGATTAGAGTTAAGTTTACATATATTTAATATTGGAGGAAACAAAAGACAAATCATATGCCATTAAAATATCTGTAGTTGTTTTACACTTCACTACTAGAATCTGGTTTTGTCCCGACTTCCAAGACTTCGCCGAGTTCATTCTATCGGGAACTCAGTGAACTTCTGTCTGCCGAGTTTGATCCAAAATCCGACTCGGCAATGAGATGACACTCGGCAGACCTGCGCCTTTGCCAGGTTCGGATGAAAAACGACTCGGCGAATAGAAAAAACTCGGCGAATACAGACATGTGGGCCACACCTTGCAGCTAGAGATGGAGCCGTGACAGCGGCCTTCGTGTGCTGAGTTTCGTCTAACGGCAACTCGGTACACATTTTCTAATATTATTTTTTAAATCGTAATTCCATGGGTTATATCTTTTCCGAGTTCCCTCTAGAAAGAAGTCGGCGAAGTTATGATCCTGTACTTGTGTTTAGTCCCACCTCGATGCTTGAGGAGCGACGGGACCAGTTTAAATTGCTGCCTCGTCCAGATCCAGGAAGCTACGGTCATCATTGCACCCATTGTGGAAGATATGACTGTCACTATGAATCTTCGCTGCTTAACATAAGTAAATCTTCTCTGCTTGTCTTGAGCAGAGATGTTTCATAATGATAGTATGTATCCCTCACAAAGTGAGCATTGCTGACTGCTCAGCTCTTTTTTGAATCATTTCATTAAGCTCCGCCAGTGATCGGCTCTTTTTTGAAACATGTGGGACTGTTTAATACCGTTGATATGCTCTGAGGTCATAGTTGTAAATGATCATCATCGGTCTTCTTTTCCTGATTTGTACTTGAAACATTTTTCAATTTTTAATTTTCTTACAGGAATTCCAGGGTTCATATCTTTGCCGAGTTCCCGACGTAAAGAACTCGGCAAACATAGCTAGTGGTTTAGTCCCACCTCGGTTCTTGAGGAGCGACTTGACCAGCTTCAATAGCCGCTTTGTCCAGATGCAATAAGCTCCAGTCATCATTACACTTTATGGTGGATATGACTATCACTATGGAACTTCTCTGCATATGATAAGCATATAACTTTCATAGTTACAGATCGTATCCATCATTAAGTGCATTGCTGACTGCTCGAGTCTTTTTTGAATCATTTCATTAAGCTCCGTCGGTCCATACTGCCTGTTCGAGAAATATTTTTGAATCATATCATTAAGCTCCATCGGTCCATATTGCCATTTTCAAGAAATATGTTATATCTTTTAATTTGCACTCACTACTTCATTCTTCGAAGGATCCGACAACGGCTAGCTACTAGCTCATAGCATTTCATTTAATTAAAGTACTGCATACAAACCAAAATAGCTCCTCCTCCTCCTCACCGCCATCGTGCTCCTCATTCTCCGCCTCCTCATTGTCATCGTCCTCGTTGGCCGGCAGGGGCGGCGTCCCTTCCTTGAACCTTATGTACTCGGAGTCCTCGGATGTGTAGAGGTCGGAGGGTGTCCTCGGCCCGCCCTCGTTGGTAAAGACAAGCTCGGGCGGCCTCTCCTCGCTGGAAAAATGATTTAACTTAAAAACTCTCTCTCAATGTGATTGGATCCATCAATCCTCACTTTGTGAAGGTGTTGAACTATGGTGTTACACAACAAACGATTGATTATCTGCTTCACAGGGAGAGCATTGATGGTTGACAAATAAACTTAGTGTTTTTGGAGTACGCGGTTATTTAAAACACCCAACCCAGCCTGGTTAAAGCCGTAAATTTTTTATACAAAAAAACTCACGTTCATGCCTAGTTGCATGCAGACGAAACTCGGTAACGACAGGTGGGACCAGCGATGACTTGGTTGGGTGTAAGTTCAGGGGTCACAGTATTGCTGAGTTCCCGATGGATGGAACTCGGTAAACATATGACCCTTCTCAGCCAGCCCACCCAGCAAGGCTAAAGCTGTGCTTTAGTCCCACCTCACCGCTTCGGCCGACCAAATTAAACTTCTGTCATCGTTGTACAATTTGAGGTGCATATGGACTATCAATATGAATCTTCTCTCCATATACACAAAAATTGACGTATATATGCACTAGTAGAAAAAATACCTTACGTTCGCATCATTAGTCCCGGTTTGAATACGGCCCGGGACTAATGTGACCGTTAGTCCGGGTTCGAACGGCTAGGGCACAACCATCATTTGTCCCGGTTTGTTTTGTATCTCTAGTCCCGGTTTGTGACACAAACAGGGACTAAAGGGGTGGTGGCAGGCTGGCGTCAGGCTGGGCCCCCATGAGCACCTTTAGTCCTGGTTTGTATCACAAACCGGGACTAGAGGTAGACCTTTAGTCCCGGTTTGTATCACCAGCCGGGACTAAAGAAATTACTATATATAGTGCTTCGTCCAGCCTGAGCCCAAGCTCTCTATTTTCCCCTTTCTCTCCTCTGTTCTTCCCCTTGATCGAGCTCACCTCCATTTTTGCCAAAGATTTGTCAAGATTTGAAGGCACCCCATCCATCCAAGTGTTCACAAAGGTTAGCAACTTTGTCCTTTCATCTCTCATTGCTAGATTAGCTCATGCAATGCTCTATAAGTATAGTGATATGTGGGTTTTAGTTTGAGAGTAATTATATGTGAGAGTTTATTTGATTTATATGCAATTTGAGCTCAAATTAACTTCTTAGTTTGCATATGTAGGTGTGGTTTACTTAGTGCCTTACCGTCCCTGTCCTAACCACCGTCGATCGCCCGCACCGTCTCGTCGCCGGCAACACCTTGGTGAACCTCTTGTTCTTATCCTTTTATAAAAAAAATCATGTTTGTATGATTTAGATAGTTACTTGTATAATTTTCTTATATGTATGGGTGTCTATTATACATAGTGGCAAGGTTTAGAGTGCTTAATTTTGCCAGCATCTACACCTTCCTACTACATTTCAGTGTGGCAATATGTCAGCTCCATTTACCAAATCATTTTACCTCAGCCATTGCCCCAAAATTCTGACCAGAAACTATTCTGGATCACCTCGACCACTATAGAGCTTCCTGTTCCTGTATGATTTGTCAACTCATCTATTTGAGGGGGGATGAACATGCCAGACAAGGTTCCAGGGGCATCCAGTGTGTTGGACGCGTGGTGCTGGTGGTGACCACGAGTTTAGTCGGCATCCGGCGCGAACTGTGGCAACAGTCGCCGTACGGTCCTCTCTGGCTATCCCCAGCTCGCCGCCCAGCCTCCCTCGCTCGCCACGTCGCCTGATCCTCTGCCCTGCCTTGTCCCCTAGCTCCTTTGCCGGGTGTGCCAACAGGAGGTGCTCCGCCCGAGCGCCGCCACGGCGTCGAGCTCTCGAATCCCCGGCCGTCGTCTAGCTCCTTCCTGAGCTTCTTCCCGAGCCTATTTAAGCGGTCTCTGAGCCCCTCCCCCTCTCCAGCAAGCCTCCCCGAGCTTCCTAAGCTCCCTCCTCTCCCCAGGGCCGCACCTCCGCCGCGGATCCCCCTCGGCCTGTCCCCGTGCCCTGGCCCTTCCCCTCCTCTCCATCCCCACCCTCGACCTCCGCTGAGCGCCCGTGAGTCCCCGCCGCTTCCCTTCCCTTCGGGGAAGCGCTGCTGGAGTGGCCTCCCTGCTGCCCGTCGGCCGCCATGCTCCGGTCAGTGGCGGTGATGCTGCAGACCACCTGAAGCGGTCCCGAGCCCACCTTCGGGCGCGGCCCGAAGCGCCGGTTCCAGAGGAGTCGCCGGCCAGCTCCCTCGTGCGTCTAGTCGTCGGCAGCTCCGGCGGCCGCGGCCCCTCTGCTCCACGACGCGAGGAAGGAGATGACCCAGGCGGGAGGGCGAAAAGATGTGGTGGGCCCCGCTTGCAGTGTTTCAGCGCTGACCTGGCCCACGCGTTGACCCGAGTAAGCGGAAGCGTATTCCACTGAATACGCTTTTCACGAAAGAAAGTGTAAACGCCCGCGGCTCCGGCAGCATATGCGCTTTCACTTTATTGAAAGCGTATTCCTCAAATACGCTTTCTCTCTCCGCCGCCGGCCAAACTATCAGGGACCCTATTGAAAATATTTTTTTTGCAGATAGGTCCCTGGCAGAGAAACCTTTACAACTTTTCGCTCCCAACACCGATTCAGGTGAAACCAACGCCCACATCTTCGTCTCGTCGAGCCCGTTCCGACAAGGTCACTTTCATGATGTTGCCACACAGTGAAAATGACCATTTTGCCCTTGACCTTATCAGCCCCCTCCGAGAGAGAACGGTTTCCGACGATTCTTCCGCGGCTTCACCGCATTTCTTCCCGGAGTATTCCTCGACTCCAGGCAAGCCGACCATCTGATATATGCCCTAAAGCATTGCTCTGTGATATTTCTTGCATGTTTAAATTAATATGCTTGTGCTCGTCTGTGTAGTAGTGAGCTGTATGTGACTCTGACGAACCCTTGCTTGCACTTTCTTCGGTGACGGCACCACGCCTGTGTTCTGGCTGTTTCCGGCCATCTGGGGTGGATGCCGACTTTATATTTCTCTTTTCAACAACTGGCCCGTGTTTTGAGCTGCTTTTCGGCCGTCTCGGACAGTTGTTGAATTTCTTTCCGTAGTAGTGACCCTATGCTCTGAGCTGTTTTTCGACCGTCTTAGGGAGCAACTACATTCTTCTTATCAACACCGTCTCATGCTCTGAGCTGGTTTCCAGCTGTCTTGAGCCGGGGTTGAGTTATTCCAGTAATGTCCCAGATCTGAGTTGTCAAGACCGTTTTGGTGGCTACTGGTTTCTTTGCCGGTTTTGTGCTAGGGTTCCGACGGTCATAGTTTACAGCTAGAACTGGTAAGGTGATAACGTTCCATTTAAATCTTGTATCACTAATGACTCATTATGGTATTATATGGGAATAGGTTGCTATATTCCACAGTTGTTACCTTATACTTAGTCACCACCATGTTATGTTATTCACAATGAACAACCATACTGGCTAAATACTGGTTAAAGCTAAACCTAGTAGGTTGATCTTGAGTCACCTGTCCGGGCTTATTCGTGCAACCACATTTGCTGGTATGGGATGGCCTTGACTTGGTCTGGCTCCGTGCTCTTTCACCGGTACCTCCGTCTAGGGAGGGTTATGTGTGCGTGCTACCCTAATCAGGAAGACGGCGATAACCCTGTGAGCCTAGTTGGTTGTTTGCGCGCGGTCCCCGTTTGGGACAGTTTAGTTGGCCACGACGGTGGCAGGTGTCACGAGGTGACACAGAGGCCACCCAGGGCTTGAATCCGGGGGAGGATGATTGCCGGTGGTACGATGGGAGAGTCACGGGTCAGGCAGGTTTCGTTGGAGCAACGCTGGTCCACCCGAGTGGGATCAAGAGGTCAGGTGCTCCATGGTGTGGGTAAAGTGTACAACCTCTGCAGAGTGTCAAATCTATTCGAATAGCCATGTCCATGGTATTGGACAGCCTATCCAGACCTCACTAGGTGGTCAACCGTAATGATGATAATAATGGTGGAAGAACCTGCCCTGCATAGACATCAGATGTTGTCAGAGATTTGGTATGTTAGCCATGGGATGGCGATGGAAGAGATGGTCAGATGACCGAAAGAATTGGATTGGATCATGAGAATGTTCGGAATATGGATTATATACTTAATATGCTTTACTTTACTGTACTTTACTTCAGTAGTTATCTTGCTAGATAACCCTGTTATGTCATGATGATCAATGCTGCTAGATGTTTAATCATGCTAGATAATCTTGCTACGACATGATAATTAATAATGCTAGAAAGGTAGGCTATGCCATGATAACTAATGTTGCTCTAATAACAAATACATGCTTGAATGCCATGGATTGCATTGCTGGGTGTATATGTTAGTTTGGTTTGCTTGCAAGTACATTCAAAAGTACTCAGCGGCCTTCAATGTGGCCAGGTTCACCTAAGGATCATTCGTGGGCTAGGAGCGTAACCCAGTCAGATCCCTGTGGATTGGAGCCGCACCAAGACCATGCTGCCCTAGATAGAGTTTTCCGCTGCCACCCCTTTATAACTATCATGTAAGACTTATATGCCCGTTAATAGAAATGCCTGTGTTCATGATACTTGTTGTAAAAGCGCATGCCAGAGTGATTTCCTGGGCTGGTATGCGTGGCGACCGTCTGGATATAGTGGTACTCAGGCTGGGCGCCACATCTCCAACTTCTCTTATAAAAACACCAACTAGGAACACTATTATCATACTTTTGCATTGGATGTAGCTAATATTTGTGTGTGTTTCATGAATGGATCAATGATTGAGCACAATGGGCTAGGAATAGCTTTCTTTAGCATTGATATTTTGAAAGACATGGTTGCTTGTTGATATGCTTGAGTATTGATGTTTTCATGACAAATTATAGACTATTGCTTTGAATCATTTAAAGTCCAAATATCCATGCTACAAAAGAAAAGAATATGTGATGAAGATGTCAGGTAGCATTCCACATCAAAAATTATGTTTTTATCATTTACCTGCTCAAGGACGAGAAGGAATTATGCTTGGGGATGCTTGATACGTCTCCAACGTATCTACAATTTTTTATTGTTCCATTCTATTATATTATCAATCTTCGATGTTTTATATACATTTACAAGGAACTTTATATCATTTCTTGGGACTAACCTAGTAACTTAGTGCCCAGTGTCAGATGCTATTTTTTGCTTGTTTTTGGTTTCGCAGAATATCAGTACCAAACAAAGTCCAAATGCCATGAAACTTTTTGGAGATTTTTTTTGGACATGAGAGACACTAGAAGCTTTGGGAGAAGACCAGATGTGGGAGCACGGGCCCACCACCCACCAGGGTGCGCCAGGGGGTAGGCGTGCCCTGATGGGTGGTGGGGCCCACGTGGCTCCGTTTGACCTAAATCCACCTCTATAACTTCCCAAAAATTAGAAAACCTACAGGGGAGTCCACGAAATACTTTTTCTGCCGCTGCAAGCCTTTGTTCTCGAGAGATCCCATCTGGCGTCCCTTTCTGGCACTCTGCCGAAGGGGGAATCGATCACGGAGGGGTTCTTCATCAACCTTGTTGCCCCTTCGATGATGCGTGAGTAGTGTACCACAGACCTATGGTTCCATAGTTAGTAGCTTGATGGCATTTTCTCTCTCGATGTTCTTCAATACAATGTTCTCCTTGATGTTCTTCGAGTTCTATCCGATGTAATTCTTTTTTGTAGTGTGTTTGTTGGGATCCAATTAATTGTGAGTTCATGATTAGATCTATCCATGAATATTATTTGAGTTTTCTCTGAACTCTTTTATGCATGATTAATATAGCCTCGTATTTCTTCTCCGATTTATTGGTTTGGTTTGGCCTTGATGGGTTTAATCCCTTGTGGGAACTGATGTTCCATGACCCTATCTGTGAAACAGATGGGGTTAGCTGGACCTCGGAATCGGGTGATTTCCCGTCGGAGGTTAAGGGTTAGCCGTGTGTAGGCTTGATATCGGGCGTGGCCGTTCTTGTCCATCAAGGCGTCGTAGCGGTCCGTCCCGGCAGGCGCACGTCCTCTTGAGCCGTAGATGGATCGAGGAGGTCCCCTGTTTGCCTCAATGTGACGTCAAACGTCGTGAGGATCTAGGTAATCCACGGGTCCTTGCCATAATGGCGTGGAGCCGGCCGAGGGTTGGTATCTTTCCGCATTGGCCTGTCCCGACCTCTAGGGGTCCGGTCAGGCTCATCGACGGCTAGTTCTTCATCGAACTCTAGTAGTCGGCGCCTACGTGGGTATGATGTCGATGCACTACAGCGCCGGTTTTCTAGATCTTGTTTGCCGGGAGCACTTTGACCCACTTTTCATTCAGTGCGTCTATGTTAGCTTGCAGCTGGCGCTGCTTATGCTTCATGCTCCGAGCAGTGGCAACGAGGCGCCGTCGGAAGCGCTCTTGTTCGAAAGGATCTTCGGGGACTATGTAGTCCTCGGTGCCTAGGCTCTCATCTTCCTCAGACCCCGGCATGTAATTGTCATCGGCCCATTTAAAGAGGTTATCAGGGTCTATGTCCTCGGGGTTTCCTTCGGGACTGCCGTTGTATGCTGGGATCGCTTGAAAATCCTCACCAGGGTTATCGGCGTCATCAGCTGCTGCATCGCTGTCATCGGCAGTGATGTTATTGCCACTGGATTCCCCGTTGTTTCCCCTTCTGTGTCTGTGCTGATGTCTCGGAGGGGATCTGGGAGTGTCAACCATGTAGAAATCATAGGTGGATGTTGCAGTCCACCTGCCAGTGTTTTCCAGAGGTGAGGGGTTTTCTATGGGGCCGTCGGAATCTTCATCCGTGTCGGTGGCCTCACTGTACTCCAGCATGTCAGTTAGGACATCGACCGTGGCAACTAGGTGGGTGGGACGTAAATTTCCTGGTCGTTGGCTTTATGTCCGATCTGGTCTTAAACCGAAGTCTTGAAATCTGACATAGACATGCTCTAGATATGGTCAAGTATCTCATTGAGGTGGGATAATTCTTCAGAATTCACGGCTTGACTATAGGCGGGGCTGACTCGAAGTGTGTCGGACATGTAGCTGGGAGTTTTTTTGGCTCGAAGGGAACCTGTGAGTGATCCTAGATTCTGTGCCATGGTCAGCTCTAAGCATAACTTAACTTCGGAGTTGGAGGCCGGATCTATGTCCGGGTCGGAGATTTATGGGGGACCATCCGGCGCTGTTACGCCGGGTTTCTCTGGTGACATCATGGGAGAGATCGGCTCCGGAGTCGAGCCCCCGGAGCTGGGTAGGTCCTCAATCCGGACGGGCGTCCAGCCTGACAGGATGAGTTCACCACAGGAATACATGGTGTATTCGAGCCCGCCAAAGGTCACGATCTGACCTGGGGCGTAGTTCTCGAAGGAGGCCAGATGGCTAGTCGAATCGGCACAGAAGATCATGCTGCCGAACACAAAAAGCTGACTCAGGGCCAAAACAGTCCCGCAGTCGTTGCCGTAGTTGATTTGAAGATGAGCCATCAATCCTTTTTGTTGATCCCACGGCGGAACTCTCAATGAAAGCACCAATGTCGGTGTAAAAACCGGCAGACCTCGGGGTAGGGGGGTCCCAAGCTGTGGATCTCGGAGAGATGGTAACAGGAACAAGGAGACAATGTTTACCCAGGTTCAGGCCCTCTTGATGGAGGTAAAACCCTACGTCCTGCTCTTGTTAATATTAGGATAGATGTATTGAGTACAGAGTTGATCTACCTCGAGATCGTGATGTCCCCTCTACGAGCTAAACCCTTTGGCTTATATACACGCCATGAAGGGTGTCTAGGGTCACAAGGTCGGTATCTTGGCATAAGGCGGCAGGAGAAGTCTTGCAGTGTACGACAAGTCTTCATAGATGCAATCTTGATCACGGGCCCTGCGTGCACCTTCCGTAGTCCTTCTGGAGAATGAACAATGGCCCATCAATGCAATCCGAGGAACATGGGCCGACTAGGTTAGTACCTCCTAGTCTGGGACACTTTTAGGGAGCAACCTAGCCACGAGGCGGGAGCTAGGTGACGGAGCCGGCGACTCCATAGTTCACATGATGCTGCTTATTCAAGCTCCTACAGAAGATGCGATCGTGCAGTAAGATGGAAATGGGCCCTCGATGCACTAGTAGAAAACAGGGCTTTGGTCCAGGCCATATAAGTGCATTAGTCCCGGTCGTGTTACGAACCAGGACTAATGGGTGCATCAGTCCCGGTTCGTGAGGCCAGGACACCGGTCAGGCCTCGGCAGGCACCAGTCCCGGTTCGTCTGAACCCTTTAGTCCCGGTTCCAGACACGAACCGGGACTCAAGGTCCTCGTCCTGGCGTAGCCCCTTTACTCCCGGTTGGTGGCTGG
The DNA here is from genome assembly GCA_011799875.1 of Thinopyrum elongatum. Classification (NCBI taxonomy): domain Eukaryota; kingdom Viridiplantae; phylum Streptophyta; class Magnoliopsida; order Poales; family Poaceae; genus Thinopyrum; species Thinopyrum elongatum. Next base: position 1,368,655 of record CM022302.1, on the reverse strand, counting down.
AACCGGGACTAAAGGTCAGTCTTTTGTCCCGGTTCTAGCAACCAACCGGGACTAAAGAGATGCCTATATATATGCTTGCCCCTGCCTACTCACTCCTCTATTTTTTGGCCGGGCGGCGTGTGGGAGGTGTGTGCTGCAATGCTCTCACCTCCTATGCACATGAGGTGTTCGATGAAATACCCGAGCCACGCTTAAGCTTTCTCCTCACCAACCTCGACCTCCAAGCTCCATTTTCCCCAAGATTTGTCTAGGTTTGACGGTCCGTCCCGGCCCATCCCCATCCTCACCGTCGTCGATTGCCCGCGCCGATCTCGTCGTTGGCACCACCGTGGTGAGCCTCTTGTTCTTATCTTCTTTTTAAAAGAAAAAATTCTTACTTGTATGATTTACGTAGATACTTGTATAAATTTCTTACTTTTATTATTGTTTGTTATTATATAGTGCCATGGTTTTGGTATCCGCCCCCATCGACCGTCGTCCGGTCTATGATTCGGATGTGGTATATTATCTTTTATAACTATTTGTTTCATTTGGTGTTTATTACAATTATGCCGACCAACGTGACATAGATGTTTTTATCTAGGAGGTATTTGAACCGGAAATTCCAACCAAGCCTCTTGTCGAGAGGTTAAATTTAGTTGAAAAATAAAACGAGAATTTGGAGGAAAAATTGAAAAGAATTGAGGAGGAGAAGATGAAATTGGACTTGCATGTTGCCAATATCGTCGATGATCACAAGATCAAGATGGATGCAATGCGCTTGAAGATTAGAAAGATAAAAAAATATGCCATTGATAATGAGGCTTGGTATCATTATGCTGTTGGATCAATTGTTACCTTAGTTGCGATTATGATCGCATTTGTTGTTGCATTTAAATGTTTTACATAGTTGTATGTTAGTTTCAATTTATTTTTTAATTAGATGCTCTAGAGAGCTGTATGTTGCTCTATGAGAACTATGTATGAACTTTATGTATTTATTTTTTCAGTAATAACATTTGATCACTATTGTACTTTGGTTTTAATGTGATGATGAACTTGTATTAATTTGGTCACTTCCCTATTCATGATGTTCTGTAATGGTTTTTGATACACTTAATTATATACTGCACGCAGATGAACCGGTAATGTATGTACGGTGACCGACGCACCTCCGAGTACATTGAGGGCCTGCATAAATTTCTTGAAGTGGCTGAGGCAAACAAGCAAAATGGCTTTATGTATTGTCCATGCCCTGTCTGTGAGAATACAAAGGATTACTCTAACTCGAAAACCCTTCACTTGCACCTGCTTGAGAAGGGTTTCATGCCACACTATAATGTTTGGACCAAGCACGGAGAAAGAGGGGTTATGATGGAAGACAACGAAGAAGAAGAAGATGATGACAGCTATCCTATGTTCCCTGAATACGGTGATACTGCAACGGGGGAAGCTGAAGATCAAGAGGCACCAGACGATGTGCCCGATGATGATCTTCGCCAGGTCATTGTTGATGCAGAGAGAGAATGCGAAAGTGAAAGGGAGAAGTTGAAGTTCGATCACATGTTAGAGGATCACAAAAAGGTGTTGTACCCAAATTGCGAACATGACAACACAATGCTTGGTACCACACTGGAATTGCTGCAATGGAAGGCAGTCAATGGTGTATCTGACAAGGGATTTGGTTTGCTACTGAAAATAATGAAGAAGAAGCTTCCAAAGGATAACGAATTGCCCGACAGTATGTACGAAGCAAAGAAGGTTCTCCGCCCTCTAGGATTGGATGTGCAGAAAATACATGCATGCCCTAATGACTGCATCCTCTACCGCGGTGAGTACAAGGTGATGTTGTAGGCTCCTACAATACCACGGTTGAAACGTATGTTCAGAAACAAAGAGCATGCCAAGTTGTTGCGATGGCACAAAGAAGACCGTAAGAAAGACGGGAAGTTTAGAGCAGCCGCTGACGGGTCACAGTGGAGAAAAATCGAGAGAAAGTGGGGGGACTTTACAGGTGACGCAAGGAACGTATGGTTTGGTTTAAGTGCAGATGGCATTAATCCTTTTGGGGAGCAGAGCAGCAATCATAGCACCTGGCCTGTGACTCTATGTATCTATAAACTTCCTTCTTGGTTGTGCATGAAGCAAAAGTTCATTATGATGCCAGTGCTCATCCAAGGCCCTAAGCAATCCGGCAACGACATTGATGTGTACCTAAGGCCAATAGTTGAAGAACTTTTACAGCTGTGGAATGGAAAAGGTGTACATTTGTGGGATGAGCACAAACAAGAGGAATTTGACCTACATGCGTTGCTGTTTGTAACCATCAATGATTGGCCTGCTCTTAGTAATCTTTCAGGATAGACAAACAAGGGATACCACGCATGCACGCACTATTTAGATGATACTAAAAGTATATATTTGGACAAATGCAAGAAGAATGTGTACGTGGGACATCGCCGATTTCTTCCAACCAACCATCTCTTGAGAAAGAAAGGCAAGCATTTCAAAGTTGAGGTAGATCACCGGAAGAAGCCCGTCCTCCGTACTGGTGATGACATACTTGATATGGTCAAGGATTTACAAGTAATCTTTGAAAAGGGTCCTGGCGGACAATCTGTTCCGAATAACGCTAAGGACCGCGCACCCATGTGGAAGAAGAAATCTATATTTTGGGACCTACCATATTGGAAAGACCTAGAGTTCCGCTCTGTAATCGATGTGATGCACGTGAGAAAGAATCTTTGCGTGAACCTGCTAGGCTTCTTGGCCGTGTATGTGAAGACAAAAGATACACCGGAGGCACAGGAGGACCAGCAACGTGTGCACGAAAAAGACGGCATGCATCCAAAGCAGCATCAAGGTCCTGCGAGCTACGCTCTTACCAAAGAAGAGAAGGAAATCTTCTTTGAATGCCTGCTAAGTATGAAGGTCTCGTCTAGCTTTTCGTCGAATATAAAGGGAATAATAAATATGGCAGAGAAAAAGTTCCAGAACCTAAAGTCTGATGACTGCCACGTGATTATGATGCAACTGCTTCCGGTTTCATTGAGGGGGCTTCTACCGAAAAACGTTCGATTAGCCATTGTGAAGCTATGTGCATTCCCAATGCAATCTCTCAGAAGGTAATCGATCTAGAAATCCTACCAAGGTTAAAGAATGATTTGGTGCAATGTCTTGTCAGTTTCGAGTTGGTGTTCCCACCATCTTTCGTCTATATCATGACGCATGTCCTAGTTCATCTAGTCGACGAGATTGCCATTCTGGGTGCTGTATTTCTACACAATATGTTCCCCTTTGAGAGGTTCATTGGAGTTTTAAAGAAATATGTTCGTAACCGTGCTAGGCCAGAAGGAAGCATCTCTAAGGGCCATCAAACAGAGGAGGTAATTGGGTTTTGTGTTGACTTTATTCCTGACCTTAAGCCAATTTGTCTCCCTCAATCGCGGTATGAGGGGAGACAGACTGGAAAAGGCACGCTTGGAGCGGATTCAATAATATGCAGGGACGGGCATTCTTGGGCACAAGCACACTGCACAGTTCTACAGAATTCTACCTTTGTGACCCCGTATGTCAATAAACACAAGAATATTCTGCGCTCCAAACACCCGGAGCAGTCTGACGACTGGATTACATGTGAACAAATCAGGACTTTCGGCAGTTGGATGCAAACACATCTCATGGGTAACAACATTGTTGGAGATGATCTGTACTCATTGGAGAGGACACCATCTTCGACTGTATTGACTTACCAAGGATACGACATAAATGGGAATACATTTTACACGATCGCCCAAGATCAAAAGAGCACCAACCAAAACAGTGGTGTCCGCTTTGATGCAGCAACCAACAGGGGAAAGGACACATATTATGGTTACATAGTGGACATATGGGAGCTAGACTGTGAACATGATTTTAAGGTCCCTTTGTTTCGGTGCAAATGGGTCAATCTGTCAGGAGGCGGGGTAAAGGCAGACCGGCTGTACGGAATGACAACAGTGGATCTTAACAATATTGGGTACACAGACGAACCATTCGTCCTAGCCAATGATGTGGCACAGGTTTTCTATGTGAAGGACATGTCTACCAAATCGAGAAAAAGAAAAGATAAGGAAGAAATACATCATACGATGAGGCAAAGCGCCACATAGTTCTTTTAGGGAAAATAGACATCGTGGGAGTGGAGGGCAAGACAGACATGTCTGAAGATTATGAAAAGTTTCATCAAATTCCTCAATTTAAAGTGAAGGCTGACCCAAGCACCCTGTTAAATGATGAAGATTATCCATGGTTACGGCACAATAAGCAAGGGACACACGCGAAGAAAAAGTGAAGACTTTCTCTCCACAACTAGTTTGATGATGGCTTTGATCTAGAATATCACTGCAGTTACATGTCAAGAAATGAAATCCCTTTTGTAATAGATGAGTTTTCGTCCGAAACCCTGATACTTCAAAATAGATTGTCCAGTTTGTACACGAAGTGCATCCAGTTTTTGCTGTAACCCTCTCAACTTTTTAGCAGAAGCTATGTGGGTGAAATTATGATACCATGCCAAGTTTGAACCTTTTCAGAGTTCATTTATAGTGCTTTTCAATTTCAGAGTCATTTAGCTCAAAATAAATCATTAAACACATGGAAAATAACAAATGAAGTGAGAAAAGGGTAGAAAATTGATGATGTGCCTTTGAATGGTGCATATTGAACGCACAAAAAGTCTAGAGTTAAAATAAGTTAAAAAAGTGAAATCCCTTTGTAATAGATGAGTTTTCGTCCGAAACCCTGATACTTCGAAAGAGATTGTCCAGTTTGTACACGAAGTGCATCCAGTTTTTGCCATAACTCTCTCAACTTTTTAGCACATGCTATGTGGGTGAAATTATGATACCTGCCAAGTTTAAACCTTTTCAGAGTTCATTTGTAGTGCTTTTCAATTTCACGGTCATTTAGCTCAATGAATGAACCAATAGCAAAAAGAATTTACTAAAAAGCTTTTATAAACCTCTAGTTATGATCAAAATAATATTAACTAAAAATTATATAAAATTTATGCAACTAAAATTATCAAAGTTTTTTTTGCTAAAAACTTTAATAGCAAAAAAAAATTCATAAAGAAGTTTTTGTTAAAAACTTTAATAGCAAACTAATTTTTTTTTATAAAACATTAATAGCAAAAAGAATCAACTAAAAAGAATCAATTAAAATATTTTGTTATGATCAACTAAAACAAAACTATAATATTTTTCAATAGCAAAATGAATCAACTAAAAAGCTTTTATAAACCTCTAGTTATGATCAAAATAATATTAACTTAAAATTATATAAAATTTATGCAACTAAAATAATTAAAATTTTTTTTGGTTAAAAACTTTAATAGCAAAAATAATTTTCATAAAGTATTTTTTGTTAAAAACATTAATAGCAAACTAAAGTAACATAAAAAAATGCCGCCTACTAGGGCACCACGGCCTGCATACGACTATAAACCCATATGTACATGGGCCAGGATGCAGGCCCGCAGGGCAAGTAGCCCCAACAGGGCACATAAGAACGTTAGGCCCAACAGACCTGCTTTAGAGAGGAGCTCAAGTGGGATAACGCAGCGGGGCATATAAACAGGTCCGAGCGCTCTTTGATTGGCGAGGTGGGACTAAACTTCCACCACATCAGGCCAGTGCCAGCACAAGCCCTTTAGTCCCGGTTGGAGGCTCCAACCGGGACTAAAGGCCCCCCTTTAGTCCCAGTCCGCGCCATCAACCGGGACTAAAGGTCTGGACTTCCTGCCCTTTGTGCTACTGAAATTGACCTTTAGTCCCGGTTGGTGGCTCCAACCGGGAATAAATGGGGTAAAGGGTGGGGTATATAAGCCGCACTTAGCAAAATTTCCAAAGCCATCTCTGCAGTTTCTCCTCCTCTCCTCCGACGGCACGGACGACCACCTCGATGCCGCTAGGCTGCCCCGACGCCACCCCCGCTCCCCTCACCGCGCCCTGCCCCGAGGCCATCTCCGTGCCCCTTCCCCGACGTCATCGTCACCGTCGCTGTGGCCGTCGCCTCCCTGAGCCCTGTCCCAACGTCGCAGTCGCCGCGCCCCAGCCCCGACGCCTCGCCCGCGCTCTCTCCTTGTCGCCGGCCGGCCCTCAAGTGAGGTCCTCCACTGCGTGCTCTGCTTGCCGCCGCCGCCACAGCAGCAATTATTTGTTCATACAATTTTTTTTGTTCATACAAAGTGATGGAGATATGTTTTTGTTCATACAATGTCTATGGTGATATTGTAGAAAGTGATTGTTGCTCACAAAAAAGTCTATTTTTTGTTCATACAAATTTCTGTTCATATGAAGTATTATTAGGAGATATATATGTTCATTAGTTTGTTCGATGGTTCTTCAAAACTTCTTTAGTGATGCCACAAACATATATTAAGAATGCTGAATTTTTGCTTAGTTATACTTAGCATATATATACTCTACTCTGCTCAAGATCCATGAGATCATGTGGACAAGTTAAATGGGCATGATGATAATCAAATTTACTAAGGTTAATTATGGAGAGAGGGAGTTACAACTCATATATTCAAAATTTACTCCCGGTCCGCTCGCCCGACCAACTTTGGAGAGGCAACCCAAACGCTAGAAGAAAGAGAGTTGTCGATCTCGTACCCCCTCCCACCCTTACCCATTTGTCGAAGTTGGCGGCGGCCGGTGTCGGGGGCTCGACCAAAATTTGTGCAAAGTATCCTATCCCGAAAGTATCCTCTGTTTTCTTCCACCCTAAACCCTATATTGGATAATTGTCCCCAATAATTTCGATCTAACTTCAACATCCGCGGGGCGGGGGGGGGGGGGGGTCGTTAAAACATAACCCCGATCTATTTTCTCCTTCATAAAAAAATGTTTTTTGCCATGTCAAGTGTTGTATTTTCTCTCGAAACATATCCCCGACAACTTCGACATGAGGGGGGAGGGACGTCGGACATGCATGAGTGAGGCGGTCCGCAATTAAATTATCCTCTCTCGAAAGATAGGACGACTCATCAAACATGAGGGGGGAGGATCGAGTCCTCGACGATCATCTGAAACTGACTATTATAAAACATGTGAACTTTGCTTGATGTTTGCCACTAATCCGTTGCTCATATGCATATGATTCCTTGTTGTGATTAGGTCTACGATTACCACTAATCCATCTAACATTGTTGTATATTGCCATGTTGTAATATTTGCAGAAACTATGCACAGAGACTTAGAAAAAGAAGAGTTGTTGGGGGATATAATCCGTGACGGAGGTGATATCACCTTGTCGTTTCTCAACGACACCGAATGTGAGGAAAGAGAGGATGACTGCTGCAGTGATCCAATGGAGCAGGAAGGAAATCATGACGGCTCCGGTGATCCAATGGAGGAGGAAGGAGATCATGACGGCTCCAGTGATCGAATGGAGAAGAGAGCCTTAACTGTTGCAAAGTCCAGCGAGGTGTGTATATATAAATTAATCCTCTGCTGACTAGATGCATTAATTGTTTTGTATGTACATATATTAACGCTTCTTTGTTCTTTTAGCCCTACGGATCGAGCCAAACTTTGGTAAGGAGACGAGACCCGAAGAAAAGGTTGGGCCAGGATGAAAGGTTCACGATCGAAGTAGTCGCTCCAAATGGCCAACCGATTGCTCCCAAGCGGACCAAAGATAAATTTGTACATCAGTGCGGAGTTATTGATAGGGACAGTCTCCCGATCAGCATCAAAGAATGGAATAAGAAGAAGGACCCTGAAGTTTCTTCTGTCCACGATAGACAGAAAGATGATCTTTGGAACTCGCTGATGACAAATTTCAGCCTATTGCCAGAGGAGAATCCGAATAACCTGATTATTGTCCTGAAGGTCAAGGCGTTTGTCTTAAGAAGATGGCAGAACTATTCAAGAACTGGAAGAAAGATTTGAACAAAAAGTTTGTCGGCAAAGACAAGAATCCCGAATTCACCGATCAATATGAGAAGATAAAAGATCACTGGCCCGCATTTGTGGCCTATAAGAAATCGGAGAAGGCCAAGCAAAGGTCACACATTAATAAGCAAAATTCTGCAAAGAAGAAGTATCACCATGTTATGGGGTCAGGTGGCTACAGCAAAGCCCGACCTATATGGGACAAAGCTGAGCAAGACCTGCTAGCTAAAGGGGTCCAACCAGCGACATTGCACTGGCCAGATCGGGCAATGACTTGTTTCTTCGTGGTTGGGGGAAATTTGGACCTAGAATAAGGGAAGTGTGTTTTCACGAAAGCTCAACTTGCAACACCCGTCAAAAAGCTTGAGGAAGCAATCAAGGATGCGCAGGAAGGGAGGTTCCATCCCGACAGAGAGAAGGACGAGCTGTCCAAGGCCCTCGGGAATCCTGAACACCCTGGACAAACACGAGGCACATCAGGCTCTGTTCCGTGGGTGTATGGGTTTCCCGGCAGCACTGGTTATAGAAGCCGAGAGAGAAAGAAGAAAGAGGAAGCAAGTGAAATGCAGAAGATCAATGAAAGATTAGCAAAACTAGAGGAACTTGAGTGCCAGCGAGCTACCGGCTAACCATCTCAGCAGCATTAAGATCCTTCATTCGACACTGTCCCCGAAGCTACCCCACCATCTCAGCAGAGAAGCAGCGTGGCTTCCACGGAGCTCGTTCAGCCTGATATCACGGCTCCTCGCAACCCCATGGATCGTATCACGGAGAAAGAACATTGTTTGCTAACGGTGAAATGCCATAACCTGACCTTGAAGCTGGCGGTCGGCTATGTCTTACCTCCTCGAGCCGAGGGAACTTTCCATTGTTGTCCGATTCCACATCGCTATGCTATTGTCAGGGTGGATGAAATAATGGACGGATTTGAGGGGCTGGAGCTTGAGTACCCTACAGGTGAAGGGGAGATTCTTCTGGAAAATGCCTTAAGGACTACCTGTCTATGGAGAAAGAAGAACATCAAACTTCCAAACTGGACGCTGTCTCAGCAGACTGAGCCGAAGGAGGCCCCTCAGCAGACTCCTCATAGTCCAGCTCAGCCATCTCAGCTGCCTGAGTCATCTCCGGCGCGTGAGCTATCTCCGCCGCCTCAGCCGTCTCTGGCAGAGGAGGCCCCTCAGCAGAGTCCTCTTCCGCCTCAGCTGTCTCTGGCGCGTCAGCAGACTCCGCCGCCTCAGCAACAGCGGAAGAGAGGTGCCACCGCTCCTGCGGCTAGCAGTACAACAGGCAAGAAATTCAGAGCTGGTCCAAGCCTCAGGGATCCTCCAAAGTTACCTTATGAGAGGACTGATGAGGAAAACAAGTACATCGTGGCTGCTGAAGTGCATGCCCATTTTGAACGAAAACGTCCACCTCCGAAGGAAATAATAGATCCGGTGAAAGCAAAGCGCACTCTGGATGCCCTTAAGAGACCACCACCGCCTCCACCGCAGTCACACTATGACCGCTGTATTGGAAAGACATATGATTAAGCGCGGCGCTCGGGAAGTACTACCAGTGCTGCAAGACGAAGTGGGAAAACAATTCCCCAGCTCGGCGAACAGGAGAAGTAATCGTGCCCCCCGCTCAAGGTGTCTAGTGATATCGCTAATCATTCGGGGCTAGCACCCGGTACCACTCTTGGTGATTACATGGGCGATGATGTATAGTTCGAAATGGCTGAGGTAGTAACCTTCAGATACGAGCACGGGAAGCCTCTCATCAAACCTGATCAGCTCCCGCATCTACCAACGATGATGCGAAGATTCCCTGACTGGTACTTCGAAACCTGCAAGGATGGGACCAATAGTATGTTGCTGGGAATTAAAGATGAGCATGACTTAATTGGAGTCGACCTGATGTATGTTCAATTTGTGGAATTATTTTAGTTATTCAATCAAAACGCATTGGACAAAACTCTCATGACTTGCTACTGTCTGTAAGTATTACTTCTGTAATTAAGTCTCTAGCTCAGCTCGTTCACTGCATGTATATATAATTATCCTCACTATATTATGCAGATTGAAGATCGTCGAATGCAAAAGAGGACATATCTATGACATTCGGTTCATTAGCCCAAATACCGTAAATGAATGAGCGGTACAAAACAAAGCCAAAGATACTAAGAAAAACTTGCTAAACGCGTTCCTTCGACATCAAAACAAAAGGGAAATACTCTTGCCTTACAACTTCAAGGGAGTGTTACTGTCTTGTGCATATCCAGTTTCGCTTACTCGAGTTTAAGTGTAATTGATGAGTTATGCGTGCGCAGCTTTCACTTTATTCTGCTATCCATTAAGCTTGACGGGGGAGTAATAATTGTCTTAGACTCGAGACGTAAAGAGCAAAAGGAGTGGGCGGACATGAGTGAAATGCTCCAGAAGTAAGTTCAATCATTATCGCACCATATCGGTAACTTTCGTCCATTTCCTGATATCAAGTAATCATGTCCTTTGCTGGGCAGGGTTTGGAAAAAGTTCACCAGAATGGTTTCGGGTCTGCAGAAGGAGCTGCGATTTACACACCCCAAAGTAAATAGTACTAGCTAGTTCCGCGCATCTCTCATTGATTCTAGTTTCATCAATACCATTATCATGCTTGATTATCAATTTGATTAAACTCAATTCTCGTAAAGTGCTTGTGGCAGGCAGCCGGGAATAATTTCTTTGGATACTACGTTTGCGAGTTCATGCGCCACTCGACCTCTGAGCGGGGCTTCTCTGACCAACAATTTGAAGTACGTAAACAATATTTACAATTTTATTTTATTACAATTAATTGTGTTGAGTTTCATTCACATATATTAGAATACTCTATGTGCTTCTCTTATATCTCTTAAGCTAGGCAATTTTTCTCTAGTGCTTCACTTTTATCTTTTTAGAGCACGGCGGTGGTTTTATTTTATAGAAATTGTTGAACTCTCATGACTCACTTATATTATTTTGAGAGTCTCTCTGAATAGCATGGTAATTTTCTTTGGTTATAAATTTAGTCCTAATATGATAGGCATCCAAGAGGGATATAATAAAAACTTTCATATAAAGTGCATTGAATACTATGAGAAGTTTGATTCCTTATGATTGTTTTGAGATATAAAGATGGTGATATTAGAGTCATGCTAGTGAGTAATTGTGGATTGTAGAAATACTTGTGTTGAAGTTTGTGATTCCCGTAGCATGCACGTATGGTGAACCGTTATGTAACGAAGTCGGAGCATGATTTATTCATTGATTGTCTTCGTTATGAGTGGCAGTCGGGGACGAGCGATGGTATTTTCCTACCAATCTATCCCACTAGGAGCATGCGTAGTTCTTTGTTTCAATGACTAATAGATTTTTGCAATAAGTATGTGAGTTTTTTATGACTAATGTTGAGTCCATGGATTATACACACTCTCACCCTTCCACCATTGCTAGCCTCTCTAGTACCACGCAACTTTCGCCGGTGCCATACACCCACCATATTACCTTCCTCAAAACAGCCACCATACCTACCTATTATGGCATTTCCATAGCCATTCTGAGATATATTTCCATGCAACTTCCACCATTCCGTTTTATTATGACATGCTCCATCATTGTCATATTGCTTTGCATGATCGTAAGATAGCTAGCATGATGTTATCATTTGCTACGCTAGATCATTGCACATCCCGGTATACAGCCAGAGGCATTTATATAGAGTCATATTTTGTTCTAAGTATTGAGTTGTAATTCTTGAGTTGTAAGTAAATAAAAGTGTGATGATCTTCATTATTATAGCATTGTCCCATGTGAGGAAAGGATGATGGAAGCTATGATTCCCTCAGAAGTTGGGATGAGTCTCCAGACTTATGAAAAATAAAAGAGGCCATAAAAGCCCAAATAAAAAAAAGAGGACAAAAAAGCCCACCAAAAAAATTAGAGAAAAGAGAGAATGGACAATGTTAGTATCCATTTTCCACACTTGTGCTTCAAAGTAGCATCATGATCTTCATGATAGAGAGTCTCCTATGTTGTCACTTTCATATACTAGTGCGAATTTTTTATTATAAAAGTTGGCTTGTATATTCCAATGATGGGCTTCCTCAAATTTCCTAGGTCTTCATGAGCAAGCGAGTTGGATGCACACCCACTTAGTTTCTTTTTGAGCTTTCATACACTTATAGCTCTAGTGCATCTGTTGCATGGCAATCCCTACTCACTCACATTGATATCTATTGATGGGCATCTCCATAGCCCGTTGATACGCCTATTGATGTGACACTATCTCCTTCTTTTTGTCTTCTCCACAAACACCATATTCTATTCCACCTATAGTGCTTTGTCCATGGCTCACGCTCATGTATTGCATGAAAGTTGAAAAGGTTTGAGAACATCAAAAGTATGAAACAATTGCTTGGCTTGTCATTGGGGTTGTGCATGATTTAATACTTTGTGTGATGAAGATGGAGCAAAGCCAGACTATATGATTTTGTAGGGATAACTTTCTTTGGCCATGTTATTTTGAGAAGACATGATTGCTTTATTAGTATGCTCGAAGTATTATTGTTTTTATGGCAATATTAAACATTTGTTTTGAATTTTATGCATCTGAACATTCATGCCACAATGAACAAAATTACATGGATAAACATGTTAGGTAGCATTCCACATCAAAAATTCTGTTTTTATCATTTACTTACTCGAGGACTAGCAGGAATTAAGCTTGGGGATACTTGATACGTCTCCAACGAATCTATAATTTTTTATTGCTCCATACTATTATATTATCTGTTTTGGTTGTTTTATATGCATTAATATGCTATTTTATATTATTTTTGGGACTAACTTATTAATCTAGAGCCCAGTGCCAGTTTCTGTTTTTTCCTTGTTTTTGAGCTTTGCAGAAAAGGAACACCAAACGGAGTCCAAACGAAATAAAACTTCACGATGATTTTTCTGGACCAGAAGACACCCAGGGGACTTGGAGTGCAAGTCAGAAGAGCCACGAGGCGGCGGCAAGGGTATAGGGAACCACTAGAAGCATCCATGAAAACACTTTTCCACCGCCGCAACCTTCTGTTCCTATGAGATCCCATCTTGGGGCCTTTTCTGGCATCCTGCCGGAGGGGAAATCGATCACGGAGGGCTTCTACATCAACTCCATTGCCCTTTTGATGATGCGTGAGTAGTTTACCTCACACCTACAGGTCCATAGCTAGTAGCTAGATGGCTTCTTCTCTCTCTTTGATTCTAGATACCATGTTCTCCTCGATGTTCTTGGAGATCTATCCGATGTAAACTTCTTTTGCGGTGTGTTTGTCGAGATCCGATGAATTGTGGATTTATGATCAGCTTATCTATGAATATTATTTGAATCTTCTCTGAATTCTTTTATGCATGATTTGATATCTTCGTATTTCTCTTTGAATTATCGGTTTGGTTTGGCCAACTAGATTGGTTTTTCTTGCAATGGGAGAGGTGCTTAGCTTTGGGTTCAATCTTGCGTGATTTCACCCAGTGACAAAGTAGGGGTAGCGAGACACGTATTGCACTGTTGTCATCGAGGATAAAAAGATGGGGTTTTCATCATATTGCTTGAGTTTATTCCTATACATCATGTCATCTTACTTAAGGCGTTACTCCGTTCTTTATGAACTTAATACTCTAGATGCATGCTTGATAGCGGTCGATGTGTGGAGTAATAGTAGTAGGTGCAGGCAGGAGTAGGTCTACTTGACACGGACGTGATGCCTATATGCATAATCATTGCCTTGGATATCATCATAACTTTTCACTTTTCTATCAATCGCTCGACAGTAATTTGTTCACCCACCGTATTATTTGCCATCATGAGAGAAGCCTCTAGTGAAACCTATGGCCCCCGGGTCTATTTTCCATCATATTAGTTTCTGATATACTATTTTGCAATCTTTTATTTTCATATCTATATACAAAAAACAAAAAAAAAATTATCTTTTATTTATGTATCTCTATCAGATCTCACCTTTGCAAGTGACCGTGAAGGGATTGACAACCCCTTCATCGCGTTGGGTGCAAGTGTTTGATTGTTTGTGCACATATTGGTGATTTGCGCGTTCTTCTCCTACTAGATTGATACCTTGGTTCTTAACCGAGGGAAATACTTACCTCTACTATGCTGCATCACCCTTTCCTCTTCAAGGGAAAAACCAACACAAGCTAAAGAAGTAGCAGCCACATACTGAAAATGACCATTTTGCCCTTGCCCTTATCTAGCCCCCTCCGAGAGAGAAGCTTTTCCTGCAAGTCTTCCCGCGGCTTCACCGCCCTTCTTCCCAGTGTATTCTTCATCCCCAGGCAAGCCATGACAGCCACTTGCATGATGGCCTTGCAGTAGCCAGGGTTTTCCACTTGAATGTTTAAAATGTTTTGTGCATGCTAATATTTTGTGAATGTGATATGCTTATGAATCCATTCTTATGCTATGATCATTTTTCATCGGTTAGTTAAATAATTACTTGCTAATATTGTTATCATGTTCCTTTCTAGTAATTATTTTCCGATGTAGTGATCATGCTATGTTCATATGTAGTGTTATTATGCTTGTGCTATTCATGATCATCGGTATGCCATGCTCATTTGCATCTGTAGGATAAATATTGTTGATGCTATGATTCATATGGTTATACTTTCTATCCATGCTCATGTCGATAACATGTTCATATGCATTGTTACTTCAACATGTTATTGTGACTTAGCTCATCTTCATTGAAGTTTAACCGAACTTTAATCGAACTTGAACACCCGTTGGCTTAGTCATAGTGCCATCGAATCGAGCTGGCCGGTGCAGCCACATTTGCCTTTGTGGGAAGGCCCTAATTTGGTCTATTATCATGCCTCTTGCCGGTACCTCCAACTAGGGAAGGTTAGGTGCGCGCACTGCCCTGGCCCGGTAGGCAGCAATAACCTTGTGTGCCCGAGTTGTATGGATCCATTGTCCCCGTTTTGGACCTTTTTTTTGCCATGACGGTGGCCGTTGGGTGTCACGAGGTGACATAGGGGCCACCCAGGACTTAGCCGAAGGGGAGTTGGTCGGAGTGGCTGGGAGAGGGTCATGCAGTAGATCGGTTTTATCGGAACGCCGTTGGTCCACCCGAATGGGAGCAAGAGGCCTTGGGTTCCGTAGTGTGGGTATAGTGTACTAACCTTTGCAGAGTGTATAATCTATCGATAGCCGCGTCCGTGGATATGGTCCCAGTTCATAGTAGGTCACAATATGGGTCAACAGTAATAATAACCTGACTAATAAACAACCCTGGTTTGATGAGGAAAGAAGTTGCTTGATCTTTATGTGGTCACGGGAGGATCACGATGGTATTCTTGATAATGATGATATGATCTTGTGAGGATTACGATGGTATTCTTGATAATGATGAGATGATCTTATGAGGATCACAATGGTATTCTTGATAGTGATTGAAGTTATCCCGTGACCACGATGGTAAGTAAGAGGGGCATGTCTAAGGTGGTTACGAGGTAACCCCCGAACAGAGTAAGTTGGTCCATGTTATTCTTAATATGTTGCATGATAGTATCATCATTGTTCATGTCTCGAGTAACATGTTCGTGCCATGCTCATCTAATATTGTTCTAGCGGTATCCTGTTCGCCATGTGCATGCCATGTGGTTCTAGTTGTAGCATGCTCATCCTTGTTTAACCTGTAAATGCCATGCTACTGCTTGTCTTGATTGCTTTTGGTTGCTGTGAGCTTGCGATTACATTCGAAGTACTCACCTGGCGTGTCATGCCAGTTTGCAGGTCATGCCATGTTTGCTTGATTTCTGAGGATCCCGAGGTTGGGAGCTAGGATAAGCGTTCCAGCCAGAGTCCATGCGGGGTGAAGTCCATCACTGTCGTCGTTGTTCCACTGCTAGAAGTTAATCCGCTGCTTCGAGTTGTTATGCTGCTAGCATAGAACTACCTGAGCAGGCGTAGTGTGGCCGCGCCGATGTAATTCCCTGTTATATCGAAACCCTTGTATCCCCGAGTATTTCTAATGAATAGTTGATTTGTTCTATGCCAAGTAGTGCCGTATTCCAGATGACTTGATCTCTGGGCTGGAATACGGTGTGTTCCGGTCTCTCTGAGCCGGGGTGCCACATCGGTTTGTAAAAGAGCAGGTCTAGCTGTAGGACGCCCTACTCCGCGCGAGCATTAGAATGCGGTAGTATAGAGTCTAGTCGGTTTGTTGCACTTGATTGCTGCATTTGTTTGTTGCATAGCAAGCATATAGAGTTATTATCTTGTCACTAACGGTTGATCTTGTGAGTGTAGGTGGTATCGGTCTCGATCCACTACCTGCACCCTCTAGTTTGCATACATGCTTTTGGGTGTTTGGCGTCATCTCTGTCCCAGCGGAGTGATGCCGAGGTACCAAGTGGTGCCGAACACTTGCAGGAGTTATGCTCAGGTATCTCACCATATCTTTCCGTCAGCAACCCCTATTATTTCGGTGATAGACAGGTTTCTATCATAGATATTGCCATCCCACCCGCCGCGTTGGCAACCCTTACTGATCTTTGTTATCAAAAAAGGGCAATGCCAGCAAGCCCGGTTTTCCACCACTATCCTACCCTGCCACCACATTCTTTGGACGTGTACAGTTCTCTTCCATCCGCTTGATGATGATGTGGTCGTGACCTCCGTGTTCTGCTACATGATCACCAAGTCCGTCCTCACCTCCCTGTCCGTCCAGCTACAACCGGTGGCAAGCAAGCGCTTGGTATACCTTTGTTTACACCAACCTTTCCACACGTGAATTCACTTTCGTGCACACCGCCACAGCATGTTAGATCGCAGTACCGGAGTTTTCGCGAGATTGGTGTGCCTAAGTATGCATGCATATTATTGTTGTGAGTAGCAGCAATATGTGATGTTGCTTGAATATAATATTATTTGTATGCATTTGTTTTAGTCGTTTCTTTTGATTCTTTCTCTCGGCCTTTGGTGTTACCTTATTTCCCCTTATTAAAGTTGCTCATCAACCGACACCTGACCCGAAGAATCAGAAAGGAGTTCAAATATTTGGAAGCTCAGCTAAATGTTATAGAATTCTCAACTGACTGCATTGCATTTGGAATGACCTGTCTGAATACAAATGATATCCTGGCTTGATTATCAGCATCAAGTCTACGTCAGTGTTCACTCTTCACAGCAGTAATGATGACATCAACCGAAAGACAAATAGTGTGCAAAATTAACTGTATACTTCAAGTCAAAGGTATGGTTCATATACAAGGTTGATTCTGATATGGGTAAGATTTGAACCATGCTATATACTGGAAACAAGCCAGAATGTACTATGAATCCAGTGATCGGCAAGAAGGATAGTCGAACAACCTTTTTCATACAAGTAACCAGCAGCAGAGACATTGAAGGGTATATGTATGGCATGGAGTCAAAATATCACAGAGAGAAGCTTCTGGTATAAGAAACTCAAGTCTTCCCTCGTAAGCTACTAGAGAAGCTTCCAATGCAAAGTTACCCAGTCTTCTTCAGTACGATATGTGATGACCTCCCGTACAAGATACTCAAGCTTCTTCAGTAAGCTACCGCAAAAGCTTCCGACATAAGGTACCGAGTCTTCCCCATCAAGTCTTTAAGGGGGGAAGCTTCTGAAGTACGGTACCCAGTCTTCCTCAACAAGCTTCCCCGATGAAAGCTTTGAGCATAATCTATTAAGTCTTCCTCAGCACAATACTACTCTCGGTGGTTTACAACACAAGCTATCCAATCTTCCTTAGTATGACACTGGTGCAATATATTACACAATGAGTTGGCAGCATATGGCGGTGCATCCCAAGGGTCAGATCCACAACAGTTTTGTCAGAAGCAAGAATCGGTCAGAACCCAAGTCTGTCTCAGGAATCAGATGCTTGTACATACTGTGAGCATGCTGGCAAGTTCATACAAGTCACTCGTACGATGATGAAATCTGACAACTTCACCAGTTATGCAAGAGGAAGAAAGCTAGTATACACCTCAGTGGGTGTTGCGAGGACCGACAAGCTTTGAACAAAGACAATATGGGACAACAATTTTGGCAGTGCTTATCAACGCTAGCTTCCTCACACCCGACAAGGTGATATCGTCAACCTTGGTCACCGTCTTGTATGATTGAAGACAACAATGAGCTCCATACAAGCACACACGAATTTGGCATATGTTCTATGGCCCAAGACATGAATAAGGCCATGTTATGATTGCCGGAATACTGCACCTGCCAGCACCTATGGTCACACAGAGAATTAAGGATATATGTGGTCAAGTTCTTTCAGCAATGGATCCAGACAAATAAAACAACAATGAAGGAGCCAGACCAGCAATATAGCTATGCTACTTGTTGCATTACCAACATGGTACAGATACCCCGGACAGCCTGAGTCAGTATCGATCACCATGAATATACGCCCAAGGAGTCTACTCCGTTGTCGTAAGAACCCCATATCAAGCCAACCCACTCAGCCAACTGTTATGCTTAGAATTGCCAGTATCGAATATCCAAGTCTATCATGGCAGACCAAAGGCCAGTCGAGCCATTTGACTTCAGCGACCGTCGTAAAACATTAAACAAGCAACTATCCACATGGATATACCGACATGATGAGTATGTAGAATGTTGAACAATAGTCTCGAAGCATGTGCCCTCACATATGGGAAGCAGTTAAAGGATAGCCTGCTGAGAACAAGATCCTTTTGTCAAAACCACCATCAGTCAAGTGTATGGATACTATCGTTATAAGTCTGTACACCTTTATGTTGGTCACAACAGACGACAGTCAACTCTTTGGTACGGATATGATACTCAAGACAATGGTGATTCAGGGATCCCTACGATGCTGTCAGATTCCGCCGGAGAATGGTTATAATTCACAGCACTATTTTGAACCCAGAGGACCTGCATATATTTGAATGCGAGAAGTAAAAGATTGTGTGTCAACCAGGAAGAGCTGTTCACAACTCCATAGAATGTTGTCAGTGCTGGCTGACACATCCATCGGAAATCACTCTCGGACTTGCAAGAATGGCACATATGTCAGTCATGATAATCTATCGTGCCCCCAGCTAAGTCAACAGATATATGAAAGAAACTGGAGCCAGTGTAAGCCTCGAGATATGAGGTAAGACCTGTCACAATAAGGATACAGTGAAGCAAACCACCCCTGAGCCAGGCAGTCATCCATATGAAATTTTATGGGAACATCATATAGAAAAAAAAGGATACCAGAGTTGGAAACGGTTTCCTTAAGGTCAAGTATATTTATACTTGTTCCCTGAGCAACCAAATCTCGAGGACGAGATTTCTTTAAGGGGGGAAGGTTTGTCACACCCTGGATTTTTGCCCTTTCTTTTCTTTTTATTTTCTTTGGATGTTGCTTGAGATTTCTTTTTCCGTGGCTCTCTGGTTTGGAAACTTTGGAAGATCATCCTTTCCTACTCTCCAGAGTGGCTTGTCATCCTCAAATTCATTCCAATACCTTGTCATTTCCATCTTAGCCCAATCCCAATATTCTTTTTATTGGGAATATTCCTTTTTTCTATTAAAGGAATAACCCTATTTGCCCTAGGTTGTGAAGCAACATATATTTCTGTCTCTCTCAAAATTTCCAAATAATTCTCATAAATTTATTGGATCATATATGCCCCAAATATGTCCAAACTTTCTTTTCCTAACCCAAAAATAATTCCTCAATATTCATTCTTTAATTCTGTCCAGTGTGGGTTTTTGTGAAGAAAGTGCCACCTATCTTTTCTTGATTGCTCCTAAACTTTTTGGGCATTCTCTCTTATCCAAATAATTGCCACATGATGAAATTCATCTCCATTTGCCTAATGAATCTTCCTCTGCAAATTTCCAAATTTTCTTTCAGATGGAAGCCCTTGTGAAGGAAGTACTAGCTAGGGTAATCCAAATGAGTTGAAATTTTGCACTGTCCTTTTTATGATTCAATCAAGACTCCCCACCAATTTTGAGCTTCATTTATCCATCTATGTGAGCACACCATCAAATCTTGGTTTCTGGTCAGATTTTTAGGTTGTGAAGCAACTACATTTTATATTGCTTCATTATTGCTGAAAGTTTACCAGGACATGATCCTACCGATATAAACTCTCTCCACCAAATGTGGGCTCTTTTCGTTCATCCAATATTTCTCAAGAATTTTCTCAAAATTCTGTCCAGAGAGGACCACTATGAAGGAAGTACCGTTTTGGTGTATCCAATTGGTATGAAATTTTTACAGTGATTTCACATGATGAAATTACCATCCTACTACAAATTGCAGGTCCATCCAATGCTCTATATGAGCACAACATCAAATTCTTACTTTCTGACTAGTGGGGTCACTTGTATAGCAAGTGCTATATTTTCTTCTCTAAGTGAGCTGAGTTTTGGCCAACACAGTGTTCTTTGGATGTGTCAACACCATGCCAAAGATCAGTATCTATCTCCTCTTGGATTTTCCTCACCAGAGCACAAACACCTTGCTGTTCATCTGATTTGGAGCTAAGTCCAAAGCTCTTCTTTGCCCCTGCCCTTGGTTCGTTCCTCTTTGGCACTCTCTGTTGACTAGTCCATCTAACAGACACGGTTTGGCAGCCCAGAACGCGTGTCACCGCCGGGTTCACAGGGTGATCACGGGGCTAGCATGCCAAACAGGGCGCTCTGGCATCCGAGGCCACTGTTCTCATCCATTTCCCGCGAGCCCTCATCGTCCTACCTTGTTAACAGCTCCCTCGTGATCACGCGGTCACTTCCCTGCCTCTGCCCCGTCCTATCTCACCATCGTTGGGTCGCCGTCGACCGCGCTCGTGATCTACTCCCTTTGCCTCCTCCATTATCCAGTTGCCTGCGCCGCTCCCGAGCCTTCTCGAGCATGCCCGAGTCCCCCTGCTCCTTCGTGTAGCCTCTGGACATGCCGCCCCAGTCCTCCGCGTGGCCTCGACGCGCCAGAGCACCAATGCACGTGTCGCTGTGGCCGTGCGTCTCGGTCCCCCTCGCCCGGCTATATATAGCCCTCCTCGAGTTCGCCCGACCACACCAACCCCTTCCTCACCCTCCCAGCTCTCTCCCCAACCTCTTCATCGAGCCTCTGGAGCTCTCCTCGACCCCCATGGCCGTCGTGCCCGCCATCGGCCTCGGAGTAAATTGGGTCAAAGCCGAGCCCCACCCTCCACCTAGCCACCACCATGAGACTCCACCACCACCTTGGACCCTCCCCCGCCTTTCAGCTCCGCCCCCAGCGCACCGTAGCGCCGTGTCCATCTCCACCCGCAGCCACCGTCCACCGCGGCCTAAGGCCCGACCGTTCCAGACCTCCTCGGTGTCCCGATCTATCGAGGCGGAAGTGCGGAATCCTCCCGAGCACGCCGGTGGTCCGAGCTCCACCGGAGGTGCCTGGAGTCGGCCAGGCGCTCGCCAGCGCCGCGCGGCCTCGCCTCTCCCCTATGCCCGGTTCGGGAGGTAGAAGGAGACAGGGGAGAGAGGAAGGAGTCAACGCCGGGCCCACCTGTGAGCGAAACACCGCCCGGGCCCGCGCATATAAGTGGAAACGGATTCCTATGGAATACGCTCTCCCTTCCTGGAGGCGTAATCAGCTGCTATTTTGGCCTGGAATGCATTTTTCCTTTGCTAAAAGCGTACTTCCAGGAAGGCGCTTTCTGTTTAAACCGCCAGCGACCTGTTTGTGAATATTTGTTTTACAGACTAGCCCCTAGCCTTCAAACGTCTATATCTCCGCGACCGTAGCTCCGAATCAGGTGATTCCAAAGCTCACATCTTCCTCGCGTCGATCCTGTTCTATTGGTACCATTTTCACTATGTTGCCACATACTAAAAATGACCATTATGCCCTTGCCCTTATCTAGCCCCCTCCGAGAGAGAAGCTTTTCCGGCAAGTCTTCCCGCGGCTTCACCGCACTTCTTCCCGGTGTATTCTTCATCCCCGGGCAAGCCACGACAGCCACTTGCATGATGGCCTTGAAGTAGCCAAGGTTTTTACTTGAATGTTTTAAATGTTTTGTGCATGCTAATATTTAGTGAATGTGATATGCTTATGAATTCATTCTTATGCTATGATCATTTTGCATCTGTTAGTTAAATAATTACTTGCTAATATTGTTATCATGTTCCATTCTGGTAATTATTTTCCGATGCTAGTGATCATGCTATGTTCATATGTAGTGTTATGATGCTTGTGCTATTCATGATCATCGGTATGCCATGCTCATTTGCATCAGTAGAATAAATATTGTTGATGCTATGATTCATATGGTTATACTTTCTATCCATGCTCATGTTGATAACATGTTCATATGCATTGTTACTTCATCATGTTATTATGACTCAGCTCATCTTCATTCAAGTTTAACCGGACTTTAATCAAACTTGAACACCTGTTGGCTGAGTCATAGTGCCATCGAATCGAGCTGACCGGTGCAGCCACATTTCCCTTTGTGGGAAGGCCCTAATTTGGTCTATTGTCATGCCTTTCGCCGATGCCTCCAACTAGGGAAGGTTAGGTGCGCGCACTGCCCTAGCTCGGTAGGCGGCAATAACCTTGTGTGCCCGAGTTGTATGGATCCATTGTCCCCGTTTGGGACCATTTTTGTTTTGCCACGACGGTGGCCGTTGGGTGTCACGAGGTGACATCGGGGCCACCCAGGACTTAGCCAAAAGGGAAGTTGGTCGGAGTGACCGGGAGAGTGTCATGCAATAGATCGGTTTTGTGGGAACGCCGTTGGTCCACCCGAATGGGAGCACGAGGCCTTGGGTTCCATAGTGTGGTACAGTGTACTAACCTCTGCAGAGTGTATAATCTATGGATAGCCGCGCCCGTGGATATGGGCCCTGTTCGTAGTAGGTCACACTATGGGTCAACAGTAATAATAACCTGACTAATAAAGAACCCTGGTTTGATGAGGAAAGAAGTTGGTTGATCTTTATGTGGTCACGGGAGAATCATGATGGTATTCTTGATAATGATGAGATGATCTTGTGAGGATCACGATGGTATTCTTGATAATGATGAGATGATCTTGTGAGGATCACAATGGTATTCTTGATAATGATTGAAGTGATCCCGTGACCGCGATGGTAAGTAAGAGTGGCATGTCTAAGGTGGTTACGAGGTAACCCCCGTACATAATAAGTTGGTTCATGTTATTCTAAATATGTTGCATGATAGTATCATCATTGTTCATGTCTCGAGTAACATGTTCATGCCATGCTCATCTAATATTGTTCTAGCGGCATCCTGCTCACCATGTGCATGCCATGTTGTTCTAGTTGTAGCATGCTCATCCTTGTTTATCCTGTAAATGCCATGTTATTGCTTGTCTTGATTGCTTTTGGTTGCAGTGAGCTTGCGAGTACATTCGAAGTACTCACCTGGCGTGTCATGCTAGTTTGCAGGTCAGGCCGTGTTTGCTTGATTTCCAAGGATCCCGAGTTTGCGAGCTAGGATAAGCGTTCCAGCCAGAGTCCCTGTGGGGTGGTGTCCATCGCTATCGTCGTCATTCCGCTGCTAGAAGTTAATCCGCTGCTTCGAGTTGTTATGCTGCTAACATAGAACTACCTGAGCAGGCGTAGAGTTGCCGTGCCGATGTAATTCCCTGTTATATCGGAACCCTTGTATCCCCAAGTATTTGTAATAAATAGCTTATTTGTTCTATTCCAAGCAGTGTCGTATTCCAGAAGACTTGATCTCTGGGCTGGAATACGGGGTGTTCTGGTCTCTCTAAGCCGGGGTGCCACACACACCTACGTCGTTGACCTCCGCTCCAACTAGGTGAGCTGCTTCCCCCCTGCTCCAGTTTTTTATTTGTTAATTAATTTGTTTATTTAATTTTAATATAGGTTAATTATGTTAGGGATTTCGTCAATTTCTTCAGTCCGGCCCCTGGTGCTTTCTTCAGTTCCATCAGTATAGATGGTTTAGTCAGTTTGCTGCTGGGCAGGCTAGTTTGGGCACTGGTAGTAACTAATTATTGCTATGAACTTGCTTAAGATTTATTTAATAGGGACAAGTACATTTAGTTAAATTCAGTGCACAGGGACAAGTACATTCAGTTAACTGAATGATGCAGTTAAGCGCAAAATCATGTTAAGTGCATCATCCTATTAAGTGCAAATTCTTGTTTTATTTTAAATTCAGTATATATGTCCATGTCCAGAAATTGCATTTTGTGGTATGTACTAGTGTTTGTAAGAAAAGAGGCGACGGCGTGATATTCAAAAGATGGTTTGACTTCCAGTATGATGGGACTCTCTTAGTAAGAGATGTTCTCGAAGGAAAGATGAGAGAAATACCACCACCTATACAACTAGTTTGTAAGAGAAGTTCTTGGAGGAAGGATATCGACTGTTGTTGGGGTCGACCTGCGCGAGTTCCTCCCGTGAAATATTGTAAATCACAAGGGTCTCATCAGATCGACCAGCACCGACAGTCGAAATATATACCACCACCAATAATATACAACATTTGGGAGTTGAGAGTTTTTGCAAATAACCTCGACACACTAAAAGTCAACCCATCTGCTGAATAAGTTATGCTTCTATGTTATAGTTTAGACCAAACGGTTTATGGGTGAGTCGGAATACCTGCGAGTGCCCACTATTTAAGCGAGCCTTTTAGGTTAGGGCTTAGCCTTCAAGGTTATGGGTGAGGATCACAGGTCATCCCTTGGGATGCACCTAATTCACATCCATATTTCAAGATGGTTACTATTCTTCTACAAGAAGAGTTCAAAGAATAACAACATTTGGTGAGGACTGAGTATCATTCTAATAAAATGAGTTAAAAGATTTAAAAAGCTAATTAGATGAATCAGACGGACGAGATATTGAATGCTCATGGGATCCATTATTTGCGGCAGGGTACTGACCCTATCTTGCGTAAACATCGAACAAAGATATTGTTGGCTCACAAACCTTGTTTCCATGTTGCAATGGTAAGTTTGTAGTGTGCTCTTGCTCCTAATTTGTAGGAAGTTCCTTGTATTATAACTTTTGCCAAAGTGTTTTATGAATTACTGGCTACAATTTAGTAATATATAAGGCACTTAGGTATTAGATATAATACAAGCTGCTCCCTTCAAATGAGGAGCCAAAGTCACAATATGAACTTGCGGCTGCAGCATGGGAACAATGTTTGTGAGGCATAAAAATCTTTGCTTGGTGTTTGCGAAATACAGAGCTAGTTGTTCCATCACAAATAATGAATCAGGTGAGTGTTCAATACCTCGTCCATCTAATTTATAAGGTTAGCTTTTTGAGTCCTTTAGCCCATTTTGTTAAAATGGTACCCTGCCTTCATCTAATGTTCTTATTCTATGAGCAATGATATAGATGTCACCGTCTAAGTACATGCTCTGAACGTTAATGTGGATAATGTTGGACTCTTCCATGCATCCTCGTCGAAGGTTCCTTGTATTGTATCTCCTTCCTACGTGTTTTGCAATTACTTGTTTTAAATAAGTAATTACAAGGCACTTAAGAAGGTGATACATATTCGAAACCCGACAAGTAGTTGTTAGACTCTTCTATGCATCCTAGCAAAACCCATATGCTAATCGAGTACTAGTGAATTAGTGAACATTGTGGGTTAGGGGTGAGGATCGCGGGTCATCTCTCTCAACATGATCCAAATTAACATCCGTATCTTTGGAGGGTTAATTAGTGTTCTTTTATAAATAGAGTTCAAAGAATAACAACATTTGGTGAGGACTGGGTATTGTCATAATAAAATGATGCAAAAGACATAACAAGCTAGCTGGATGAATCAGACGAACGGCATATTGAATGCTCATTAGATCCATTATTTGCGTCATGGCAACTTGCTCTTTCTTCGCACACATCGAATAAAGATTTTGCTGCTGCACAATATTTGTTTTTGTGCTGCCTTGGCAAGTTTTTATTGTGCCATTATTCCTATTTTGTAGGGGGTTCCTTGTAATGTATCTCATTTGTACGTTTCTTGGAATTACTAGTTTTAAATCTGTAATTTCAAGGCACATAGAAAGGCGATTCAATACAATCTTTGTTTGGTGTTTCAGATAGACAGTGCTAGTTAATCTGCCACAATTAGTGAATCAGATGAGCGTTTAATAACTCGTCTATCTGATTTATCAGTTTAGTTCTTCGAGTCCTTGGGCTCATTTGTTAAAATGTTCCACAAGCTTCATCTGATGTTCTTATTCTATGAGCAACGCTACAGATGTTACCGTCGAAGTACATGCTCCACACATAGTTATACTCTTTCGTGCACTATTTGTTTTATTAAATAAGTAATGACAATGAAATTAGGGAGGTGATACATACTTAAAACCCGACAAGTAGTTGTTAGACTCTTCCTTGCATCCTAGGGGGTCGGTACTTCTCGTTGTAGCGTTGACTTCATGTTAGGTCTAGTCTATGTGTTGGCTTTGCTATTGCAAGTACAATGTGTTCTTTTCCTTAATTTTAGGTTAACATTTTAGTGTTCACTAGGGGTCGAAGATGGCGACGTCGAGACGCTATGCTAGTAGGACGTCACCAGAAGTCCAGAGGGCGGTCGTCCTCAATCAGATGCTAGTTCCACGACGCAGAGGGTGGCGTCTCTCATCGAGGTCGCCCGTGTAGCGACTGAGAGGTCGTCCATGCTCGCCAGGGTTGCTCGTATAGTGGCTCAGAGGGCGGTATCCTTCGACGAGCGTGCTCATGCCGCGGCTGAGAGGGCGGCCGCGGTTGTTGATGTGATGTCCTCCTTCGATGAGAGCGCTCACGTAGCCGCCACGAGAGTGTCCGCCTACGACGATAGCTACCAGGAAGCAGTCATGAGGGTGGCTATCTATGACGTGAGCTCTACTGCAGTGGTCGTAAGGGCAGCCCTCGATGACGAGAGTGCTCGTGCAGCAGTGGAGAGGGCAGTTTTATCCACCTTAGATGCGGGTGTACCTGTCAGTACCACGGTGGCAGCCCTTGCCACAATGCACACCCCGGTGGCCCCTTATCCACAAGATTGAGTAGGGATAGCTCAAGATGGGACCGGCGGAGAGTTCATAAGTCCACGAGGCTTATCATTTATTTGTGAACTACTGGTCATCCACCTTAACATTACTAGTATTATGCTTCTGAACTTACTATGCTGGTAGGAAGAATGCTATGTGACTTGCATGTAGTATGTGTTATGGACACTTAGGTTATCTTTCCTATGTGATAGTTTGTTATCAATGAACTTCTAGGTGTAACCACCCACCTTGACATCATCTCGTTTGCGCCCTCGTTTAACTTGTCCGGCGCAGTAGCTACCTTGGGGTGCCCTCCCCTGCAGAGTTGGCCAGTGAGGAGTACATAGCCGTGCTTGTTCAGGCTAACCTACAGCTCCTCGACAAGAACCATGCGGTCTATCACTCCATCCAGGATGAGCGAAAGGCCGAAGGCATTCGCGCGACGATGGTCCACCTCCGTGCTGAGCAGCAGAAGTTTCTCGACGACCTAGCCAAGAAGGAGGCGGAGGAGAGTGACGAGATGTCCCATTGAGTCCGCCGACTGCCAGTGTCGAGGACGCTAGCTCCTCCATAGAGGGGGACATCTGCACCTTCTCCAACCCCACAATGAGCAGCTTCTCCGACTACCACTCTGTGTAGCTCTCCATTGTAGTACTCTAGTTAGATAGTTTCATGTTGACGTACTGATGTAGCTAGTCATCTTGACTCGGAGTTGCATTGCTTGATGCTTTTGGGTATATGAATCATGAATGCTTATGTCGCTTACGTTCCATGTGCTCTTCTAACCTTCTCTATTCATCTCCTGCATGTTGAGATATTTTGTTTATTCTTGGTAGATGAGGGGGTATGTGGTCTATAGAGGGAGGCATCGTGGAGTTTATGCTTCATGGCATGCATGCGATGAACAAGTGCACCGTTACCCAGACAACTGCTATTTAGCGTATGAGAGCATGGAGGAAGCTGAGTATGCTTACTCGCAGTTTGTGCTCAGAAACCAGCACATAGTAGGCAATGGTGCATGTCCGGTATCGTGTAGTGGGACGAAAACCTTGATGATCATTGTCGTCATCGTGGTGTTGCTTCTATCGTGGGCAGGTTAGTACATCTGGCCATAATTCTCCAAATATGAGCCTAACTAAAATAATATAATGCTAACTGAAATAATTATAGGAGCTCCACTGAACCATAGAGGCAGCAAGAAGCATCCCCTTGAGCTCACGTCGTGGTTGTTGTCTTCTAGTTTTTTATGACATTTATGAACTTTGTATATTGATTGTGATGTATGCTTTTCACTAGTTAATTATGTGACTTCAACATTCGCGAACTTATGTTATTGTTAACTTCCGGTGTTCATATGTGATGCAATACCCATTATAGTACTGTGAGCAGAGGTATAACGCTTGGCCACGTGGCGCGCCCTAATTGGTTAGTTGTTTTCTGAGGCTGGAACTCGGCAAACATATTGCCCAGTTCTGTTGAATAAAGAACCCGACAGATATTTCGTACTAGGCACTGTGTTCTTCCACGTGGAATATTTCTATTGGTGAAGCTTCACCGAGTTTAGCCTGAAAAAACACGGTGAACAGTTGTGCCACGTGCCATGATGACCCACAAGTATAGGGGATCAATCGTAGTCCTTCCGATAATTAAGATTTCCGAACCCAATGAGGAGCAGAAGGAAATGGCAAGCGGTTTTCAACAAGGTATTCTTTGCAAGCACTGAAATTATTGGTAACAGATAGTTCGATGGCAAGGTAATTCATAACGAGAAACAAGTAGAAATAGTAATAAAGGTGTAGCAAGGTAGCCCAATCCTTCTTATGAAACAGGACAGGCCGGAACTTTCTCTTATAGTAAGCAAAGCGTTCGCAAGGACAAATGTGAATTCATCTAGTCACTTTCATCATCCTTATTTGATTCGCGTTCGCTACTTTGATAATTTGATTTGTGGGTGGACCAGTGCTTGCGTGCTGTTCTTACTTGAACAAAACTATCACTTATGATTACCCCCTCTTGCAAGCATTCGCAACTACAAAAGAAGAATTAAGATAAATCTAACCATAGCATGAAACATAAGGATCCAAATCAGCCCCTTATGGAATAGCGCGTAAACTAGGGTTTAAGCTTCTATCACTCTAGCAACCCATCATCTAATTACTACTCCACAATGCCTTCCCTTAGGCCCAAGTATGGTGAAGTGTCATGTAGCCGATGTTCACATGACACCACTAAGGGAAAAAAACATACATATCATCAAAATATCTAACGAATACCAAATTCACATGATTAATTATAACCGGACTACTGCCATGTCCTCAAGAAAAAAAGTAACTACTCACAAATCACATCCATGCTCAAGATTAGAGCGGTATTGAATATCATTAAGGATCTAGACATATAATCTTCCACCAAATAAAACAAATAGCATCAACTACAAGATGTAATCAACACTACTAGCAACCCACAGGTACAAATATGAGGTTTTGAGACAGAGATTGAATAGAAGAGACGAACTACGGTTTGAGATGAGATGGTGCTGGTGAAGATGTTCATGAAGATTGGTCCTCCCACAATGAGAGGATCATTGGTGTTGTTGATAGCTATGATATCCACCTCCCGGAGGGAAGTTTCCTCGGCGGAATCGCTCCGCCGGAGAGCAAAAGTGCTCCTGCGCAGGTTCCGCCTCGAGACGGCGGTGCTTCGTCCCGAAACCTTCCTCTTTATTTTTTCTAGTTCAAATGGCATGATACAGGAGAAGATGGGCCCCGGAGGCCTGCCAGGTGCCCCACAAGCTCGGGGGCGCGCCCTGGGGGGGGGGGGGGGGGGGTAGGGCGCGGCCCCCAGGCTTGTGGCTGCCTGGTGGGTCCCCCTCTGGTGTTTCCTTCGCGAATAATTTTTATATACTCCAAAATAATTCTCCGTAAATTTTCAGGTCATTTGGAGTTGTGCACAATAGGTATCTCTGATGTAGACCTTTCCAGTCCTGAATTCTAGCTGCCGGCAATCTCCCTCTTCATGTGAATCTTGCAAAATAAGAGAGAGAAGGCATAAGAATTGTATCATGGAGTGAAATAATGACCCAAAACACAATAAATAACAGTAGGTAAACATGATGCAAAATGGGCGTATGATGGCACTTCCGTTAACGGCGCGTTCAGTCTGACGGTGAGGTTCGCCGAGTTTTTTCTGACCGGACCTCAGCAAACATTGTTTATATATTCACTGAAGTTCTCGATAGCATGCACGCGGCAGTATTAATGATTGCTGGGCCCCGTCCATCCCAGTGCGCTGCGCTGAGTTTGGCACGCGGTGAAGATTTCGCCGAGTTTAATATGTGCTCTGCCGAGTTTCTTGGAAACATGGCATAAACGGCGATTCTAGTAGAGCTTTTCAGTAATATTCACGAGCGATCAACAAAACCACATGCAGCTTGACAACCATCTGTCACCAAGTTTAACTCAGCTTAAAAGATTGTCGCACAATGTTAGTTATAGCTAGACTAATATCGTCCCTTATCTTGCTCACCAACAGCCAAATAAAATTGTCCATGCAGAGCTTTTACGGTGGCCATATAGATGGTCCATCAAAAGTTTTTAGGGCGGTTAGATTAATGATCCATGCTAAGATTTTGAGCAACATCCATTGCACCAAAGAAGTTACTGTTTCCCAAAGTCCCTAGAAGGCTACCTATATATTTTGTAATACAATGATTGTCAGTCCATCGTTTACTTATATTTACTAACTAGGGGCACCTTTGAGGTACTATTGTGAGGGGGAGAAATATATCTAGTCGGTTAAACCTGAAAGTGAATTTACGTAGATAGTTCAGATTTGCTACAAAAATCACATAATAATGTAAAAGTCCATACAGCTTACATATCCCATCTGAAAGAAACCCCACACAATAAGCCTTGGTTGCGCATCAAAAGCGATTATACCAACTTGATAACAATGACACGAGCCTATTTTGTGGAAAAGCCATGGAAAAAGACTCACCATATGAGGACAATGGCGAGAAAAGTATGAACTCAAAGCAAACATGTGCACCTACAGCATGTCAAAAATACCCACCAGACAAACAACAACGTCATACACCACAGAGACAACGGAGGCAATTTTGCAGCCAAGAAATGACATCCTCCCAATTGATCGACCACGATCAACCATCCTGAAACTTCCATCCTCCTACCTTCAAAGGGGTGGCCCTACTTGTTTTATGGGAGAAAATAACCATTTGTTCATGTTTGTTACATTGTTTTTCTCAGAACTTTTCTCGACAATGGTTTTGAACTTATAGAAAAATGATACCCCTCACGAAACCTGATGGCCTGCAAGTGCGCAGGTTTTAGTTATAGTCTTTACGAATTAAGGGTATCAATTCTGCATGGAGCACAAGAATTGGACTATGTCCCTTATAGAGACTTACGGAAATGTGCCTGCAAGTTAATTGTAAATTCGAAGCAAAATGAGGGCAGAAGTTTATCGATAGAAAAGTAAATCTATATACATAGTTTAGATTTAGTATGGAAATCACATATTGTAGTGGTCGTAGAAATTTACAATTCCTATCTGAAAGAAACAACACTCAATAACACTTGGTTACACATCAAAGAAATTTCACCCACTTGATAATGACGACATGGATCTAGTTTGTGGACAAGGCATGGAAAAAAGATGATCATCGTATGAGAATAAGGACAAGAAAACTATAAATTCAAAGCAAACACGTCTACCAAAACAAGCCAAAATGACCCATCAGACAAAAAAGGAAGTGATGCATGAGAAAGACACCAACATACACGTAGTCAGAAATGAAAAAATGACATCCACCAAATTTATGGACCAGATTCAACGAACTTGAACTTTCCATCACATGGTCATGGAACCAGAAATATTATTACACGCATCAAAATCACTAATACTTTGATTTATGCTGATTAAACATCTCATCTCTATCGGTGTATAGTAACAGAGAAACCAATTTTGTCAACATTCACGCTCGTCCTGCTCAGGCTCGTCTCCATACATTGAATTGATGCTATTTTTTCTCGTCTCAATCATTCCTGTCTCTTCTCTATCATTATATGGTAACAAAGACGCGATTCTCGTCAACATTTACACTCGTGCAGCTTAGGTTGAGGAACTCTTTTTGCCTACGGCAACAACATATACTAGGTCCATTCAGAGTAGTTCCTTGGTTTCCTCTACGCCCCCTGCCTTCAAGTGGTGGCCCTACCTGTTTCCTCTGAAACCACAAAATAAAACAAGTAAATTCCTATCTTCTCATTGTATCATCTGTATGATTAGAATTAAGTATACATATATTTAATATTGAAGGAAACAAAAGACAAATCATATGCCAATAAATATATGAAGTTGTTTTACACTTTTCAGTAATATTCACGGGCGATCAACAAAACCACTTACAGCTTGACAACCAAGTGTCACCAAGTTTGACACAGCTTAAAAGATTGTCCCACAATGTTACTGTTAGACCAATATCGTCCCTTATCTTGCTCTCCAACAGCAAAATAAGATGTCCATGCAGAGCTTTTAGGGTGGCCATATAGATGGTCCATCAAAGTTTTAGGGTTGTTAAATTAATGATCCATGCTAAGCATTTGAGCAACATTCAATGCACCAAAGAAGTTACTATTTCCCAAAGTTCCTACAAGGCTACCCTATATATTTGGTAACAGAATAGTTACAATCCCTTATTATACTTATATTGCATATCTAAATGACCTTTTGATGCACCATCTAGATTTTTGCGGAGAAAACGAATTTAACATGTTTTATATGGAAACTATACATCAGCAGTTCATATTTACAATGGAAATCCGATACTACTTTTCTGGAATCCTTCATGTTTTGTTTTTAGTTCTTTCTATCTGATTTTTTTTATTTGTCGTCTCCAAACTCTAAAATTTTGTATGATGATCTTCCGAACAAATTAAATTTTCTCTAGAACTTCTCTCGGAGTCGCTATTGAACTTCCCAAAACTCTACTTCGTCAATTTGATTATCTTTACTTACGTTTTTTGCTTCACGGAACACCTCTCATGATAAGTGTTACCTTTTTCAATTTTTGTTTTATTGCAAACTTTTAGATATATTTCCCATGAACTTCTCATGTTTTTGAGGAAAAATACACCACGCGTTCGTATTTTTTACATTGTTATTTCTCTAAAATTCTCTGGCCAGTGGTTTTCAACTTATAAAATATTTATACATTGAATTCCTGGGAGTCTTAATGAACTGTCGTACCTTAGAAACTACTCCCTCCGTCCGGAAATAACTGTCGCTCAAAAGGATGTATATAAACGTATTTTAGTGCTAGATACATCACTATGAGCGACAGTTATTTCTGGACTAAGGAAGTATATTTGATTTTATATATTTTTATATACTGGGTGAACTGATGATGCAGTTTTTCAGTGCAAACTGAGTTGCATTTCAGAATGAACTTGTTATTTCCATGTTTCAAAAATTCTTTATGAAGGGACTAACTCCATTCATTCTTTAAGTTGTGCCTTTTTATATCCAAATTTGGAAACCACTCATTTTTAATATATCACCTCGCTTTCATTTTTTTATTCTCAATTTTGTTCTGCCTTCTTCCTGTTTGTGCCAAAGTGAACAACAACAGTTCACTTCGGTAGGAACCATGGATTAAACATTTCACAGAAGTAGGCCCTCTTCCCCCTTTCTTTTCCTTGACCTCCTTGGATACCTGGAGCAAGAGGAGCTCCTGAAGGGACCATGGCTCCACACCGGAGTGGCAAGCACAACTGTAACTTTGTCTTGTGATATGGACATGGACACGCGCGGAGGAGGCAAGCAGGGCATGGGCCTACATGGTGGCCACGTGTGACCTAGAAACCGACGACCGGCAGCTGGGAAGCAGGAGCAACCTCGCCACGAGAAGGGAGCTAGGTGCTGGAGCCGGCGACTCCATAGTTCACATGATGGTGCTGATTCCGGCTCCTAAACAAGACGCGGTCGTGCAACAAGTCGGATATGGGGCCTCGGTGCCCTAGCCGTCTCTCGGGACCATGGAGCGCTGATGCGGAAGTGGTGTAGAACGATGCGCTAGTAGTGTAGTCGGTGCTGGGGGGCACGAGGACATGGGCGGTGCTCCATAGTAAGACGCCGACACACAGGCGACATAATTCTAGGGGTTGTCAGTTGGGTCTATCGTGGCTGCGGGATTGGGTTGCCGGTGGTTGCTAATTGGTGGCTGGTGCCTAGTCGGGGAGGTTGTGCGCAAGGTGGGTTACGGGGTGGTATGAGGTAGTTTCTTTCTTTTGTGTTCTGAATCGGAAACCAAGCATCGCTTCCATATTTGGTGAGCATGTTGCAGAATAACAGAAGTTTGGGAGTGTTTACGTCAGCACCCGCCCAGGCTACCACAACTTGTCTTGGTCGTTCCAGAAACATCATTGTGCTAGGGCTGATGTTGGGTTTAGTCCCACATCGATTATGGTGGAGGTGTCCCTTCTCACGAATGATTAGTGCATCTCATCCAGCTGGACCCCTTTCTCAGTTTCTGGCCATCTCCACCATCCTCCAAAGGCGACGCCTTCCTGCGTCACAGCCCAGCCAACCAGGAACGGCACAATGAATCACTAGCAAATTCACAGGGGCCCGTGCACATCGCACTACTTAATAAACATGGTGTCAAATGCATGCAAGAAGAAGCCGTGAACAAGCTACAAGGGTGGCAAAAATGGCCTGGCAATCATGCTAATCAAGTAATACTCCATCCTTCCCACGGTGTAAGACGTTTTTGCAAGCTATCATGTGAGTCTAAATAGTTTAATTGAGTGGGTCGTAAAAGAGCAGACTGTACTCAATAAGTAATATTCTCTCCGTCTTACATTGTGGGACGGATGGAGTATTTCACATGGCTAACATACAAGTCCTTTGGAAAGACCTACGAATATGTCTAGATGGCGGGTCGGCAACACAAAAAAAACATGTCCTCAAAATTAATCAATGTCCGGCAAATTGGACACTGTCACCATATGCAACTGAAGCCAAAAAATATTATTCTACACGTGCAAAATTATATTTTCATATGATAAGGATATCAGCCTTTACGACTCTTGTGGCTTAGGCTCAAAATTATATTTTCATATGTCCGGCAACTCGTTTTCAACCATGGAAACCACATGTGGTTGGCCCTTTCAGTCTTTTGGATGTTAGGGGGGAATAGCAGCCCCGTGGAAAATTGGGACGTTATTACATGTCCTCAAAATTAATCAACATCCAGGAAATTGGACAGTCACCACATGCAACTGAAACCAAAAAAATTTATTCCACACGTGCAAAATTATATTTTCCTATAATAAGGATTGTACCTCCTGTCAACATCATACTATAGCAGCGAAGTCCAAATTGATATCAGCCATTATTAACATCATACTACAACATCATATACTATAACAACTCGTTTTCAACCATGTGGTTGGCCCTTTCGGGCTTCTTTTGGATGTTAGGGGAGTTGCAGGAATAGCTGCCCAGGTTGAATTTTCTTTGCCAAACTAGAAGCCCCGTGGAAAATTGGGAACGACATTTTGCTCAAAGCGGCAAATCCCCCACTACAGAAAAAAATGGCGTAGAACTGCAGCAAAATAAGACATGGCAAACCCCATCGTATCTTCAGGATTGATGCCACAGCTGGGCGCACGACAACCCTTGTGGCTTCCGTTGAGAGGCAGGTACACGGATCTTGCTGCCGACGAGCCACCTTTGGACGTGCATCCTCGCTATCACCGTCGTCTTCACGGCCACCACCACCACCACGTCACCGCCGCCGGCAACATCCCTTGTGGCGCGACCTAGTGGAGGATCTAACGCTGCGGCCATCGCTGTTGAGCACCACGGAGGCGGGGTCGAAGCAGGGGAGGGGAGGCATCACGGTGTGGCATGGAGGGAGGAGGCGGCTGCATGAGGGTAAGGTCAGAGACAGCCGCCGCCAGCGAGCGAGACGTGGGATTCTTTCCCGATGTTGTGAGGCGTGGATCGTATCCCAGGGAAAACGCGAGGGTCGGGCCGATAAAACCTCGTGGACTCGAGTGTCCAACTGTCCAGATACCTAGCCCACGAATTTTGTCAGCATTCACTCTCGTCCTTCCGAGGCTCGTCTCTATACATTGAATTGATGCGATTTCTGTCTCGTCTCTGTCATTCTCGTCTCTTCTCTATCATTATTGAGTAACTAAGACCCGATTTTTGTCAACATTTACACTCGTCCCGCTTAGGTTGAGGAAATCATTTTGCCTACGGAAACCACATAATATACTGGGTCCATTCAGACAGGGCCGTCTCTAGAATTTTGGGGGCCCGGTGCGAAATGTTAAATGGGGCTCCGGAAATTTTCAAAATCCTATAAGTAAAGAACTAATATAATCAAACCATACTTCCTTTTTATTGTATAACTTCCAATATGTGTTAATTCAATACAAATATGTGTTACTCCATACAATATTTAGAAATATATCAAACATGAGTGCTAAAAGAGGAAATGTAGCGCTAAATTAATAAACTGGCCTCATG
This sequence comes from Thinopyrum elongatum, assembly GCA_011799875.1. NCBI lineage: Eukaryota > Viridiplantae > Streptophyta > Magnoliopsida > Poales > Poaceae > Thinopyrum > Thinopyrum elongatum. The sequence continues at coordinate 1,332,143 of CM022302.1, read as the reverse complement.
TGTTAAAAAAATGAAGTATGAGCACCTACCTTCATAAAACTGTTCTACCAATTCATGTGAAGTCAGAACCTTGGGCTGTAGAACGTAATGTAATTTATAAATTATTATTAATCTATCTATAGTATAACAAAGAATCCTACAGGATTTATTATCAGTTCGTGTGTTACACATTGTTGAAAATAGGGACAATCTACAAAGGCTCGGCAGAACACAAAAAGCCTAAAAATTGACTGACATATAAAACTGTCATATACTCACATGAAGAAAAAATAATCAGCAGAACAAGTATATGGTGCAAGGACTAATAAATCCCATCAGAAGATTTGACCGTGCGTGCTGAATTGAGGAAGAAACCAGAAATTGGAGATTAAACAAAATCTACTTACGGGACTGGCGGCGGCCGGCAGATGGAAAGGAATTGGCTGGCGGCAGGCGAAGGCGCCCTTGATCAATCGCTCCTTACGCAGCGGCGCACTAGGGCAAGGCGGGCACGCGATCGAGGGAACAGCCAAATCGCGAAAGGGCGAAGTGAGCAGGATGCAGGCCTGCAGCGATCCATCAGGACGGCTGGGCATTCGTTTCGCTGCTGGGTTTTTTTCATTTTCTCATTAAGCCTACCCAGTATCTAGTGATTTGGGGGCCCCAAAAATTTGGGGGCCCTGTGCCATCGGCCACTTTGGCCTGCCTTGTCGACGGGCCTGCATTCAGAGTACTTCGTTGGTTTCCTCTACGGCCCGGTCCCTTCAAGTGGTGTCCTTCCGTGTTTTTCTTTGAAACCTCATAATAAAACTAGTAAATTCAAATCTTCTCATTGTATTGTCCATTTGATCATCTGTATGATTAGAGTTAAGTTTACATATATTTAATATTGAAGGAAACAAAAGACAAATCATATGCCATTAAAATATCTGTAGTTGTTTTACACTTCACTACTAGAATCTGGTTTTGTCCCGACTTCCAAGACTTCGCCGAGTTCATTCTATCGGGAACTCGGCGAACTTCTGTCTGCTGAGTTTGATCCAAAATCCGACTCGGCAATGAGATGAAACTCGGCAGACCTGCGCCTTTGCCAGGTTCTGAAGAAAAACGACTCGGCAAATAGAAAAAACTCGGCGAATACAGACATGTGGGCCATACCTTGCAGCTAGAGATGGAGCCGTGACAGCGGCCTTCGCGTGCTGAGTTTCGTCTAACGACAACTCGGTACACATTTTCTAATATTATTTTTTTAAATCGTAATTTCAGGGGTCATATCTTTTCCGAGTTGCCTCTAGAAAGAACTCGGCGAAGTTATGATCATGTACTTGTGTTTAGTCCCACCTTGATGCTTGAGGAGCGACGGGACCAGTTTAAATTGCCGCCTCGTCCAGAAGCAGTAAGTTACGGTCATCGTTGCACCCTTTGTGGAAGATATGACTGTCACTATGAATCTTCGCTACCTAACATAAGTAAATCTTCTCTGCTTGTCTTAAGCAGAGAGTTTCATAATGACAGTATGTATCCCTCACAAAGTGAGCATTGTTGACTGCTCGGCTCTTTTTTGAATCATTTCATCAAGCTCCGCCTGTGGTCGGCTCTTTTTTGAAACATGTGGGACTGTTTAATACCGTTGATATGCTCTGAGGTCGTAGTTGTAAATCATCGTCATCGGTGTTGTTTTCCGTGTACTTGAAACATTTTTCAATTTTCATTTTCTTACCGGAATTCCAGAGTTCATATCTTTGCCGAGTTCCCGACGGAAAGAACTCGGCAAACATAGCTAGTGGTTTAGTCCCACCTAGGTTCTTGAGGAGCGACTTGACCAGCCTCAATAGCTGCTTTGTCAGATGCAATAAGCTCCAGTCATCATTACACTTTGTGGTGGATATGACTGTCACTATGAAACTTCTTTGTGGTGGATATAACTTTCATAGTTACAGATCGTATACATAATTAATTGCATTGCTGACTGCTCGAGTCTTTTTTGAATCATTTCATTAAGCTCCGTTGGTCCATACTGCCTGTTTCGAGAAATATTTTTGAATATTTCATTAAGCTCCATCAGTCCATACTGCCATTTTCGAGAAATATGTTCTATCTTTTAATTTGCACTCACTACTTCATTCTTCCAAGGATCCGACAACGGCTAGCTACTAGCCCGTAGCATTTCATCTAATTAAAGTACTGCATACAAACCACAAAAGCTCCTCCTCCTCCTCACCGCCATCGTGCTCCTCATCCTCCGCCTCCTCGTTGTCATCGTCCTCGTTGGCCGGCAGGTGCGGGTTCCCTTCCTGGAACCTCATGTACTCGGAGTCCTCGGAAGTGTAGAGGTCGGAGGGATTCCTTGGCCCACCCTTGTCAGTAAAGACAAGCTCGGGCGGCCTCTCCTCGCTGGAAAAATAATTAACTTAAAAACTCTCTCTCAATGTGATTATATCCATGAATCCTCACTTTGTGAAGGTGTTGAACTATCGTTTTACACTACAAACGATTGATTATGTGCTTCATAGAGAGAGCAGTGATGGTTGAGAAAGAAACTCAGTGCTTTTGGCGTACACGGCTATTTAAAACACACAACCCCGCCTGGTTAAAGCCATACATTTTTTTTACAGAAAAACTCACGTTTATGCCCAGTTGCATGCAGACGAAAATCGGTAACGACAGGTGGTACCAGCGATTACGTGGTTGGGTGGAAGTTCATGGGTCACAGTGGTGCCGAGTTCCCGATTGGTGGAACTCGGTTAACATATGACCCTTCGCAGCCAGCCTGCCCAGCAAGGCCAAAGTTGTGCTTTAGTCCCACCTCACCCGCATGAGGAGTGACTCGACCAACCTAAATAGCCGCATCGTCCGACCAAATTAAACTTCTGTCATCATTGTACACTTTTAGGTGGATATGGACTATCAATATGAACCTTCTCTGCATATACACAAAGATTGACGTATATATGCATAAAAGAATGACAATGACCCAATGGTCATGGTGCAATGCACCCTCAAGGGTGGCGCCCGCGAGGAGGGTGTCGCCAGCTCATCCTCGGCCATGTCCTCCATTGGGACGTACATCGTCGGCTATTCCGCCATCTCCTTGTGCTCCTGCGACAATCTGTCCCAGAGAGCTTTGGTGCTCATGGCGTGGGATTGGTGCGGAAGATGAGAAATGGACCGGAGGAGGATGAATGCGGCTATATGGTCAGAGTTGCGGTTTTTATACCGGGTGAATGGCAATGGTGTGGGCGGCAGAGGGACTGACGAGTGGAGGCAGAGTAGTTTCCTCGGCAACCGCTTGTCATTAATGTGGGCGGCAGGCAGACGGATGGGCGGTCGTGATATCGTTTGAACACGGAGCAGTCGCGTGCAGCGGGAAGTGGCACGGGCAACGCTATCTACGCCAGCGCACCGCTTCAATGTCGGCGCCACTGAGAGGTCTCTGTCCCTCTGCGCGCGGCATGAATGCGGCACTAACTCTCTCGAGCGACGGTGATAGTTTCGGGTAGGAAGGGCACGCGAGTGAAGGGGGGGGGGGGGGGGGGGGGGGGGTTTGGGTTGGCCGGGGCGGTCGACGCGGGAGTGCCCACTGTCCGGATGCCGGCAACGCCTTCTAATTTGTCTCCGGTTAGAGGTTGGGCATCGGAGATGACTATTGACCGAAAAGTACGAGTGGGGCCCTCCGAATATTTGATTTGTGTCGGTGCAAACCTGCATACATGCATGCCTCCATTGACCTTCACTTATACACCGGTCCAGCTGACCAGAGCAAGAGGGGTGTACACATATGTTGTGTACTCCCCATATCCAGCCTCAATCGGTGGCCGATATGGGGACACCTGGACGCGCAAGCCATGTCCGTCTGACCGCTTGCACCAAATCGCCCATATTCGTCCCGCTCCTTTGCCTGACCAGCCATGATCTTCTATGTTTGTCCTCGTCCTCATAGTCGCAACCAGCTCATCTCCTTTGGGCGGCAGCTCGAAACTGAAGCATGCCCCCCAAACATCTTATGTTATTAGTTGTTTGTTTGATCTGTGTATTGGTGGATCGATATATATGTGATCTCTTAATCGCATCGTTAAAGCTTAATTAAGTGATTGAATATGTTAATTGTATCTTTTGCACTCACTGCTGGATTCTCCAGAGGATCCGAGCTACTCGCTCGTAGCATTTCATCTAATTAAAGTAGTGCTATATACTAGCTATATAGCTAGGCACATGCTCCCTCCGTTCGGAATTACTTGTCGCAGAAATGGATGTATCTAGACGTATTTTAGTTCTAGATACATCCATTTCCGAGACAAGTAATTATGAACGGAGGGAGTACAAATATAGATATCTTTGCATCCATGCATAAAAATAAAAATATTAAACAGTCACACAAGCCAACAAATAGCAACAAAAGAAGCAACAAAAGTCCATAAATGCTCTAGCTAGATCATTGTACCACACATATGTCGATCACGGAACCTCGAAATAAAGCTACTATAACTGTATATAGCTAGCTAGGTCCATATATGTGCATAAAAGATATCGAGGCCGCGTCTAAAACTTCTTCTTCTTTGATGCCCCCTCCTGACCATTATCTGGGCGACGACGCTTGCTGTTGACCGCCAGCTGGTCATCATCGTCCTCGTCCTGGTCGACCTCATCGTTCTCCTCCTCCTCCTCCTCATCCTCGTCTTCGTCTGCCTCATACTCATCGTCGTCCTCCTCGTTGACCGGCGTGGGCCGCCCTTCGTTGAACCGGATCCAGTCAAAGTCCTCCTCGGAGTGGAGGTCGGAGGGCGTCCTCGGCCCCTCAACGAAAACGGGAAGCTCGGGCGGCCTCTCCTCACTCGTGGTCTCGACATATGGATGATCGTTGGCAGGGTGATCGTGCCTACATATTTACACTCTAATAATTAGAATTATTGTAACTTAATAAATTATAAAAAACCGTGACAAACTGGCTAGAATGGAAAAAAATACAAAACAGAGAAGAAAATAAGTCTCTGAAAATTAATTCCATGCATATTTTCAGCATGTGCATTCATGAAACATTTTGATGGTCTTGCAAATTTTCAACTACAATTAAGTTTTGCTGCTAGCTGCAAATTAAATTAGTTTTATATATAATCTAGCTATATATATAGCATAATTTTAACCATTTTAATTAAGCAAAAAAAGAACAAATCAAATTAATGAACAAAAAATGGCGAGATGACAGCGCTGATCACCTCTCCGGGTCGACGTTGACGTAGAAAAAAACCATCGGGGTCGTCGCCAGTAGCGGCGCCGGCGATGGCGGCCGCGCTCGTGGCTGCGGCGGTGGCCCCCGTGGTCGTGGCGGCGCCCGTGGCTATGGCGCTTGTGGCCACGTCGGCGCCCGTGGTCGAGGCGGCACTGCTCCCCGCGTCTGTCGAGGATGACACAGCTGACGCGGCCCTCACGATCACTACTAGGAAAAACCTTATACATGGAGGCTTATCGGCAGCGCTGGTTAAAAACAGGCGCTACTGTTAATTAACAGTAGCGCGTGGTGGCCAAGGGCGCTACTGCTACGCAGATAGCAGTAGCCCGGCTACACGAAAATGCGCTACGACTATAATTTCCACACCTTTTCCTACCTTCTCCCCTCCCCCATCATCTCTTCCTTTCACTTTCCCCTAGCTCCCACCTCCTCTCTCTCTCACTTTGCTTCTTCCTTGCTACTTCTCCCCCCATTACTCTCTTTCTTCTACCACTCTTTCTCTCTCTTTAATGCTCCTAGCTAACTACACCACCTCCATTAATGCAACTCCTTTCTTTTTTCCCTCACTTTTCCTCCCCCTCCACTAGTTAGAGTCATATCCTTCCCCAACTAGCTAGGTAGATCCACCCATTTAATGAAGTGACCTATGTACCTTCCTAACTAGATCTAACCATGTCAAGAAGTAAGCTTTGTCCACTTTTGGTCACTCCCTAGGTGTGTGAAGACACAGATCGACATCATCATCACCGTGCTCGATCTCGAGATAGGTGATTAAAAATTTGTGCTTTTGCAAGAATGGAAATATGTGTATGTGTGCGATAAGACGTAATCGGGCGATATGATGGGAATTGTATGTGTGGCATGAGTTGCCGCCGAATTGTGCTTGAGTTGCCTATGTTTTGCCGAAATGTCGATTTATTTCTGTTTCGGTAAATTTCGGCCAAACTCTACATGTACTATTTTTAGGGAAGGTCATGCTGAATTTTTGTATGACTTTGATCCATGCAAGCATTTTTATAACCAATTTGTTTATTATTACTGCGCAGGCGTTCATGGTGGTCAGTGGAACGATTGTGCAAAGGTGGTTGCGATCGGCGATGCATGACATGAATGAAAATAAAATGGATAGAGATTTTATGTCCGTGTCGAAGATGCAAACGTGGAGTTTGGCTCGACCCCAATGAGGATGGTCGTTTGATGGCGCACCTGCTCATGATTGGTTTCATGGATGGCTATACTCGGTGGATAATTGAAGACGATGATGATGAGGACGCCGACGGGGCAGCCAATGACGACATGGGGCCAAACGAAGAGATGACCGATAATGGAGGCGGAGAAGGGGCCGAACATGGCAGCGGGGAAGAGGCCGGACATGACGACAGAGAAGAAGCCGGTCATGGCGGCGGAGAAAACGTGGACACGCCGCAGACTTCATCGCTACTAAGTTCAATCATGTGGAACCATCATGTTCGAGACCTGCTTCGCAAGGAGACCAGTACCTACAGAGCTGCTTGTAGAGAGGAGGCCAAGCTGGAGCAACTGGTGGTAGACTCGAACACTCCATTGTATGATGGTTGCGATCCCGAGGTGACTCACTTGAGTTTCACACTTGAACTTCTGAAGGCGAAGGCTAAAAACAAATGGACCGACAGTAGCCTCGATGAGCTTCTCAAGTACCTAAAGAAGGTTCTACCCACGGGGAATCTATGTCCTACTAGTGTGGATGAGGCCAAGAAGATCGTGTGCCCTCTTGATCTGTCGCACATTAGATACCATGCATGCATCAACGATTGCACCATTTATCAGAAGGAGCACGCGGAAAAACCAGTTGTCCGGTGTGCAATGCTTCTCGATACAAGAAGGACGGAAAGAAATCTCCCCGGAAAGTTGTATGGTACTTACTGGTCACTCCCCGTCTGCAATGGTTTTTCATTGATCCCGAGGAAGCAAAGCTCATGTGTTGGCATGCGGAGAGGAAAAGGCCTGACGATTGAGATGATCCGAAGCTGAGACACCTCGCGGATGCAGCCACTGGAGAGCGTTCAATGGCGAATATCGATATTTCGTAGGTGATGCAAGGAACATCGTGCTTGGCGCATGTACCGATGGCATGAATCAATTTGGCAACCAGAACACCAATCATAGCACATGGCCAGTGTTAGTATGGATGTACAACCTCCCCTCTGGAGGTGCACGAAGTCAAAGTACATACACATGACCATGCTGATTAAAGGGCCAAAACAACTAGGAAATAATATTAATCTGTATCTGGGGCTACTTCAAGAGGAGCATGCAGAGAGGAGGTGGCCGGGCGCATGCGTGCGTTCCATGGGCACAAGCCCTCGTGCCAACTAGCGGAGGAGGACGAAGACAAAGGAGGAAGGTTGCTGGGCTGGGCCTTTGCTGGGCCGCCAGGCGGGCTGTGATATGGCTTGAGACTGCGTTGGTATTTCCCCAAAGAGGAAGGGATGGTGCAGCACAGCTACGGTAAGTATTTCCCTCAGGTATGAAACAAAGGTATCAATCCAGTAGGAGGTCCAAGCCAAGCTATGTAAATGGTATCTGCACACAAAGAACAAATACTTGCAACCCGACGCGTAAGAGGGGTTGTCAATCCCTCCTCGGTAAAAAGATAGATTAGGTTTTATGATATTGGGTAAATAGATCTGAATAAAACACGAAATAAAATAAGTAAAGAAAAGTGCAACAAGGTATTTTTGGGTTGTTGGAATAATAGATCTGAAAACAAATATGATAAATGATAGATTGGAAAGCAATATGACAAAAGATCGACGCGGGGGCCGTAGATTTCACTAGTGGCTTCTCTCTAGAAAATACAATACGGTGGGTAAACAAATTACTGTTGGGCAATTGATAGAAGAACAAATAATTAAGACGATACCTAGGCAATGATCAAATATATAGACATCACGTCCAAGATTAGTAGACCGAAATGATTCTGCATCTACTACTATTACTCCACACATCGATCGCTATCCAGCATGCATCTAGTTTATTAAGTCCATGGAGAAATGGTGTAATGCAATAAGAAACAGAGTAATGCAATAAGATCTATTCATGTAGGAACAGACCCCATCTTGTTATCCTTAATAGCACCAATACATACGTGCCTCGCTACCCATTCTGTCACTGGGTGAGGACACCGTAAGATCGAACCCATCACAAAGCACATCTTCCCATTGCAAGAAAAATCAATCTAGTTGGCCTATCTAAACCAAAGATTCAGATAAGAAATACGAGGCTATAAATAATCATGCATATAAGAGGTCAAAGAAGACTCAAATAACTTTCATGGATATAGATCTGATCATAAACTCGAACTTCATCGGATCCCAACAAACACACCGCAAAAAGTCATTACATCAAATAGATATCCAAGGGACCATTGTATTGAGAATCAAAAAGAGAGAAGAACCATCTAGCTACTTCCTACGGACCCATAGGTCTATGGTGAACTACTCACGCATCATCGGAGGAGCACCAATGAGGATGATGAACCCCTCCATGATGGTGTCTAGATTGGATCTCGTGGTTCTGGAACTTCCGGCGGCTGGAATTGTGTTTTGTCGACTCTCCGAGGGTTTCTGGAATATTTGGGTTTTTATTGGGCAAAGAGGCGGTGCGGGAGGTCATCGAGGTGGGCACAACCCAAGTTGTCTTCTGGTCCAAAAAAAATCTATAAAAAGTTGCGCTGCGTTTGGACTCCATTTGGTACTGATATTCTGCGAAGTAAAAAACAAGCAAAAAATAGAAACTGGCACCGGGCACTATGTCAGTAGGTTAGTCCCAAAAATGATATAAAGTTGCTATAAAATGATTGTAAAACATCCAAGAATGATAATATAACAGCATGAAACAATAAAAAAATATAGATACGTTGGAGACATATCAGCATCCCCAAGCTTAATTCCTGCTCGTCCTCGAGTAGGTAAATGATAAAAACAATTTTTTTGATGTGGAATGCTGCCTAACATGTTCATCACATATTCTTTTTCTTTTGTAGAATGGACATTTGGACTTTTAGATGGTTCAAAGAAATAGTATATAATTGACATGAATACTTCAATACTCAAGCATATCAATAAGCATCCATATCTTTCAAAATATCAACACTAAAGAAAGTTATCCCTAGCCCATCATGCTCAATCATTGATCCATTCACGAAACACACTCGAATATTAGCTACATCCAATGCTCAAGTACGATCATAGTGCCCCTTAGTTGGTGCTTTATAAGAGAAGATGGAGACTCAAATGAAAATAAAAATTGCATAAAGTAAATAGATAGGCCCATCACAGAGGGAAGTAGAGATTTGTAGAGGTGCCAGAGCTCAAAGGAAAAAAAATTGAGAGATAAAAACATTTTGAGAGGCATGATTTTCCTGTAAACGAAAACGACCGAGAATTCCCAATACTTTCCATGCTACATATATCATAGGCGGTTCCCAAACAGAAAATAAAGTTTATTCCTTTTTCCACCATTCTTTCACAATCCATGGCTAGCCAGATCCTCGGGTGCCTTCCATACCAACATTTTCCAAGGAATTTATTATTTGACAACATAAAGTAAATTTATTTTTTATTTCGTGACTGGGCATCCCTATTACCGCCACACTCTCGTGCAATGACAAATGAGTAAATACACATCTTGAGAATAAAACATCAAGCATGGAAAAATATTGGCCACCCCCTGCCGCTTCATGAGTGGTACGGGCACACAAAAGGGAAATTCATTTAGAAAATTATAGTTGGCACATACAAATTTACTTAGAATGGCATGGAAATACCGCATATAGGTAGGTATGGTGGACTCATATGGCAAAACTGGGTTTAAGGACTTTGGATGCACAAGTAGTATTCCTACTTAGTACAAGTGGAGGCCAGCAAAAAGATTGAGAAGCAACCAACCAAGAAACGAAAATTCTCATAAACGAGCATTAAGCATAACTAACACCGAATAATGCACCACAAGTTGGATGTAATTTCATTGCATAACTATAGACTTTCGTGCTTGCATAGGGAATCACAAACCTTAACACCGATATTCTTACTAAAGCATAATTACTCACCAACATGACTCACATATTACTATCATCATATCTCAAAACTATTACAAAGAATCAAGTTTATTTTGTCCAATGATCCTCATGAAAGTTTTTATTATATCCCTCTTAAATATCTATCACTTCGGGACTAGTTTCATATGTTGCAATTGCTTTCAACAAGCTCAAACAAATTTAACTGAAGAACATGAGCATAAAGATTTTCATCTCTCAAAATAATATAAGTGAAGAATGAGTGAATTTCTTCAAAAATTACTAACTCTCAAATAAATCTAAGTTAAGCATGAGAGCATTTCTTTGAAAATATTAAAGCACACCGCGCTCAAAAAGATATAAGTGAAGTACTAAAGCAATTCCATAGCTCAAAAAAATTAATTGAATCATATAGAGCAATTCTAAAAAATCATAGCATAATTTTACCTCTCTCAAATAGATGTGTTCAGCAAGGTTAGTTGTGACAAACTAAAAAGCAAAATAAGCAAAGACTCATATGATACAGGACGCTCAAAGCAAAACTCATGATATGTGACGAATAAAAATATAGCTCCAAGTAAAATTTCTGATGGTTGTTAGAAGAAAGTGTAGGGTAACGCAGAAGAAAACAAAAAATTCCCGACCTACGCACCAGCCCAGGACCACTATGGAGACTGCCTACAAGGTTTGATCTGACCTGTACCGACTCGAAGCGCAGTGGAAGAAGAGTCGGTGGAGATCGTCGGTGCAGATCCCCGCAGCTAGGATTTACAACCTCCCAACTACGAGGATGTACTTCCTCGTTGGACAGTCCCTCGGACGATGTCATGGACAGCCCTCCGGGAGGACCCTCGAAACTCGAATGGAAACTCGGACAGCCCTTCGGGAGGATACTCGAACAGCCCCTCGGGCAAAAGATCGAAACAACGACCTCTCTACGGGGTTGCACACATACGGTGTCAGCTATCTGGCAGGGCTTCATCGTCCAAAACTAGTTCCCACCAGAACCCATACAGCCTTTCGGCTCTACGAAACTATTTCGTGGGGAGGGAGAGAGAAGCCGGACAGTTATATGGCATGTGTATGAGAGCAAGGATGATTGTGGAGAGTGCCTCTCCAACTCTATTTATAGGAAAACCCAAGGGGTAAGGGGGCACATGAAAAACCCAAAATGCCCACACTTTATGTCACACATAAAGGTCACAAAGGGCATATAGGGATGACAAGTGGAACTCCATGGAGGAGCTGCACCCTTGAACGTCCCACCTTCATGGGGGCCCCCTAAAGGGGGTTCCATGATCCCCAAGTCCTTCTAGAAGCCTTTTGGGTAAAGCCCCAAAAGGTGGCTTTCCATAAAAATATCCATAAAGTGATTTTCACTACTCACGGAGACAATTTTCTGTGACTGTTAAATCCAAAAATATTTCTGTGGGGCTTAGAATAATTTGAGTACCCACACAAATGATTTTGGACAAATTCGGAAACAATTTCGGATTAGTGATTTTCATCTGCGAAAAGCAACCAAGCCGGTTCCGGCAGCTCCGGAACATTTTCGGTTTTTATCTCAGAAAATTCCCAGAGGTTTCCAGAATGATTCTGGCACCCTCCAAGAATTATCAGGCATGTGCCGAAAACAATTTGAGTTAATGATATACCCTAAAAAAACTTTTCAGTTTTACCGGAACTATTCCTGTGTCCTCTCCGGAACGTATCCGGTGCGACCGAAACTTTTCTGGTGATTTTCTCTCAGACTCCCTGTCTAGTTTTCAGCAGATAGATGACCCGTAAGCGTGTGACCCTATAGGTTCGGTGAAGTATAGACATGACCCGAAACACTTTCCGATTAATGATTAACATCGGAGCCGTGGACACCCATATTGACCCCTATACCCACACGAATAAAAATTCGAGTGAACCTCCAGTTGTCGTGTGCTATTCCAGTTGCTTCATCATATGTTACAAATACCCGAGGTGAGATGTATTGGTATCCCTGTGAATCAACAACTTGTTCACTATACCAGTTCCCTTGTTACCGGTATTGTTCTCTTTTCTCGTTACCGTGTTGCGGCATCCCTGTGATCAAATCACCCTATGTCTGGCCAGACGATGATGGATACCGTAACACCGAGAGGGCCCAGAGATATCTCTCCATCGTCGGAGGAGCAAATCCCAATCTTGAGCTAGCAAGTTACTTGACATACTTTTCCATGAACCCGTAAGCGGACGTAATAGAAACCTATTTACAGATGACGTTTACCAAACCCCAAAGTTCATGAAGCAAGCATGAAGAAACACGATACTCTCATGGTCTAAGGAATTATGCAAACGTAAACTTTCTCTGTGTTATTAACCATTAACTTGTGACGAATGTATCTCATAGCATAACATTAATCGGGTCGATTCAACACAAGTGTTTTCCTAACATTGTGCTCCCAAAGTTGCTAGCATAGACATGCCCATGATCAGGAAAACAAAACCATCATGCAACACTTGATCTAGTGTTAGAGGCCAGACTAGGAATACATCTTACCGTTTATTATTCCACACGTGCATATGAGTCTTCCTCCGAGCCTCATGTTATTGCAGACTCAAGAACCATAGCAGTTATAGCATGGAACATAAGCATAATTATGAACAGGGAGATAATCAATAACATTTATTATTGCCTCTAGGGCATATCTCCTACATACTCCCACTTGCACTAGAGTCAATAATCTAGTTAATGCTAACGCACTTTACACCCATGGCACACTGGTGTAAAATATGCTTCGCATGTGGTATAGCCCGATGTCCAATGGATCTGACGACTTCATCTCCACGTGTATCTCTGCATGTCCTTGCGTTTTCACGCATTTTGTGTGGACTTGGCTTTGTATATATGCGAATCATAGGTCAAACCTTGATTCCTCAGACTGAGCTATGGAGCAACTATTCGCAATAGTGTCCCATTGACCAAAGCCTTCTTTGAACCATACTAAGTTCATGAATGAACTATGTGATTCAACATTTTCTTTGTCGCTTCAAAAGCGGCAACATACTTTACCTGTGTTATAGAATTCGCCATAGTAACTTGTTTGGAACAATTTCCAACTAACTTTCCCACCATATTGTGTATTACACAAAACCCTCTATTTAAATCAAAAATCGCATGGAGAAAAGATGATGATTGTATCGTTGTAACATTTTACAACGAACTCTTCATGATCTCCGCTTGCGAGAAAACATGTCATCAGTGCTACTTCAGTACTCAATGACATTTTTTCACTGTTGTCCCATGATCAGTACTTTTGATCACTTTGGTATCTATACTCGCAACAACTTTGGAGTATTGGACATATCTGGTTGTTTTTACATACCATGGAATACATGATTAATCCAAACATAAGAGTGTGTGGAATCTCCATCATATATTTTACTCATCATTGTTTTTGGACACCTAGTCTTGCAAAAACTCTTTCCATGTGACTTCGGCAAAAATATCTCCTAGATGTTTTTAGTGCTAAACTGTTTTAGCATTTTGTCAATATGTATTTTTTCTTAGCCCCATTAGGTAAATCTATCTCCATAGATCATCATGCCTAATATTGAGGCTATTTAGCCCAAGCACTTCATCGAAAAACTATTTTCAAATGAAGTCCTAATTTGTGTCAAGAAATTTATTTCCATTTAACAATGTGTCAAACACACATGGTGTTTAGAAATATTATTATGGTCCCACTTACTTTCTTGAATCACAAGCATCTTCGTTACCCATTGATGAAGTCAAACCCCTTTGACCATTTCATCAAAACACAAAGATTCCAACTCCATTTTGCTATCTTATATCCATCGCTGGAACTCTGAAGTTTGCACACTCACTAGCATTCTCTGGATTGACAAAATACCTTGGACTGTATCAGATGCAAGTATTTGGTTTCATTTCGATCAGATGGAAATCCTTTCGTCATCCATGTTTCATATCTCATGATTGAAATATGTCTTAATTGCTAGTTTAACCCGATCTGACTTTAAGCATCGCTACAGTGAGACAATCTCATCATAGTCAACTCCTTCAATTTGTTATTGCAACAAGTCGAGCTTTATGGATAGAACATTTTTATCCGTATCAGTTTTTAGTTCCAATAAAATCCGTTAGACTCTAACTCTTCTGGAGGGTTTATCAAGATTTAAATCTTGAATCATTTTATGGAAACTATCTTGGATTATATTGGCATTTAGCCAATCCAGAGTCAGGCCCCATCAACGCTTCCTTGTGTATTGTAGGTATACTCTTGTCTAACAACAATATCTCGTATGTGCACCACAGAGGTTTGCTCGAGTTTTTCCTACGTGGTTCAGCTGCAAGTTCGACTGAAGTCCATACATCTCATCGCAGTAGGAAACTCTGGAATCACTTCCAAGGTCTCTTTCCTTTGATCTGATGACGAAGATATTGTTATCTCATCGAGTTGCACTGTTCTCCCACTCACCTTTTTGAAAGAACCATTTTCTTCAAAAAGCATACCGTTCTTTGTGGCAAAGCTATTTGCCTCGGTATAGTGAGGGAGGAATACCCAATTACTTGGGATAACCTACAAAGTAGCACTTGTCTGATTTGGAATTGGTTTGTAAACATTTTACACAAGCCCCATATTCCAAATGTTAAGAAAGGATATATCATGGTTGGGTGTACCATACCATGGAGTCATTTAAACAGATCTGATGGCAGTCTTTTCAGTGTAAAAGCCGTGATCTCTAAAGCATTACTTTAAAAGGGATAATGGCAAATTGATTTATGTCATCTTTGATCTCACCATGTCATGAATGATTTGATAACATCTTCACAGACATTCCACTCACAGTGGTGTTCCGGGAGATGTAAGTTATGAAGCTCTTTTCACAACTCATCAGAAATTCGCTAAACTTGTAACTCAAATATTCCTTTCCGCAATCTAATTTGCAGAAACATAATTTTTCTTGTTACAATAATTTCTACTTCATTTTGAAAACCTTTTGAATGATTTCAAAGGATCTAGACTTACATCTCATCAAATATCCATATATCTACTTGAGTCATTTCTGAAGAAAGATAAATCCACTACGAACAACATTTATCGGACTACACACATCAATATGTATGATCACCAATAAGTCTGTTGTTCGTTCCTTATGGCCTGCGAACGGTATTTCAGTCACTTCACTTTTCGGAGGAAAGTTGCAAGTGTCAGATGATTCAAAATCAAACGACTTCAAAATCCATCATAATGGAATTTTCCATGCGGGTTTCTCCAATGTGACCAAATGCAGTGCCACATTTGTGTGGTATTCTTTTAGTCTTGCGACATTTAGCGTCAGTGTTCTGGATGTAACATATTACCATCAATATTCATAACATATGTCCCATCTTGGATGGAAGCACGGCCCTTTATTTTATTCATAATACTGAACAACAATTGTTCTTTTATGAACAACCCTTTTGCAACAACATTGGGCAATGGGCTAGGATGTATGAAACTCTAGAATGAATTATGAAAGTAAACGCAGAGGTAATATATTATTATCATTATTCATAACATACACCTCATTCATAATGAAAGTATGGCCCTTATGGTATTCATAACACCGAACATCAAAAGTTCTCTTATGAACAACCTTCTTGCAAGATACTTTATGCAATGGGCTAGAGTGTGTAAAACTCTAAAATGAATTATGAAAGTAAATACATAGGTAATGTACCGAGTATAGCAACCTTTACTATGTTCCCAGTGCATATCTAAACCTCATTCCCGGCAAGTCTTTTAGGTCATAGTTGTTCTTGTAACGAGTTGCAAGAGAATGCAATCGAGTGGGTATTCCTGTGATTAACTCACAATACCGAAGAATTACTGATTAACATGTTTAATCATAATTACCAAGAATTACATCTTTGACCAGCCTTTTATACATCAATAACTTGTATGACATTCATACATGAGCTGGATATTCCAGTCTATCCTGTTTTTGCCTTTATATTTCTAACAGTTTAACTTCCAATAATTCTTCTACTCTCAGAAGAAGCACCAACTTGAAGAGTGGCGTCAGCCCCGGACTTCCTAGGTGTGCTAGTCATACTAACACCCTTCGAACATTTCCTTTCTCTTAAGTTATTATTTTATTCACCATCATCATATGACTGGCATTCTTTTGGATCCCTCTTGTATTAGTCAAATGCATAGTAAACACTTTTACTTATAGTTTGCAAAACAGACAATGCTTTGGTCATCACATGTCTTTTAGCTTTTGTTTTGCTGAAAATGATTTTCAGTTCCATGAATATCAAAGAGCTATCCCAAAACTTTCGAAGTTCGGGTCTCATGGAAGCAAACATATTGCACTTAACCGTTACATAATTCTAGCTTTTGGATGGAAAGACGAGAGTCTCATCATCCATAGCATTTAGCGGGAGTATACGGAAAGCATGCGATAGGACAAAGTCCTTCTCAGCACTCTTGAGGACAATCCTCACATTATGTTACCAACCATAATGTTTTAACCAGATATTTAACAGCAATTCAATTTTAATAGGGAAGGTGGAAACGCGAGCCATTATTCTACAACTGTTATGCTAATCACACTTAGACGGTGTTCAAAATTAATTTCACTGAGAATTAAACAAGTTAATTCTACAATGTGCTCCCACTCAAATCAATATCCATCATAATTGATTGGGAGTGATACAAGACCCATATTACAATTCAACGCCAAGGATGCATCCATCTCAAGTGATGAGAATAGCAATCGGTAAGCCAACTTGCCAATCACATCTTTATGTGACTTGTTCATCTTTCAATGCGCGTGTTCCAAGCCCATGACTTTCATGCGTGAACGTCAAGACAACCAAGTGATCTCGCTGCGAGGTCTCAACTCACCCACCTCACACTTCTCTAATCATTCGTACCCATGCATCCATGTGATACCCCGAAGGGATAGGTGTCATGACGGTGCTACACTTGGGAGAACACTAACTACTTGATATTTTAAGTAAGAGATCACCCTAATAAAGAGCGACTACCGTGCAATCAAGCAGGGTGCATCAAAGAGGGATAAACACATCTCGGGCAATTCATAATAGCATGATATGGTATAGCCCTTTCTGACGGAGAAGTGTTTATTTTCTTCGTCTTCGGCATTATCCATATAGCTAATAAAATAAGTGCATTACGTAAGGTTGACACGCAGGCCATTAAAGTGACAATCATATGGCTCCAGCCATCATGCCGAATCATGACACGCAGGTCATGTTAATCAAATTACATCATATAGATCTCATACATAATCAAATTAATATGAGAACTGCTATACCACATCACATGCACATCCTGCAAAACAAAGTTATACGCCTGTAATCAGTTTATGCACAATTTTATTTTACGTGGCTTCTAAGGTTTTGACTTAAACCATAGCTACCAACGTTCATCATCAAGTATGATTATTCAAGTCGCTAGATTAACTTTTCAGGGTGTATGAAGCACGAGATAATAAAATCTTGAGCCCCATACTAAACTTCATCATACGCATGACCCCCGTGCAGATCACATCTGCATTGCCCTTTCGTCTGCGAAACATCCATCTTTCTTTAACTATTGCGGAACCCAAAGAACTGTTAGCACTTCGTTGATCTGTCAATCAGCATACTCAGGAGCAGCATGAAAGGATAACGGATTGCCAGAACTTTGTGAGATTCCACCATGCTGTCAAGGTCAAGACCACACAAATTCAAGGGAAGCAACAGGAACATTGGGTAACAGATTTCATCTGCTACCCGCACAAATAATTTTTAGTAATAGAACTCATCTACTACCTAATTAAATTTTGCAACACCCATACATCTCTATGTATTCTAGATTGCAACCTGCATCTACGCATAGCACGGCTCATGATGCCACTGTAGGGTAACGCAGCAGAAAACAAAAAAATTCCGACCTAGGCACCAGCCCAGGACCACTATGGAGACTGCATACAAGGTTTGATCTGATCCGTACCGACTCAAAGAACAGCGAAAGAAGAGTCGGTGGAGATCGTCGGTGCGGATCCCCACAACTAGGATTTACAACCTCCCAACTGCGAGGATGTACTCCCTTGTCGAACAGCCCTTCGGGAGGCGGTCGGACAGTCCCTCGGACGATGTCACGGACAGCCCTCCGGGAGGACCCTCGAAACTCGAACGGAAACTCGGACAGCCCTTCGGGAGGATACACGAACAGCCCCTCGGTCAAAAGATTGAAACTACGACCTCTCTACGGGGTTGCACATATACGGTGTCAGCTATCCGGCAGGGATTCACCGTCCAGAACTAGTTCCCACTGGAACCCAGACAGCCTTTCGGCTCTACGAAACTATTTCATGGGGAGGGATAGAGAAGCCAGACAAGTCTATGGCATGTGTATGAGAGCAAGGATGATTGTGGAGAGTGCCTCTCCACCTCTATTTATAGGAAAACCCAAGGGGTAAGGGGGCACATGAAAAACCCAAAATGCCCACACTTTATGTCACACATAAATGTCATAAAGGGCATAAAGGGATGAAAAGTGGAGCTCCATGGAGGAACTACACCCTTGAACGACCCACCTTCATGCCCCCCCCCAAAGGGGGTTCCTTGATCCCCAAGTTCTTCTAGAAGCCTTTTGGGTAAAGCCCCAAAAGGTGGCTTTCCATAAAAATATCCATAAAGTGATTTTCACTATTCACAAAGACAATTTTCCGCGACCGTTAAATTCGAATATATTTCTGTGGGTCTTAGAATAATTCCAGTACACACACAAATTATTTTGGACACGTTCCGAAACAATTCGGATTAGTGATTTTCATCTGCGAAAAGCAACCAAACCGGTTCCGGCAGCTCCGTAACATTTCCTGTTTTTATCTCAGAAAATTCCCAGAAGTTTCCAGAATGATTCTGGCACCCTCCAAGAATTATCAAGCGTGTGCCAAAACCAATTTGACTCAATGATATATCCTAAAACAACTTTTCAGTTTTACCGAAACTATTCCGGTGTCCTCTCCGGAACGTATCCGGTGCGACCGAAACTTTTTCAGTAACTTTCTCTCAGACTCCCTGTCTAGTATTCATCAAATAGATGACCCTTAAGCGTGTGACCATATAGGTTTGGTGAAGTATAGACATGACCCGGAACACTTTCTGATCAATCATCAACATCGGAGCCATGGACACCCATATTGACCCCTATACCCACACGAATAAATATTCGAGTGAACCTCCAGTTGTTGTGTGCTATTCCTGTTGCTTCGGCATATGTTACAAATACCCGAGGTGAGATGTTTTGGCATTCCTGTGAATCAACAACTTGTTCACTATGCCAGTTCCCTTGTTACCGGTATTGTTCTCTTTTCTCATTACCGTGTTGCGGCATCCCTATGATCAAATCACCCTGTGTCTGGCCAGACGATGATGGATACCGTAACACCGAGAGGGCCCAGAGATGTCTCTCCATCTTCGGAGGAGCAAATCCCAATCTTGAGCTATCAAGTTACTTGACATACTTTTCCATGAACCCGTAAGCCGCCGTAATAGCCACCCATTTACGGAGGACGTTTAACAAGCCCCAAAGTTCATGAAGCAAGCATGAAGAAAATCGACACTCTCATGATCTAAGGAATTATGCAAACGTAAACTTTCTCTGTGTTATTAACCATTAACTTGTGACAAATGTATCTCATAGCATAACATTAATTCAGTCGATTCAACACAAGTGTTTTCCTAACATTGTGGCCCCAAAGTTGCTGGCATAGACATGCCCATGATCAGGAAAAGAGAACCATCATGCAACACTTGATCTAGTCTTAGAGGCCAGACTAGGAATACATCTTACCGTTCATTATTCCACACATGCATATGAGTCTTCCTCTGAGCCTCGTGTTATTGCAGACTCGAGAACCATAGCAGTTATAGCATGGAAAATAAACATAATTATGAATAGGGAGATAATCATTAACATTTATTATTTCCTCTAGGGCATATCTCCTACAGAAAGAGGGGATGCCTTCCGGGGCATCCCCAACCTTAGTTGCTTGGTTCTCCTTGAATATTAACTTGGGGTGCCATTGGTTTCCCCAAGATTAGGCTCTTTTTACTCCTTATTCCTTCATCCATCGTGATCTCACCCCAAACTTGAAAACTTCAATCACACGAAACTTAACAAACCTTCGTGAGATCCATTAGTATAATAAAGTAAATCACCACAATAAGTACTGTTCCAAACCCATTCATATTTTATTATTGCATTATACCCACTGTATTCCATCTTTACCATGGCTTATACCCCCCGATACAATCTATAGATTCATCAAAATTAGCACACAATGCAACAAAAACAGAATCTGTCAAAAACAGAACAGTCCGTAGTAATCTGGACTTTAACCATACTTCTATAACTCCAAAAATTCTGAAAAATTAGGAAAATGTAGGAAATTTGTATATAAATCTGTTGTAAAAAATACAGAATGTTTGGTCGCTTATGTGAAGTTTCAAAATTCTTCTACTGGACGTAAAAGTTTCTGTTTTCCAACAAAATAAAATCAACTATCACCCAACATGATCCCAAAGGCTTTACTTGGCAGAAACACTAATTAAAACATGAAAAACACACTCATAACAGTAGCATAATTATGCAAACACTCAAGAACAGAAACAAAAATACAAAAATAAATTTTATTCGTTGGGTTGCCTCCCAACATTTAAGCCCCTAGCTAGGCATAATGCATAGATTCAAGTATTGTCATCTTTGGTTTTCAACTCCTCAATCACACAATTCTTCAAAGATTTGGCATGCATATTTTCAATAACAATACTTCTAGGAATAAGATTGAAGAATTCATTCTTGCAGGTAGGGTCTTTTACCACTTGAACAAAATTGGGATAAACACTAATCATTTTCATATCTGCCTTGTGGCTATTAGAAGTGGCACCCTTGTTCAGTGACCTGAGTAGACTTGCAAATTTTTACGGGAGTTTTCTCAATAGTTTTAACAAAGGAAAAGGCCAAGCTTAAATGACTAAAAATTTCTTCCAACTTATCAATCCGAGAGGGACTTTCTCCCATTCTTTTGATAATGATGGTTTCCTTTTCCCTTCGTAATTTAAAAGCATCTCCCGCTTTTTACCCAAATTTATTAGCAAGATTATGCATCCTTTTATCCAAAATTTCAATTTGTTCTTCAGTAATCATCTTTTTTTTTCAATAGCATCTAGTCTTTGCATAACATGCCCAAGGGTTAAATTTGTTTCATTAACAGTGATAGGGGGTGCACCCACTAGATCTCCCATAGCATTAAAAGCATCCAAACATGGATACATCAAGAAATTTCCACCGGTAATCATATCAAGAATGAATGTATACCAAGTGGTGATGCCCACATAAAAACTGCGAAGAAGAACAATGGTAGATTGCTTATGAATAGATCAATTATGAACATTGCAAATTCTATACCAAGCATCTTTTAGATTCTCCCCTCCCCTTTGTATAAAATTAAGAACTTCGTTGTCGGGATTACACGCAATAGAGGAAGAAGTAGCGATAGTAACAAGGTGGGCAAGCAAGATCACAGACAAAGAGATCTGACGAGAAAAAGGTGAATGAAAAAGACAGTGAATAAAAGGCAACTTTTTGTGAAGTGGGGGAGATGAAAACAAGAGGCAAATGGCAAATAATGTAAATTGCAAGGAGATCAGATATGTGATTAGGAACCTGATAGATGTCTTGACTTGATCCTCCCCGGCAATGGCGCCAGAAATTCCTTTGACGTGGCTTCAGACTGCGTTCGTATTTCCTCAAAGAGGAAGGGATGATGCAACACAGCTACGGTAAGTATTGCCCTCAGTTATGAAACCCAGGTATCAATCTAGAAGGAGGGCCAATCCAAGCTATGTAAACAGTACCTGCACACAAAGAAACAAATACTTGCAACCTGACGTGTAAGAGGGGTTGTCAATCCCTCCTCCGTAAAAAGATAGATTGGTTTGTATGATATTGGGTAAATAGATCTGAATAAAACACGAAATAAAATCAGTAAAGAAAAAGTCCAGCAAGGTATTTTTGTGTTTTTGGAATAATAGATCAGAACACAAATATGATAAATGATAGATCGGAAAGCAATATGATAAAAGATAGACCAGGGGGCCGTAGATTTCACTAGTGGCCTCTCTCAAGAAAATACCATCCGGTGGGTAAACAAATTACTGTTGGGCAATTGATAGAAGAACAAATAATTAAGACGATATCCAGGCAATGATCAAATATATAGGCATCACGTCCAATATTAGTAGACCAAAACGATTCTGCATCTACTACTATTACTCCAAAAATCGACCGCTATCTAGCTTGCATCTAGTGTATTAAGTTCATGGAGAAACGGAGTAATGCAATAGGAACGATGACATGATGTAGACAAGATCTATTCTTGTAGGAATAGACCCCATCTTGTTATCCTTAATAGCAACGATACATACGTGCCTCGCTGCCCTTTCTGTAACTCGGTGAGGACACCTTAAGATCGAACCCATCACAAAGCACCTCTTCCCATTACAAGAAAAATCAATCTAGTTGGCCTAACTAAACCAAAGATTCAGAGAAGAAATATGAGGCAATAAATAATCATGCATATAAGAGATCAAAGAAGACTCATATAACTTTCATGGATATAGGTCTGATCGTAAACTCGAACTTCATTGGATCCCAACAAACACACCGCAAAAAGTCATTACATCAGATAGATCTCCTAGAGACCATTGTATGGAGAATCAAAAAGAGAGAAGAAGCCATCTAGCTACTGCCTTCGGACCCGTAGGTCTATGGTGAACTACTCACTCATCATCGGAGGAGCACCAATGAGCAAGATGAACCCCTTCGTGATCGTGTTCCCCTCCGGCGGAGTGCCGGAATAGGGCTCTAGCTTGGATCTCGTGGTTCTGGAACTTGCGGCGGCTGAAATTATGTTTCGTCGACTCCCCTAGGGTTTCTGGAATATTTGAGTATTTATATAGCTGATAGACTATGGAGGAGACCCTAGTGGGCCCCACAACCCATCAGGGCGCGCCAGGGGCCTCTGATGCGCACTGGTGTCTTGTGGGCCCCATGGGCCTCCCCCCAGGTGCTTCCTTGGCTCCCAAGTTGTCTTCTGGTCCAAAAAAAATCTCCAAAAAGTTTCGCTGCGTTTGGACTCCGTTGGTACTGAAATTCTGCGAAGTAAAAAACAAGCAAAAACAACAACTGGCACTGGACACTAGGTCAATAGGTTAGTCCCAAAAAATGATATAAAGTTGCTATAAAATGATTGTAAAACATCCAAGAATGATAGTATAACAGCATGGAACAATCAAATATTATATTTACATTGGAGACGTATCAGGCTGCATAGGTAAGCTTTCCTGATTTCTACTTTTCTATCTGTTTGTTTTTTAATTCCTTTTACCACTGATGTAAAAAATTCAAAATGAATTCAAACCAGTGCCAAAATACTGTGAATGATTTTATGTGACCTCTATGGACATTTCCAAATGCACACAAAATATATCAGAGACATTTGAGAATATATACCATATATTAGGGATATAAATCCAAATTCAAATACAATAGTGATTTAAATTCAGAACCGAAATAATCCCTTAAAAATTTCCAAAATTTGGTTTGATATATAAATCTTGCAAAAATTCTCAAAACTAATTTTAGGGCATTTTGGATTCACTGAATGCATTTTCAGGGTTCTTACGCTTTATTTAAAATTTCGAGGCTTCCACTTTCCTCAATTCAAGTTTCTTGAAATTAACATAATGCATGATGCTTTCAAGTGCAACTAGTTACAAGCAGTATTCTAGGGCTGTGACAAAACATCTCAAAGATATGATGAACCCGTAGGAAGAACACCTCCGCGGGAAGTGTGTCAACGTAGCACTTCCCCTCAGGCACATGAACTCCGTAAAGAGGATATCCTGAATCCTCTGAGGCGAGAAGGCTTTTCTCAGTTGACAGCACATGGTCGTGCGGTCTCCTAAGATCCCCTGATTTGCCCGCCAGCGGTTTCGGCGGTAGGGTCGGCTCGCCCACGACATGGTACATCGCAGCACCTTTGACAGGTACACGATCTGTAAAATTGAACGACGGAGCTGACTGGCTCCTAGAAGCTTTGGCTTGTTTGTAGGTAGCAGAGCCTCTCTTCGGCGGTCTCTTCCTCTCGTTTTTATTGGGCTGACCTTACAGACCCTTCCTTAACCCCGCCACCAGTGTTATCGGGCTAAGCACTATATGAACCTCGGCCAGTTAACCCTGCGTTGAGGCGGCATCTAGAGGCGTGTCCTATGAGGATTGCATGAAGAGAGACTTCTTGCAATCAACCCTAGGACATTCCTTCCCGGGCACATCATCCATCTCCTCATCCGCATGCTCATTGCCCAAGTCATATGGCTGACTCAACATTTCTCCGCCGTCATAGGCGCCGGCATTGAGGAAACGAAGAGGGCCCTCCTCCTCCATCTCGTCATCCATTTCTTGTTCCACGGGGGAGATTCCATCATCCACTACTTGACCCCCTTCCTCGCGTCGTCCGCCACTCTCAACCGGCACGAGATGAGGCACTGGTAATTGCGTAGGAGGGGTGGTGTTAATACCTTGCGGATGTGGTGTTGTGGTTAGTGTGCTCTCGGCCGCCTCCACACGAAGAAGATTCTTCAGCCACAGCAGCATCCAACCCTTGTATTGTCCAAGCCGCTTTGGGGTCTCGTCATCCTCTCATCTGAGTTGTACTAGAGGAGCCAAGTCCTCGTGGTCCGCTTTGGCACTCACTAAGGAAACCCTAAAGGTGCCAACGGGAATCGGCAGGCCGTGGAACAAGCGTTCCTTGGGCTTCTGTATTGTCACGGTACCAACGTCCACCTTCTGGCCGTTGATCATGTACAGTATGGTGCACGGGGTTTCGCCGGTCTGTAAAGACATGTCTGCGATCTCAGACATCCAAAAGGCAACGGAAGAAGAAGACTATAGATATGTTGGTGCAACGCGTAATTACTGTGAGGGTGTCGAGCTCAGGCAAAGTCAAAGTCCCGCCTCGCATGCCAGAGACGAAGGACGGGCTGCTATGAGCGGGTGTGGGACCTTGTGCTATAGCGGCAGCGGGTGCTGTTGGTGCGATGCTCATCCAGTTGCTCTCGATGAAGCTGGGCATCGGAAAGTCTTGTGGGCCTTTATCTGGCTTTTCTTCGTCTAGTCGACAACAGCCGGAACCAAGGCCTCCACCGAAGATAAAAAATCTACTCTGCAGGCTGCTACTGCAGCATCGACTGCCGCTTTGACCAACTCAGATTTCAGGGCTTCTTGGGTCTCAGCTGCCACTTTGACCAACTCAGATTTCATGAATTCTTGGGTCTCATCAGCTCTTTTGTTAATGGCAACCGCCACTTTCTCATCGATGTTCACCTGACAGAACTTCCTTCTTTGCCTTCTGGCCTCCGGGTCCTCGTGGTAGTAGTACTTCCATGTGGCGGAGTCTCCGACGCCATGCACATGTCCATAGTGCGTCCGCTGGCCCTCAGGAAGTCCCTTCAGTATGTTCAAGGACCGGTTGAGAGGGGTGTCCCACTTGGCCCTCACCAACGACTGAGACGACGAGTCGCTTTCGGCCGTAAGCTTGTTGTGTTGTTGTTTCTGCAAAAGGAACATTGACCGTTTATAAATGTTACTCCAATGTGTAGTCAAATTGATCAGAACTAATATAAGGTGGTAATTACCAGTATTCTCAACAACTTCCTTGTGGGCTCGTCCATGTAGAAAACCTTTTTTACTTTGTCACACTTGTAGCGAGCCCTGATGAAGTCATGCTCCAGCGGGTCGATGAACTCTGCCAAGGGGTCTGGGATACCTTGGGCCTCACGTTCCGCGTCCTCCTTATCCCATTTGGATTTCTTGCCAAGGTAACCACGGCTTTCCGAGGCGGTGGTTCCCAGTGTTCCTTAGCTGAAGCCCCTTGAAGTTATTGGACTTACACTTGGCATCTTCGGTAGCGCGATTTTCCGTGAATTTTTCATAGTCCTCTTCCAAAAGTATGGGATTTTTCACAAATATCTTGGAGTAGGGTTCATTCTTGTCAATCGATTGTTTCACCCTGACTTTCCAGGCAGACACTGCGCCGCTGAACTTCCCCATGGCGGGGTTGATTATCTTCTTCGAGGCATCATCTTCCCACGCATCTTTGGTGTCATCCCGGCCGGGGAAATGGTATCTCTGGTGCAACTTCGTTAGGAGGAGGTGCTCCATAATTTTTGGTTTAGCCCTTGACTCCTTGTCATTGATGCTCGTGACTTTCGGTATGATGCATCCGAGATGGTTGCAATAGTTCATGCTAGCTACAACCGGCAATAGTGGCTCAAATTTCCTGGGGTGCACCTCTTTGACCACCAATTTGCCGGTGCCGTGCTTGTTAGGCTTTCATGTCCTCGAACCCTTGTGCTTCGGCCCCGGTCTCGGAGCCGGCGTCGGTGCCATCGGTGCCGGTGGTGGTGCCGGTGTCGGGGTCGGTGGCAGTAGCACTGTCCGCTATGACATGGGGGCCCTCCAAACCTTGTCCTTCCTAACTACACAAAGATTCAAGGTAATCGTGTTCATGCTATAAGGGATCGCCTACCTCATGATGATCAGAAGCCCCGGCTTCGTCGTTGTTCGAAATGTTTCCTATGTAAGGGTATGTTTCCTCGTTTAATTCTCAAACTATAATAAAATGAATAATGACATAAAAAAGGCCTATGGTTTTCCGGAATGCAGT
Organism: Thinopyrum elongatum; assembly: GCA_011799875.1. Classification (NCBI taxonomy): domain Eukaryota; kingdom Viridiplantae; phylum Streptophyta; class Magnoliopsida; order Poales; family Poaceae; genus Thinopyrum; species Thinopyrum elongatum. The sequence continues at coordinate 1,305,096 of CM022302.1, read as the reverse complement.
TTCATTCCCGTCCCAGCAATTCCCGGGCACTCGATATGTCCTAATTTCTACCACAAGTCATGCCGAAATTCACGGGAAATTTCGGCATGACCTTTGCTAAAAAGTGGACATATCGATCGCCTGAAATTCGCCGAAAGGGGAACGAATCAACATTCCGGCAAAACATAGGCCACTGGGAATGAGAATCCCTGCAAATAGATCACTAAATGGATTTCACTCAATGGATATCATCATGTAGTACTAAAAGGAGATCATCATTAATATAGCATAACAAATTATTCAAGGAAACATGGGCCAACAAATTATTCAAGATAACAATAATAAAAATAATGAACACTAGAACTCAATTCAAATAATGAACCCTACCACTCAATTCATATTTGTTTTGTAATAAAAAGAATGAACCCAAGAACTCAATTCAATTCAAATTATGAACCGTAGTACTCAATTCAAATTATATCATAAATTATAAACACTGGAACTCAATTCAATTCAACCCTAGTACCCTAGATAGAATAATTTTGCACCAAAACTCAATTCAAACCCTAGCACTCAATTATAAATTATGAACACTAGAACTCAATTCAATTTAAATTATGTCATAAATTATAATTACGCCATTTGGACCCTAGAACCCTAGCTAGAACTAAAATTCCTACTGTTGAACTAAAATCCTAGAACTAAATTCCTACTAATGAACTCTATCTCCTAGAACTAAAATCCTACTAATAAACTCTAGAACTAAAATCCTACTAATGAACTCTAGAACTAAATCCTACTGTTAAATACTAAGAATGAACCCAACAACTAAAATCCTACAGTTAAAATCCTACTATTGAATCCTCCTAATGAACCCTAATGAACGCTCGAAACCCTAGAACTAAATTCTTACAAAGAAGAGAGGGGGAGGGTCGAGAGAGGATGCTCACCGGAGGGCTGCAGAGGGTGGAGGAGGAGGTGGTGACAAGGAGAAGGGGCGTCCTCGGGTGGCGGCGGCCCATGCTCCGACGACCTCGGGGAAGAGGGCTTCGGTGAGGATGGGCTCGGGGAAGATGGCTACGGCGGTGATGCGGTGGTAGTGACGGGGAAGAAATAGGAGTGGGGGGAATTAGGGGGTGCAATGGAGTGGAAACCGAATGCCTGTCTCTATGTGAAAATAGCAGTAGTGCGGCTTTTCAACACGCGCTATAGCTAAGTGCGCTATAGCGCGGGTTGCAAAGCCGCGCTGCTGCTATACTTAGTAGCTATAGCGTGCTTCTATAGAAAATTCGCTATAGCTAAGTTAGCTATACGCGTTTTGGAACCCATCGCTACTGCTATTCTACCTTAGAGGCAGGCGCGGTTTCCTCTCCATTCTTTCCTTTTTTTTCCCTTTTTCTTTTCCTTTTCATTTTCTTATTCCTTTCATTCTTCTTTTTCTTTTCATTTTCTTATTCTTTCCTTTTTTATTTTTCTTTTCATTTTCTTATTCCATTCCTTTTTCTTTTTCTTTTCATTTTCTTATTCCTTTCCTTTTTCTTTTTCTTTTCATTTTCTTATTCCATTCCTTTTTCTTTTTCTTTTCATTTTCTTATTCCTTTTCTTTTCTTTTTCTTTTTCTTTTCATTTTCTTATTCCTTTCCATCTCTCCATTTTGACTTAGAGGCAGGGTTGTACCGAGTTGGAACCATGGTGGGAAAGGGGATACAATATATAACTCAAGCGATATATTAGTGTATAACATATATATATATATACACATATATACATCATTTGGCCGATAACGCGATCAAGTGCGTATACAAAATAGGTACAAATATACGTGTTGTTTACTCAAAGTCGACGTTTTCGTTTCTGAGTGACATTCTTTCCTTTCTTGTTCATTGTCGAATAAATGAGCGCCTCGTTGCGACTTTTTCTTTTCCATGGAGTACGATCTTTCTTCGGTAATGTAGTCTTCATTCTTCTTTTCAGGTATGCTTCATCGTCATCATCATCTTCCCCCATAGAGTTACCACACTAGTCGTAGTCTTACTCGTTGGTGACTCCGTCCATTTCGACGATGCTCCTTTTCCCTCCCCTCACGACAATATGGCTCGGATTGCTCGGGTCGGTTTGGAAGAAGCATTGTGTCACGGGCTTGGCATGTACTCATTGCTCATTTTTGGCGATGACGTTCACGGTAGTGCTCTTAGCATCGGGTATGGACATAGTGGTGAAAGAACGGTTTTCTCTTTGGACGGAATAGCCCATCTGACAAGGAACATCGTCGCACTGTGCAGTCTAGAGTTGTCAAGCTCCGAGATCTCGTCGACCCTTCCATAGAATCTTTCAGTTGCACTGTTGTTGCTAATCATACATTCGTTCGTCATCCCTGAGTTCTGGTAATCACTGTTTATATCTTTTGCCTCCATGTAGAACGTGTATCCTTTGATATCATACGCCTAATAGGTCACGAGATTGGGCGCGGGGCCATGTTCTAAGGCATATATGAGCAATTGTAAGTAGATCAGCAAGAACATGCTTTTTGAACCAAGTCAAGAAAGTGAGGTTGTGTTCTCTAATAACTTTGGCATATGTTGTAGTTTTTTCACGGTAGATGTCCTAGTGTGAGGACTTAGTCGTGAGGCCATCGCAATCGGGGAGTTAGCTTGCCAGGGTTGATCGGAATTAAGAGACACAGGTTTACCCAGGTTCGGCCCCTCATGATCGAGGTAATAGCCTACTTCCTGCATATTGTTTATTCATTGAGGATCAATTACAAGGTAGCTGATTCACTTGACTTAGTTCTTGATCGATTGTAACTTAGTCTATCTGCCTCAGGGGCTCGCCTTTATATACAGGTTGAGGCCCTGGGTTTACAAGAGTCTGGGTCATACAATGATCCGTGACCCAGTATGCTTCTGACTTGTCTTGTTCCCTAAGTGATAAAGCACAAGTATAGGGGATCACAACAGTTTTCGAGGGTAGAGTATCCAACCCAAATTTATTGATTCGACACAAGGGGAGCCAAAGAATATTCTCAAGTATTAGCAGCTGAGTTGTCAATTCATCCACAACTGGAAGACTTAATATCTGCAGCAAAATATTTAGCAGCAAAGTAGTATGGAAGTAACGGTAACGGTGGCAAAAGTAATAGTAGCAGTTTTGTAGTGATTGCAACAGTGGAAATGGCAAAGTAACTGAGCAAAGATCAATATGTGAAAAGCTCGTAGGCATTGGATCGGCAATGATAATTATGTCGGATAATATTCATCATGTAGCAGTTATAACATAGGGTGACACAGAACTAGCTCCAATTCATCAATATAATATAGGCATGTATTCCGTATATAGTCATACATGCTTATTGAAAAGAACTTGCATGACATCTTTTGTCTTACCCTCCCGTGGCAGCGGGGTCCTAATGGAAACTAAGGGATATTAAGACCTCCTTTTAATAGAGAACCGGACCAAAGCATTAGCACTTAGTGAATACATGAACTCCTCAAACTACGGTAATCACCGGAAAGAATCACAATTATTGTCACCTTGGGGTATGCGGATCATAACTCGTAATAGGTGTCTATAACTTGCAGGATAGGATCAAGAACACAAATATATTCATGAAAACATAATAGGTTCAAATCTGAAATCATGGCACTCGGGCCCTACTGACAAGCATTAAGCATAGCAAAGTCATAGCAACATCAATCTCAGAACATAGTGGATACTAGGGATCAAACCCTAACAAAACTAACTCGATTACATGATAAATCTCATCCAACCCATCACTGTCCAGCAAGCCTACGAAGGAATTACTCACTCCCGGCTGTGAGCATCATGAAATTGGTGATGAAGGAAAATTAGTGATGATGATGGCGACGAATCCAGGGGGCCCACAAGCCTGCAGGGTGCGCCCCCAGGGGTTGTGGCCTCTGGGTGGACCCCTCTGGATAATTCTTGCGCCAGTATTTTTTATAAGTTCCAAAAATATTCTCCATAAATTTTCAGGTCAATCCGAGAACTTTTTTTCTGCACAAAAATAACATCATGGCAATTCTGCTGAAAACAACGCCAGTCCGGGTTAGTTCCATTCAAATCATGCAAATTAGAGTCCAAAACATGGGCAAAAGAGTTTGGAAAAGTAGATACGATGGAGATGTATCAACTCCCCCAAGCTAAACCCATTGCTTGTCCTCAAGCAATTCAGTTGACGAACTGGAAGTGACAAAGAAAAACTTTTACAAACTCTGTTTGATCTTGTTGTTGTAAATATGTCTAACTGATATTCAGGTTTTCAGCAAATATTATGAGCTAACCACATTAACAATAACATTTAGGTCTCACATTTACTCATATCAATGGCATAATCAACTAGCGAGCTATAATAATAAATCTCGGATGACAACACTTTTTCCAAAACAATCATGATACAATATGATATACTGGTATCTTGCTAGCCCTTTCTGAGACCACAAAACATAAATTCAGAGCACCTCTGAAGACCAAGGACTGACTGGACATTGTAATTCATGGCAAAATAGATCCAGTCACACTCATACTCAACAACAATTAATAACAAAGCATACAAATGACAGAGTTGCCCTCTAGCTGGTGCTTTTAAAAGAGGATGATGACTCAGCAATAAAAGTAAATAGATAGGCCCTTCGCAGAGGGAAGCAGGGATTTGCAGAGGTGCCAGGGCTCGGAGCTTTTAAAAAAGAGATGAATATAATTTTGAGCGGTATGCTTTCATTGTCAACACAAAAACCAAGAGATCTCACTATATTCCATGCTAGAATCATTATAGGCGGTTCGCAAACAGAGTGGTAAAGTTTTCACTCCCCCTCCAACAACAATCACACTCCACGGCTAGCCGAATTCACAGGGGAGTTTTGTTCTATGATTATATTTTGATTTGATTTTGAGCATTGAACTGGGCATCCCGATTACTAGCTACTTTCTCGTGAATGACAAATGAATAAACACTCATCGTGAGAATAACCCACCTAGCATGGAAGATACTGATAGCCCCCAGTCACTACATGAGCGATTCGGGCATACATAACAGATTATCATTTGAAGGTTTAGAGTTTGGCACATGCAAATTTACTTGGAACGGCAGGTAAATACCGCATATAGGTAGGTATGGTGGGCTCATGTGGAACAACTTTGGGTTTAAGGAAGTGGATGCACAAGCAGTATTCCCGCTTATTACAAGTGAAGGCTAGCAAAAGATTGTGGAGCAACCAACTAGAGAGCAACAACGGTCATAAACATGCATTGAGATTAATCAACATTGAATGCAAGCATGAGTAGGATATAAATCACCATGAACATAAATATCATGGAGGCTATGTTGTTTTGGTTTCAACTACATGTGTGAACATGTGCCAAGTCAAGCCAGTTGAATCATTCAAAGTAGGATACCATCCTATCATACTACATAATAACCACTTTAAACTGCATGTTGGCACACAAGACAAATCATTATACACTCTTAGATAATTAAGCGTGGCATGAGTAACTATAATCTCTAATTGTCATTGCAAACATGCTTCATTCATAATAAGCTGAATCAGGAACGATGAGCTAAGCATATTTACAAAAACAAAATAGGCCAAGTTCGTACCAGCTTTTCTCGATCTCAATCATTTTTTCAAATATCATCATTAGTGCCTTTCACTTGCATCACCAAACAATGTGAATAATAATAAGAGTGCACGTGCAATGGAGTAAGCTGGAATCTGCAACATTTATTAAAAGGAGAAGACAAGGTAATATGGGCTCTTTGTTAGATCAACAATAAAGCATATGAGAACCACTCATCATTTTCATCGTGATCTTCTCCTTACAACCCAAAGAAAAGAAAAGAAATTCAAAGAAACACACTGAAATATTTTTGAAGTTTTTGTTTTTCTGAAGAGAGTAAAACATGAACGGGAAAAACTATTTACACGGGAAAGCTCCCAACAGGCAAAAGAAGAACGAGAAATCTTTTTGGGTTTTATTTTAATACTACAAATAAATAAACTAGGAAGATAACTAAAAAGAAGTGAGAACTAAATTTTTTGGATTTTCTCAAAGTTTTTCAAACGCATAAGAAGAAAGAGAGAAAAATGAACTAACATGGATAATACAATGAAAAAGTATGAACACCGACAACTGGAATGAATGTATGAACATGAATGTAATGTCGGTGAGAAATACGTACTCCCCCAAGCTTAGGCTTTTGGCCTAAGTTGGTCTAGGGCCACGGCTGGCCTGGCGGATATCCAAAGTTGTAGTTGGGGTTGTACTGAGCTATGGCAGCTACAGATTGGAGAGCTCCCTCGTGGAGACGAGCGGCCTCCGCCTCTCTCTCATAGTCGTCCGCCTCCTCTCTGGTTATGAAGTAGCTTCGTTTCACCTGATAGTCAAAGAAGGCAGGAGTAGGAAGCCTAATACGGAAGACGCGCTCCCAATCAAAGATTAGTCAGTACAGGAGGGACTGATCGTTCCTCTAAAGGAACTGGTAACGTACCATAGCATTATAATCAAGGAAAGCAGGTGGCAACAGAGTATCATTTTCTCTTATGGGGACACCAAGATAATTAGCTAAGCGGGTGGCATAAATTCCACCAAAGAAATCCCCATCTTTAGCATTGTTATGTAATCTACGCGCAATGATAGCCCCCAAATTAAATTGTTTTTCATTCATTACAGCACTCTTGAGGACACTCAAATCAGGGGCGCAGAGGTGACTGTGATCATGTTTACCATTAATGCATCTACCCACAAAGAGAGGAAAGTAATGTAATGCAGGAAAGTGAATGCTCCCTATAGTAGCTTGTGTTATGGTCCTAGTTTCACCGACGGTAATGCTAGAAAGAAATCCAATGCAATCAGATTTATGAGGTTCAGAACAAGTACCCCATTGTGGAATTTTGCATGCATCATTAAAATCTTCTAGGTCCATGGTGAATGATTTATCATAAAGATCAAATAAAACAGAATGCGTATTGCGATGGACCGAATACATAAATCTCCGCACAAAGGAATCAATGAGGTTGTAGTATTGAAAACACTTATCTGTCACGAAGTCTGTCAGGCCGGTGTTGTGTACATGTATATCAAATTCTTCCTTGAAACCTACATGAGTCAGGAAGTGATCTGACGGCCATTCGTACGGTTGCACTTGAGCCACCCTCGATGGTTCGAGATCCGGCTCACGTTTTGCGAGCCTTGGGGCCTTCTTCTTTGAGGAACCACCTTGGAACACTTTCCTCAACATTTTCTTTTTCTGAAAAATTTCTATAATTTTTAGTGACTCAAAATAAAAGTGAACAAAACTCAACAAAATTGATAGCAACTACTCCCACAAGTGTCTATAGGCTACATCATGCAACAAAGCTACTTTGAACCATATAAATTTGACATGCAAGCTCAAGAACATGGTCACCATAGCAGCAAACATTTGAAATATTTAAAGCACTAGATCAAAAATTAATTCGACCATTGGAGGAGTCACATACCGATGAACAATCCCCTAAAACAGTTTTGCAAATGGAACTTTGTGCAAGGAGATCGAAAATGGCAGCAAAATGAGCTAGAACACGGGTTTGAGCAATGGTGGGATTTTTTCTAGAGGAAGATGAAGTGAATTGGTGCTGGCATAAGTGAGGGGGCCCACGTGGGACCCACATGCCCTGTAGGCGCGCCTAGGGGGTGGGCGCGCCCTGTGAGCTTGTGGCCCACAGGTGCACCCCCCTGATGTGTGTTCAGTGCCAAAAGTTCTTAAATATTCTAGAAAAAATCATACTAAATTTTCAGGGCATTTGGAGAACTTTTATTTTCTGGACATTTTTTTATTGCACGGATAAATCAGAAAACAGAAAATTAATAACTTTTTTGCTTTATTTACTCTAAATAACAGAAAGTAAAAGTTGGGTACACAAGGTTGTGCCTTCTAAATTCAACCTTCTCATGATCGTCCAAAGGAGCCCATTAACAAGGTTGATCAAGTCTTGTTAACAAACTTCTTCCGAATGACATGAACCGGAGAATTTTCGAATAACAATAGGTTACCTAAACGGGGAAATGCATGTCCCCGACAATAAGAATATCATATTTCTTTTTGACAGTAGGAAGAGGGAATTCAAAACCTCCAATAGTAATCGTTGAAATTTTTCCAATAGAGTTGATCCTATTCACTTGAGGTTGTTTCTTCGGAAAGTGTACCGTATGCTCATTACATTAACATGAAAAGTGGCATTGCCCTTGTTGCAATCAATAATAGCCCCTAAGTATTCAAAAAGGGTCTACCAAGGATGATCGACATACTGTCGTCCCCAGGTATATCAAGAATAACAAAGTCCGTTAAAATAGTAACATTTGCAACTACGATAGGTACATCCTCACAAACACCGTTGGGTATAGCGATTGATTTATCGGCCATTTGCAAAGAAATTTCAGTTGGTGTCAGCTTATTCAAATCAAGTCTACGATATAAAGAGAAAGGCATAACACTAACACCGGCTCCAAGATCACATAAAGCAGTTTTAACATAATTTCTTTTAATGGAGCATGGTATAGTTGGTATTCCTGGATCTCCTAATTTCTTTGGTATTCCACCTTTAAATGTGTAACTAGCAAGCATGGTGGAAATTTTAGCTTCCGGTGTCTTTCTTTTATTAGTAACAATATCTTTCATATACTTAGGATAAGCAGACATTTTCAGAATATCAGTAAAACACATACGCAAAAAGACAGGTCTAAGCATTTCAGCAAAGCGCTCAAAGTCCTCATCATCCTTTTTCTTGGATGGTTTAGGAGGAAAGGGCATGAGTTTCTGAACCCATGGTTCTCTTTCTTTACCATGTTTCCTAGCAACAAAGTCTCTTTTGTCATATCTTTTATTCTTAGATTGTGGGTTATCAAGATCAACAGCAGGTTCTATCTCCACATCATTATCATTACTAGGTTGAGCATCAACATGAACATGAACATTATCATTAGTACTAGGTTCATGTTCATCACCTGATTGTGTCTCAGCATCAGAAATAGAAATATCATTTGGATTCTCAGGTGTGTCTATAGTGGGTTCACTAGAAGCATGCAAAGTCCTATCAATTTTCTTTTTCTTTTCATGATTTGAAGGACTAGGTGCCTCATAATTAGTTCTGTGAGAATCTTGCTCAATTCTCTTAGGATGGCCCTCAAGATACAAAGGTTCTTGAGTCATTTTACCACCTCTAGTCATAACTCTAACAACATGCTCATTCATTTTATTGTTCATCTCAGTAAGCAAATCATTATGTGCCATGAGTACTTGTTCTACTTGAGTTTTTACCATGGAAGCATGTTTGCTAATAATCTTGAGATCATTAACAGTTCTACACATATAATCACCCAAGCAATCAAGCACGTAAGCATTACGTTTCAATTGTCTACTAACATAAGCATTGAAGTTTTCTTGTTTAACAACAAAGTTATCAAATTCATCCAAGCATTGACTAGCATACTTATTATGAGGAATATCACCTTCATCAAATCTATAGAGAGAATTTACCTTTACCATCTGTGTCGGGTTATCAAGACCATGTATTTCTTTGATAGGTGGTAAATTCTTAACATCTTCAGCTTTAATACCTTTTCTTTCATAGATTTCTTTGCCTCTTGCATATCTTCAGGACTGAGAAATAGAATACCTCTTTTCTTCGGAGTTGGCTTAGGAGGTGGTTCGTGAAGAGTCCAATCATTATCATTACTCAATATATTATTCAATAGTAATTCATCTTGTTCAACAGTTCGTTCCCTGAAAACACAACCAGCACAACTATCTAGGTGGTCCCTAGAAGCATCGGTTAGTCCATTATAAAAGATATCAAGTATTTCATTTTTCTTGAGAGGATTATCAGGCAAAGCATTAAGTAATTGGAGAAGCCTCCCCCAAGCTTGTGTGAGACTCTCTTCTTCAATTTGCACAAAGTTAAATATTTCTTGTAGAGCAGCTTGTTTCTTATGAGCAGGAAAATATTTTTCAGAGAATTAATATATCATATCCTGGGGACTACGCACACAACCAGGAGAAAGAGAATTAAATCATATCTTAGCATCACCCTTTAATGAGAAAGGAAACAACTTAAGAATATAGTAATAGCGAATTTTTTCCTCATGAGCAAACAGGGTGGCTATATCATTTAATTTAGTGAGATGTGCCACAACAATTTCAGATTCATAACCATGGAAAGGATAAGATTCAACAAAAGTAATTAACTCAGGATCAATAGAGACTTCATAATCCTTATCAGTAACACAGATAGGTGAAGTAGCAAACTTAGGATCATATTGCATTCTAGCATTCAAAAAAATTTCTTTCCACTTGCATAATAATTTCTTAAGATCATCTCTATCCTTACAAGCAAGAAAGTCCCTAGCTACCTCTCCATCCATAACATAACCCTCAGGTATAATAGGCAATTCATATCTAGGAGAGCTAGGCCTAATAGGTGTTTCAAAGTGTTGAGTTCCAATAATTTCATCAGTTTCAGAAATATCATCAGTTGCAGCAGTAACTCTAGCAGGTTGGTCATCAAGAAATTCACCCAGTGGCACAGTATTATCAAGCATAGCAGTAGCATCATAAGCATCATTGATAGCAGAAGTAGCATCATCAATTACTTGCGACATATTCGGACTAATAGCAGGTGGTGGTGTCGCAAGCTTACTCAAAACAGAAGGTGAATCAAGTGCAGAGCTAGATGGCAGTTCGTTACCTCCCCTTGTAGTAGAGGGATAAATCATGGTTCTTGGATCTTTCAGATTCTTCATAGTGATAAACAGATGTAAATCCCAAGTGACTCAAAGAATAGAGCTATGCTCCCCAACAACGGCGCCAGAAAAAGGTCTTGATAACCCACAAGTATAGGGGATCGCAACAGTTTTTGAGGGTAGAGTACTCAACCCAAATTTATTGATTTGACACAAGGGGAGCCAAAGAATATTCTTAAGTATTAGCAACTGAGTTGTCAATTCAACCACACCTGAAAGAATTAATACCTGCAACAAAATATTTAGTAGCAAAGTAGTATGGAAGTAATGGTAACGGTGATAAAAGTAACAGTAGCAGCTTTGTAGTGATTGTAACAGTGGAAATGGCAAAGTAACTAAGCAAAGATCAATATGTGAAAAGCTCATAGGCATTGGTTCGGCAAAGATAATTATGTCGGATAATATTCATCATGTAGCAATTATAACACAGGTGACACAGAACTAGCTCCAATTCATCAATATAATGTAGGCATGTATTCCGTATATAGTCATACGTGCTTATGGAAAAGAACTTGCATGACATCTTTTGTCCTACCCTCCCGTGGCAGCGGGGTCCTAATGGAAACTAAAGGATATTAAGGGCTCCTTTTAATAGAGAACCGGACCAAAGCATTAGCACTTTGTGAGTACATGAACTCCTCAAACTACGGTAATCACAGGAAAGAATCCCAATTATTGTCACCTTGGGGTATGCGGATCATAACTCGTAATAGGTGTCTACAACTTGCAAGATAGGATCAAGAACACAAATATATTCGTGAAAACATAATAGGTTCAGATCTGAAATCATGGCACTTGGGCCCTAGTGACAAGCATTAAGCATAGCAAAGTCATAGCAACATCAATCTCAGAACATAATGGATACTAGGGATCAAACCATAACAAAAGTAACTCGATTACATGATAAATCTCATCCAACCCATCATCGCCAGCAAGCCTACGAAGGAATTACTCACTCCCGGCGGTGAGCATCATGAAATTGGTGATGGAGGAAAGTTGGTGATGACGATGGCGATGAACCCCCCTCTCCGGAGCCCCGAACGGACTGCATATCTGCCCTCCCGATGAAGAACAGGAGGTGGCGGCGGCTCCGTATCATAAAACGTGATGAACTCTTCTCTCTGTTTTTTTCTCCATGAATAGGGTTATATGGAGTTGGAGTTGAGGTTGGAGGGGCTCCAGGGGGCCCACAAGCCTGCAGGGCGAGCCCCAAGGGGTGGGCGCGCCCCTAGCGCTTGTGGCCTCTGGGTGGCCCCCCTCTGGATAATTCTTGTGCCAGTATTTTTCATAAATTCAAAAATTATTCTCCGTAAATTTTCAGGTCAATCCGAGAACTTTTATTTCTACAAAAAAATAACACCATGACAATTCTGCTGAAACCAGCGTCAGTTTGGGTTAGTTCCATTCAAATCATGCAAATTAGAGTCCAAAACATGGGCAAAAGAGTTTGGAAAAGTAGATACGATGGAGACGTATCAACTCCCCCAAGCTTAACCCATTGCTTGTCCTCAAGCAATTCAGTTGATTGTCCATTTGGTGAGCCTCCCTGCTAGTCTTGCGCCTGGGCACCACGGCCCATCTTGAGCCTTGCCTATGAGCCGCCACTTAGATGACCCCACTTTAGTATGGCGCGTCATATTGCGGGGTTACATCCCCAACATTAGCCCCCAGATTGATTTGAATTTATTCATGTCAATCTCTTACAATTTGGCGGCTTGTGTTCTGGTCTTACTTACTGTAGGTGTCCAAACAGGCAGATCTCGGGTAGGGGGTCCCGAGCTGTGGATCTTGGATCAATGGGGAACAAGGGACAACGAACATGGTGTTTACCCAGGTTCGGGCCCTCTCTAAGAGGGAAAACCCTACGCCCTGCTTGATTGTATTTGATGTGTATGACATGGTTACAGAGTCGATCTACCTCGAGATCAGATGAGCTAAACCCTAGATTGATGGGGGATTGGATGTTGCTCTGGCCCTAAAGACTAAAACTCTCTGGTTTATATAGACACCAGTAGGGTTAGGGTTACATGCGATTAGTTACAACAAGGAAAAGATCATGCTAAATCCTGACTTGGAGGGCACACCACGGCTCCGAAGATCCTCTATCCAGACACAGGTCAACGCCCAAGCTTGGCTCCATAGCAGCCCATCAGTCCGGCCCATAAGCAAGGGGCCGGCGGCCTGAGGACCCCGAACTGGCCTCCAATGCCAGGGCCTGTGGACGGGTTCCGCATTCTGCCACAGTCTTCGGCTAGCGAGGCGAGTTCTCCATCTTATCCTATGCGTGCTCGAGCAGTAAGGACAGTGCCCTTATCTGACAACTTTTCGGTGAAGGGTCACTTACGGTCATAATGCCAAATGACAGGAAGTCCTTGACGCGCGGTTCGAGGCCGTGTGTCCATTGATGTGTCTCATAAGGCGAGGGATCATGCCCCATTTTTTAGGGGATAATATCAATGATTTCGATCATCCCACCCACGCATAATGTCACGAGTATATCGGAAAGTCGAGATGCCAAGGACATGGAAAAAGGAACCCTTGGCTTCTCCGCAGCCCATAAAAGGAGAACAGCTCCAGTTACCAGCCTACACCTTCGTCCACCTTTCGCCATCACTTTTCCAATCTCTAGAGCTCTAGCGCCCTGCTCTACTCTTCCGTAGTGATTCCCTTCATAGCCTCCTCCTAGCTTTGGCGATGGCTGGATCCGGTGCCAACGGCAAGTGGGAGCCCTGCATCGTCACCAAAAGTGACATCGAGGAGCTGTAGCGAGCCGGCTACTTGTCGGCTGACGTTGCTCACCAGGCCCCCAAGGAGGGCCAGGTCGTTCCCACGCCCAGGCCAGGTGTCAGGGTGGTTTTCCTCCCCCACTTCATCGGGGGGCTAGGATGCCCGCTGCACCCCTTCGTGCGGGGATTGATGTTCTTCTACGGGTTGGATTTCCACGATCTAGACCCCAATTCCGTCCTCCACATCTGCGCCTTCATCATCATTTGCAAGGCCCTTCTGCGGATCCAGCTGTATTTCGTCTTGTGGCTGAAAGTGTTCAACGTCAAGCCGAAAGTGGTCAGCGGTGCCTAGGCGGACTGCAGTGGAGCAATGAACAGCAAGCTCACCTGGGTTCAATGGCCGGAGGGACCTTCATCGACACTGTCAAGGTGTGGCAGAAGGAATGGTTCTACATAACAGAGCCACGGGATGCGGCTTGGACGGTAGCCGACGATTTTAGATCCGGACCCCCAGCAGGACTGACCTTGTGGACCAAGAAAGGTCTTAATTGGTGATCCACCGACAAGGTGAAGAACTACAGAAGCGTGTTTCCAATGTGATGGAGACCAGCGCCAAGCTGACCAATGTGGTCCAGATAATATTACATTGCCGCCTCCTTCCTTGCTAGCAGAGGGCCACTCCGATGTGGTATTTCAAACCCTAGGACCCGGCCATCGTGCAACACCTCTTCGGCACCACTGACGACAAGGTGTGGAAGTTGATGTTCAGGCCCCAGGAGGCATGACCGTCCGAGAAAGAAGACATTGGCCTTGACGCTGCCAATCCCCCGAAGGAGGTAATTGATTGCTTGCCCAATTTGTATTTGGATGCTCATGCGGCATAAAGTTTGGCCTAAATTTCTCTTTGTTGCCTTCATACGGCTTGCTTGAAAGGCCAAGAAGATCAGCAGTCCGGCTCCGCTGCCCGAAGAGCCCCGGACGGCTCACCTGGAGGAGCTGCTGGTCATGGCGCTTTACGAGGCGTCAGAGAAGAAGGGGAAGAAGAAGAAGGACCTACCGAAGTCCAGGAAAGGTCTCCACTCAAGAGGTCACCCGGACACCAAGGCCGGGGTTACTGCGGCCCTGTCCGCCCATGACGGGGAGGAGGACGAAGAAGTAGAGGAGAGTGCCTCCTCTCATTCCAAGAAGAGTGCAGCGTCCGAAGACGTCGAGGAGGAGCAACCTCCTCGGGCCCCGAAGAGGCAGTGCATGCCCAAGGTAGTCCTACCCGACAGCTCAGACTCCGATGTTGAGTCCGTGGCATCTGAAAAGGTACCGGAGAAGGACCCAGCGTCAAGCCCCCCGCCACAAGGTATGAATTCGAACATCTCTTACTTACTTCCTTTTACTAGTCCTTAATTGACGGATCACGTGATATTTCAGCATACCGCGTGGCCACCCTGCCGAGCAGACCTCGGAGGGGACCTCTTCGCCCGCCGAATTGGCGGACAGTGGATCAGCGTCGCGCTCCACGCCTCCCTTGGTCCGTGAAGAGCCCGGGGAGGGGCTGTCCCGAAGGACCCCTCCCCTTCCAAACACGGGAGAGGGTGACGACGAGGTCATGGCCAAGGCCGATGCCTCAGTCATCAAATACCAAGAGGATGTGTCCCTCCTGGCGAACACGGGAGGGGAGTCCGGACCTTCCCAGCCAGCCGCACCTGAGCCCTCATGGCCCTCGGAGGTGCCAGTCCCGCCTTCCGATGAAGGGGGGTTAGGTTCCTGTCGCCAGCGCCGAACACCAACCACCAGGCAGCGGCGGGTTTGTAGGGTAACGCAGTAGAAAACAAAAATTTTCCGACCTACGCACCAGCCCAGGACCACTATGGAGACTGCATACAAGGTTTGATCATTTTCGTTACCGACTCGTAGCGCAGCGGAAGTAGAGTCGATGACGATCGTCGGTGCAGATCCCCGCAGCTAGGATTTACAACCTCCCAACCGCGAGGATGTACTCCCTCATCCGCCACTCGGACAGCCCTCCGGGAGGCGGTCGGACAGTCCCCCGGACGGTGTCGTGGACAGCCCTTCGGGAGGACTCACAGAACTCGGACCGTCACTCGGACAGCCCTTCGGGAGGACACTCGAACAGCCCCTCGGGCAAAAGGACGAAACTACGACCTCTCTACGGGGTTGCACACATACGGTGCCATCTATCCGGCAGGGCTTCGCCGCCCAGAACTAGTTCCCACCGGAACCCAGACAGCCTTTCGGCACTACGAAACTATTTCGTGGGAGGGAGAGAGAATGCCAGATCATGCATGGCTTGTGTGAGAGAGTTGGAGTGGAGTTGGAGAGCACCTCTCCTCCTCCTTATATAGTGGTGGAAGGGGTGGAGGGGGCTGAAAATTCAGCCCACTAAACATGGGGAAAACATGTTCCCACAAAACAAGGAGAACATGTTCCCACCAAACAAGGGAAAAACATGTTCCCTTGTCCATGGTGTTCCCCCATGGGGCCCCACCTTCCTCCCAACACTCTCCACCATTTGTGGGGGCTGCCCCCCACCATGGGGGCACCCCCCAACATTTTGTCCAGCCACAAGGGGGCTGCTCCCAAAGGGGCCCCCCCCAAAAACAGCCCAAAAACAGCCCCCACGATCCGTGGGATCTTGTCCCCTCACGCTGGGACAAGATGTTTTCCGCGACTATTATTTCTGAAAAATTCCAGAAGGTCCCAGAACATTTCCGGCACCCTCTAAAATTATCTGGACGCGCTCTGGAACATTTCCAGTATGGTGGTTTAATTTAAAACCATCTTTGTTTACCCGGTAAACAACTCCGGCAGCTCCGAAACTTTTTTTTCGGTTTTTTCTCCAAAAAAATTCCAGAAATTACCAGACCAATCTGGCAACCTCCAAAACATTCCCGGTGCTTGCCGAAACCTTTTTGGATCAATGGTTTTATCCGAAACAACTTTTCGGTTTTACCGAAACTTTTTCAGTGTTCTCTCTCCGGAACTCTTCCGTTGTCTCCGAAACTTTTCGGTGATTTTCTCTCAGACTCCCTGTCTAGTATTCAGCAGATAGATGACCCTTAAGCGTGTGACCCTATAGGTTCGGTGACGTATAGACATGACACGGAACACCTTCCGATCAATGATCAACATCGGAGCCGTGGACACCCATATTGACCCCTATACCCACACGAATGAATATTCGAGTGAACCTCCAGTTGCCGTGTGCTATTCCTGTTGCTTCACGATATGTTACAAATACCCGAGGTTAGACATGTAGGCATTTCCGTGGATCAACAACTTGTCCACTATGCCAGTTACCTCGTTACCGGTATTGTTCTCTTTTCTCGTTACCGTGTTCCGGCATCCCTGTGATCAAATCACAAAGTGTCTGGCCAGACGATGATGGATACCGTAACACCGAGAGGGCCCAGAGATATCTCTCCATCGTCGGAGGAGCAAATCCCAATCTCGAGCTATCAAGTTACTTGACACACTTTTCCATGAACCCGTAAGCCGCCGTAATAGCCACCCATTTACGGATGACGTTTAACAAACCCCAAAGTTCATGAAGCAAGTATGAAGAAACTCGACTCTCTCATGGTCTAAGGAATTTTGCAAACATTAACCATCTCTGTGTTATTAACCATTAATATGTGACGAATGTAACTCATAGCATAACATCAATTTGGGTCGATTCAACACAAATGTTCTTCTAACACTGTGCCCTCAAAATTGCTGGCATAGACATGCCCATGATCAGGAAAACAGAACCATCATGCAATACTTGAGCTAGTCTTAGAGGCCAGACTAGGAATACATATTACCGTTTATTATTCCACACGTGCATATGAGTCTTCCTCCGAGCCTCGTTTTATTTGCAGACTCGAGAACCATAGCAGTTATAGCATGGAACATAAACCTAATTATGAACAGGGAGATAATCAATAACATTTATTATTGCCTCTAGGGCATATCTCCTACAGACTCCCACTTGCACTAGAGTCAATAATCTAGTTAATGCTAATGCACTTTACACCTGTGGCTCACCGGTGTAAATATGCTTCGCTTGTGGTATAGCCTGAATGTTCAACGGATCTGACGACTTCAGCTCCGTGTGTATCTTTGCATATCCTCGCGTTTTCACGCTTTCACAAAAGTCATATTTTGTGTGGACTTGGCTTGATATGTATGCGAATCACAGGTCGAACCTGGATTACTCAGACTGAGTTATGGAGCAACTACTTGCAGTAGTGTCCCATTGACAAAAGCCATCTTGGAACCATACTAAGTTCATGAATGAACTATATGATTCAACATCTTCTTTGTCGCTTTTAAAAGCGGCAACATACTTCGCCTCTATTATAGAATTCGCCACAGTAACTTGTTTGGAACATTTTCCAACTAACTGTGCCACCATATTGTGTGTTACACAAAACCGTCAATTTAAATCGAAAATCGCATGGAGAAATGATGAAGACTGTATCGATGTAACCTTTTACAACGAACTCTTCATGATCTCTACTTGCGAGAAAACTTGTCATCAGTGCTACTATAGTACTCAATGACCCTTTTTCACTGTTGTCCCTTGATCAATACTTTTGATCACTTTGGTATCTATACTCGCAACAACTTTGGGAGTATTGGACATATCTGGTTGTTATACATACCATGGAATACATGATTAATCCAAACACAAGAGTGTGTGGAATCCCCATCATGTATTTTGCTCATCAGTGTTTTTGGGACACCGAGTCTTGCAAAAACTCTTTCCATGTGACTTTGGCAAGAATCACTCCTTGGCGTTTTAAATGCTAAAAAGTTTTAGCATCTTGTCAATATGTATTTATTGCTTAGCCCCATTAGGTAAATCTATCTTCATAGATCATCATGCCTAATATTAAGGCTATTTAGCCCAAGCACTTCATCGAAAAACTATTTTCAAATGAAGTCCTAATTCGTGTCAAGAATTTTATTTCCAATTAACAATGTGTCAAGCACACAAGGTTTTTAGAAATGTTATTAGGCTCCCACTTACTTTCTTGAATTACAAGCATCTTCGTTATCCATTGATGAAGTCAAAACTCCTTTGACCATTTCATCAAAACACAAAGATTCCAACTCCACTTTGCTCTCTTCTGTCCATCGCTGGAACTCTGAAGTTTGCACCCTTTCTAGCATCCTCTGGATTGACAAAATACCTTGGACTGTAACACATGCAGGTCCTTGGTTTCATTTCCATCAGATGGAAATCCTTTTGTCATCCATTGTTTTATATCTCATGATATGAAATATGTATTAATTGCTAGTTCAACCCGAACCGAATTTAAGCATCGCTACGATGAAGCAACCTCATCGTAGTCAACTCCTTGAACTTGTATATTGCAACAAGTCAAGCTTTATGGATAAAACATTTTTATTCATATCAGTTATAGTTCCATAAATATTCGTCAGACTCTAAGTCTTCCGAAAGGTGTATCAAGGTTTTAATCTTGAATCACTTATATGGAAACTATCTCGGATTGTATTGGCATTTAGCCAATTCAGGAGTTAGGGCCCATCAACGCTTCCTTGTGTATCGTAGGTATACTGTTGTCTAACAACAATATCTCGTTTGCGCACCTGAGAGGTTTGCACGAGCCTTGCCTACGTGGTTCAGCTGCAAGTTCGACCGAAGTCCATACATTTTATTGTAGAGACTTCCGTATCAGTCGCAGTAGGAAACTCCGGAATTACTTCCAAGGTCTCTTTCCTTTGATCTGATGGCGAAGATACTGTTTATCTCGTCGAGTTGCACTATTCTCCCACTCACCTTTTTCAAAGAACCATTTTCTTCAAAAAGCATACCGTTTTGTGGCAAAAACTTTTGCCTCGGTATAGTGGTGGGGGAATACCCAATGACTTGGGATAACCTACAAAGTAGCACTTGTCTGATTTGGAATAGGTTTGTAACCTTTTACACAAGCCCCATATTCCAAATGTTAAGAAAAGATATAACATGGTTGGGCGTACCATACCATGGTGTCATTTCAACAGACCTGATGGAGCTCTTTTTAGTGTAAAAGCCGCAGTCTCTAAAGCATCACCTTTTAAAAGGGATAATGGCAAATTTATTTATGTCATCTTTGATCTTACCATGTCATAAATGGTTCGATTACATCTTCACGGACTTTCCACTTGCAGTGGTGTTCCGGGAGGTGCAAGTTATGAAACCCCTTTCACAACGCATCAGACATTCGCTAAACTTGTAACTCAAATATTTCTTTCTGCAATCGAATTGTAGAAACATAATTTTCTTGTTACAATAACTTCTACTCATCAAGTAAATATCCATATATCTACTTGAGTCATTTCTGAAGATAGATAAATCCACTACTTGCAACAACATTTATCGGACTACATACATCAAAATGTATGATCACCAATAAGTTCTTTGCTCGTTCCTTATGGCCTGTGAACGGTATTTCAGTCACTTCACTTTTCGGAGGAAAGTTGCAAGTGTCAGGTGATTCAAAATCAAACGACTTCAAAATCCATCATAATGGAATTTTCCATGCGGGTTTCTCCAATGTGACCAAATGCAGTGCCACACTTATGTGGTATTCTTTTAGTCTTATGACATTTAGCGTCAGTGTTATGGATGTATCATATTACCATCAATATTCATAACATACGTCCCATCGATGATGGAAGTATGGCCCTCATGTTATTCATAATACTGAACAGCAATTGTTCTTCTATGAACAACCCTTTTGCAACAAACATTGTGCAATGGGCTAGAGTGTGTAAAACTCTAAAATGAATTATCAAAGTTAATACTGAGGTAATGTATTATTATCAATATTCATAACATACATCTCATTCATAATGAAAGTATGGCCCTTATGTTATTCATAACACCGAACATCAAAAGTTCTCTTATGAACAACCTTCTTGCAAGATAACTTATGCAATGGGCTAGAGTGTGTAAAACTCTAATTGAATTAGGAAAATAAATACAGACGGTAATACACCGATGGAAGGTACAGTAACATTTACTATGTTCCCTGTGTATACCTAAACCTCATTCCTGGCTAGTCTTTCAGGCCATAGTAGTTCTTACATCGAGTTGCAACAGAATGCAATCGAGCGGGTATCTTTGTGATTAACTCACAATACCCAAGAATCAGTGATTAACAATTTAATCATAATTCCCAAGAACTATATCTTTGACCAGCCTTCTATACATCAAAAACTTGTATGACATTCATACATGAGCTGGATATTCCAGTCTTCTTTCTCATTGCCTTTATACTTCTAACAGTTTAACTTTTAGTATTTCTCCTACTCTCAGAAGAAGCACACAACTTAAGAGTGGCATCAGCCCTGGACTTCCTAGGCGTGAAAGTTTCACTGACACCCTTCGGACACTTCCTTTCTCTTTAAGTTGTTGTTTTATTCACCTTTCATCATATGACAGGCGTTCTTCTGGATCCCTCTCTTATGAGGTTAAATCATAGCTGCGGGGATCTGCAACGGACGATCGTCATCGACTCTACTTCCGCTGCGCTACGAGCGGTAACGAAAATGATAAACCTTGTATGCAGTCTCCATAGTGGTCCTGGGCTGGTGCGTAGGTCGGAAATTTTTGTTTCTACTGCGTACCCTACAGTGGCATCATGAGCCGTGCTATGCGTAGATGCAGGTTGCGATCTAGAAACATGGAGATGTATGGGGTGTTTGCACCAATATAATTAGGTAGTAGATGGAGTTCTATTACTGAAAATTATTTGTGCGGGTAGCAGATGAAATCTGTTACCCGATGTTCTTGTTGCTTCCCTCGAATTTGCGTAGTCTGATCTTGACCAGCATTGCGGAATCTGACAAAGTTCTGGCAATCCGCGATCCTTTCAGTGCTGCTCCTGAGTATGCTGATTGAACAATCAACGAAGTGCTAACGTTCTTTGGGTTCCACTTTGTCAATGAAAGATGGAGTTTCACAGATGAAAGGCAATGCAGATATGATCTGCACGGGGGTCATGCGTATGACGAAGTTCAGTATGGGGCTCGAGATTTTATTATCTCGTGTTCATACACCCCGCGTTGTTATCAGCGGACTTGGATAATCATGCTTGATATGGACGTTGGTAGCTTCGGTTTGTTTCGAAACCTTAGAAGCCACGTAAAACCAGTTTTGCTACTAAACCGATTAGAGGCGTCTAACTTGGTTTTGCAGGAGGGTTTGCATGTGCATATGATGTGGTTAGTATAGTGCTCATAATAATTTGATTAGTATGAGATGTCTATATGATGTAAATGATTAACATGACCTGACGTGTCTGATTCGGCATGATGGCTGGAGCCATATGATTGCACTTTAATGACCTGCGTGTCAACCTTATGTAATGCACTTATTTTATTAGCTATAGAGATAGCAATATTATCTGGTGCATCGACAAGGTGGTGGCAATCTTCGCAAGGTGAACACCGACGCGAATACCAAAGACGAAGAAATACAAGACTTTCTCCGTCAGAAAGGGCTATACCATATCATGCTATTAGAATTGCCTGAGATGTTTATCCCTTATGAATGCACCCTTCTGATTGCGCGGTAGTCGCTTTTATTAGGGTGATCTCTCACAAAAATATCAAGTAGTTAGTGTTCTCCCAAGTGTAGCACACCGTCACGGCACCTAACTTTTCGGGGATCACCAGGATCTCCCTGGGTGCGAACGATTAGGGATGTGTGAGGCGGGTGAGTTGAGACCTCGCAGCGAGATCACTTGGTTGTCTTGACGTTCTGGAAGGATCTCCCTGAGCTCGGAACACGCCCATCGAAAGATGAACAAGAGTCAATAGAGATGTGATTGGCAAGTTTGCCTACCGATTGAAGTTCGCGCCATCAGTGTTCATCTCGTTCATGGCGTTGAATGGAAATGCGGGTCTTGTATCACTCACAACAAATTGGAGATGATTGATTTGAGTGGGAGCGCACTTTGAATTAACTTATTTAATTCTCAGTGCAATTAATTTTGAACACTGTCTAAGTGTGATTTGCAAAATAGTTGTAGAATAATGGCTCGCGTTTCCACACTTCCCTATAAATTGAATAGCTGTTAAATATCTGGTTAAAACTTTAGGTTGGCAACGTAATGTGAGGATTGTCCTCAAGAGTGCCGAGAAGGACTTTGTCCTATGCATACTTTCGGTATTCTCTCGCTATGCTATGGATCATGTGACTCTCGTCCTTCGATCCAAAGCTGGAATTCCATTTCAGTCAAGTGCAATATGTTTGCTTCCATGAGACCCGAACTTAAGTTTGGATAGTTATGTGATATTCATGGAATCTGAAAATCATTTTCAGAGACAGACAAAGGCTAAAAGATATGAGATATCCAAAGAAATGTTTGTTTGCAAACTATTAGTAAAGGAGTTAGTGACTATGGACATTAGATG